>OX393549.1:77950532-78550532 GCA_947650365.1 Chamaelirium japonicum | reverse complement strand
GAGCATACCCCAAGCTTTATTAAAATAAACCCAAGTTACAACCTATATATATATATATATATATATATATATATATATATATATATATATATATATATATATATATATATATACATTATTTTTATCACGAAGAAGTAAAAAAAACCATTCATCAAAAAAAATCATAGTGAAGGAGCCTAGAGATGTTGAGCACTAAACACGTGACCCACAAGCCTATCCTAATATGCTCGAGAAAATCAGATATTGCGTTGGATCGGAGATTCAGGTGGATGGAGAGCTTAGTACTGTAGTGGTTTTGGTCACTTCTTTGTCGGTCGTTGAATGCACAGTAACACAGTGAGTTACAACTCATGATTGTCAAATACTTAATTATAATCGAGTCGGGATCGGGTCGGGGCCGGGTCACTGCATAGCTACCCATTAAATGCCTAGTAACATAGTGAGCCACAACTCAAGATTGGCATATATTTAATTAAAAACGGGTCGGGTTTGAGATGGGGTAGTATAAACCCAACCATGGGTCCACGACCAAATCCCAACCTGTTTTATTGCGAGAAATCCCAAACAACCCAAACCCATTTTAATCCATCTAAATCTCGTCCCAATCGGGTCGAGTAACCCGCCAAACCCGTTTAATTGCCATCCCTGGTCATGGCAAGGCTGAATCAGCTTGGTGGGTTAATGGTTTAGAAGTTGGGTTTTTATTTTATTACATATCTATAGAATCTCTCGATTTTACAGGCTTTTAGAGTATGGGTCAACTTTTGGGTGCATTAACTGAGTGCAAGATATTTTTGGAAGTCCTAGTTAGGAAAAGGAAAAATATGAGGACCCTTGTTCGCAGGAACGGAACAAAGAATTAATCATGAAAAAACAAGAAGCAAAAATGCCTAAACTAGCATTGTCCCAAAAGTTACTTAAACCCACAAAACATAGAACAAAATGTTTAAACGAATCAAACCAGATTTCATATCAACAGTGTTCTAAAAAGCGGTCAAGGCGGCGCCTAGACGCTAGAAGGCCCCCCCCCGCCTAGCCTAACCCCTAGGCGATGCAGAAAAGCGTCAACCGCTAGGCGGGGCTAGGTGGGCCCAAGCGGATTCAAACGAGGTTAGGCGGCTGCCTAAGCGAACCTAGGCACTAGAACGTGTATAAATGCTATTCTATTATTGGTTATCTTGAATTTATGGCTTGGATTGTACTAAAATCATGGATATTATGAAATTATCTCATAATACCATGCTTGCTTTTGTTATTGTTAATCTTGAGTTTATGGCTACGTAAATGATACATGCTCTTTAAAATAATGGTTGTGATAATCTTTAATTTATAGTAATTTAAAAACATATATATTATATATAATATCAAAATAATAATTAAAATTTTTATAAAAACAAAAACGCCTAGGCAATGCCTAGGGGGTCTAGGCACTAGAAGGCCCCCCACCGCCCGACTAGCGCCTAGCACTTTTTAGAACATTGCATATCAAACAACACAAAAACTAGAAACCCATTTCCATTTTGGCCGCACATCACCAATAAAAGGTAAACTCAACAACAAATTCAACATAAAACCAAAGGGAGGAAGAGGAATTCAAGTATCCCTATCAAGAGCAATAAGAAGCAACAAGGAGAAAAGAATTCAACAAGGGATGCTGAGAAAGAGTGAGAGAGAATATGTGACAGTGATTGGAGAATCTTCATCCTTGGACTTGATTTGCTCCTTGTTCCTTCTCATGAGCCCAACTTGCACCCTCTCAAGAGGCGTGTGAGGGGGGGGGGGGGGGGGGGGGGGGTGATCACTTGATCCAGTGATTATAATCTGATCATTTGTTGTTTGTTGTGGGGTTTGAGTTTTTTTTTAATCGCATATGATTCATAGAGAGAGAGAGATCCCAATTACCGGGGGATTTGGACTCCGACTCTCGTTTCCTACTATGGTTGTGGGCCCGTCCAATACCAATTATGCATAAAATAAAATGCCACCTAATAGGATATGGCACCGGAGATTTAATTCGGAATCCCGGATGATGTGCAGCGACTACGTGGTTCTTGTGTGAGTTGACAGGTCGCAGACTCACGGGAATCGTTTGATGAAATCTCTGCGAACAGGGGGGGCCATGTGCAGAAATTTTCGTCTTGATTAGCTACGAGGAAGACACTTTTTCAGATTGAGAGGGGGGGGGACCACGGCCCCTTCAGCCCCCCTAGTTTCGCCCATGCATGTTGGGAAGAGATAATTATGGTTGAAAATCAGTAACTAGCATATTCAAAGTTGGGAAGATACATATTTAAAAGAGAAAGAGGCAAGATGTAACCATGTACTTATAGTACATGGATTACTAAAATTGTGGGTTCCACCTTCATAGAAATTTGCTTTCACGGGTATAAGGCTTCTGCATGTATCTATCTCGGGGGGTGGGGGTTATCACCCGTGGTTTATTCCCTCCCACTTCTTCACGAGTCTCCTCCTACAGTCCCACTAAAGCCATGCGTGAAGGAATCCTATTTCCTTCATTCTTCTTTCTTTTTTCTCTACAAGTTGAATTGTATTTCAAGAAAAAATAGACCTGTGTTTTTTTTTGTAGCCCCAACTTGTTGGGTTAGGATTCCGATTGTGATGGTCGGATGCTTATATAAAGAAGAGGATGTGGTTCTATTTGAATCATGTCATGAATGCATTTTGTTTCAGCTATTTGTTGCTTTAGAACAGCCTTTGGCCTTCATGCCTGTCTTTCATCGCTTCTCAGTTCTCGCACATGCAGGCTATTTTAAGAACCCATCTAATTGGTACTCTCATTTCTTCGTCAACAGGCCTAGTGTGTTTACATAGAGCGCCCAGGTGGTGTGTGGTCCCTACACGATTAGGTGGGACATACACATGAAGACCATTGTAGTCCATGCATAAGTAGGTATAACATGTGTCTATGTCTACCATACCTTGCCCATTCAAGGATTATCTACTCATGGGTGAAGCTCATAGTCCTAGCTGGGACCTATATACAGGACGTCATCTCACTAGTGGTGCATGTGCAATGTGATGTATGAGGTCCAGTTGTTTACGTGCTTTGTATGAATTTCATGTGAACAATCAACATGTGCCTAGGTTTGTGGTATGGTGGGCAACATAAAGAGTATGGATGTCTTGACAGCATATATAATTTGCATTCATATGTACCAAGTGAAATATATATATACAAAAAACCTTGATTCTAATACAACCCTTGCAAACTGGTAGACTGCTTAGCTCAAAATCATTGAACCAGATTAACGTGACTGAATAATTGATCTACAGATATATGGTTTGTTTTGACTTTATGGCTTAGCAACCTTAACTCAGCAATGAGAATATCAAGTTCTAATTCAGCTTCCATTGACGGCACCTTTACTAACACAAAAACAGAGGTCATATGGTTCCACTTCTTGTCAATGCCAAAATGCAGATAATAATTCGTAAAGCCATTGACTGAATCAGCAGTTAAATCATTTAGGGGAGAAATAATGGCTTACCTATATAGAGGAAGTAATCGGTAGTTTAATATCTCAAGGAGCAGTAAAGATACACCAGATTTGCTCAAAATAGATGGAGACCTTTGGGTCAAAGTCTGTGAAATAACAGAAACGTTTAGACAAACTGCATAAAATGTGATTGGTCGCAAATTGAGTTTAAGGCATTGGTCATGACAAGATTATACTTATTACAAACTTCAGACAAACCAGCAAGATACCACATTCAGGATATCGAGGCAGAAGCATCAAAACTAACAGAAATTGCAGCGTGCACAGAATGTAGTATGCAATGACTGGATGATGCCAAAATTGATTGATGAATTCAACCATGAATGACACATCATAGGTATGGATGCAAGTGGATCAGGTCAAGCATTGGGAATCCGGGTTTGGGCTGGACCAGGCAAAAACAAACCGGTTTGGGTGCGGGTTTGAGTTTGGCTGGTTCGGCTGTGCCGGCCAAAAAATCAGGAAAAACAAATCAGAAATAAGGGTGTGGTTCACCCGATTCGAGCCAAAATTGGTTGTTACATATCCAAGTTTTGTGATATATGAATCATGGAATAACTACCTAATAGAATATATATATATATATATATATATATATATATAGAGAGAGAGAGAGAGAGAGAGAAATGCTATAATGCGGCATGCAGTAAGTGCGGCACTTCACCGCAGCCGTCTGATGCACCGCTGCGTGCGTGCGATGCACGCAGCGCGTGCATCAGACGGCTGCGGTGCAGTGCCGCACGCACCGCATGCCGAAATAGCATGCCCCTATATATATATATATATATATATATATATATATATATATATATATATATATATATATATATATATATATATATATATATATATATATATATATCAGCACATTCTAAACCCTCCAAGGTATCAAATCAAAATCGAATGCAAAAAATGAAGGCAAAAATTTATGGCACAGGATCCTGACCCATATATATATATATATATATATATATATATATATATATATATATATATATATAGGTATGCTTGGTTGTGCTGTCGAACCAAATGTGCGCTGCGCACAGCAACCGTCCGATCCGGGACGATCAAACGGCCCGGACTGATTCCCGCTCCCGCACCGCACCGCACCGCACAGCCTGCACCGCACCGCACAGCCGATCCCGCACCGCACAGCAACCGTCCGATCGTGCCCACCCGTCCGATCGAGCGGTCGCTACACATTTCGCTGTTACTGTAGCGGCTACAGTAACAACGAAATGTGTTTCGGGCCGTTCGATCGAAGAGTATTGATGGGAATCGAGTGGCCAGAAACACTTTTCGCTGTTACTGTAGTCGCTACAGTAACAGCGAAATGCGTAGCGGCCGCTCGATCTCAAATCAAAACCCGATCGGACGGTTGCTGTGGTGCGGTACGGGATCGGCTGTGCGGTGCGGTGTAGGCTGCGGTGCGGTGCGGGAGCGGGAATCAGTCCGGGCCGTTTGATCGTCCCGGATCGGACGGTTGCTGTGCGCAGCGCACATTTGGTTCGGCAGCGCATAGCGCAACCAAGCATACCTCTATATATATATATATATATATATATATATATATATATATATATATATATATATATATATATATATATATATATATATATATATATATATATATATATATATATATATATATGGGCAGGGATACTCTTACTTATGGAATCTTACTTATACAATTACACATTGCCTTTTACCTACCCTAGAGGTTTCAGAATTTGATGAAACTTGGCGGGGATGCTATCTATGGCAAGTTAATCATCCTCACCAAAAATCATCAAATTCTATAACCCCTAGGGGCATCAAATGTTAGAAGCTTTATCGACCGTTCATTTTAACCGTTATTTTGAATAGCATAGCAAGGATACTCTTACTTATGGAATGGTTACTTATGGAGTTACACACCGTCTTTTATTTACCCTAGAAGTTTTAGAATTTGATGAAACTTGGTGGGAATGCTATCTATGGCAAGTTGATCATCCTCACCAAAAATCATCAAATTCTATAACCTCTAGGGGCATCAAATGTTAGAAGCTTTATCGATCGTTCATTTTAAACATTATTTTGAATAGCATTTTTGATACCCCTAGAGGTTAAAGAATTTGATGGTTTTTGGTGAGAATGATCAACTTGCCATAGATAGCATCCCCGCCAAGTTTCATCAGATTATGAAACCTCTAGGATAGGTAAAAGGCAATGTGTAATTGTATAAATAAGATTCCATAAGTAAGAGTATCCCTCCCCTATATATATATATATATATATATATATATATATATATATATATATATATATATATATATATATATATATGGGTCGGGATCGGCTGACCCAGCAAATTTTGACCCAGCAATAACCCAGCACCTTTTGATGAACCTAGAGGTTTTAGAATTTGATGAAAATTGGTAGGCATGCTCTCTATGGTATGTTGATCATCCTCACAAAAAATCAGCCCATTCTAAAACCTCTAGGTGCATCAAATGTGCACTTCAAATCAACGGTTTTACACTGTCAATTTTAACCGTTGATTTGAAGAGCACCCTTTGATGCACCTACAGGTTTTAGAATGGGCTGATTTTTTGTGAGGATGATCAACATACCATAGACAACATCCCTACAAAAAATCAGCCCATTCTATAACCTCTAGGTGCATCAAAAGGTGCTGGGTTATTGCTGGGTCAAAATTTTGTTGGGTCATCCGATCCTGACCCTATATATATATATATATATATATATATATAGGCGTGTTAGGATGCGGCGTGCGGTGCGTGCAGCGCCGCACCGCAGCCGTCTGATGCAGCGCTGCGGTGCGTGCGATGCACGCAGCGGTGCATCAGACGGCTACGGTGCGACACCGCACGCCGCATTTTAACATTTCTCTCTCTCTCTCTCTCTCTCTCTCTCTCTCTCTCTCTATATATATATATATATATATATATATATATATATATATATATATATATATATATATATATATATATATGGGAATGCTTAGGTGCGGTCTGCAGTCTATGCAGTCCGCAGCCGTCCGATGCACCGGTCACGTGCATCTGATGCACGGAGTGGTGCATCGGACGACCGCGGACAGCACGAACCGCAGACCGCACCTAAGTATATATATATATATATATATATATATATATATATATATATATATATATATATATATATATATATATTCGATTTTGATTTGATGCCCTTGAGGGTTTAGAATGTGTTGATTCTTTTTGGATGTAATCATCCCACCTTAAATAGAACATCCACAAAAATTCAGCTCATTCTAAAGCTTCTAGGGGCATCAAATATATAATAAAAGTTAACGGATAAAAATGGACGGTGGATAAGAGTTGTAATAATTGCTACCCCTAAAAGGTTTATAATGTGCTGATTTTTTGTGGATGTTCTATCTCAGTTGGGATGATTACATCCACAAAAAATCAGCACAATCTAAACCCTTTAGGGCATCAAATAACCTTGAAGGCAAAAAAATTAAGACAAAAATTGAAGGTACAAAATCCTGACCCTCAAATTTAGCTAAATTGTGTATAAACCCTCAAATGATGTATTAGCATATCGACCCCTCAAATCAGTATAAGTACCACACGTCCACCCCTCTGATTAACTGACATCCATATTAGACGAATATTCACAGAATATTCCATATTGGACTAATGTTGGCTTTTATGTGATGTTAATACACATATATAGATGAAATATCAAAAACACCATTCTTCTCCAACGAGCTCAACTCCATTAAATCATGAGGAACTCCATTAAAACCCAAGGAACTCCATTCTTCACCAACGGGTTAATTCTTCCAAAGAAAAGATCGCGTGCCCTTGATGTGAATGGATCATGTTGAGGAACCATAAATCCTTCTTCCTTCGTTCCCAAATTAGGGATTTGAGGTGAGGATCCCTAAATCCTTCGTCCTTTGTTCCGAAAAATAGGAGCTTGAGGTGAGGAACCCTAAAAATCCTTCTTCCTCATCCCCAAATTAGGGGTTTGAAATTAAAAACTCTTTTTTTTTCCCAATTCGAGGTTTAAGGTAAGAAACCCTAATTCCTTGTTCACCTAATGGTTTGAGGTAAGAAATTCAGAAGCTCTTATTAGGCAAGGGATTATGCCATAAGTATATTCCCATTGACAAATGGAAGCAAAGAGAAGGGTGGTTGGCCTCCCTCATTTCCTATAAAAGGAGAGGGGTCCCCCCTTGCTCTTGATCACATTGGTGACCTAGGTACGCCCCGGCCAAGGAGAGGGGGAGAGAGTGGTTGAGAGAGGAGACTTGAGTGGAGGAGGTCCCACCACCTTGAAGGTCGGAGCTCTATTAATAAGTATCTGCAATGAGCTCTTGTGTCTTTCTACCCGGATTGAAATCTTTTTACATTCTAGACGATCATCTTCTTCCATTAAAAGGTGGTGATCCAATTCTACACAGAGGCGAGACCATCGACGAAGCGATCATGATGTTGAGGTGTGAAAGCTGACAGTGGAACCATCATCAATAGTCCACGCAAAAACAAATTACATCGACCGAAAGGTAAGCATGCAATCTTATAGGTTAAAGTTTATTGTCGTATATGATTAGAGAAATCGTGAATTTAAGTCCTTGTGTTTTTTCTTTCCATTTCATAGATCTAGTTCATAGCAACTTCCTTATAATTGCATGCAAATTAGATCTAGTCATCAGCATAACGAGAGGGCATATCTCTAAGTATGCATGTCCCTTTATGAGTTTTTTATGAGGATCTACATAGGATCAACCTTTGATATCAAGTTTTGGATGTCATAGTTATGTTATTTCTAATAAAATCAGGTGCTTGTCACTAGATCAGGGTAGGATCTAGTCAGCTATGGCCACATTTCCTGCATCCATCAGAAAATCTGCACATAAACTCTTCTTTAGCTTCAAGATGTCCCATATCAATTTGCACACCTCAAGAAAATTCCACTCTTACAACCACTTACGACTTTATATTGATTGTTGCTTCCGGATATTCTTGACCCACATGCACGTATGTCACTATTTGCCCAAACGTCATTGCCATGGACTCCGTCTTCTGCACCCTCAATGACTTACTATTTAGCATCTAAACATACGTGGTGATTCTTACAATTTTTTTCACTTTATTTTGCCCTCATTTCCTGCATCTGTCGCCGAGTGGTCCAAAACGTAGAGGTTATTGAAAAACTTCAGTAGTTGGAGACTTGGAGGTATTCTGCATGAAGATTTTTTCTTTTGAACATTCATCTATTGCGTTCTTGCGTCTTCTATTTTGCTCCACGCTAAAGGTATCATGCTTTCTCATATGCATATTCATTGACTACACAGATATTTTGTCAGTCCTTAGTGCTTCTGTGTATGGTACTTGATCTTTTTCCTCTCTGTGCCAGTGTTGATCCGAGTTCAGCTAATTCGCTTGCACTTTGAAAGCCGCCATCCTTTTTTTGACACTTCTTTGGACATTGCATTCTATGGAACTTCTCCTTTCCCTTGATGGATCTGCTACTGTTACAAATGATGCTTTGATGTTGGTTAGTCATTGCAGGGAAAGCTCATGATGAAACCATTCTAATGTTGAGGGGGGTGTTGCAACAATATAGTACAGTGACCTAGTACTTCCTCTGACAGCTTCAAATTCAGCTTTGAAGGACATCCATAAAAAAAAATACTATTCTATCATTGCATTATGTTCTCTGACTTCTCTTAGTTCCATTTTTGGACCTATCGTTCCTTTCGGATGGTTGGTTTGTCATCATCAAGGCAAACTCATGGTGGATCCATCTTGTTTTTGCATGTTGGTGGTAAAGATATGCTATAGTAGCGATGCAAGAGGTATATACTGTACATAATTGTATTTGAATATAAGCTATGCAGTCAAAGTTGGTAGTCGGCCCTAGTCGGCCACTAGTCGGGACTAATTCGGGACTAGTCGGACAAAACTTATTCTAACCCCTCCCCCCTCCCTAAACATATATGATATATGAACTAGCATAAATGTCAATAAGTATATGATATTAGTCGGTTAATAATAATACATACCTTCACACTTCACAGCATGGGTATAAATACATAAGTAACATAACACAGTTGTATTGGCTTCATGCCCATGTCAGAAGACTCAGAACTAAAAATCCATCACAATATTTGTTTGATGATGTTTAATCTGTGAACAACCCCAATTTTGATTATAGGGTTATATGGATATCAACAAATAAACAATAATTATTTGTTTATGTTTTTATCTGAGATTCTCAGGTGCTCAACAGATGATTACAGGGAAGAGCCATAGTTGTTAGTCTTGCGACTCAAGACTTTGAGCTAATGTAAAAAAATCCAAACAAAATTGCTTGCAAAGACTCCTTGAAAATAAAAAATTGCTTGCAGAATGCTGCCTGGGGACTAGTCGGCAGTCGCTAGTCGGGGACTAATCGGGATTCCGCCTAGCAATGACAGAATCAGAATTAATCGGTCGGCAAAATGCTGCCTGGGGACTAGTCGCCGACTAGTCCCAATTTTGATAGCATAGAATATAAGTCCTGTAAAGACGAATATAGTGCATAGGCTAATACACCCATTAATTGTGTGGTGTAACAACATTATGCTGTCTTATTATTTTGTACATTTGCTTCATGCTCTAATGGGCATAGGGTTCACATTTTCAATATGACTCCTTTAGTTTCTAGTCTCCCACATGCACAGGTCATTGTCCCTTATAAGAAAAGTATATTGGTTATTGCAACTAGTAATTACATAATTACTTTTCATCTGTATTTATTAATAACTTTAAAAGATTAAGCAAGATATAAGCAAATGCAAAGATAAGAGGATGGAAGAACAGATTATGCCCTATTATCATCACAAGGCGTACCTAAAGGAAGTTATAAGATCAAACCAAGATGGAGAAGCCTGTTAATGAGGGGGAATGTCTTCTCCAACCATGGAATCAAATGTCAACAGATGTCGGCCGAAATCACCGACATATGTCGGTTTTTGGAGAATCCGACATAAAAAAAGCAGGAAATGTCGACATTACATTTTGTCGACCGACATTTGACCGAAATCTGACAATTGCTGAAATATTTCATCAAACGAACAAATCAAAATCTGACCAAAAACGATAAATTTCCATCGAAAAACACCGAACTTTGTCCGAAAAACGAAATATTTCCACCAACATTTGTCTTTCCATTTTACAATTTTTCCACCGACAAATTACCGAAAAATGAAAAATTTTCTTTTTTTGGCCGACTGACATGGACACCGAAAACGACATTTAAAACCTAGTCTCCAACGATGGTGCCAATTACTCATCGTTGATAGTGCTGAAAACTCATTCCCCTTTTTCAAACTCCGATTTGTATTTTTCATATAGAAATCTTTGGTTAACAATAAAGATCAATTTTTTAACAGATCTAATTGATTCTTTGGCTCAAAGTGAAGAAGGTCAATTGCTTAGGTCTCCACCCGGACCCAATGAAAAAACTGATCACTACTTATAGCTTCGTTCAGAATGATTCGGATCAAGTGCATGGCCTATTAGAAGGACGTGGTATGGTGATCTCCTCAAGGACAAAAAAAGATTGCAGCCAGTTCAATAATAAAAAAATTAATAGTACTTCTTAATATAGTAGCTAAATATGTTTAATATGTCATCTCGTCAAAGGGTAACAACTTTCTGAGCGTGTAGTTATGTACCTTCAGAAATCAATGACCTACGAACTTGTTAGGCAGCAATCTATTACCTAGTAACAGTCCAGGTGGTAAAGAATTAGTAGGAAATCATTTTGACAGCATTCAACGTGTAGTTGATGCAAGGAAACAGTTAACCAACATCCCAAGAAAAGTCATATTGAATCACTGATGCGTTATTTTATCATAATAATTGCAGAATTAAGGCATTGACAAAATAATAATAATAACTCATGGAAAGGAAACATGTAACAAGAGTTTCTATAGACACAACCAAAAGGCTATAGAAAAGGCAACAAACTGATAACCAAAAATTGTTTAAGAAAGCAGAAATTACCGTAAAATGAGGACGAAACAATGAATGAGGTGCAATTAGCAGCAACCTGATATAGGTTTCAACCATTGCAATGCTAGGAACGACCTGCAACATAATGTGGAAGATTCAATTGCCAGAAAGGCATTCATTGGCCAAATTGCTTGAGATTTACAAAAGTAATGGCCCAAAAAAAGATGGAGAAAATACTATCATCAAAAGCATCCATGACCCCTTATGCTACGACATATTTTAAGAGACCACTCCTAAGAGTATAACAGATAGAAGAAGTCATGAATCATACAGAGAAGGCAAAAAATGGAAAGCACAATGATTGTTTAGTATCTTCCAAATATCACCGACAAAAATAGGCTATACCACATCCATACAACACGGAAACAAAAACAATGATTTAATACGGAGTTTGATACACGCAGATATGTCGCAAATAGTTACTAGAATCATCTTCTTTGATGATGCATAGTTTTCCAAATAATGCTTCCTTTGTGCTTCAAAGTTCAGGAACCAAGCTCGCTTTACTTCCAAATGATAATTCCAACAACCTTAGAAAATTAAGCAGTTATACTTCTGCAGAATCCACTTTTCAAGGGCATCATTGTTCGCAATTAAAACTGTGAGATGAAATTACCTTGAAATTCATAAGAAAGTTAATGTAGGCAAGGGCGGACCTACACTAGGTTACGGAGGGATTTGGGGAAATCTGAAAATTGGAACATTTAGGGGGATTTTTGTCTATTCAGGATGTTCAGTTTTTCCGATCCTGACGAAAATTGGCGGAGGTGTGGGTATCGTTGAGAAGGACTGGTCAAAATTTAGGGTTGATCGGATAGTTGGATGTGAAGTTACGGCTAAACGATGTACATATATTATAAGAATGGTAAGCAGATTTTATATAAAAAGATGCTAAAACAATTCAGCAAGGGCCACGATCCAATTAAATATAATGATATTTGGGGCTTCTAATGGGATTTGAAATTAGTGAATAAGAATGATTAATGATAGCGGAAATGTTGCGAAAAATAAGTAAAACCAATGGAGAATGATACGGATGCAGAAGGAAACGAAAGAAGAGGATAAATCAAACCGTCACGGACTTGCAAGGAATCTTCCAGAGGATCCTTCGCGGAGAAAGGCCGAACAATCGATGACGTCAGATCCTTTGGTTCACTAATCGACACCACTCCCAGGGGTAGACATTGATGCTTCTCGAGGCGAAATCAAGGAAGAAGGGGCGGGGACATGAGTCAACCCTAACATCTCACGCGAAGGAATACTTTCATCAAAATCTCAATTTGTTCTTTTCTCTCGTCCCTTATAAAATATTACAGTTTCAAACCAATGGCAGCGATCAAAGAAAGAAAGCAATGAAGGGTAAGATGGAGGGGTAAAAAGGGAAGAAGAAAAGAAAAAGAAAGAAAGAGAATGAGGGACGGAAGAAGGTGGGAGTTTCACGTGAAAAAGAAGAGAAAGGAAAGAGGTCTCACGGGTAGGAGAGAGAGGGAAAGAGGAGTGGGCCCGGGAGGGATTTGACCTTATTAAAGCCCATTGAAGCCTAATTAAATGCCACATCATTTAATTATTTAAGTTGCGCTGATCCGACCATCATATTCGAAATCTAATCTCGATCGTCGAGCGCTCTGCAGGCAAGGTTTAAACTATCAATTTTGACCATTATTTTGAGTCTTTGAGTCCCTGAAAAAACGGCATATTTTGCGAAATATATCAATATGTCATGAAATATTGCCTTTCGATAAATTGAAAACCGAAATATTTCATGAAATATTTTGACTTTTGCACCTTCTGCAAATACTTGTTTGTTGTATTTAAGGGGTATTTGGTCTAGTGCCCCTCTCGTTATATATCACATCGCGCTAATGGGCCTAGCCCATATAACACAGTCAATAACACTCCCTCTCGAGTTGGAGCATACAAATCAAACATGCCCAACTTGGTACAACAGGAATTATAAAGCCCTCTTGGAAGAGGGTTGATAAGCACATCAGTGAGTTGCTCGGAGGACTTAACAAAAGGAATGAACATCCGCTTGGATATAACAAGGTCCCGAATAAAGAAACAATCAACCTCTATATGTTTGGTGCGCTTGTGAAAAACAGGGTTATTGGCGATATAAGTAGTGGCTTGGTTGCTAGATTTCATTGCCATGGGCAACACGAATACAACACCAATGTCTCGAAGTAAATTTTGAACCCATATCAACTCAGAAGCCGTGTGAGCCATAGCCCGGTATTGCACTCAATCGGGCCACAACATATCGTTTCTTGCTCCTCCAAGTGACAAGATTACCACCAACAAAGGTACAATATCAGGAGGTGGAGGCTGTGGAGCGTCTATCTTCTTTGTTTCTTGCCCAATCCGCATCAGCGAAGCAGACAATAGAGAACACCATGGAGGGTTTATACCATAGGTTACGTCCTGATGATGCTTTGAGATAGCAAAGAATTTGGCAAACGGCAGCCCAATGCAATTGGCGAGGAGTATGCATAAATTTGCACACAACTTCAAAGACGAACGAAATGTCAGGTCTTGTAATAGTAGCATATTTAAGCTTACCCACGAGTCGAGAATTACCTGGATCATCAAGAAGAGCACCCGAAGTACAGTTCATATATGTACAAGAATCCATATGAGCATCAACCGGCTTACTAACAAGCATCCATGTCCCTGTAAGCAAATCCAACACATATTTGCGTTGAGAGAAGCACAAGCCTTGTTTTGACCGGGCAATTTCAATACCAAGAAAATACCGAAGAGGCCCCAAATCTTTAGTTTGAAAATGAGTGGTTAAATACCTCTTCAAGAGAATGTCGCTACTATCACTTCCGGAAAAGATGATATCGTCAACATAGACAATGAGAATGATAATACCTTGAATGGAGCATCTTGTAAAAATGGAATGATCGGAGGATGAGCGAGCTAAGACAAAGGTAAGAAGAACTTGGCTAAACATGTGGAACCATGCCCTTAGTGATTGCTTGAGACCAAGGTACAAAATCTCGAGATATTTCGCGAAATATCTCGGCTTTCTCAAACCTCGGCACGAAATTCCTATTGTGATATCGTACGAAATAGGAATCACGATAATATCGCGATATTTCGCACGATATATTTGTCGGCACGAAATATCGCGATATTTCGTGAAAATTTCGAGACATTTCGGGAAATTTAGAGAAATTTTAGGATTTTGGCACCGAAATGTTGGGACTGACTGGTTATAAAAGGGGAATGGGGGTTTTGTTCTCAGCAGCTTATTTACATATAATTTCTCCATCAAATACCCCCTCATTTGATTTCAATAAAAATATCAAAAAAATCAAAAATAAAGTGAATCAAAAAGTAGGTTTTCAGTTTTAGTACGAGAAAACAGTTTTTTCGGTTTTTCATAAAATTTGTATGTTGAGAAAAGTGGTTAAATCAACTCATTTTTAGCTCAAAAAATTCCACAAGATGTAGAACTACAAGTACATCTAGAAAACCATGGTTCGTCAAAGAAAATTTTGAATGTATAAAAACTTTTCTTTATAAAAACTCATTTTTTCAGACTTAGTAAAAAAACAGTGTTTTGCATTTCAACATAATTTTTGCACGATTTCAAACTTGCACAACTTTTTTGTTTTAAGTCCGTTTTCAAAATCGTTTGAAGCATTATTTTAACAATCAACTAATCTTTATTTTGGAAATATTTTTATCCATAAAAAAGATTAAAAGCTATTTTAAAAACATAGATCAAAACAGGACCAAACAAGATTGCACAAGACTCACAGACTCAAATGTAGAATACATGCTTTGTGATGCTCTACACCTGTAGATTGAGTATAATTATTATTTGAGTGTTCCAAATTGTGTATATATACTTGGTTTATGACTATGCAGAGATTCACTAAAAAATTCCATTAAAAAATCAATATTTCCACCATTTCTATAAAATCACAATATTTCCACACTGTCGAAATATTTCCACGAAATATTTCCATATCCAGAGGGGTCGAAATATTGACCGAAATGAAAATTTCGAACCTTGCTTGAGACCATAGATAGCCTTCTTCAACCGGCAAACATAGTGCACCTTAGTAGCATCAATAGGGCTGGGATTTGGTCCGGACGAACCCGAGCAACCCGATCAAATTCTGAATTTGGATAATGACGGACAACAATATTTAGGAATTTGGGCGGGCATGGGCAAAATTGTTGGTCAGGAGACTCCCGATCTCGGCTCAGAAAACACGGGGTTAGGGTTTTATCCCTCCTCTGCATCGTTGCGATCAGTTTCAGTGAAAGACAAAGGATCACTACAAGAGAGAGAGAGAGAGGCACAGAGGGTCTCTGCGAGGGACATACAATGGGCGTGGCATGCATCGGCCAGCTCGGTGATGCACTGACCACTGGGTAGTGCTATATTTTTTTATTAGTTAATGTTGGAAAATGACAGAGATGCTTGGTTTAATTTTTAAGGTTTTTTTTTGTTATTTCCCCGATGTTTTCTCGTTTTTTTTTTCCGTTTTCGTCGTTTCTTTCCGATTTTTTCCCTTGCCGTTTTTTTCCCGTTTTCCGACGTGGTAACTATGGGGCAAACTGGTCAGCTGTATAACCAACCCAAGGAATATATATATATATATATATATATATATATATATATATATATATATATATATATATATATATATATACATACTAGTAATGTCTGTGCCTATCAGCACGAAAGATTTCGAGGACGATAAAAAAATATCGAGGACGTGACAATTTTGAGGGAGACAATATTTTAAGGGTGGTAATAATAATTAAAAAGTGGTGATAATATTTCAAGGGAGGTGATAATATTTCGAGGACGACAACATACTTTGAAAGTGCCCACATTATGTGATCGAAATAGTACTTTACATTAAGATCGCAAACGAAGAAAAACACTAAATTGTTCCAAAAACTGAAAGAAAGATGAAGAATCCAAAATTAAGAAAATCATATAGAGAAAAATGAAAAAAAAAAGAATAATTAATAATAAAAAGAAGACCACCTGTGAACGATGCACTCAAATTGGCCAATGGAAAAAACTAAGAACCAGCCAAACACATCTCACTGACTTGCAATTAGAACAAGCAAAATTGGGGCAATCCAACCCTATCCTTGCACTTTCACTGACCATGCTTGAATGGAAATTCAAATAGTTTGAACTAATGAATAAACCAAAACTAAGTTCCCAATAAACTGAAATTGCATTGATAACTCTATCTAGAGAGTTCCAAAATCAAAATCAAAGTAACAAAAAATGATATTCCAAAAATAAGTACAGTGAGGGAGCAACAAAAATCAAAGCACGATTGAATCAAACTTTGCCCTAGCTGGCAACGACAAGTGACAACCTACTGATGAAACGCACTCTACTCCGACCAGTAGAGTTGAGTGCGATTCATGGTGTCGAAGGGCCTGCAGTTGGGACCGAAGGAGGAGAGGGAAATTGGTTCTACCTACCGATATGAATCGTCTATGAGATCCGACTGTGAGATTGTCAGCGCAAGCACCAAAGCACGATCTCCGGGTGATAGGTCGATCAGCCATAAGAGAGAGGGGGGAGAGGTTCTTACCTGGGTGGCCGAAGGGGCCTTCTTCCTCCTCGCCTTCCAGCCGCAACCCTTTTCGCTGCACTCTACAACACACCCAAAAAAATCAGAACAGATTGAGAGGCCGGAAGGGCCTAATTGAGATAGAGAGAGAGGGGGGGTTTCCTACCTGTGGACAGAAGGGATATGGCCAGCAGTCGGGGTCACAATGCCAGAGGCCTATCGACCATGAGAGAGAGAGGCCTGATTGAGAGAGAGTGGGGGGGTTCCTACCTGTGGGCGAAAGGACTATGGCCTGTGGCCGGCGTTCGGTGATCGGCTATCGGCAGTCGATACGAGGGTCGATAGGCCATGGGAGAGAGAGAGAGAGAGAGAGAGAGAGAACGGGGGTGTGATCAGCCATCGCGTCTTATTTTAAGGGGTCGCCTGAGAGAGGTCGCGAATTGTGAGAAAGGAACGGTATCTCTCTACGTGGGACCATCTCAAACGGCACAATCTGTGTGATGACGTGATCTCGGCCCTTCTTTGTCTGGGGTTTGTCTTTTTGTTTATCTCAAATTTGAAAACGTGACCCCTTATTATATAGATATACTGAGAGAGAGAGAGGAATACACATGTTCTCTACAATCAAGTTAAATTTGTAATATTCTTCACTGCACGGTCTGCATCGAAATTTTTTTTGCTCCGGTGAGGGTAAGCTCCAGATCGGACAGTGTAAATTTTAGATCGGAAGACCCTACTCTTTATTGAACGATCCAGACGAACCCGAGGAACCCGATGAACTTCCATGGTCCAAACACGAGCAAACCCTCTACGAGTTCCTCAGGCAATTCGGGCAATTTGGGCAAAGGTGATGTAACTTGGTCCAAACATGGTCAGACCTCCAAACCTAACCAACCCGACCATGTCCACCCTAAGCATCAACATACCCCGTGGGTTGTTCCATATAAACCTCTTTGTGAAGACCCCCATGAAGGAAGGCATTCTTGACATCAAGTTGATACAGGGCCATTCACAGCACACGACAATGGAAAGAATTAGGACGGAATTGAGATGCGCCATGGGTGAAAAGGTATCGAAGAAATCCATGCCAAAGGATTGGGTGAAGCCTCTTGCAACTAATATCGCCTTCAAGCGGTCGACGGATCCATCCGGCGAGTGATTAACAACATACACCCATCAGCACCCAACAACACGTTTGTCGGGAGACAAATCAATATGGTCCCAAGTCTTATTGTGATGAAGAGCTTGCATCTCGGCATCCATGGCTTGTACAAGACACATCCCGGATCGGCCATTGCTTATTTATGATTAGTGGGAGTGGATATATGTGGCAATGCAAAATAAAAGACTGATATTTGTGATGTAGACGATCTAAAGAAACAAATTGAGCAATAGGTGAGTAGTACGCGACCGTTTTCCTTTCCGAAGGGCAATGGGTTGATCGTGTTCTTGGATTTCGTTTGTTGAGGTATTGGTTCGGATAGCACATCATTCACACCAGATACTTTTGTCTTTGGCCGCTGAATATAGACAATTGGAGCTCCGTTGGGAATAAGTACAACAATATCTGGGCGTTCCGTGGTAGGCACATCAAGGATCAAAATACCGGCCGGTACGAACCGTACCGGCCGGTTCAAACAGGGAACAGGACCGAACCGCACCGGTATTTAGTCGATACCGGTCGCGAGGATCAAATCGCGTAAATACCGGCCGGTTCGACTAAATACCGGTTCGAACCGGCCGGTTTGAACCGGTTCCGGGTATTAGGCATAGTTTTGGGTGGTTTTTTCATTCCGGTTTTATTTTTTGGGGCATTTTTCTTCATTCTCACATGAGGTGAAGCTCCATACTAGCTGGATTTGCAAGATTTGAAGCCTAAAACTCGGATTTGCAAGATCAAAATCACATTTGAAGGTATATTTTCATAATTTTTTTCATTTTTCTTTTCTTTTGTTGCATTTTTTTTGAAAAAATTCAAATAATTGTGGTGAAAATGTTGAAATGAGCTAGATCTATACCATGAAAGCTTAGATCTATAAGCATCATCTCCAAATTTGCATGATCGGTTCATGCAAATTTGGGGGGTTTTCAATTTCTTTTTCTTTTTTTGTATTTTTTTAAAAAATAAACCAAATAATTGTGGTGAAAATGTTGATGTGGGTCAGATCTATGCCATCAAAGCTTAGATCTATAGATTTATAAGCATCATCTCCAAATTTGCATGAAACGGTACGAACCGGTACCGTTTTTTCGGCTGGCCGATAATTTGTCCGCGATCGGTATTTTTATCCATGATGATCTTAGACAAAGGTCATGCAACCAAAAACACGTAGTGGAAGAGGAAACGGGGAACCGGACGATAAGAAAATGGAGAAGGGAGTATGGTTGCCTCAAAGGGATAATGATATGTGATTAATGAGGAAACATGTCATGAGAACCGCATCCGCCGAAACAACTTGGAAACATGCATGTGGAACATAAGCGTGCGAGTGGCGTCTAAAATATACCTATCCTTACGCTCGGTGACACCATTTTGTTGGAAAGTATAACCACATGAGGTTTGATGGATAATACCCTTGTCTTGACAAAAAAAATTTAACGGATGGTTGAAGATATTCTTTGGCATTATCGGAACGAAGCACATATAAAGGAATTCCAAATTGGTGTACAATTTCTTGATAAAACATGAACAACACACGAGGAATCTCAGAACGGTCCTTAATAAGATAAAGCCAAGTCATACGAGAAAAATCATCCACAAACAAAACATAGTACATAAAACCAAAAGTACTTTTAACACAGGAAGGACCCCAAACATCGGTGTGAACTTTAAAAAGACGAGTACAATGAGGCTCACAATGGCTAGGAAAAGAGGTGTATGATATTTCCCTAATTGACAAGCTTCACACCGAACTGGAACATCCACCTTCATGTTGGGAATCACGTACCGAAGTCGAGATGGACACAGGTGGCCTAAGTGATAATGTTATTGAAAGGAGGAGTTAGCAATCAATCCATGAGCCATAGAGGAGGAAGCCAATATCCAATCCAAAAGGTAAAGGCCATTGTGCTCATGGCCCGAACCAATCACCCTCTTCTTCACTTGGTCGTGAAAAACACATAGAGAAGAGGTAAAGATAACAAATCAGTTCAAAGATTTAGTAATTTGGCTTATAGACAAGAGACTAAATGATAAGTGGGGAACATAGAGAGAGAAAATAGTAGGAGAGAAAAGAGACATCGTCCTTACCAACAACGGGTCAATAGGACTCATCCAGAAGCATAAGTTTGGAATGGTGGGGTGAAAGGGACAACAGAAGAGAAGCATTACCGGTACATATAGAACTTGCCCCGGAGTTAATTATACAAGGAGTAGGAATGGCAGGATGAGCAAGCAACTGCGAGAGTGCCTGATTGTGCAAATCTAGCCATAGATGATGAGGATAAAGCTTGAGGAGTTAATGCTTGGAGAGTAGAGAAGTTGGGTGAACTCTTCTCTATTAACATGCGAGCTGGAGTCACCACCGGAGGGATGAGACTCGATCCGGCACTAGATAAGGTAGACGAAGCGTCGCTCACATTATGTGCCCATGCCGGTTTCCCCCACTTGCCCAACAGCATGCATCAACTTGGCCCAACTTGCCACAAAATGAGCACTTGTAGCTACTATTTCCCCGACCTCGACTAGCACCGCGGCCACCATCACTGCGGCCAAAGGAACTACCACAACCTCCATGTGTAGGCGTCCGAGCAACCCCTCTACAAAACAAAAGGAGTGCCGAAAACTGTAATCGGAGCGGAAGAATGTCCACTTAAAGCTCGTTGAACTCGGGTAAAGGCATAGCGAGGATCAACAAGGTCTAACTATCAAGAATTTGTCCCTTGATTGAAACAAAGTCGAGACCAAGACCGGAGAGAAATAATATCGTTTGGAACTCATCACGTTGTCGTTTTAGTGTCTCTAGATCCGTGGTGAGGGTTAATAAAGTTGAAGTTCATCCCACATACCTTTGAGCTTGCTATAGTACTCACCAACGGATATGTCACCCCGCTTGGTGAAGAACATCTGCTCAACAATGTCATATATCCGGGTCACGTTTCTTTCTTGTCCATACATTTCATTGGTCCCCTCCCAAATACCTTTAGCCGAGGACATATACATAAGGTTGGCGGACACCCCCGGCTCCATACTATTCCATAACCAAGTCATGACCAAGGAGTTTTGGCATTGCCACTCGTACGTCACATCTTCAGATGAGATTGGATTTTCAACAATATACTTGAGCCACTTCTTTGAACAAAGGAAAACACAGACAGTGTTGGTCCAAAGGTGATAATTTCTCCATTTAACTTCACACTAGTGACTTGAGATCCCACACCATCGGTAACCGTAACATGAGTGAGGGAATCACCTAGATCGGCCATTTGATGAAGCTACACTTCCAACAAACCTCCTTGAGGAAAATCCACATACATCTTAGAGGGTAAGCAACAACCCCCCTTCACACACTCCTTGAGGAAAAACAACAAACACCTCAAAGTAGTTCACACTAACCCCTTCTAATAAACTTCACAAACATGGGCGGAACAAACATGAGTGAACATCCCGGAGAAACACCTCGGTCTGATGAAGAATTCCATACACACTTGCCGATCTCCAAGCAATTAAGGCCTCCACCACCATAAACTCCTTTGATCTGAGAAAATAAGGGCTTTACATTTCTTGTTTTGCTTTGGATTGGTAACTACTCACAACAGACAATGCTTCTGCTTTCCCTTTTTTCCGCAGAGGGGCAACAAGATCAGCATATACCTGCAGTACCAAGCGGCAGACAGCTACAATAGCAAGAGGTGGTCGCAGCAAGCAGCAGTGGCAGCAGCAAGCAACAACAAAACAGCGGCAACAACAAGCAGTGGTAACAGCAGCAAGCAGCAACTATCGGCGGCAGCAACAACCACCAATGGTGGAGAAGGGAAAAAAAGAGAAAGGAAAGAGAAAAGAAAGAAAAAAAGAGGGTTATGTCAAGCAATATCATCATTGCTCACAGAGCCGCACAACTCGCACACTTTTCAGTATTAGACTTATAGTGGCCATACTTCCACCCTGGGTCACTTGAGAGTTGATGATGAACCCACAGTCGACATGATGAAAGTGGGTGATGTAAGTGAGTGGTGAAGAAAAAATGGATGAGAGGGCAAGTGAGAGGAAGCCTTGATCTTGTTGCTTCTCTCTCGTCGGCGCAACGGCGACTCCTCGGTGCCTGCTCCTCATCAACTATTGGCTTCTATTAGGATATGAAGCCTTGGAGGTGAGAAATATATGAGAGGAAAGCGGCCGCAAAATACATTATGCGACCATACAACTCCAACAGCAATAAAACTAGTTGTACAATGTGTGGCCGGCGGGCCGCACATGTTTCAGTGTGGTCGCACAATAACATGTGCATACGCACAGAAACATGTGTAGCCACATAGCCTCGTGTACGCATGCACGGTATCCGCACAACCCATATATCCATCTAGTTTCGCAAATAAATTTATGAATGCACAATCGTATATGCGGTCGCACGTGACTAATTTTGTCTTTAAGAAGAGGTGAAGGTGAACAATACTCTGATAAGAACTGTTTGGAGGGTTTTCTAAAAAAGAAACTGAATTAACCAAGGAAGCATGTTTTTTATGTGAAAATAAGAAGAAAAATTTTATTGAATAAAGTGCCGGATTTGTGCAACAATGAGGGAAAAAGGGAAAGCTTAAGCAGGAAGCCTCAATAAGGTTGGAAATTTTGTTGTGGAATTCCTTAAACAAGGCCTTGGACTCGTGCAAATGGATTAATAGATAAGTGATGCTAGACGGTTGGTTAGGTACCAATGGTTAGGTTCTAATTGAAGTTTTTTTTTTTCCCTATCTTATTTCGCATATGGTATGTCCCCCTCCCTTGCCAAGTTGCCATGGTCAGGTTTCGGCACCTTTCTTAGAGGGTTCACACCAGGATGGTAGCCATTCGGGAAATTCTTATCAAGATTCCTTATACTCACCGATCTTGATGGTATAAAACTTGGATGAGGATGATGTATGAGCTTTTTCAGGTATGGAGGAAGATGGGTTAATAAGATCCATTCTGTATTAACCATTAAAAAGAGTGACACATGCACGTTATCATGTTGAAGTCCCAAAAAAACACGAATTAGCAATCTAACATCCTCACTCCTTTTTGTGTTATATACGAAATACATAACTTTCTAATTACTGGTATACAGAAGATACATTCATTCATCTAATCAGTAAAACAGAAAGATTAAAAGATTAACTGCTAAATGATTGAACTCTAACACGGGAAGTAATATTACTCATGCCAAAGTACCTGGCCAAGAAATATTGTTTCTTCTAGTTGATAAGCAAGTTTCAAACATAAGTTGATTGACAGACCAGAAAGCAATGACATAGACAGAGGGTGTGTTTCACGCATCATCATCATTCTATCGTTGGGCTGTCCATTGGGCCCTTGTATTTCAGCAACTCCAGATGAGTTCAACCAGTTGATCACTGCTTCACAAGCTGGTTGTGCCATGGTATAAGAAAGAACCCAAAACATCCCCATTGATCGATCATCCAAGGTCATGAAATCCATAATGCGCTCTCCTGAAACAGATGATAATCTTCTTAAATTATCTGAAAGGAGTAGTGAATTTATTGGAACAAGTCAAAGCTAAAAGACTTGAAGCATTGCAATAGTAAAACCGAGGAAGGCAGGGAACAAGATTCAAGACAGTTGACCCGAGCTCCTGCTGAAGTGATTTCTTTGCAAGATCTAGTGTTTTCATGATCATTTCTTTCAAGATTGGCTATTGCGTGCAAAAAAAAAATCTCTGAGAATTGAGAAATGTATCCCACGATTCGATTGTGGAATAGTTATAATTCACTGTTTGTCTTTTCTGTGTTATCTTAAACTACTGAAATATAAATCGACTGGTACTTTCCTGTGGATTGCTTTTGTTCTATTGGACTTGTTTCGGAAGAAATCTAACATCCAGATCATTCTAACTGTCTAGGAAAATATAATATTTGTCATTTTTGATCGAGTAATTTGTTTAACCCCATCATGGGGGACATCCTGCCCTGCCCTACCTAATAGCTTAAGAAAAGGTGAAGACTCTTGGCAGATCCTATCAAAATTGATTATGTGATGAAGTAGTTGTTCTTTAAACATATCATGGCAGATCAAATAATCAAAATTGATTATTTGAAAAGTTTGAGGTCTGTTAAATGGCAGATCCTATCAAAATTGATTATTTGATGAAGTACTTGTTCCTTAAACATATCATGAAGACGTTGGATTCTTTAAAAGGTGAATTAAATACTCAACACTGGTTTCTTTGAGCATCAATATTTAACAAAGAACTAAGATCTCATTTCCAACGAGTATTACGGTCAATCATGGTTTGAAATTTCGGTCGAAATACCGAAATTTCACAGAAACATACATTTTGGTTTCGGCCACGAGCGAAATGAAAGGGGGGTAAAACCTGGAACCCTTCCGATTTCAACGAAGTTTTGGGATTTCAAGAGCATTTTGGCCATTTCGTCAAGATTTCAACTGAAACAATGGAAGTTCACCGAAACCATGTGTTGTCCCCCCGGTTTCGTTGTCCACTTCGCCGAACTTTCGTCGTTTTGTGAGCATTTCGGTCATGCTATCCAAATTTCGATCGAAACAATGGGGTCCATCAAAACCACGTGTTGTCCCCTGGTTTCGTTGCCACTTTACCGAAGTTGTCATTTCATGAGCATTTCAGCCATTTCGACCAAAACCAGTCCACAGATTTCGTTAAACATGTGAACTGTTTTTTGTGGGACTGGGGCTACTGACCTATGAAGCACGGATACTCCAAAATACATGAAGTATCCGTACCGGATACGTATCGGACACGGATACGGCTCGGATACGTGTCCGATACGTTTCGGGCGTATCCTGAATTTAAAACCCTGAAATCGTCCTGGATACGTCTTGGATACGGCCGGGATACGGAAGGGATACGCGGGTTGCGGGTTTAATTTTTAGTTGGGTTGAAATTAGATTTTTTTTTTTAAACCCAAACCCAAACAGTGCAGTCGGTATTAACAGGTTTGGGCTTGGGTTCGGTTAAAAGTTAAACCCGAACCCGAACTTAAAAATAAACCCCCCCCCCCACCCGGTTCTGTACACGAGCGAGGGGAGAGGGAGAGGCAAGGGCCGCGAGCCCTAACTCTTCGCCTGCGGCCGTCGTCGACCGTCGCCCTCGGCCTTGCCGGTCGTCCGTCGCCCTCGTCAGCCTACGCCAACGGCAATTGTCCACCTTTGCCAGCGACTGTCGTCCGCCGTCGCCCTCGCCCTCGCCGGTCGTCCGCCATCGCCCGATGTCAGCCGTCTGCCGTCGCCCGTTGTCCGTTGTCCTTCCCTGCTTGCGCCGGGGACCTCCCCGAGCCGATCCCCACCTCCGGTGAGCCCCCTTTCTTACTCGCACATTTCGGGAGTGGGCCGAGTGGCTGACTGTGGTTACAGGAAAAAAAAAAACCAGCATGAGAGAGAGAGAGAGATGCTTACATGGAGATCGGTGTGGCTGACTGTGGTAGTATGAAAAATTTTCAGCACATCCTGCGTTCCTTACAACCGTGGGGCCCACTGTTGTAGGATGTGCTAGAAATTTTCAGCACATTTTATTTTAAATTTATATTTAAAAAATAATAATTTATTGGCGTATCCTTAGCCGTACCCGTGTCCTACTTTTTTAAGATTTGTCGTATCGCCGTACCCGTATCCCGTATCTGTATCCGTGCTTTTTAGCTACTGACAAATTTCGACTAAAACATCCCTATTTCAACTGAAGCCTTCCCATTTCGTCCAGATTTCACGCGAAACCTCCATACCTCACTGAATTTCGACCGTTATCATGGCCCATGCACGTAATGTTTAAAAAGGCAAAAGACGTATCGAGGCGTTTTTCCTTTAGAGAGGCGAGGCGTAAGTCTTGAACTTTTTTGAGGCATTTTGTTAAAAAAAGTTTTAAAAAAGGCAAAAAAACATATTATTGAATGTGTAATATTAACTTTTTTTTTAGCGAACTCTCCGAGAGAGAAACCCGCATACTAGCTGATCACCATCAACTAGAAATTCGCCCACACAACATTGACAGGAAGCTCTTTGCCCGAGAAGACTCTGGAATTGCGCTCACGCCAGATACACCAGAAGAGGCCGATGACTAGGAAGTCCCACGCCGGTTGCATGGATTTCTTAATCCGTCGGGACCGCCACAAGTTCCAGAGAGAGCAAATGAAGCCCGGGTGCCATTTGATTCGAAACCGGTGCTTAAACATACGCCATAGCTTATGTAAGAAGGGGCAGCGAAGAAACAGATGGTTCACATCCTCCCTGTGCCCATGACACAGGGTGCAAGAGGTATCCTAGATATTCGGGTTGCTTTTGCGACGAAGGTTGATCCTTGTAAGAATCCGATCCCAGATAGCCAGCCACATGAAGATTCTTGTCTTTAGTGGGGTGGAAGATTTCCACAGAGACTTAGCAATGGGGCAGATGATTCTTCCTGCATTGAAGAAACGGTAAAAGGATCGGACAGAGAAGGCTCCGGAGGAATCCTATTTCCATCTGGAGAAGTCTCTTCCATTACCAAGAGAGAAAGAAGCTAAGATCTGGTAGAAATCATTGAGCTGATCTTGAAGGGCAGAGGGGAATAACTCTTCTGAATTTGATGGACCCGCTGGTCATACCTTGGGACACGGACGTCTGAGAACAAACTGAGGCTGTCTGGTCCCAAGCTAGGTCAAAAAGATCTGAGAACAAGGAAGCGAGGCTGATATCATCCACCCATTGATCTGTCCAAAATTTAATATTACGACTATCTCCGAGAATCAACCTTGTACTGCATTTGAAGGATGTCCCCACCTTGCAAATACCCTTCCAAAAGAGGGAGAGTTTCCCATAAAAAACCAACTCAAAACTATGAAATGAATTATGGTCAATGTACTGAACCAATAGAATTTGTGTCAAACCAACTTTTATTAAAAGTCTAAGAAGTGGATAACTATAAAAAATACAAAAAATAGAAAATGCCAATAATTCTGGGAACTTTGGAACGATAAAATGAGAAAAGTAGAACTATCTTCATAATCATTTTGGTAATTTTTTATACCTTATTTTCAATTTACTTTTTTAAGTACTTTTTATTGAACGCATAGGGTGTTTGATTGCCCGAAGTTGTGAGGAAGTGGGAGAACTTGTGGAACTAGTACTTCCATGAACTGGGACTTCGAGACGAAAGTCCCAGTTCGCCTGTATAGTTACTTACCAAGAAGTAGGCAGGCTCAGAACTCTGGCTTCCAAGACTTCCACCAATTTTGTTGTTTGATTGCTAGGAAGTGGGCAGATTTTGACTATTGGGGAAGTGCAGACGCTAACGTGGCGTTATTAGCAATTCCCCAACAACCCGAAAATGTGACTTCGGAGCTTTTTGGGCTGAAGTCACACTTAAATATTTGGAGGACGTGGAGGGCTGAAAGTCCCAGTTCCAACTTCGAACTGGACTTCCGTACAACCAAATGCCGGAACTCGCCCGCTTCGCCAACTTCCACCACTTTAGGCTACACTTTCACGCAACCAAACACGCCCAATGTATAAAAGCGTTTCCATGTATCAATATCATTTTTTAAATTATCGGGTTATTTCATAACTCTTTAGCCTTTTTTTAGGATGCTTAAAAAGTATCTAAAAACAAAAGCAAACACATATAGCGGCTATGCAAACACACAATCACATATGATCACATAGGAGATCAGAAAGCAAAATTCATAGATAGCATACAAATTTGATATTTGACAACATTGATAATATCAACATGTATAGATGATGTACCTATCATCAATTGATTCAATGTTTGTTATGATTTTATGTGCATGTGCCTTGATGTTGATGTACACATCATTTCCTCAAATTCTATATCATTTAATCATGTTAGTTTAGATGATAATCATCAACATCCAAGGTTTGTCCCCTCATATGTGGATAAGGAAGAATGACATGAATTTTTTGACCAACTGTCAACACGGCGTTAGCCGTCTGGTATTGGTGTCGAAACTTGACCTAAGCAACTTGGCAAGAGAGGGGCAAGCCAAGACACCTAAAAGGACAATTTGCAGGTAGGTAAACTTATTGTATTAATTATGCAGTTTAAACTCATGCAACCAAAGGAACTTAGAATAGATTATGATCATATTATCAGTAATCTATATGAGTATTACGAACATAGCAAATTTCATATTTCTATATGAGCATCAAAACTTGTGTTTAATGACTCAAAATAGGTCTCATAATCACTAGAAAGAAAATACAAGAACCCTAGATGTTAAAAGACTGTGAAAGAACTTCCATATATTAGACTGGCATATGTTTGTCCGGATATGCTCACGGTGGCATGCAAACTTAATTTCATTTATGCACAGAATTTGTTTAGACGAGACGAGCAACTGGTTTAGTTGCTAAGTATGCTCATTTGTTTAAAGCAAGGTTTGAGATTCGGGTGCGGGTGCGGATTCAAACAGGGAAAAAAGAACCAGTTCGGGTTCTGATTCGAATTCGGGTTCGGCTATTTTGGCCGAAGTATTAGAAAATCATTAAAATAAATCAGGTTCTGATTTCCCTGATTTGAACCTGAATCGGTCTTTTCAAATAAAAGTCTTGTGATATATGAATCATGAAGTACTTACTACTTATATATATCATTCAAACTAATAGAACAATGCAAATCCGAATTAGATCGATTCAGGGACATAATGCGGGTTTGAGGTTTCGATCAGACAAAATCCTTCAGGTTCGGAGCAAGGACTTCCATAACCATCAAGCCATGTCATACCTACTCACTGTCAGTTTTATGAATCCTTCTCTTCATCATATAAAACAATGAGAAGTAGTAAATAAGAATAAAAAAATGTTTTTAGCATATCTTTCATACTTTCTGCGAATAATGCTGCTTATTTTGTCCACGCATGTCAGTGCAAGTACCCAGCATGGCATTGCACGCTAAGTTCAACCATGTCATTCCATGGTTGGAACGGGTACAATACACAATACTTAAACTCGAATGTCACAAATGAGTCAACAACCACTTGAAGACAACAAAGAGTACCTTTTGTCACTTGCTTCCACCAATCATCTATCTGCTTTCCTTTCTGAAGCTGATCATTGTTCAGGTATTCTCTGATTGACGAGTTGAATGACCAAATTCGCAATGTTTGGCTACTACTAATGAAGTCCAGAAGAATACTTTGAGGGCTGACATTAGTTGGATCAGGATTTTTATCTTCCTTATGAAAGGAAATTATCTTTCTAGTAGTTTCAACCTGACAAGAAAAAGGACAAGAAGACGTGAATTAAAATGGATTTACCCATGTACAGGAAATGCTATTGTATGAATCCAAATAACAAAATGAGTATAGATATGATGAGAAAGAAAGCAATCATAAAAAAGTGCGAAAAAGGAAACATCTTCCTAAAAACAGGTACAGTGCCGCTCCCTCGGGCTACAAAAGTACAGTAGAGCAAATCACCGTATGAATTGCAATTAGTGGCAACCTTTTTTGGGTCCGAGCTCAATGTGTTCATCACAATTTCAATTCGAATAATCTGTGCAAGCAGCCAGGTCACATGATTACTCCGAAGTATCTGCTGATCACCCTTTGTAACTCGAGAAGCAAGTTTGTGAACAAAATCAAGGAAATCAATACATCCACTCTTCATGAGAAAGAAAAATATGTCCGCAAACAAGAGCCAATCTTGCCAGCATTGTGTCTCTACAAAAGAAGATTTATAATTACAAATAAATACGCAAAAACATTTACATTCAAACAAAATAAATAGAAAAGGATTTGGACTATAAACTGAAGGCCATTAAGTAAAATATTGGATCTTAAATAAGGCAAAGAATAAAAAAATAGCCAACATGAAAAAAAAGGATAAAGACCCTTTATTCCAGTTATCCCTCATGCAAAAAACTGAAGTACAAAGACATGTGCCATGCATATAAAATAAATGGCCTATATTAAGAGATAAGCCAATACTAATGAGTATGATCTAAAAACAGATGGTTTAATTCAAAAAACACGCATTACCTTCGTTATCACTTCTCTGATAATTTACATTTTGTAGAGGATAATGTTGTGGTGTCTTGTCGTGACGGTTTGGACTTGGTTAAAAAAGACTACATGAGGCAACTCTCAGGAGAATTATAGTTGATAAGAAGGCAGAAGGGTGACAAGTAGGTCAAAGCTTATGTGAATAGAGGTGATGTAGAAAAATATGATAAAGCTTAAATTAACAGGGGCTTAGCCTCAAGCTTGAATTGAAAAAAAGGATCTTAAAGCTTCAACTCAAATAGATGAAGGTATTGGTTGATTTGAAAATCTAGGAAAGGTATACTCACACACACTTGTGTTACGCTTACTCATATAATTACTTATGGTCTTTCGCCTATATAGAAGGTTCAGAATTTGCTATTTTTTGTGAGGATGATACCTAACCAAAATCAGCACATTGTGAAAGCTTTAAGGCCATCAAATGTTAGAAGCTTTATCAGCCGTCTATTTTAATCATTAATTTGAATATCATGATTTGATACATCTAGAGGTTTCCGAATTTGTTGAATTTTGGTGGGGATGATCACATTGTCATATATAGCACATCCACAAAAAATCAGCAAATTCTGAAACTTCTATCTGAACCTGGAACCGAATTCTCAAACCTTGTTTCTTTCAGACCCATAAGCATAATGACTTGCACAGTTGCACTAAGGTATCTTTGTTTGACTCTCACAGCAAAGAAGGATCTTTGGAAGTTAAGCAAGAAGGTAGAAGAGTTCTCTATCTATTATGTTTATCACTGAGATAAATGTCAGTGGTCGAAAGAACTAAAGCAATCAGATGAAACCTATGAAGCACGGACACGGATATAGGATACAGATACGTCGATACGGCAATTTTTGGAAAAAGTAGGATACGATACGATACATCAGGGATACGGTAATTATTAAATATTTTCTATATATATTGTAGTAATTTCTAGTTGAAACATCAATCATCAATGACAATTGACAAACATAAAGAACTAACGAAGGTTCACAAAAAACATGAACAACTACACCATTTAAGATGCAAAAACAAATAGCTAAACCGCTACTTATCCAAAGGTAAACATTCATATTATATGCATGAACTCATAATCGACAAAGACAATAACTACAAGATTGCATAGGAATGTAGCATACTAGCATCATAACATGACATGATTATAAGTTAATAACAAGACATGATAAATGATATTATCCATAAGGAACATAACCCATAACATGACCAACTAGGCAAATACTAGTGTCCCATAACCATCAAAGTCTCAAAAGAACCCAAAAGGCGACATGGCAACATCAAGTCAGAACATAGAATATAAGATAATAAGAGCCAAAACAACAAAACAAATCTAAGCCTTCAATTAGCCTAAAGGTCACCAATTGCATCAACATCATCATCCTCCCCATCTCCATCATCAGTGATGAGCATGGCCTCCATTTCCAGTTCATCAAGCGAAAGATTGGCAACCTCGAGCAGATCGGCACCCTCAAAACAATTAAATACATCACCTCCAATGTCCCACATCTAGGTTTCTCTTTTGCTATATTGTTCGCTTTTCCTCGATAGTAGATGGAGATTGGTATACACGGAAACTAAGTCTTCAACACGATGTGGTTGTATCCTGTTTTCTTTTCATCGAGAAAATAAAAAAATAAGTGCTCCGGTTCCGCTTGCAACATGATGATGAACAAGGTTGGCCAAGTAACTTCAAAGCTAAGTTCTGAAACATCGACGTAGAAGCTCCATGGACCAACAACCATACCTTTGGCTCCAATGCTCCTCTTAAATGTAAGGAATTAAAGGTAGCAAATACATCAAGCGCTCCGGAGAACCTAGCATACTCAAGACTAACCGCCCTTCAGTCCTCCACATTGGTAAAGTATCTTTTCAAGCATTTATTTCTTTCCTCTACAATCTCAATATCCTTACGTGAAGGAACCGTATTTGGAGACTCATTAAGCCATTCCTTGCTATAATATCCACATAGAGGATAACAACAATGTATAGAACATCCACTCATTAAATGTAAAAAACTAAAAAAAAAAAATTAATGCACCACCATACTAGGAAGCACCGATACGGATACGGGGATACGGATACGGGAATACGTGGATTTTTAAAAAACTAGGATACGCGGTACGGCGGGGATACGTTTGTAATTTTATATATATATATATATATATATATATATATATATATATATATATATATATATATATATATATATATATATATAAAATTAAATATAATCATTTTTGTGCTAGAATATGAATAGTAAATAGTTTGAAAACAATTGTACCTCCAATCCGTCCAGCAGAAGAACAACAATGTGGATTTCAGTCAGATTGTTAGGGTTTCGGTTGAAACCGTTAAGGTTTCGGCGGCTAAAACCCTAACAATCCGAGCGAATCTCACACGAGGCTTTGGATTTTTAAAAAAACCCTTTGATCATTCCTTCAATCATGTGATTTGAAAAAAAAAACAAAAAAAGTAACTGTGCCTTCAGTCCGTCCAGCAAAAGACCGACAAGGTGGGTTTTAGCCTAATTGCTAGGGTTTCGGCCAAAACCGGCAAGGTTTCGGCAGCCGAAACCCTAACAATCCGAGCAAAACTCACTCGAGGCTTTGGATTTAAAACCCAGAAAAGCAACTTTGCCCTTCAATCCGTCCAGCAGAAGACCGGAAAGGTGGATTTCGGCCGAAATCGGCAAGGTTCGGCGGCCGAAACCCTAACAATCCGAGCGAAACTCAGTCCGTCCAGCAAAAAAGAAGAAAAGGAGAAGAGAAGAAAAAAAAAAACCTGAGCATTGGTCGTCGTCGCCTGGTCGGTGTGGTCGTTGCCTCGTCGTCGTCGCCTGGTCGGTGTGGTCGCCGCCTCGTCGTCGTCACCTGGTTGGTGTGGTCGCCGCCTCGTCGTCGCCTGGTCGCTCCCCCTCTCTCGCTCTCCAACAAGGTCGGCCACGGGATCTCAGTCTGAGCGATCTGAGGTTAAGTTATAACCGAAAAAAAATCACATCCGTCCGTTACACCAGTTGACGTGGCATCCAATTAGTGCGATTCACCAGATGGGCTTGACCCATTATCACTTACACCCCCTCATGTTTAAAACCCAACAAATCCCCCCCTTTATTTTGAAAAACACACCATTTGCACCCCCTTCTGGTTATGTTTTGGGTTTTCAAACTATAGGGGGTGTAAGTGATCATCGCTCATAATACAGGGGGTCTATGTGTAATTTATCCTATATAATATATATGTATAACATTATATATTTAGACCTAATACGTATCCCCGACGTATTGGGCCGTATCCCCGACGTATCGAGCCGTATCCCCGGTGTATCGGGTCGTATCCCCGACGTATCGAGCCGTATCCCCGGCGTATCGGGTCGTATCCCCGACGTATCGGGCCCGTATCCCCGCCGTATCGGATTTTTTTTTTTTGTAATTCTGATACTTCGTAGCCTTATCGGATACGTATCCCGCCGTATCGGGCCGTATCGGAGTATCGGGAAGTATCCGATACGGGTACGGCACCTGTTTTGAAGTATCGGTGTATCCCAGCCACCATATAAAAAGAGCATGAAACTAATAAGTTTACCTTGGATTCAAAGAATGAGCCAAACAATGAAGTGGTGTGATCGACAAGAATTGTATGCACCACCAAATAAAATATCGGCGTTTCATCGTCTTACTTTCCTTCATGTTGATATATGGTAACCTTTGCTTTTTCCATCATCGAGTCCCACATGTCATAAATCAAATGGAGAGCCGGCTTGTCCCTATCCGCAAAAGCGTAACATGTCATAAATGGGCCCCGTGAAGGAGAGTATATGATCTACCTTGTCCCACCATACATCACTCAAAATTGTCTGATTAACAAAGATAACTTTTCCAATTTCATCCTCTCTATAAGAAGACCATTGGTCGCTAATGACCATGGCTTGGAGACCACGCTTTATAAGCTTGAACCTCTTGAGCATAACAATAACCGAAACCAAGTGCGTTTCGGTAACGGCAAGTAACTTGAGACTCACGAACTCGTTAAACATTGCCAACCTCATGGAATGATTCATGATAAAATTTCTTATCACCACAGCATCTCCCGCAATCAAAGTAATACAGCGGCATTCTTCAAAGGTAACCTCATTCTTTTCGGTGTTCTGAGCTGAACACTTGTTTTTCAATGCAAGATTAAGTGTATGTATCATGCACGGTATCCAAAAGATATGAGGATATTGGCCCTCAACTAGCATCCCTGCAGACTTGCACACAGGAGCATTATCTGTGATCACTTGGACTACATTTTAGGATCCAACTTCGTTAATGATCTCCTTGATAAGGTTGGAAATATAAAAAAAACTTGTCCTTGTACTCACCCTCACAATTGATAGCTTTCAAGAAAATGGTCCCACTTTCCATCAGCACCATGAAGTTGAATAAGGGTCTCCTTTGTGCATCAGTCCACCCATCAGTTACAATGCTTACCCCATTTTCCTTCCAAGTTCCCTTTATCAATTCCAACAATCTCTCAATGTTAGCCCTCTCTTTCTAGAGTAATGTTGTTCTTAAAGCATTATATCCCAAAGGAGCAAATCCTGTAATCATATTGTTAGATGTAAAAGTGTATTAACTAACATAATGAGTGTTTCTTGTAAAGTGAAACGGAAGACCGGCCGAATAAAACATTCTAGCAATCTCGATTCTTAGTTGTTCTAGAGCTTCAAGATTGAAGGCTTTCTCTATGGCAGAATTTCCCATTGCCCTTCTTTTCTTTGACTCAAAACCATATTTTCTAAAAGACAATGGAGCTTGACTTAAATATGTAGGTAATGGACTTGTGGAGCTCTCGGCCTCATCTTTGCATCTCCCACTACCTTTTGCATCTCCGCAAGATGTAGGGATGTGACCTTATTACATACTCTTATCCCTTCACCCGAAATTTTCAGTAGGTGTGCCTTCACTCTGAAATATGATCCTTTATAAATTGTCTAGCAATAGTAACACTGCCGCTTGACATTTACACCTCCTTCCCCCATTTTTTTCCATTCTTGTAAGTTGTAATGTACTTCCAAAGAGGGCAATTGTTGTCTTGAGTATTAGAGGAAGAAGGGGCACTCGTGCCCGGAGAACTCATAATACCAAAATTCATCACAATATAGCGCTCCACTGCTACTGCTACTGCTACAACAAAATTACTTGAAATTAGAGGAAGAACAATCTGCAAAATCAAATGACCCAAATTAAAAACTTCCATCCAGTACATGCCCCTAATTGCAAGATGGACAATCACAACAAACAACCACCCCAACTAATGTATTCATGTAACCAATACAGAGTCCACGACCCATGTTAACAAAACTAATAAATTTCTAAAATTGATTTGTTCTGTTTTGCAGGCTTGCAGCTGATTTTGGGTAAGTCAGAAAAAAAGATGGTACAGAAGGCCAAAAAAGAATAAATTGATTCATCAGGACTCAAAGTTGTGTTCTGTCTGCTGTTGAATCGCACTCAGCCAGACTCGAAGGCAATGGGACAGCTGATATTATGCAAAAAATGGTGTTCTATGTGTTGAGCATTCAGTTGCATATTCTAGTGTGTTCTGTGTTATGCTCAGCATATCATTGAACATTGTTCTAGTGTGCTGAATTTCAGTTGCAAAGTCAATGCTCTTCAACTACAAACAAAAGACAATGAAGAATTATGCATCAAAACATGAAGAAATATGCATCAAGACATGAATCAACATAGCCACATCGCAAAAAACAATACCCATTTGCTAGAATCGAAAACCAATTAACAAAACACATCGAAAACAACCTGTAATGATTGTTCCATGGCATCAAACAAGATAAAAGTAGGGATGGCAACGATGCGGTTTAAAACTGAAAACCACGGTAAACCGCACCGCATAGTGCGGTTTTGGTTTGCCAAAATATAAAACAGTCACGGTGCGGTACGGTTTTGGTTTTCGGTTTCGGTGTAGCGATGCGGTTTCGGCTTTGACCAAAACCACATAAAACCGCACCGTTTAGGCCATTCTAGTGATAAACCGTGGTGCACCGCATCGCACCACACTGCATGGTGTGGTTTCGGTTTTACATAATGGTACACCATCGCGGTGCGGTGCGGTTTCGGTTTTGCCCGAAACCGCACCGTTGCCATCCCTAGATAAAAGGAAAAAAAAATCAGAAAACAGCATTGGATGAAGGGACTTTTGTTGATCATCGCCGGAAAACCATGGGAATTAAAAAATCATGGAGCCCCTAACCCCAAATCCTGATCGGGTGTGAAGGGTGGAAAATGCATACCAAAATGACAAATAGTGCGGTGTTGATCACCGCTGGTGGCCGTTGATTGATTGCCAACTGGATTTCCACCCTCATCGGCCGATTTTTCTACACCGGTGATCTTTCTCCCCATCGGCGACTGGATGTCGTTGTCAATTGAGGAGGGTAGAGGATAAGACGAGTGAGGAGAGGAAACAAGGGCGACAGCAGATCGATGCGGCTTTCCCCTCACCAGCGACTGGGGTGCTCGATGAGAAGAGAGGAAAGAATAGGAAACAAGCAGCCTGTGAAACCCTAACACGATAGAATCGATTCTGTATATGGGTTCAAACATATACAGAATTTTGGGTTCAACATATACAGGGTTTCGGGTTTTAATACCCAAGTAACCCAACCCGTTAACAATAAATTAACCGGACGTATCCCCGTATCCCGTCGTATCTAGATACATTTTTCTTTTTTTAATTTTGGATACTCTAAAGCCGTATCCGAGTCCTATCTGCATCTGATACGGATACGACATGGGTACGGGTGGGTGTATGGAGAATTCGTGCTTCACAGGATGAAACTTATCCAAAAGGAAGGATCTTTAGAAGATAAGCTGGTAGGTAGAAGAGTTTTCTATATACTATGTTTATCATTGAGATAAATGTCAGTGGTGGAAAGAACTGAAGCAATCAGATGAAACTTTTGTTATGCAACTTGAATTAAAGAGTAATGCATCTTCTAAATCAGGGGAAGATTTGGAGGCCCAAGAAATATATTGGATTGTGTTTAAAATCACTTCCAGAAAAATTTTACCCTATTAGTCAGATGTGTGAAATTCCAGAATTACCTCAGGTTACTGCAGTTTAAATTTTTTCCATTGGATGATTCTTGGCAAGAAAAGAATTTGCACGAATATGGCATCACAAAGATTCATCTACCGTTACTCCCAAAAAAAAAGGATTTCCATAAATCTTTCCAATTTGACCCAATGAAGAGGTCCTTACCCAACTTAGGAACCAAAAGTGCATAGGATCAGTGTTTTAAATATCGGCGATATATCGCTATATCGCCAGGCTCCAACACCAATCCAAGTTAAATTTCTTCTGTTTTGGGAAAAAAGTCAACATATCGCCGATGTATCACTAATATCGCCCTTTATCACTCAATATCGCCGATATATAGCCAAACCCATCACTTGTTGTTCTTGGTGGATTTGAAGCCTCTCTTCACGGATTTGGGGTTTCTTTCAAACTTCTAAGTTGAGATATATTATCAAATCTTTTTTTTTAATTTCTCAAATTTCTTAAGTAGATCTTCTTAAAGAATAGATTATAAACATGAATCGCATCAAGTTTGATGTGATTCAACATGATTATCATGAAATTTATTGGGATTCATGGGTTTCATCTATTTAAACCCAATAAACCCTCATGAAATTTTAGTATGTCAAAACTACTCATCCAATCTACTTGCTATCTAAATTTGAAATTTTTTTGCTTAAATCATTTTCAGAGTATTATGCAATGTCATGTACTGTCAGTCTGTGAGATATTTTATGCTTATTATGCCATATGTTTTATGAGTTATGAATTTGTGATATGCTTTTATGAACTGTGAACCATATGGGTTTTGATATATTTTATCATTTCCTAGTGTGTGTAATCTTATTATGATTGTTTAATTCACAGACTGTTACAAAGTTTCTAATAGTTCATAGACAGTGTCAGACAGTTCATAGACCCATATATAGAACCTAAATTGAGTGTCCCCTAGGGGCCTAGAGTAAATGATTGTTTTATGTATGTTATTAATCATAATGGTATATCTATACATCCTAAAGGGAAATATAGAAAAATCCTCCAAAAAAATATTTATTTTGCCCTTTTTCCCCTCTTTTCCCTAATGTTTAGCGATATTTGGCGATAAATAGCAATATATCTCCGATTTTTTCCCCGGGCAACTTGGAGATATCAATAGCGATAACAATACTTAAAACACTGCATAGGATAGACTACCCAAAGCCTTATTTAACCCTCAACAACCCAAATCAAAGCTTTTGGCAGTGGATCCGATTGAGCTTATATCAAAATCCACAAATTTGGAATGCAAATATGGACATATTTCCAAATGGCAGGGCAAGTGCGTAGGGTAAATAGAAACTGAAAGCAGTGTGTGAATCCCATGTACAGCTCATGTTACCCTCACCAACCATATCCCTGCTCTCCATTGTATCCTTTTTCAATTTTACAGGACCCTCCCTAGACTGTCCTGACCTTATATTTCGAATAAGATTCCATAGCGTGTGAAGGTAAGAAATGAATTTCTCTAACTAGAACTCATCAAATGCTTCAGATGTGGATTGAACTTACTTACATGTTGACCAGAATGTTGTTCTAAATTCTGGATCTGCAATTAAGTGCAGCTTTAACTATGTCATGTATTTTTTATTGAACTCATAAGAAACATTGTACAATTGTGCATAGAATAGACTGCCCAAAGCCTTATTTAACCCTAAACAACCACTGAGTCATTGACTGTTGTAGGAACTACTACTAAAACTCAAACTAAAGAACTACAGAAAGAGCAATACTGAAATAAAGGATCCTGCACAATTGTTGATTCTGCAATATATCTGTATACTTACGAAAAGTTGCTTGAAATATCACCCAACCACCCAAATCAAAGCTTTTGGCAGTGGATCCGATTGAACTTATATCAAAATCCACAAATTTTGAAAGCAAATATGGACATATTTCCAAATGGCAGGGCAGGCGCGTAGGGTAAATAGAAACTGAATGAGTGAATCCCATGTACAGCTCATGTTACCCTCACCAACCATATCCCTACTCTCCATTGTATCCCTGTTCAATTTTACAGGACCCCCCCTAGGCTGTCCTGACCTTATATTTCCAATAAGACCCCATAGCGTGTGAAGGTAAGAAATGAATTTCTCTAACTAGAACTCATTAAATGCTTCAGGTGTGTATTGAACTTACATGTTGATCAGAATGTTGTTATAAATTCTGGATCTGCAATTAATGTTGTTATAAATTCTGTATTTAACTATGTCATGTATTTTTTGATGAATTCATAAGAAACGTACAAAATTTTGTTGACAAGTTTATACTATAAAGTAGATGGAAAATGGATAAAATTGGGTATTTTATGTCCATTAAAACAAAGTAAAAATACACAACAATCAGCAGATCAAAAATTGATAGAGCAGTACCTGAATTCGTCATTTTCAACAATTCTATTGTTCTATCAATCACAGCTTCACATATCATTTCCGGGGAGAAAACAGCACCAGGGGTTGATGCTTGCTGAGCATGGGGCCTATAACAAGGAGCAACAAGAAGCACGCGTCTCCACCAATCTGGTGATGGCGTAGTACGAAGAGCATGCCTTAGACAACGCAAAGCTCGTTCCCAATCTAAACTCCCTCTTTGGATAGAAGTGGCAAGATCCTACACCAGTAACAAAACCAAATTCAATCCACTTTGAGAACTAGAAGCATGATTAGAGTAAATACATACCATTCAAAGGATTTAAAGCTTCACTTTGCTATAAGTGCTTGTTTTATTAGTTCCGAGTAATCCCAATTTTCACGATGTTTCTTTTTTATTCCTTCATTCAACATACTAGAAAAGACTTTTATATCCCTGCAAGTTACAGCAAAGAAAAGGAAGAAAACAGTTGCTTCTTAAGGAAATAGTTGCTTCTTGAGGAAATAATTGCTTCTCCACTAAGCGGCAAGAGTCATTTCCCATTATGGTGCGTTTACTCAATAAAACTTAGTACAGCCATCCGATTAAATGAAATTTTATTGGTGTGACGTCAATATACAGAGGCAGCAACCTTCTTTCATTCCTCCACTTAGGGAACATCACCCATTATACATAGAAGCACCCTTTTATTGATGCAGGCACACCACTGACGCATCCTACACACACGTGACATACCTAAGTCACTATATTAAAGGCCCATTTAAAGTGCTTTTACCATTTTATTTTTTTCCCCTTGAGCAAACCTTTGCTCCATAGTCAGGAGTGTAGGGACCACAAGGAAAAAGGGAAAAGTGGCCTTCTTGCAACTCATTAGTGGACAGAACCTAACAAATTCCCCTAAATTAAGTGAATTGTTGAGAAAAAAAATAGGGGAAGGGGATCCAGACTCCTCTCTCGCATAAGGAGAGAAGTCATGGACTCTCTCGTATCTGTGGGTCACCCGCGGGTGGGAAGGATCCACGGGAGTGTGAAGAAGAGTCCAGAACTCTTTCCTGTGGAATGAGGAATCCTTTTTCCTTAAATTAAGGGACCAGCCATCTTATGTATATTTTAAAAAAAAACCTTTTCTAGAATAGAGAAGTCGGGCTAATTATTTTTCTACTTATGTTAGCCTCTGAATCCATTGTTGGAAACCTGCAGAATCAACACAGAAAATCAGAAAAAGAAATCAAATCAGATAATATAAGAATAAAAAGGTAGCACACCCTTTCCAATTCAAGTTCCGGTTCCTATCTTTTGGCTTGAGTCTAAGTCAAGTTGTAAGTCTAATGGGTCTCCAGCAATTGTAAGTTGTTAATGAAAAAATGAAGAATCAGTACCAGAATTTAGAATCTTATGCAGATTCTATCTAGAAAGGCCCTTATTGACTTTCTAGTCCTCTTCACTTCGATTGCTCTGTAATTGTATTGTGCTTTGATTGTGTGAATTCTCAGATAGCATCTATATCAAGTCCCGCAACATAGCAATGATTGTTCTCATTCTATCGAAAAGAAAGTCATTGAGAAACAATGACGGCAAGGCACGAACAGATGCCGATAGTGAATATGTCAATCAAACAAATCAGTTGGAGACTGTAACTATGAGAAGATAGATAGAGGAGCTCATATAAGGGATGCAAAACCTATAGCGTGACCAACGAGTGGGAGGCTGATCGAGAACGAGATCTCGATAATGATCTAGTCAAGGCTTCGCCTAGGCCATTATCTAGGCATTTTGAAACTCAGACAGCCAATGCGGAAGCTAGGGGGCCAAGTGCGTCTGTGCGGGTGCCTACTCAACCGCTTGGCCGCCTAGGCGCCTCCTAGCTGTTTCTTTTATAATTTGAGTTTTTTTTACTTTTTAAAAACCGAGTCAGGTACAAATTGAAGTTTTAGCTCTTTGTTTAATGTACTAGTTTTTTTGTGGGGGTTTCAAATTGGGTCGGGTTCGACTTTGGTCTTAGTATTTTTATTTTCATAGGGTGGCTGTCAACCCCATAACTCCTGCCATTTGCAATTGTTAGTATTTGCAGGCAAATTGCTCGCAAGTGGGAAAGAGGGACGTCGTGAGAAGGGAAAGAGGGGTGACGCGAAAAGGGAAAGAGGACTACTCACATGTGGGAAAGAAGGGCAGACCTGCTCGTCCGCGGCCACGATTATTCCTCCTCTGTTGCATTTCATCCTACCATGAGGCGGTACATTTTCCCATGTTGCCAAACCTCCCTATCGGGTGGCCTTATGCACTCTTTTCTATGTTCTTGTTCTTTTGATCTTTTTTTCGTTTCGTTATTTCAATATTTCCTTTTAAACTTTGGATCCAATAGCAGAGGGTGTTGAGATGTGTAAAATTACCAATTTTCTTATAATGAACTTATTATTGACATAATGAAATTATTATTCCCTCTCTAGTTATATAACACCAATGGATCCTTCTTATCACCTTAATTCTTTTAATAATCTGTTACGTTCCTCTACTTTGTGATCTTGATTGGCAATCGCTAGTTTCTTCCCCTTTACTTGAATCGATAGTACTTCTGAGCCCCTTCTTGAGATATCAGTCTAACCATTATGTTTATCGCACTATTTGATGACTAATATATGTAACAAACCAAATATATATGTTGAGTCTTGCTGACCGATAATCATTTTTGGCTTAAAAGAAGCCTAGTGTTGCTCACTGCTTTTCTTTACTCATATGACCCTCAATGCTCTTTATCATGATAAGATGGTTATAATTATTTTACACTGATTGGGATGATTTGCTTATCTCGTTACTGATTTCTCTATGAAATTGTACATCATGTGGAAAATTAGGCCGTATTCACGTAATTTTTATTAGCTCACTTGTACTTGTTGCCAAGGTTTTAAATGTCATTTTCAGTGTCCATGTCGGTCGGCTAAAAAAAGAAAAAAATTCCTTTTTTGGTAATTTGTCGGTGGAAAATTTGTAAAATCGAAAGATAAATTTCGGTGGAAATATTTCATTTTTTGATCAAATTTTGATGTTTTTCGATGGAAATCTATCATTTTTCGGTCAGATTTTAATTTTGTTTGTTTAATATAAAAAAGATGGGATATTTCAACAATACTTCAAGATAAAGATGACGGTAAAATATTGTCTATTATGAAAAAAAATTGAAATTGAGGAAAAATTTAATTTCTTACTGATAAAGATGAGCTTTGTTTTGTTAAAAAAGATAAAAATTTTCATTGAAATTATCAGGAAAAAAGATATAATGTTGGATTTCGAACAAATGTCGGTCATTTCGGTCGACATTTCGTTATGTCGAAAGGAAATTTGGTACTATTAAAAATTTGGTCGATTTATATGTCGGACCCTTGAAAAAAAGACATATTTCAATGATTTCGTAGGAAATTTGTCGACATTTGATTCCATGCTTGTTGCATTGCTCCTCCATGGACACAAGTCACACAACAAACATTTTGGTTTGAAAACTTCTTTCTTTTGCCATATACTACAGAATAAACTAATGTTGGAGATATGTAATGGGTGGTGCGAGGTGTATATAGTATTTTGTTATCTTGAACATTTGATACTCTGGTCTTCAATTTAAGTCAGTTGTTGTATCTTTCTTTTTTTGTTTCTTTTTTTTTATTTTGAAAGATGGCATCCAAGTCTAGAAGTATGCACTGAAAGATCCCAAAGATAAAAGAAAAGTGGCATGCAATTTCTATTAGAAGGAAGTATCCCATGGTACATATTGCCTCAAGATACACTTGGCCCAATATGGTGGGAATGTGGCCAAGTGTGAAAAACATCATGAAGCCGTAAGGGACAAGGTTTGAGCATTACTTGCTAAAAATTCAGAGTCAATGAAAAAGAATGATAGGGGTGACGTTGCTTCTTCTGAATCAGTAGAGCAGATACAAATATGCCTAGAAGACTACAATGAAGAACCTGAAGAGGTAAATTTCAGTACCGGAGAACCAAGGTCTCCTAAAAGAAAGGGTCCAATATAAGAATAAAAAGAGAAAGCAAGTGATACTTGAAAGTTAAAAGTGTGACGAAGAAGGCCGAATGGGAGAATGCAATGCAATAGGTTGTTAGTTATATCAAGCTAACATTTCATTTAATATTGTGCGGTTAAAGAACTTCAAGAACTGAGTTGAAGGCATGGAGCTGTCATGAGGTGCGGGTTACATTGCTTACGAAGGAGTTGTCTTTGTCTTGACAGGTAAACAAGTGGAACCGTAGGTAAAAGACAGCAAGGAGGTTGCGAAGAAAGTGCAAATTTGTTGGATGAATTCGAAGAGAATGCGCAAAACTAGCCACAGAATATATTGCCATTGTTGTGATCAATTTGGCACAACAATAGATTGCGTTCAAAGAGCAACTCTAACTAACTTGTCAACCGACTTGAGCTTTGGCTCCAGGTGGAGTAATTAGATAAGGGATTGGTCCAGGTGAGTAGACTTTTGTAGATTCAGCATTATTAATGCCAAAGAAGGAAGGTACTTGGGCATGTGTGCGGATACCAGATAGCAAAACAATTAATAAGTGAACAGCAAAGCAATTAACAAAAATCAATGGGAAGTAAAAATTTCTTATCGTCCACTAGATGATAATGTTAAATACATTGTCAGGTGCTACCGTATTCTCCGAGATTAATTTACATAATGGCCATCATCAAATATTAATCCGGTAAGGTGAGGAATAGAAGACCGTGTTAAAGAGAATCAAGACGCTTGGGGATTATTAATGTATAGTAATGACATGTGGAGCTTCTAACACTTCAGGTAATTGCATGAGAATGATGTCAAAGTTATTGTGCTTACTCATTGGTACTTCTCATGTACTTTATTTTGATGATATTCAGGTACATAGTCTTAGAAAGGTAGAAAGATTGAAAATTCTAAGACAGGTAATGGGAGTTCTTTCCATGGTTTAAGGCCTTGTCCAACCCGAACTGGTTCGCCTCGGATTTTGCCCGATCTGAACCCTTGAACCCGCATTATGCCCCAAGATCAGGTTTGATTCGAATTTCGTTTATATTATTCTTCAAGTATTTGAATGATATATATGTGTACTTAGGAGTTATTCCATGATTCATATATCACAAGATTTGGATCTTAATGACCGATTTGTGCCTAAATCGTGCGAATCATACCATCTTAGGCCGAACCAGTCAAACTCGAACCCAAATCCAAATCGATTTGTTTTTTCTCGGTCTAAACCAGTGTTTTAAAACTCGCCGAATCAACTGGAAACTCGACTGAGTTGACTCAACTCGACTGAATTTCAAGTCGAATCGATGAGAAACTCTGTCAAGCAACAACTCACCAAGTAAATCGAGCAATAGTTTCTGAGTCACGCGAGTGTAGCCGAGTTTCCCCACTTATTCATTTAAAAATTTAGTTTTTTGGCCGGTAAAATTATATTTTCACCATTAAATACTATGCAACTAAACAGTCTAAACTTGGAATTAGAACTTTAATTCAATCTCCCGTCTGATTCAGCAAAATGAGGTTTCACCTTTGTTGATCTCCCTACCGTACTGACTAAGAAGAGAAAAAGAAGGAATGTAGGAAGAAACGAAGGAGAATAAGAGGATGTCCGCTCTCTCCAATTTAATTATTTTCATGTTTTTTATTTATTTAATTACTTATTATAGATCATGTTCATAGTTGTGTATACATAAAATGTCATTTTAGGTATTATCATTTTTAATTTAATTATTTTTATATATGAATATTATTTTTTAAACTATATTATTTTTTTAGTTTTAGATATAACTACTCAAATGAGTTTTGGTCGAGTTTCGAGTCAACTCTACTTGAAGTTCTAGAGTCGAGTCGAGTCGAGTCTTCGGGTTTTAAAACACTAATCTAAACCCGAATTCTCAAACCTTACTTCTTTCTTAATAAAAACTCAAAGTCAACCTCAAGAAGTACTTGTTCTTATGTGATTATGTAGTTTTCTTAGGTTACATTGTTTCTGCAAAGGGCTCAATAGTAGAGCCAAAAAATAAGCAAGCTATTGTGGAATGGCCAACACCTTAGTCAATTATTGATAGTTGGTGTTTTCACGGTCTGGATTCATTTTAATATTTTATCGAAGACACATTTAAGTGCTCGGCACTATTACGAGTCATAGAACGTGTCTTAAAGACTCCATGTTTCCATGGACTCCAATAGTGAAATGAGCTTTTGAGAAGATCGAGACAATCATAATTGAAGCTCTAATGCTTGCATCGTCTAATTCCGAGAAGCTCTTCACACTAGAGTCAGATGGCTCACAAGTGGGTATTGGTGATGGTCTCAACCAAGCTAGAAGGCTTGTGGCATTCCTCAGTGAGAAGCACGGAGGTACAAAGAGGCAATATTCTATCTAGGACCTAGAGTTCAATGTTCTCTACCCAACAATCATTGGAAGCATCAATTGTTCCATCGGTAGTTTGTCGTATTTTCATATCACAGAGCTTTTCGATATCTTCACTCTCGAAGGAAATTGAGTTGTCACAATCACATAAAGTGGAGTTCCTTCAGCAGTTCTCTTATGCATTAAAGTACAAATCTCATGACAAAATAAGGTGGCCGGAAGGTTGAGATAAAGGGCTGAATTGTTTTTTATTAAAAAACCATGTTATGGTTTCGAAAAAAAAAAAAGTCTATATTATGGGTGTTCATTGGTTCGGTTTGACTCGATAAACCGAACCAAACTGGCCTAATTGGTTCGGTTTGGACGGGTTTTTAAAATATTCGGTTCGGTTCGGTTCAAAAAAAAAAACAATCAATTTGGTTCAGTTCTGGATCCTAAGTTTTATGACCTGAACCGAACCATTGAGATATATATGTGCATTGAACAGTTGCCATTAGATCATTTTGCTTTGTCAGAATACATTAGGCTTCATGGATTGTTGATGTTGTATGAAGTTGGTTGTATCTTTATCTAACATGGTTGTCATTTGGTTATTTAGCTTTATAATCAAGAAGGTAGTAGCTAGTAGCTACTTATATTAGTATTTAGTTCTATGTTCAAGGTTGTCTAGCAATTTGACTGACCCACGGAACCAAACCGAACTTTTTTGGTTTGGTTTAGTTTGGTTAGGTTTTCACCAATGAATCGTTTGCTTTGTTCCATTTTTTAGAGAACCGATCAACTACGGTTCAGGTCCAAATTTTCTAAAAAATCGAACCAACCCATACCATGAATACCCCTACTCTATATGAAAACAATCAATTCATTGGGAAGCCCTCCATTCTTTGGGCAAGTTTTTATCCAAAGCAGTAACGAGGAAGGCGGGTGCCTAGAGATTGAGGCGCTCAAAATTTTATAAAATATTTTACTCAGAATTTGCATACTATTATATTTACATCATCATCCTTCTTCCAGGTGTTCACAATGGGCCAAAGTTGCCGCTATCATCATTCTTTCAGGTGGTCACAATGGGTAAAGGGAGCCACAACAAGCTAGTGTACCAGTTAAAAAAGAAAAAATGAGAAGATTAAAATGAAGAAAATGAAAAAGGAGGCGAATGGGAGAAAGGAAACTCATGAATGGCTGCTTTCGACAATAACATCGATGGCCTTTCTCTTATGGACATTGAGAAAAGCGGGTTTCAACTTAGACGATGCGGTCTAAGGCCCAAAATGTCTAGGCGGGCGCCCGAACCGCTTTTTAGAACAGTGGCGACTTGCAAGGTGTACTGCCATAATCATCTTCATATCTTACTTTACATGATGGATATGTGTAGAGGAGTTCAACTTTGCATTTATGAGTCTTCCTTGCTGCCTCAAAATCTTCTAAAAATGTGTGGAGGAGGTCTTGGCAGGCATTTTGTGAAAGATAAAACTTTGGACTTAGTAATCCCATTTTCTAAAAGATTTCTTATTAAATCCTATTTTTAGGATCAAGATTAATACAATTAACACTACCTAAAATTTAGGGATCATTAATTAAAAGGCTTAAAAATATGAACAATGGTTTGACAAGGAATGACAGGAAAGAGTCATGTGGACTCTCCTTCCAACCCGTGTGGTGTACGGACTAGGAAGAGACCCACGAATCCCTCCCCCTTTCCCTCTTTCATGTGAGTATGCTTCTAGGAGGAGACTTGTGGGCCTCTTCCTCCAATAAAAGTAAGTCACTTCTCTTTGTGCTGGGATTCTACAGAAAACATGAAGAGAATATGATAAAATAGAAAAAGTGTAGAAAACTTAATTAAAATCTAGAATAACAAAAATGGATGTGGGACTATCTGTTAACACTCCCCCTCGTACGGAGCGCGCGTGGCAAGAATCCTCCCACGCAATCAACTTTCAGGTTATAGACCGAGATCGGGAGAGCGAATGAGAGGGGGCGGAGAGCGACTCCAAAGCGACTTTCATCCCCTTCCCGACTTCTGGCATCCTCGGACGCAGCGCCGCCACCAGAACCCAGCTCTTAACCCCAAGATCCTCAATGGGTACTGGCGACAGTCCTTGGCTGTCGGGCCCTCCCCCCATTGCATGAGCGTCACCCTGTCATCAACCCTAGGGTTCAGAACGGACGATGGAGAGAAGGAGCTCAGGGGGCCCGGGGCCCAGATGGTTGTGGGGCCTCCAGATCTCCCTTCGTCTGAGATGACGGCAGGTCTTTTCCACTCAGATCTGGTCATCATGGCAGAGCCAGTCTCTCCTTGGGAACCGAGCGGTCACATCCGACGTCTTGGGCTTCCCGTCTTTTTGGTCAGCCAGCCCCTCCCCTTCCACCACCTCATCTCCCCCCTCCAGCATTCCCCCTCTGCTCCCGCTCCCCCACCTTCGGCCAACGCCTCTTCCCAGTCCTCCACCTCCGCCTAGACCCATTCCTACTCCTTCGGCGCAGTCGAACCTTCCGTTCGCTGCGCTTCCGACTGAGAAGGTCCCTATCCCTTTTCCACAAGGTAGCTGCTTCCGCTGTGGAGGGAGAGATCATCTTTGATCTGCCTGTCGGAACGCCATGGTCTGTTGGGTTTGCAAAGGGATAGGCCACTCCTCTAACATGTGTCCGCTAAGGGATATTCTTGCTCCTTCTCTTCACAACCAGCCGGCCTTCCACCTACCTACTCCCCCCAGATCCTTTCCCACCGCCTTCGTTACCATTCCCGAATCCTTCGAGTCTCATTCCATCATCGCCAAGCTTGACTCCTATGCTATCATTCGAGTCTCCGGTGGCTCCCCTACCCCATCTAAGCTTTCTTCAGCCTTCAGTACCTTCTGGCAATCCGAGTGGTCCTTTCCCTCCTGGAGTCTTGGACCCTCAAAATTCCTTGTCAAGTTTCCCTCCCCGTATGTCAGGCACTCGGTTGTTAGTGGGTCTATCTCGACGTTGGCCCTCTACACCTTGAGGCTTCGGGCATAGACACCCTCCCACCGTGCCACAAGCGTTTGCTCCTCGTTAGTCCACCTCTTCATCTCAGTATCCCGATCCCTTGATGGAATCGTCCCGCTCTGCAATCTGTCTTAGCAGCTTATGGTGAAGTTACCACTGTGAACAATGAGTCTGTAGCAACTAACGATCTTCGAGAGATGGTAGTCTCCTTCAGGACTTTTAACCCCTCGCTCATCCCTTCCTCTTTGGTGGCCCGCTTTGGAGATTTTTTCTACGATTTGGCTATCCAAGTGGTAGAGCCTACTTCATATGCTTCTCCGTTCTCAAAATCTTCACAGAACTTCGGCGACAGTGGCAGTTCCCCCGACGTCGGAACAAGCTCTTAGCTTACCAGTTCGTAACGATAGCTCCCCGGTCCAAGTTCACGGTTCGACCTCGGCTTCTCCCCCTAGGCCAGAAGGTAACAGCTTTGGTAATGAATCTCCTCCCCCGCTGCCACTGGGCCTGGCTTTCAATGCTTGCCCTACGGGGCCTATTCGAAATTTGAACCCTCCACTCGGCCTAAGAATTCCCACGGAAGAGAATCCCTTTTTAGATGTTCCACCCTGAAGTTCGGGGGATTCGCCAGCTCAAGTTGATTCTAACGAAGTTCTTCCTTCTGAGGTGGAGCCCTGTAGCGCATCTGCTGAACCAAACTGTGATTTGGATTTTCCTAACCAGGCCACCGATGATCTGACCACTGCACTGCAGTCCTCTAGGCTTCGTCGTCCTTGGTGGCAAGGGCACCAACTCTTCGGACGTACGCTAGGAGGAATCAGAGATCGGACCACCAGCTTCTAATGCAGAACCTAAGGAGCTTCCTTGCTTCAAGAGCGGAGGAAGATTTTAGTCTTTTGCTGAACCTGCTTGATCAGGACTCCATTGTGCAGATCGCGACCGCTTGTGGATTCTCTTTTGGCGGTGATGTAGAAGCAGCGAAAGAGTTTTTTGTTTTCTTCTCAGTCCCTGAAGAAGAGCATGGTTTTGGCCAATGGCATGTAATCTTTTATGAAGATTTTGTCTTGGAACATTAGGGGATTGGGGGATGTGGATAAGCAGAGAGCCGTTTCTTTCTTTTGTTTGTTACACAGTGTTGATCTAGTTAGCCTCTAGGAGAAGAAGACTAGTAACCCCGATGACAACTTTTTGAAGAATCTAGCAGGTCCAAAAATTCAACAATGAGTGTCCTTGGATGCAGTGGGAGCCTCAGGCGGGATCCTCATTGGCTGGTGGAATGACCATTTTGACCTTGTTAGTTTGCATGTAGGTGTTTTCTCTCTCGGTGTCCCTCTATTCTAAGCTAGATAACTCTATTTGTGGGTTCACATCAGTTTATGGTCCCAATGATATGAGCCTTCGTCATGATTTTTGGGCGGAACTCTCTTCTTTTCGGAGGGCCAACCCAGGTCCCTTGGTGGTGGGAGGAGATTTTAACGTTACTCGGTTTAGCCATGAAAGACACGGGGGTCCTGGGCACAGAGGAGCTATGGAAGACTTTTCCAACTTTATCCGACTATTCGATTTGAATGACCTCCCTCTTCATAGGCGTCTCTTCACCTGGTCCAATAAGTGTGACATCCCCTCCATGGCCAGGTTGGACAGATTCCTCACCTCGGATGACTGGGACTCCTTTTTTCCCGGCTCGATTCAGTCTTCCCTCGAATCTATTGTTTCGAATCATGTGCCCCTGTTGTTGGACTCTTGTCGTTTCTAAACAAGCCTCCGAGAATATTCCGTTTTGAGAAGATGTGGAGGGAGGATCCATCTTTTGACGATCTCATCCGTAGGTGGTGAGCCCAGGCACCTGCAGACTTTAACTCCGCTCGGAATGTAGTTCGGAAATTTAGATTTCTACGCCAGAAGTTTTGTGGTTGGGAGCGCGCTAGTTTCGGCCATATATTGAACCAGAAGAAAATTCTTCTCGCTGCAATCGGCTCGCTGGAAGTTAAGTCGGAGACCTCCATCCTTTCAGATGAGGAATCGAATATTTTGCTCGAATCTCTAGGGGACCTACTATCCATTCTGCAAAAGAAAGAGATCCTGTGGAAACAACGCTCGAGGGACAAATGGGTCCAACTGGGAGACCGGAATACCTCCTACTTTCACAAAGTAGCCTACCAGAGGAAGAGACAAAATTTTACAGGGAGCCTCGGCGTTGGGGGTCAACAACTTGAAGGTACAGAGGCGATCCTGCATGGAGTCACAAGACATTTCAGAAGTTATTTAAGAGACATGTCGTCTTCCTCATCCTCTCTCGACTGGGAAGATCTACCTCTGGGCAGACTGCCAGTAGACGCGTGCCTGGACAGAGATTTCTCGGTGGAGGAGGTCAAGCGAGCTGTCTTCGACATGAAAGGTGATGGAGCTCCGGATCCTAATGGGTTTCCTATGATCTTCTTCCAAGCCTTCTGGGACTGTCTTTCCTTGGATGTTGTTAGATTTGTTAAGGATTTCTTTTCCGGCGCTGCTTCTCTTCACAACCTGAACTACTCTATCCTGATCCTCATCCCGAAACGTCCTGGTGCAGAAGCTGTCACTGATTATCGGCCTATCAGTCTCTCGAACTGTATCTACAAGATTATCACTGAGCTCCTTTCTAACAAACTGTCTCCAATCATGGACGGCATCATCAGCAAATCCCAATCAGCCTTCATTAAAGGGCGTCTAATCCTGGACAGCGTGGCTTCCGTCCAGGAGGTCATCTTCCACCTTAAAGAACAAAAAACGGAAGGGCTTATTTTGAAGCTGGATTTCGAGAAGGCTTTTGATAGATTGCATTGGGATTTTATTCTCGCTACCCTCCAGGCTAAAGGCTTTCCCCCTAAGTGGCTAGGCTAGGTTTTCAACTGCCTCTCCTCCTCCAAACTGTCTTGCTCCATTAATGGGGAATTGGGTAGCCAATTCCTGGTGAAGAAAGTTTTGAAACAGGGGTGCCCGCTCTCTCCTTTCCTTTTTATTATGGCAGTGGATGCTTTTGATGCAATACTCAATCAAGCCAGTAATCGGAACCTTATTCATGGCATCCGAGGTAACTCTTGGTGCATTTTGAATCTCCATTTTGCTGATGATACTATTCTTTTCTGTGAAGCCAAGCTAGGACAGGTAGCCGTGTTGAAAATAATTTTATATGCCCTGGAATTTTGCTCAGGCCTTCGGATTAACGTCAATAAGAGCTCTATCTTCTACATGGGTTCTCAAGATGACTTCGGCTCTAGGGCTTCTTCGCTTCTAAATTGCAAGTTGGATTCGCTTCCTATGCGGGACCTGGGCCTTCGCATTAGCAACAAGTCCCTTTCTCGCGTTGATTGGTCTAGAGTGATTGAGAAAGTGGATTTTTGTCTCTCTAGTTAGAGGTGTAAGCATCTCTCCTTAGGAGGCCGCCTAACTCTGGTTAACTCGGTCCTCTCGTCGATTCCGTCCTGTTATCTGGCGTTTTTCTTCATTCTTACTTGGGTGATTAGAAATATCGATAGCATCCGCAGCAATTTTCTTTGGAAAGGAGCAAATGGCTCTTCAGGATCATACCATCTTGTCAAGTGGGGTGTGGCGTGCAAATCGAGAGAGCAAGGGGGACTAGCTATTCTGGATCTGAAGGACTTCAACAAGGCGCTTCTAGGTAAATGGTGGTGGAGGCTTCAGAATGATCACGGAGACCATTGATCTAATATCATCAGAGATCGGTATTTTTGACGTTTTTCCCCCCTGCAAGCGAAGAGCCGTCGATCTGGTAAGATCTCTCCATTCTGGAAGGGTATCTGCAAAATCGGAACTTCTTTTAAGTATGGCACGAGGCTGATCCTAGGAGATGGAAGAAATACCAAGTTATAGACCGACCAATGGGTTGATGACATTAGTCTAGCGACTGTTTTTGCTGATCTCTATGACTTAGCTTGGGACCAGAATGCTTCGATTCGGTCTCAGGTATTTGGGTCCCAAGGGAACTTCTCCTGGGCCATCAAATTCATGAGGTCCATTACATCGGCATTGCAAGCCTAGTTGGATGACCTTTATCAGATCTTATCTTCTTTCTCCCTTGGTCCTGGTAGAGATTCCTCTTCCTGGAAGTGGGAAGCTTCCAGAGTCTTCTCGGTCAGATCGTTTTATCGCTTTTTCAATGCAGGAGGAATTATTTGCCCAATCACTAGACATCTCTGGAATTCCCCAGCACCACTCAAGACTAGAATCTTCATGTGGCTGGCGATTAGAGAGACTTTCCACCACCAGAGTCAATCTTCGGCAACGTAACAATCCTAATATCTCGGATATCTCCTGCACCTTGTGCCACTCACATCAGGAAGATGTTGACCACTTATTCCTTCGTTGCCCCTTCTCGAAGAAGCTGTAGCGTATGCTGAAGCACCGGTTCCATATCAAGGGCCACCCGGGATCCATTCGCTCACTGTGAACTATGTGGAGATCGAAGCGCATCAAACGTATCTTGAAACCGGCATGAGACTTGTTAGTTATTGGACTTTGCTGGTGCATTTGGAGGGAGCGAAATTCTAGAGTCTTCTCGGGTATTGAACTTCCTATAGAGGATGTCTGGGCGAAATTTACGAGGATGATCCGTAGCTGGTCCACTGCTTTCTCTCTTAAGCACTCTAAGAAGCTTAACTCTTTCATTTGTAATTTGTAACTTTTTCTTTCCTATTAATAATATAGCTTGGGGTATGGCTTAACCCCTTCCTCTCCTTCTCGGAGAGGAATTTCTCAAAAAAAAAAACATAAATTTTGGAAGATATATAACTCTAGTCCTATTTGAATTGCTCTATTGATTGATTTATTCATTTTTGACGAAGAGAGGAATGCGTATTTATAGAAGAGGGTTGTAAGACTTCAATACTCAGTTTCCTATGAATTGTTATTGATTTACAGCAATTCTCATTTGTTGCTCGTTGCAGAAATTCTTTGTCCCTTCTAAACTCTATTGATTGTGTTGTTTATTGATCAGTCTTCTTTATATCTAGTTCTCGCATCGTCTATCCTCAATGATGCTTCTCTCTCCACATTTGGTTTCTCTACTTCCTATCAAGTATCAACATAGTTGTCAGAAGTCATTGTAATCTAAGCTAAAAAAATTTCCCATTCCACAGTGCATGCTGTTGTACCAGTTTATAATTGGAATCAAAACATGTGATTTCATAATCATGCTTAAACTTCAAACAGAAGCTACCTTGTATTTTAGTTTAATAGAGTTAAAAGTAGATTTGGAAAAATCGACGCATACCAGGACAATCTTGAGTCCAAATCTAGTTTGGATTTGTAGACTTTAACAAAATTGCAAGTCTGATCCAAAGTCAGGAACGTCGGTAATTCATAGCACTACCAAATATGTACATTTCTTACAGATCTATGCAGTACGATACTATCGTGAGTGTCTCAAATACGAGATCAACATATTTGAATGTCCAAGAGATTAAGATTATTTGGAAATCTAAGAATTATTTAAAAACTGAAAAACAAATGTGCACCTATAACTAATGAAATAAAAAGTCAGATTCTGTTTCCAACATTGTTCAACTTGAAGAACAAGAAGAAAAAAAAAGTTAAGAAACGTAATTATGGTCAGTTTAATAAACTTTTATATGTGAATATGTATGGTTTGCTAATAATTCAAGGATAAAGAACATACTCATAAGTTAAGAAAGGGTAGCTAATTCACCTCTCCATGCAATGGTTCTCCTAAAACACTGGGATAAGTTATAGGCGAGTAGCGCAAATTCGCTAATGATTCTCCTGGTATACTTGGATAGGACTGAGACAAAAAACGCTGAGTCGCAAATGTTGGACACTGAAGGTGCTGATCCAGCATTTGCATGTGCATGGCCACCATATCCCTCCTCCTATGAATCTCCAAAATGATGCCAAACAATGCTTCATCCTCGGGAGTGTTGTCCATAAATTGCAAGCCGCTGCGAAGTAACTCATAGAAGGGAATGCGGCATCTATCTTCATCCACCAATGTCCAAATGACATCCAAGCATATATGCATCCACTCATGCAAAGGCCTCTCAGGCTTCCAAGCTTTTACACCATCAGCTTCATCAAAGCCTTGCCTTTGATCCCAATTAACTAGCCAATTTAGCATGTGCAAGAAAATTTCAGCATGGGTAACTGGCTTTAGATTGAATTCTAGTCCAGCTAGGGTGATTTTACATGACAACTGGCGTAGATAGCTTATGGTCATGTTCCCAAGTGACTGATTGACCCTCAATAAGGGATGTTGACCGGAGCCAGAGAGTTCAGATGGCTTAACTGGTGACAAAGTTGCACCAGCAGATTGTTCGGTTGCCGATTGGGCAGGAGATCCAATACCATGCATCGTCGGAAGGGGAGACGCCGGGTTTGAAGTATGGAAATTTGAAGCATTCGGAATCAATACCGAAGATGATGATGGCATCATCGAGGGTGCCGCCAATCCAGTAGATGATGCTCCCGCCATCACTGGACTCCCAGGACCAACCGATGCCTCTGCAGAGGAAACAGTAGAGAGGAGGGAAGGAAGGAATGAATCCCACTTCACATATCCAATGCTGCAAAGGCTCCGTAATGCAAATAGTAAGAACTCTGATTGTGGCGCATGACCACAGCACTGCACAATGAAAGGTATGAGAACCGACTCCGTCACAGCGCGCAGTTGCTCCTGGTCCTGAAATAACAGATACGAGAACTCCAAGGGTTGATGAATGTCCCCGTTCAACATAAAAAATAGCAAAAAGATCGAGCAAAGCCCATCACCCACTTGGAATTGGCCTTGGATCTGTTCGAAATCTAGAAGAAACTGCTCGTTTCGGGGAGGAAGCTCTCTGTTGGGAGCAGTCACCCTTTTCTGCATCTTGTTTCTGATAGTGTTTGTAGCGTCAGATCAGTAAACCTAATCTCATATGTACGTATAGCCCAAAAAAATGCGTAACTGTGACTTAGTATCAGTTACATATGTGCAAATGTCTTGAAATCTACAATTGTCTCCCATAGCAAAAATTGCTTCCAGATTATCGAAAGTTTGCCACCTTGAAGATAGGTTAGAATAGAATGAATACATTTTGGTGTTGGAACCAGATGATTGCTAGAATCGTAGAAGTAACCTTAATGTCTAGAATCTAACAATCAGAGTACAATATGATCCTAAATAGTCAGAAGCACAAAAAACTTTGACTAATTGAAAAGGTCGTGTTTTAAATTTTAACTTTGCATAAGCCGTAAAATTGTCGATTATTACAGCGATTTATTCAAGTTACCAAAATCTCCGACTTTTACCACGACTTTATCAATAAGTCGCGATTTAATTAACGACTTTGGTGACAGTGACAATGAATCTTTAAAGAAAATGAAGAGAACATAACAGTAGAAAATGATGCAAATTTGGAATTTGATGCTTTTAATAAATTGATGAACTGTAAGTAGGATTCATAGAAATTTTATATTTTGATCAATGACTTTCAAACGTATTACGTTCGTAATTCTTATTTTGGCATGATATTGCATAGATATTTATGTGGTTTTGTTGATAAATCTTAATTGGGATGTGGATGTTTTTATTGGTGGCTTGTTGCCTAGTATTATTATGTTATCTTTATGAATTTTGAATGTCTTATTTACTTAAACATAGCCCAAAAAGTTACAAGAATTTTTTAATATATTAAATAACTACATGTATTCTTAGGTTTCCGATTTTTTCCTACTTTCCGATTTTTTATCAAATTCCATGCTAACTGATTAAATCTCAACCCGATCTTTTCCCATTTTTAATCCGAACTTTTCTATTTTTGCCGATTTTTATACGAGCCGAATTATTGCCGAACCTGAACTTGGTGACAATGGCCAAAAGTAACCTTAGTGTTTGTAGCGTCAGATCAGTGAACCTAATCTCGGACGTACATATAGGCATATAGCCCAAAAAAAGACATAACTGATACTTAGTATCAGTTGCACCCGTGCAAATGTATTGAAATCTACAAGTGTCTCCCATAGCAAAATTTGCTTCTAGATTATCGAAAGTTCTCCAACTTGAAAATAAGGTTAGAATAGAATGAAAACATTTTGGTGCTGGCACCAGATGGTTGGTAGAAGTAACCTTAATATCAAGAAGCTAACAATCAGAGTACAATATAATCCTAAATAGTCATGACAAGGCTCTACGTACCCTGTAGAAATTAACCATTTTTCTTGTTCTTGTTATAGATATTTGTATATATCGGATTATACATCTTCTATTGTGTATGGGACTCATATCCTCTTGTATATATATTAGGTGCTTGCCCTAATGAAAGAAAAGATTCTCATTCTCTCACAAAACCCTAGTCTCTCTCTCTCTCTCTCTCTCTCTCTCTCTCTCTCTCTCTCTCTCTCTCTCTCTCTCTCTCTCTCTCTCTCTCTCTCTCTCTTATTGTTGACATGGTATCAGAGCCATAGGTTTGGCCTCTCCTCCGGCATCTCTCTCCCTTGATCGAGATCTATCAGACATAGGATTCGGCATCTCCTCTTGTTGTCTCTTCCTCGTCGACGCTCTGGCACCTCGTGAATCTGCCGGTAGTTGTTGGGTGCTTCTCGCAACACCAAGGATCATCATCAACAACAACACTGATCCCTCCAACTCTTTCTCTCTCTTCTTTCTCATGATCGGTCTCTCTGACACCTCCGAATTTTTGGCCAAAATTTGCAGGACGTATCTGCAATTGGAGAATTGTTAAGGAAGATCCGCTGCACCGATCGACCTCATTCCAATTTGTTGGAAGCATCTAGTGCTCTCGTCGGCAGTACCTCATCGTTGTGCATCTCGCTCTTCTTTAGTGTTGCCTCACATCTCTCTAACAGTACCTCTTGTGAGATGGTCTCGTCCAGCACTGTGACCTTCCGTCGAGCTCCTCCGTCTTTCAGTTTTGAGGGTGTTCTCGGCCATGCCCCTCCGCCTCATCTCACCAATATTGCATGTACTCCTATGATTCCTATCCTCGACTTCACCTCTAGTCCTACGTGAATACTTTGATGCTAATTGTGATGGGGATCCGACTATTGTCGCTCGACTACTGGCTATTGTCTGTTTCTTAGAGATTCTCTCATCTCATAACGTAGCAAGAAGCAAGAGGTTGTTTCTCTCTCAGGGATCGAGGAAGAGTTTCGAGCCATGGCCTCCACCACCAAGGAGATTGTTCACTTGTGGCATCTCTTTGAGATCTAGGAGTTGAGATTCTGGGCCTCAGCTCTTCATTGTGATAACCAGATAGCTATACAGATTGCTAGCAACCCGGTTTTTCATAAGAGGACGAACACATCGAGCTTGATAGCTACTTCTCCTGACCGCACTACGAAGCCCGGACCAACTCTCTCCCATATGCTTCCTCTGCAGAGCAGATCGCTGACTTCTTTACAAAGTCGCACCTAGCTCCACGCTTCTAGTTAGCAAACTCATAATGCATGATGATCCACCTTAAGTTTGAGGACATCGAGTTTTACATCTTCTATTGTTTATGGGACTCATATCCACTTATATATATTGAACGTTTGCCCTGCCCTAAGGAGAGAAGAGATATCTTGTTGGTGACAGTAATGTGTAAATATGGGTTGTTTGAAAAACCAAATATTAAATCAAATATTGTAGGGCTTCCGGTTCATATTCTTGAACCTAATCGAATTGGGATCTACTTCTGAGATCAGCCATCAATCAAAACTCGAGAAGCTAGAAAAAGAACAAGAAGGATTAGACTTACGAGGTCTCCCGGCCGGGGTCTTCGGATTTCTGCCGGGTATTTCTCTGCAAAAGGAAAAGAGATGGGTAGGAAACAATAAGGATCTAGAGAGAGAGAGAGAGAGAGAGAGAGAGAGAGTAGAGAAATGATACCCCGAGGTAGAGGTTGAAGAGATCGACAACGGCAGACCTAGCTGGGTGGAGCTGGGGAGGCCGGGTCACCCTTTGGTTCTGCTCCATCATCTCCCTCTCTTCCACTCTCTGCGCCCAAACCCTTCAACTCCGGCAGGGTTTTGGGCGGAGCTGAACTTCGTCCCCCGGGAAAAACGTAGACGGTGCGCTCAATGCTGCGTCAGTCCCGCCACAGCACAGCAGACCAGTCCCCGTACGCGCCACTGAACTCGGAACGAACCCATCAAGTGACGCACTGGCTCTAGGTGAGTTCTATTCCCAACTCACATTTTACTAAAGGCAACCCTAAGGATATGGACAGCATCCGAATCTAACAGCAACACTACAGGGCAGTAACACCAGGGTTTACGATTTCGAATCATGACATTACAAAGTTACTTTTTCCTTCCAAAATCAAGCATTTGGTAGCCATGTCTGCCGTCTACATGCTCTTCCACAACCATTTATCCCGAGTACAGTGGCATGCTTGTATCTCACTACAGTAGATCTACTAATATGACCTCATTGAACTATAGTGGTGCAACGATGAGCGGATCACACTCGGATCTTATTGCACTACAATGGTGAAATGTTTAGTGGCACACACAACTCACACTCACACCTGTTCTAGTTTTCGATTAATCCAGTAATCCATATATAACTAGTAAGAAACCCGTGCAATATCCGGATGAACTTAATGCACGCCACTTGGCACATAAAACATCACAGCCGTCCGAAGAAGTGTGCAATCCAGAGTGTGTGATTCACTTTGTCAAAGTGTGATTCACTTATTAGAGATAGAGGGAGATAGTACTAATGATTCTCTTAATTAACATCAAATGACTATTAAATGTCATTGAATTTGAATATGTATTTATCACCTTTATAGTAGGTTTTTAATAGAATTTATGAGAAAGAGTCTTGTTTGCACTCAAAAGAAAAGATTATGGCTCTTCAAAAAAGATCCACGTGTCACTACACGGGAGAAATGGCTCTATTTTAGAATTATACTAGTAAAAAAACCCGAGCAATGCCTGGATGAACTTGATGCACACCACTTGGTACATACGACATCACAGTCGTTTGAAGAAGTGTCAAATATAGAGTGAGTTTGAATCACTGATCAATGTGAGATTTACTTGTTAGAGAGAGAAAATATTAATGATTTTTCTAATTAATATCAAATAACCATTAAATGCTATTGAATATGTATTATAATCTTTACAATAGATTTTTATAGGATTTATCAGACAAAGCCATGTTCACACATGGGAGAAGGCTTCTGGCTCTTCAAAAGAGTACCACGTGTTACAATACAGGAGAGAAGCTTCCATTTTAGTATTAGACTAGTACGAAACCCGGGCAATGCCCAAATGAACTTAATGTACGCAACTTAACACCGATAATATCGAAGCTATCCGAAAAAATGTGCAATCTTGAATCAGTTTGGCTCACTTACTACAGACGCGGAGCTGAACTTCGTCCCCCGGAAAAAACATAGACTGTGCGCTAAATGCTGCGTCAGTCCCGCCACAGCACAGTAGACCAGTCCCCGTACGCGCCACTGAACTCGGAACGAACCCCATCTAGTGACGCACTGGCTATAGGTGAGTTTTATTCCCAACTCACATTTTACTAAAGGCAACCCTAATGCTTTGGGCAGCATCCGAATCTAACAACACAACTACAGGGCAGTAACATTAGGGTTTACGATTTAGAACCATGACATTACAAAGTTACTTCTTCCTTCCAAAATCAAGCATTTGGTAGCCATGCCCGCCGTCTACATGCTCTTCCACAACCATTTATCCCGAGTACAGTGGCATGCTTGCATCTCACTACAGTAGATCTACTAATATGACCTCATTGAACTATAGTGGTGCAACAATGAGCGGATCACACTCGGATCTTATTGCGCTACAATGGTGCAACGTTTAGTGGCACACACACACAATCACACGACTCACACCCGCCCTAGTTTCGATGAATCCAGTAATCCATATATAACTAGTAAGAGACCCACGCAATGCCCGGATGAACTTGATGCACGCCACTTGGCACAGAAGACATCACAGTCGTCCGAAGAAGTGTGCAATCTGGAGTGAGTGTGATTCACTTTGTCGGGGTGTGATTCACTTATTAGAGATAGAGGGAGATAGTACTAATGATTCTCCTAATTAACATCAAATGACTATTAAATGTCATTGCATATGTATTTATCATCTTTATAGTAGTTTTTTAATAGGATTTATGAGAAAGCCATGTTTACACTCAAAAGAAAGATTATGGCTCTTCAAAAAATATCCATGTGTCACAACATGGGAGAAATAGCTCTATTTTAGAATTATACTAGTAAAAAATCCATGCAATGCCCGGATGAACTTGATGCACACCACTTAGCACATACGACATCACAGTCGTTTGAAAAAGTGTCAAATATGGAGTGGGTGTGATTCACTGGTCAAGGTGAGATTTACTTGCTAGAGAGAGAAAATATTAATGATTTTTCTAATTGATATCAAATAACCATTAAATGCTATTGAATATGTATTATCATCTTTACAATAGATTTTTATAGGATTTATGAGACAAAGCCACGTTCACACATGAGAGAAGGATTCTGGCTCTTCAAAAGAGTTCCACGTGTTACAATACAGGAGAGAGGCTTCCATTTTAGTATTAGATTAGTACGAAACCCGGGCAATGCCCGAATGAACTTGATGTACGCAACTTGACACCGATAATATCAAAGTTGTCCGAAAAACTATGCAATCTTGAATCAGTTTGGCTCACTCACTACAAATTAACATCAAATGTTTTTCCTAATTCTTATCCTATTAAAATCAAATGACCTTTAAATACCACTAAATGAGTATTTATCATCTTTATAATAGGTTTTTAATAGGATTTACGTGAGAGAACCGCATTCACACACCGGGGAAGGATTCTGGTTATTAAAATGAGATCCACGTGTCACAACACGTGAGAGAACTTGATGCACGCCATTTGGCAAAGACGACATCAAAACTGTTCGAAGAAGTGTGAAATCTAAATTGAGTGTGATTCACTTGTTAAAGGGAGAGAGATTAACATCAAATGACCATTAAATGCCATTGAATAAAAAATTATCATCTTTATGGTAGATTTTTAAATGGATTTAAAAGAGAGCCACATTCACACACGGAAGAAGAATTCTAGATCTTTAAAAGACGTCCACATGTCACAACATGGGAGAGAGGCTTCCATTTTAGTATAGATACTAGTAAGAAACCCGGGCAATGCCCGAATGTGCTTGATGCAAGCCATTTGGCAAAGACGACATCTCAACTATTCAAAGAAGTGTGAAATCTGAAGTGAGTGTGATTCACTTGTTAGTAAGAGAGAGAGAGAGAGAGAGAGAGAGTGAGAGAGAGAGTGAGATTAACATCAAACGCCTATTAAATGCCATTGAATGAAAATTTATCATCTTTATGGTAGATTTTTAAATGGATTTAAAAGATAGCTGTGTTCACACACGGAAGAAGAATTCTAGCTCTTTAAAAGACATTCACGTGTCACAATACATGAAAGAGGCTTCCATTTTAGTATATATACTAGTAAAAAACCCGGGCAATGCCCGAATGTGATTGATGCATGCCATTTGGCAAAGATGACATCGCAACTGTTTGAAGAAGTGTGAAATTTGAAATGAGTGTGATTTACTTGTTAGAGAGAGAGAGAGAGAGAGAGAGATTAACATCAAATGACTATTAAATACCATTGAATGAAAATTTATCATCTTTATGGTAGGTTTTTAAATAGATTTAAAAGAGAGTCGTGTTCATACGCTGAAGAAGAATTCTAACTCATTAAAAGACGTCCACGTGTCACAACACGGGAGAGAGGCTTCCATTTTAGTATATAGTATAGACTAGTAAGAAACCCGAGCAATGCCCAAATGTGCTTGATGCATGGCATTTGGCAAAGACGACATTGCAAATGTTCGAAGAAGTGTGAAATCTGAAGCGAGTGTGATTCACTTGTTAGAGAGAGAGAGAGAGAGAGAGAAATTAGCATCAAATGACCATAGAATAAAAATCTATCTTTATGGTCGGTTTTTAAATGGATTTAAAAGAGCGTTCACACACAGAAGAAGAATTCTAGCTTTTTAAAAGACATCCACGTGTCACAACACGGGAGAGAGGCTACCATTTTAGTATAGATACTATAAGAAACCCGGGCAATGCCCGAATGTACTAGATACACGCCATTTGGCAAAGATGACATCGCAACTGTTCAAAGAAGTATGAAATCTGAAGTGAGTGTGATTCACTTGTTAGAGAGAGAGAGAGATTAACATCAAATGACCATTAAATGCCATTAAATAAAAATTTATCATCGTTATGGTAGATTAAATGAATTTAAAAGAGAGCTGCGTTCACACACGGAAGAAGAATTCTAGCTCTTTGAAAGTTGTCCACGTGTCACAATACGGGAGAGAGGCTTCCATTTTAGTATATATATAGATATAGATATAGACTATTAAATTATTGATATTATTAGATATACAAATTCACAATAGAGAAAAGAGAAGCCCTAACCTCACACGACCTTCACCCTTTGTTTTTATCATACCCCTTTGCTCGAGTCTTTATGGCAGAGCAGAGTAATACTTCATTTTTCAATCAAATGGTTTTGATCTCTTAAATATTTTTTCTTCATCAACATATGTGATGCAGGCCTGATCAATACAATCAGATCATCGCCGCATCATCAGTTCATCGCCAGAGAGTTTTATTTCAGTCGTTTTATTTTATGCATGTAAGACATTATCCATATGAGGACTTGTAGCCGTTTATTTCAGTTTTTGACCCATTTTCTATGTTTTTGGCCTAATTTCTGCACTTAGTGTTAGTTATATTCTTGCCTAATTCATGGGGGATGTCCATGATCTCATCCGATGGCTTTTTGGATTGAATCCGGGTCTTCTCGGGTGAGTTTTCTGCATGTTATTAATAAATTCTGAGTGTGTGTGTTTGCGGGGTACCGACGGACGAGATTATGTCTCAAAATCGACGGTTAGATAGCAAAATAACTTAAATTTGATGATATGGCATTAATTGGGCTTCAATTAGAGCTATGTGGTCTTCAATTAAGGTTTATCCATCCCTTGCCCGTGCGAAAACCAAGCCAATCCGCCCCCTCTCTTCTCTCTCTCTTCTTCCCCTTATTTCTCCCTCATTTTTTTTCCTTTCTTGGCCCATTGCATCCCCACCATTCCTCAATAGAAGAAGATTTCAGATTTTTGATGATTGCTGAATTGCATGCCTCTTCGTGAGAGCTTCCGGGAGAGACGCATGTCCCCAACCGTCGCCGCATCCGTGACTTCGCCTCGCGAAGGCCTTGGCTTGTAATGATCGGCACTCTAGTGTGTTTTCGCTCAGGGCAACCCGGTTTGATTTAAATATTATTTTAATATCGTAGCTTGAATAATTATTTTAATTAGTTGGTATGATGTTGGTTATGCTCTAGCGGGACCAGGTAGTGGGTTCCAGGTACGGGTCGCGAGGCTACATTGGAGTCATGAGCTTGGGAGCATGTATATTGAGGCATAACACGGATGTTATTTTTAGTAATTTTAATAATAAAATAGATATTGTGGCTAGTCTGTCGGAACAGTCGAGGTTCGCGCACCGGCTCGTATTGGCACGACCTGAGTCGAGGGCGAGTCGGGCTCGGCCAGCTTTTTTTTTTAAAAAAAAAGAGACAGAATAAAACAAAGCAAAGCAAAAAAAAAAATTAAAACCCAAAACCCCATCCCCATCCCTAACCCGAACCCGTACCCAACCAACCCCCATCCACCTCTCTCTCTCTCTCTCTCTCTCTCTCTCTCTCTCTCTCTCTCTCTCTCTCTCTCTCTCTTCCCTCTCTTTCTATATTCTTCTCTCTCTCTCTCTCTCTCTCTCTCTCTCTCTCTCTCTCTCTCTCTCTCTCTCTCTCTCTCTCTCTCTCTCGGATCTCTCTCTCCCTCTCACCCGATCCATCTCTCTCTCCCCCCACTCATGGATCTCTCTCTCTCTCCATCTCCCTACCCAACCTGATCCGATCCGACCCCAAACCCGATCACCGCCCCAGGATCCCGCCGCCCCCTCTAACCTAGCGCCGCCCCCCTTGACCCCTATGCCCAGCCGCCCCCTCTAACCTAGCGCCGCCCCCCTTGACCCCTATGCCCAGCCGCCCCCTCTACCCTAGCGCCGCCCCCCCTTGACCCATATGCCCGGCCGCCCCCTCTACCCTAGCGCCCCCCCCCCTAACCCTACCGGCCATCCCTTTCCCCCTTTTAAAACCCGGACCCGACCCTTTACCCCTCCGATCTCCCCCTCTCATCCTCTCCGAGCTCTCTCTCTCTTTCTGATTTCTCCCTCTCGTTTGATTCCTCTCCCTTGGTGTGCTACGCGTGCGGCCGAAGGAGAGCTGCTACTGACACCGGAGAGGAAATGGCCAGCCAGAGGAGGAAGCAGCCAGAGTCGAGCCCCTGCACTAGGTCGGCTGCCTCCCCTCTTTCCACTGTTTTTTCTTTTTTTTCTTTTTTTTTTCTTTCTTGTTGTACTATTGATACCGGCCCGACGAACCCCTGCCCTTTTCCTTTTTCTGTGTGGATCCAACCAACCCCTAGCCCCCTGTCACCATTCGTTCGACGCGGCCATCGTCGCCGGTCAGGTGGTCGACGGTGGTGCAACCGGTGAGACCCGACCTAGCTGCATGTTTAGGCCCCTTACCCTCTTATGATTGTTGTTGCGACAATTGCAGAGCCTATCTGGTGATTGAGCAAACTATGATGCCCAACTAGTCGTGTCGATCCCTCTTGTTCTTTTTTTCTCTCGCAGTTGCTGTTGTTGGCTTTTTGGCCGAGCAAGCCTAGTCGATCCTCGGTTTAGCATCACACTTGTCAGTCACGGCCGAGCACCCAAAGCGGAAACCTCGATTGGGACCACTATATTTCTCGTCTTTGTTGTGGTGTTGGCAGCAGGCCCGAGGACTGATTCGCAAAGTCATAACCCAATCACTGACCCTTACTAAGCCCTTGACCGAAACACCCCAGTGATGTAGGAATCGCATCCCCTGGCCCCTTGTGAGCCCTTCGAGTTAAATTCCGATTTGTTACCTGTGGTTGTGACTTTACCTATATCCCTAATAGAGCTCATGGGAATGACATGTAGTGCTTAACGCAGCTATAGCCAGGCTGATGAGGGGCATCCTTTTCCCCTTGTTTTCCTTCGGTTCTTTTGGAGGACGGTGATGGAGTTAGATTGATACTTCTGATCTATTATGGTCGTAATTACTAATAGAGTAAAGTCAAGCCAGATCACACCTAAGTAACCCTCGTGCCCATCCTATCGTCCCCGGATTCGGGTGGATGGCGAATCAAACCTCATCCTTGTCCGAAACCCCCGCCTTGGTAGTAATGCTGAAGGCTCTTCGAAGCACAAGGGCACGTCAATAGTAGCACCCGACGCAGATGCAACCATTTAGATGGAACAATATAGTTGAGCTATAGTACAACCCTTGGCATCGATAATGCCGACCGATTGAGGTCACACCATTAGGGGCATCGTTTTGCGTGTCAGTAGACCGGTGTTCGATGACGGTTAAATTTTCTCGACTCGGCCAACTCAGGCCTAACCTTGCTTTATTTAGTTGCATTAAACACCTTGTTATAGTCTTATTAGTAACGTATGAATATATGCAAATTACCAGTTCGTGACCGGGACGATCCAGCCCTAGACGGAGCAAAGAAAGTGTAATATCCGGTATCCTTGAGGGTAATTATACTAAGGGCAACTCAATGTTTTTTTCTATTATCACAGGAATAATTGAATTGGATCATTTTTACACATGTTGGAAAATAATAATAATAATAATTTTGTTGATGCATATTGTTAGTGGGAGTTGGACTGGACCATGGGGTCTTGGATCCAGGTCGCGAGGCGACATGATGATGGCAGTACGATTATTCAGACATGTGTAGGTGTGTGAGCGCGCGCTTATGTGCGTGTGGCGGTTGACGTACAAGTGAACACATGTATTTTATTTAATAATTAATTATTAGAATGTTGCGGCCTAGATGTGCCCCTGTAGCAACCCGTTGCAACGTGGTGCCAAGAGACGCAAGTTGCGGGGCCCCAACTAACACCTCACTATAGGACCAACGGTTCCCCTGACTTACCGGTCCGATTCTATCAGGTCGTCCCGATTCTCGAGATCTTGGGCCGGCATCCCATAGCCTCATTCTGGTATCCCCTCTTGTTCTTAGCCGTCCGATCTGAGGGACCCTCTCCTTCACCTTCTTAGGCCATTGGACTTCGATCCGACGCCCGAGAGGCACCAACACAAAACCCATAAGAACACACACAAAAAAAAAGATAAAATACAATAAAATAAAATAAAAATCTCACCCCAACCCTAAATCCCTTGGTTTTCTCATTTCACACCCCAGGAGTCGGTTCTGAATTTCTGGGGCGTGACAGCTGGTATCAGAGCTTAGGGATATGTTCCTAGGGGTTTCATTAGGATGTTATTATTTTAACGAGAGGTTTAGGCTGTACTAGTGCTAGGGTATTTCTGGAGATAGTCGAGAGATTGATTTGGTGGTATTTCTTAGAGTAGTCAGTGGTAGCTTAGTGTGCGACAGTCTATGGTTTATTGTACTTGGATAATTGGATAGGTTGGAAGAATTGATTGGTAGTTAAGAAATTGTCCATACTTGGGTAATTGATTGATAGGGACTTGAGGAGTCAATATAATTATTATGTAGATTGATAAGAATTATGTTTGTCTCTGGACCTTAAGGTTTAGGCTCAGAGTAAGTCGCAATGACTCAGGTAGAAACTGTCTAGAAGATCTTAACCTAGAATATGGTCTTGTGATCCCTTGGTAGGAGCATAATGTTGGGGTCGACATTAGAGTATTTGTTTTGGGATGAATGGTTATTTGGATTTGCTAGTGGTAGTGAATTAACCGAGAACTAGAGATTAAAAACTTTAGTTGGTAACATGGTAGATTGGTTTTGGGAAATGAGTACATATCGATTATGTTTGGGAGGATATACATCCTTGATGATTCATTTGGCATGATTATGATGTTCCTCATTTTGTTAGTTTTTGTTTTTTTCCGCTAACCCGCAACATTAGAAACCTAGTCGATGTTTTAAGATTCTTGATCTTCGTTAACCCTTAGTGCTAGAGACTTAGATGGTGTTTTAGGATACCTTAATCCCGTTAACCCTAAGCACTAGAGACCTAGCCGGTATCCTAGGATTCCTTAATACTTCATCGACCATTAGTATTAGAGGCTTAGTCAGTGTTTTTATGATCATCCATTGTTTAGTTCTAGGTATAATAATTGGATTTGCCTTCTTATTAATTTTCTTCAGAGTATCGTCGATTATAATAGAGTTTATATGTCGTGTTTAATGCTGATGACCCTTAGGGGAAGTGGTTTCAAAGAGTATACCAGGAGATGGAAGTCCCAGGTAGTGGTATGAGTTCATGTGGTTAGTAGATTTCAGAATACCTCGATAGAGACCCTCGTGATAAGGGACATGCTGTTCCTCAGAAACTTTGACTGTGGATTATGCCTGTCCGGTAGAGGACATAATAAGGTTACACGCTAATTTGATGATTAGTTTAGTGCAGAATTCTAGCACTCAGTATCAGTATCATAGTTTTCGACTCCCTTAAATCAATGGAATTATCCTAGTCTAATATTCTCTAATTTGTGCTTTAGAATATGTCCTTCATAGACTTTCAGAGTTGCACCCCAGTAGCATAGTTAGTAAATGTAGATCCTATCAGGAGCACGTGTGTTTCAATGAGTTTTTTTTTGGTTGAGTGTCATTGATTTTGATTCGTTGTTTATCCCTTCCTACTTACGCTCCATAGGGTGCGGCGTAGATGTATTATATTAGATTTAGTATTCACTAGGTTAGGTAATAGGTGTGCTTGGGTATCTGATTCGTGTCACATAGGTGTTGCTCTTAGATGTTTTCAAGATAGTAACATTGCGTAGGAAATAGAGGTATTTGCTTCAGAAAGGAATCTTGTCGGATTTAAAACTAGACGCACAAGTTTGAGTTGTTTGGTTGTCGTTTTAAATTTAGATCTATAGGTGTATGAGTTTCTATGAATATGAATATATTTTTGTTAGTACCTTTAGTTGTGAGTATCTCGTGATCTCGTTTCGTGAATCAGGTTGTTACCCTATTTCTGGATAAGGGGGACGCTCTTTATCCAGAAAAAGGAGACGACCTGAACTCATGAGAATCTATATTTGTCCTAAATGATTAGAATGGAAAATGAAAATCAAAGCTCGTATTCGCGATGCGAGAATTTAGAATGTTCATTTCCATCCAAAAAATTATGAGACTCGATTCGTATAAGGTTTAGGTTAGTGGAGAGAGTAGAACCATGAGTGATAGAGGGTTAGAGCTTTCCTTTTGGTAAAATTTGTCTTCGTGACTTGGCTTGCTATTGGTCGGCACAAAGAATCTTTATACCTAGCTTTCCATTGTTCTTTCCTTGATCTGGTGGTAGATGTTGGTAAAGCGTTATCCTCGGGTTAGTAATTGAATTTTCGGGACGAAAATTTTAATAAGATGGGTAGGATGTAATATCCGATATCCTTGAGGGTAATTATACTAAGGGCAACTCAATGTTTTTTTCTATTATCACTGGAATAATTGAATTGGATCATTTTTACACATGTTGGAAATAATAATAATAATAATTTTGTTGATGCATATTGTTAGTAGGAGTTGGACGGGACCATAGGGTCTTGGATCCAGGTCGCGAGGCGACATGATGATGACAGTACGATTATTCAGACATTTGTAGGTGTGTGAGCGCGCGCTTACATGCGTGTGGCGGTTGACGTACAAGTGAACACGTGTATTTTATTTAATAATTAATTATTAGAATGTTGCGGCCTAGTTGTGCCCCTGTAGCAACCCGTTACAACGTGGTGCCAAGTGACGCAAGTTGCGGGGCCCCAACTAACACCTCACTATAGGACCAAAGGTTCCCCTGACTTACCGGTCCGATTCTATCAGGTCGTCCCGATTCTCGAGATCTTGGGCCGGCATCCCATAGCCTCATTCTGGTATCTCCTCTTGTTCTTAGCCATCCAATCTGAGGGACCCTCTCCTTCACCTTAATCGGACTTCGATCCGACGCCCGAGAGGCACCAACACAAAACCCATAAGCACACACACAAAAAAAAAAGATAAAATATAATAAAATAAAATAAAAATCCCACCCCAACCCTAAATCCCTTGGTTTTCCTCATTTCACACCCCAGGAGTCAGTTCCGGATTTCTGGGGCGTGACAGAAAGATCAAGAGCAGTTAACGAGAGTTTGTGCACGATCGACAATCAAGTGACATCTACTACCTTTGCATGGTCTTTAATAGTGGGAAATGGGAATGACTAAGGATAGGTATCCATAATGCTGCATGCGGGTCCCGCCGGACATCGTCGCATGTGGTTGAGTGGATCCCGCCTTGAATGCAGAGTCGCTAGTCCGGCGACGCATGCTTAATAATATTAATAATTAAATAATAATTATTCTGTTGATTGTTTGGACACTGTAAGTAGGAATTTCCTTAAGTTTTGAAAAATTAATAATTAATTAATAATTATCGAGGCTCCTGAGTGGAATGTTGAGACCTGGGCACACAGGAATATGGGTGGGAGTAATTTAGGCTTATTGTAATGCATGGGTTGTGAGCGCGGTACGAATCCCGGGGTAAAATATCGAAGCTATTTTATTATTATAATAATCTATCGTGTGGAAAGATTGGATCCCGTGCGCGTAAGGGATGTGAAACACCCTGCACGCACAGCCGAAGACCAGTAGGCTAGGGGGTCACGGGCAAGGGTTATGGTAAAGCCAATAGGAGTTGCCCTTTAGTAGGGATTGGCCTAGCAACTTTGTCCCGGGGTAAAGCCAATAGGAGTAACCCTTTAGTAGGGATTGGCCTAGCAACTCTGTCCCGGGGTGGTTGAAGCCCCCAAAGTAATGCAAGTGGGGCGGTAGAGCTCCACCATGAAAGATGGAAAATATCTTATAATTATCTGGATGATTTGTGTATGGTAGATGCATGGCAGAGAGTTGGCCCTCTACATCGAAATAAAAGGCCCTATGGTAATGCCCGACCGGGGGCAGGATGAACAAAATATCCGGGGTTCACTTTAGGATATATGATTTATATTATAATTCATAATTAAGCACTGTAGAATATCTAACGGACTGTATGATAGATAACCTAGTGACAGTAGGAATTGCATGTGAACATAGACTACTGATAGGCTTAGGTTAACCTTCTGTAAACTTTGAACTGCTTATGTAATTTAATTCAATTAAATATGTCGTCTTATATTATTAAAACTATTAGAATGTCACTAGCCATTAATTTGGCTAATCTCCCAATTTCCCATTGGGGGCTATTCTTTCCCATGAGTAGACTCTCCTGCAGGTCCGGAGGTTCGGGAGTAGCAGTGGGAGGCCGGAGGCAGTTTTAGGGTTACGGTTGTATTTTATTTTGGTATGTAGTTTCGTGGCAATGTAATAGGCGTATTTTGTATAAGAATCATTTAGTTTAAGGTTAGTGTTTTCGTTATTTGTTAGTAGCAATGATACAGCTGGATTCTTTTGGGTAGGCCTCTCCTCAAGGCCACAAGCCTAGGATAGCTCACCATGAAAAAAATAAATATCTAAATGGCCTAATTGACTAGCCCTGTAGATAGGACCTCTAGACTAGCGCACTGAGTGTCAGGGAGTGGGTGAGACTCCTATCTCGCCATCAGTGGCTCGAGTCCCGTGCTCCTTTAGAGGGATTTCTGTTAGCAAGTGGTGGCGCCGACATGCCACACATGCTGAGAGGATAACCCGGTTGAAGGTCGAGCGTGATCATCTCTCTATCGAAAAAAATTTATCTCTCAGCTTTCTTTTAAAACAAAAAATATTTTCATAAAAATTAAGTTTTAAAATATTCCTTGTTTCTCCCTTCTCCTTCTTCAATTATGAGAGAGTCACAGCCCTGTGAGAAACCCTAATTGGTATAGATAGGCGACCAGACCCTAAACCATTTTATTTTCCTCATTTCACACCCCAGGGATCGGTTCCAAATTTCTGGGGCGTGATAGCTGGTATCAGAGCTTAGGAATATGATTCGAGGGATTAGGATTGTAGAAGTTGAAGTTTAGGTCTTGGAGTCATAATATGAGTTGTATTGTAGATGGCGGGTACTAGATGAGGTAACGGAGCAAGTTCGTCCTCTGAACCTGACGGTACAATAAAGATGATGGAGATGCTCCAAGGAATGGCCACCATGGTTCAACAGCAGCAGACAGCGGCCCAGTAGCAGACTGCCTTAGCTCTGACTGCCCTTGCCTAGGCACAGGCTCGTCAGCTCGCAGAGGGCGAGCGTCAAGGGAGACTTTTGAAGGACTTCAAGATGATGGGACCTCCAACTTTCAAGGGAGAGCCGGACCCCTTGCAGACAGATCGATGGTTTCAACAGATTAAGAAGGTCCTCGACGTTTTGGAGGTCGTCGGAGACCGACGAGTCGCTCTTGCATCTTACCAGTTTAAGGTAGAGGCTGACTTCTGGTGGCAGTCCTTCTTGCGTTCAAGAACAGCTGATCAAGGAGCTATTTCCTGGTTAAAGTTCGAGGAACTTTTTCGGAGGAAGTTCTTCCCTGTGACTGTGCAAAACCGGATGGAGATAGAGTTTTTGGCCCTTTCCCAAGGGTCTCTTACTGTGGCACAGTATGAGGCCAAATTCTCAGAGCTTGCGAGGTACAAACCGCACCAGGTGGTGACTGAAGCCCGTAGGGCAAAGTGTTTTGAGCATGGACTAAAGTCAGAAATCAAAGGTAGGGTTACAGCCTTCTTAGATCAATCCTATGAGGAGGTAGTTACTCGAGCGTTGGCCATTGAACAAGAGTTGGAAGAATCTCGCAAGACCCAAGAACAGCATCAGGTAGACCACCTTAGTAAAAGGTGTAAGATTTCATCCGAACCACCAGAGGGTGGACAAGGGAAGAAGAATGAAGGGCTACGACTTTGTTATCGTTGCAAGCGGGAAGGACACATTCGCAGCACTTGTCCTTTAGGAAAAATATGCTTCAATTGTGGACAAGGAGGTCATATGAAGAAGGACTGTCCCGATTCACGTGTATGATGTAAGGGTTTAATATGTATGAATAATGTGTGATGTGTTTTGATTTTTTTCATATTGAAATCCTTATGGAATATAGCATATAAATATAGTAAAATTTTTAGAGCGCACAGTGGGATGAGGTCCTCCTTTTGTTAGTTATTGTTGTTTTCCATTGATCTTTAGCATTAAAAATATAGCCGGTATTTTAGGACTCCGTAATCTTCATGGACCCTTAGTACTAGAGACCTAGCCGGTATCTTAGGATTCCTTGATTCTCCATTGACCATTAGTATTAGATGCCTAGTCGGTATTTTTAGGATCATCCATTGTTTAGTTCTAGGTATATTAATTGGATTGGCCTTCTTGTTAGTTTTCTCCGGTGTATCGTCGGTTATAATAGAGCTTATATGTCATGTTTAAATAAATCCTATGAGTAGTAATGATGACCCTTGGGGGTAGTGGTTTCAAAGAGTGTACCAGGAGATGAAAATCTCAGGTAGTAGTTGAGTTCACATGGTTCCTAAATTTCGGAATATCTCGATGAAGACCCTCGCAACAGAGTACGCACTGTTCCTCGAAAACTTTCACGGTGGATTATGACTGTCTAGTAGAGGACATTGTGAGGCCACACACTTTCTCTTCAGAGAATTTGGTGGATAAATACGCATCGACTCTTCGGAGGCTTTGGCGGTTAGTTACGCAGTTCCTGTTGGAACTTGCGGCAGAGCGTGCACTGTTTTTTCAGAAACTTTGGCAGTTGGCAGAGCTTGCACTGTTCCCAATCGGAACTTTGGCAGCTAGTTACGCAGTTCCTGTTGGAACTTGCGGCAGAGCGTGCACTGTTTCTTCGGAAACTTTGGCAGCTGGCAGAGCTTGCACTGTTCCCAATCGGAACTTTGGCAGCTAGTTACGCAGTTCCTGTTGGAACTTGCGGTAGAGCGTGCATTGTTTCTTCGAAAACTTTGACAGTTGGCAGAGATTGCACTGTTCCCAATCAGAACTTTGGCAGCTAGTTACGCAGTTCCTGTTGGAACTTGCACCAGAGTGTGCACTGTTTCTTCGGAAACTTTGGCAGCTGGCAGAGCTTGCATTGTTCTCAATTAGAACTTTGGCAGCTAGTTACACAGTTCCTATTGGAACTTGTGGCGGAGCATGCACTGTTTCTTCGAAAACTTTGGCAGTTGGCAGAGCTTGCATTGTTCCCAATCGGAACTTTGGCAGCTAATTACGCAGTTCCTGTTGGAACTCGCGGCAGAGCATGCATTGGCCAGATGGCAGTGATGTCAAGTTGGGACTGAGATATTTGAGCACTGGATAGATGATTAGTGGCTATGTCAAGGAAATTGCCTATATTTATGAAATTTGGAAATGCTTTATCGGTTGGAAAAAAAAAAGAGACATTGTCTAGCTGTTTCCCCCCGTCTTGTTTCTAGTTGTTCACCAGTCCTAGTAACTTTAACTATTTAGTTTCTTCTAAATGATTCCATTGGTTCTCAGTAGGTTCGATATTGTGTAGGTAATGGAGGTGTTTGCTCCGGAGAGGAATCTTATAGGATTTAAGTCTAGACGTACTAGTTCGAGTTATCTAGTTGTCTTCAACTCAATTCTATAGGTGTATAGGTATATGTTTATTTGTAGGAATTACGTTTCCGTGTTAGTATCGTTAGTTGAGAATGTCTCGTGATCTTGTTTCGTGAAATCGGATTGCTATCTCACTTTTGAATAAGGGGGACGCTCTTTATCCAGGGAAGGGAGATAATTCAAAGTCACGAAATTTTTATTAGTCCATAGTAGTTAGGACTACGATTGAACATTATGCCTTGTGTGAGCTCCACGAGAGCCTAATGTTCTAATCCTACCCTAATAATTATGTGACTCGATTGCATAAATTCGGTTAGTAGTCTCGCCAATCGCGGAGTCTTTTTCTTTTTGGTATGAATGGCATATTGATTTAATTTCTTATGGGCAGTATTAGAAAGGATATAGTGCCAGTTGTGAATTCACTTTCGTTACTTTGGTAATGTAAGTTGGTGGGATTGTATCATCAGTTTAGTAATTAAATTTTCGGGACGAAAATTCTATTAAGGTGGGTAGGATATAATGATCGGCACTCCAGTGTGTTTTCGCTCAGGGCAACCCGGTTTGATTTAAATATTATTTTAATATCATAACTTGAATAATTATTTTCATTAGTTGGTATGATGTTGGTTGTACTCGAGCGAGACTAGACAGTGGGAACCGGGTACGGGTCGCGAGGCTACATTGGAGGCACGAGCTTGGGAGCACGTATATCGCGGCATAACACAAATGTTATTTTTAGTAATTTTAATAATAAAATAGATATTGTGGCTAGTCTGTCGGAACCGTCGAGGTTCGCGCACTGGCTCGTCTCGGCACGACCCGAGTCGAGGACGAGTCGGGCTCGACGCGAGTCGGGCTCGGCCAGCTTTTTTTAAAAAAAAGAGAGACAGAACAAAACAAAGCAAAGCAAAAAAAAAATTTTAAACCCAAAACCCCATCCCCATCCCTAACCCGAACCCGTACCCAACCAACCCCCATCCACCTCTCTTTCTCTCTCTCTCTTTCCCTCTCTCTCTCTATGTTCTTCTCTCTCTCTCTCTCGGATCTCTCTCTCTCCCTCTCACCCGATCCATCTCTCTCTCCCCCCACTCACGGATCTCTCTCTCCATCTCCCTACCCAACCCGATCCGATCCGACCCCAAACCCAATCGCCGCCCCGGGATCCCGCCACGAATCCCGCCGCCCCCTCTAACCTAGCGCCGCCCCCCCTTGGCCCCTATGCCCAGCCGCCCCCTCTACCCTAGCGCCGCCCCCCCCCTGACCCCTATGCCCGGCCGCCCCCTCTACCCTAGCGCCCCCCCTACCCTTCCGTCCATCCCTTTCCCCCTTTTAAAACCCAGACCCGACCCCTTACCCCTCCGATGTCCCCTCTCTTCCTCTATGAGCTCTCTCTCTCTTTCTGATTTCTCCCTCTTGTTTGATTCCTCTCCCTTGGTGTGCTGCGCACGCAGCCGGAGGAGAGTTGCTGCCGACACTGGAGAGGAAATGGCCAGCCAGAGGAGGAAGCAGCCGGAGTCGAGCCCCTGCACTAGGTCGGCTGCCTCCCCTATTTTCCCTGTTTTTTCTTCTTTTTTTTCTTTCTTGTTGTACTGTTGATACCGGCCCGACGAACCCCTGCCCTTTTCCTTTTTCTGTGTGGATCCAACCAACCCCTAGCCCCCTGTCACCTTCCGTTCGACGCGGCCATGGCCGCGGGTCAGGTGGTCGACGGCGGTGCAACCGGCGAGACCCGACCTAGCTGCATGTTTAGGCCCCTTACCCTCTTATGATTGTTGTTGCGACAATTGCAGAGCCTATCTGGTGATTGAGCAAACTATGATGCCCAGCTAGTCGTGTCGATCCCTCTTGTTCTTTTTTTCTCTCGCAGTTGCTGTTGTTGGCTTTTTGGCCGAACAAGCCTAGTCAATCCTCGGTTTAGCATCACACCTTGTTAGTCACGGCTGAGCATCCAAAGCGGAAACCTCGGTTGGGACCACTATATTTCTCGTCTTTGTTGTGGTGTTGGCAGCAGGCCCGACGACTGATTCGCAAAGTCATAACCCAATCACTGACCCTTACTAAGCCCTTGACCGTAACACCCCAGTGATGTAGGAATCGCATCCCCTGGCCCCTTGTGAGCCCTTCGAGTTAATTTCCGATTTGTTACCTGTGGTTGTGACTTTACCTACATCCCTAATAGAGCTCATGGGAATGACATGTAGTGCTTAACGCAGCTATAGCTAGGCTGATGAGGGGCATCCTTTCCCCCTTGTTTTCCTTCGGTTCTTTTGGAGGACGGTGATGGAGTTAGATTGATACTTTTGATCTAGTATGGTTGTAATTACTAATAGAGTAAAGTCAAGCCAGATCACACCTAAGCAACCCTCGTGCCCATCCTATCGTCCCCTGATTCAGGTGGATGGCTAATCAAACCTCAGCCTTGTCCGAAACCCCCGCCTTGGTAGTAATGCTGAAGGCTCTTCGAAGCACAAGGGCACGTCAATAGTAGCACCCGACGCAGATGCGACCGTTTAGATGGAACAATACAGTTGAGCTATAGTACGACCCTTGACATCGATAATGCCGACCGATTGAGGTCACACCATTAGGGGCATCATTTTGCGTGTCAGTGGACCGGTGTTCGATGACGTCAAACTTTTCTCGACTCGGCCAACTCAGGCCTAACCCTGCTTTATTTAGTTGCATTAAACACTTTGTTATAGTCTTATTAGTAACGTATGAATATATGCAAATTACCAGTTCGTGACATGGACGATCTAGCCGTAGACAGAGCAGAGAAAGATCAAGAGCAGTTAACGGGAGTTTGTGCACGATCGACAATCAGGTGACATCTACTACCTTTGCATGGTCTTTAATAGTGGAAAAAGGGAATGACTAAAGGTAGGTATCCATAACGCTGCATGCGGGTCCCGCCGGACATCGTCGTATGTGGTCGAGTGGACCCCGCCTTGCATGCGGAGTCGCAAGTCCCGCGACGCATGCTTAATAATATTAATAATTAAATAATAATTATTCTGCTGATTGTTTGGACACTGTAAGTAGGAATTTCCTTAAGTTTTGAAAAATTAATAATTATCGAGGCCCACCCTCCTGAGTGGAATGTGGAGACCTGGGCACACGGGAATACGGGTGGGAGTAATTTAGGCTTATTGTAATGCATGGGTTGTGAGCGCGGTACGAATCACGGGGTAAAATGTCAAAGCTATTTTATTATTATAATAATCTATCGTGTGGAAAGATTGGACCCCGTGCGCGCAAGGAACGTGAACCACCCTGCACGCACAGCCGAAGACCAGTAGGCTAGGGGATCACGAGCAAGGGTTGTGGTAAAGCCAATAGGAGTAGCCCTTTAGTAGAGATTGGCCTAGCAACTCTGTCCCGGGGTAAAGCCAATAGGAGTATCCCTTTAGTAGGGATTGGCCTAGCAACTCTGTCCCGGGGTGGTTGAAGCCCCCGAAGTAACGCAAGTGGGGCGGTAGAGCTCTACCATGAAAGATGGAAAGTATCTTATAAGAAGATTTTAGATTTTTGATGATTGCTGAATTGCATGCCTCTTCGTGAGAGCTTCCAGGAGAGACGCGTGTCCCCGACCCTCGCCGCATCCGCGACTTCGCCTCGCGAAGGCCTTGGCTTGTTCTTCCGAATGATCCGGCTTCTCCCGACGTCAGGCCTTGCTCCGTGTGCGGGATCATCGACGCATCCTCGCATCGACCCACGACGGATACCCCAAACACTATCTATCCGTTTATCTTAATTTTCCTTCGCATCCGCATCGTTTTTCTTTGTTTTCCTTGCCTCCGCTCTGCATCGCAGCCGTAACCATCCCGTTTCATCGCTAGTTGAAGCCCTAATATATGCCTACTCATTCTATTTGCTATCTTTAGTCTGTCGGTAACCCTAGCAAGCATATTTAGCCTATTTTATATAAAATCTGATGCAAACCTATCTTTGAAATTCAATATCTATTGCTGCGATTTAATCCTTATATGCTGAATCCTATTTTTTGTGATATTATTGCATCTCATATTGTTAGATCTTGAGCTATGTTTTATGTTAAATGCCTAGAACTTTAATCCTACGTGAAATAGCTTATGTTTGCCGCCTCTTTGAGTCATATGACGCTATATTGATAAATAAATCTTAGTTGTTAACCAAAGGGAACCCTAAAGGGCTTAAGATTGTAGCGCCCCTTATCGGAGCTTGCATCAAGTTGGTATCAGAGCAATCTGACGCCATGTCCTATCATAGCGTTCGATCCCATTATTCACTTGATCCACTAGATACCCACACCTATAAAGAATTTGTTAAGCTATATAAATCTTTTGAGCCATGTCCTACCCTTTTCCCGAGATCTCCGATGGAACATAGATACTCCTCTTTGATTCGAGATCGAGCCCATGACCTAGATCTATCTTCCAAGTCTTTCGTTCAATGGATTTTACGGAGTCCTTCAGTGCCATCCTTGAAAGCCAGCTATATTGAAACCCAGCTCTTACTTGAGGATATTGAGGATGAGTTGGCATGGAGAGAGAAGCAGCACCAGAGGCTTGCCAGATACAGCAGGCCACCACCTCCAGCGGAGCCTCCACCTCCTGTGGAGCATCCGGTTCCACCAGTGGCACCACTTGAGGAGCATCCACCTCCTGTGGAGCTTCCTCGTCCAATGCCTACGGAGGAGCCACCTTTTCCGTCAGCGACTCCAGAGGAGTTTCTTCCACCTTCTCCAGTGCCTACAGAGGTGCCACCTCCTCCTTCAGCAACTCCATAGGAGTTCCTTCCACCTTTAGCAGTGCCTATAGAGGAGCCCCTTCCTCCGGTAGTGACTATAGAGAGGCTTCTCCTACCTTTCACAGAGCTTACAGATGAGACACCTCCTCCTGCAATTCTTCCTACAGCAGAGACACCCGTGGAGCCTGTGGGGGAAAATCTTCGTACCGACCCGAAGACTTCGCCTCACCAGTCAATTGAAGGTTCGAGTCGAAGATGTTTGTTTGATCTGTTGATTGAAGTTGTAGTTCTCAATACGCAAGTAGATAGAGATGCAATCAGAGAGTTGACGCGAGATGTGTGATCTCGGAGTTCAGCCGAAGCCTACGTCTCCGAGCTATAGGGAGCAACCCGAATTCACTAACACTTGTATCGAAGTGATCTCGACAGGCCGAGTATCACTGAAACCACTCTGATCTTTTCAAGGACAAGAAGAAGATCAAAGAGAGGAAGAAGAGGGATGGAAACTGAAATCCAGAGCTCTGGTATCTGAAAATCAGATCTCAGAACTGGAAATCGGCCCCGATTACATTCGAAGGGCTACTATTTATAGAGAAAATTTTGGGGTAAAAGGCGGTTTCTGCTGTCGTATCTGGGGATCCTCCAGGTAGGGCTGGTGGGTCCCGCTGCTGTCTCCGGGGGATTCCACAGGAAGGGCCGATGGGTCCCGCTGTAGTCTTCGGGGGCCCACCAGGCAGGGCCGGTGGGTCCCGCTGTTGTCTTCGGGGGCCCACCAGGTAGGGCCGGTGGGTCCCGCTGTGGTCTTCGGGGGCCCACCAGGCAGGGCCGGTGGGTCCCGCTGTAGTCTTCGGGGGCCCACTAGGCAGGGCCGGTGGGTCCCGCTGTGGTCTTTGGGGGCCCACCAGGCAGGGCCGGTGGGTCCCGCTGTGGTCTTCGGGGGCCCACCAGGCAGAGCCGGTGGGTCCCGCTGTGGTCTTCGGGGGCCCACCAGGCAGGGCACTGTGGTCTTTAGGGGCCCACCAGGCAGGGCCGGTGGGTCCCGCTGTTTGTAGACTTCTTGCCAAAATTTGCACCCACAGTTACCCCCTCCAAGTTAGCTAAGAGGCCACCTTGGCTGGCTTGGATTCTTGGTACAAAGCTAACGACCCCCTGTCACAAATGCAAAGAAGCTTGTCGAGTGTTAGCGCCAAATGACTGATCGGTCGAATTTGACCGATCGGTCAAAGTTGACCGATCGGTCAAAATTGACCGATCGGTTAAGTTCAACCGGTCGAGGTCGAAGTGATCGGTCAAAAAACATAGTTTTTTGAATGATCTAGTAGAAATTTGACCGATCGGTCAAGATGATCGGTCGAGGTGATTGGTCAAAGTGATCGGTCAAGGTGATCGGTCAAGGTGATCGGTCAAAGTGATCGGTCAAGGTGATCGGTCACGGTGATCAATCAAGTTCAACCGGTCGAGGTCGAAGTGATCGGTCAAAAAACATAGTTTTTTGACCGATCCAGTAGAAATTCGACCGATCGATCAAAGTGATCGGTCGAAGTGATCGGTCAAAGTGATCGGTCAAGGTGATCGGTCACGGTGATCGGTCAAATTCAACCGGTCGAGGTCAAAGTGATCGGTCAAAAAACATAGTTTTTTGACCGATCCAGTAGAAATTCGACCGATCGGTCAAAATGATCGGTCGAGGTGATCGGTCAAAGTGATCGGTCAAGGTGATCGGTCAAAGTGATGGTCACGGTGATCGGTCAAATTCAACCGGTCGAGGTCGAAGTGTTCACCCAACCGCAGCAATCTCATTCCAAACCGATGAGCACGGCACCTGATCGGTCGATCAATCAGATCAGTTTCGATTGGCCGCTTGGGAGAAGGTCGACGATAGGGTGTAAATCGCGATGTTACCGATCGGGCGAAGATAGACGATCAGGTGCAGATCACTGTTTGGGAGAATTTCACCGATCGGGAGGATGCAATCGATCGTACAAAAACAGTCGGTCGGGATTCGGTTGATCGGTTGGATTGCTGCGTTTGGCACCAGATCAGTGGGTTTTCTGGCTGATCAGGTGGAGGACGAAGGGGAGAAAGGGGATCGAGGTTCGGGGTTCTCTCTCAGTGCTCGATCGGTAAAAATTATACTAAATTGGGCAAAACACCCCTCTATCAACCGATCCCTCTAATCCTGACCGGTTGCCAGCGACCGATCGATCGCGGGCAACCGATCAGTGGTCTTGAGTCGAGGCTCAGTGGTCGGAGACGCGAGGGGAGGAGCTGCTTGCCGGTGTATGGAAGAGGATATTGGCGATTTGTGGCCGTCGGTTGCCGCTCGGTGTAGAGATAATCGATCGGTTGCCAGTTGCCGATCGGATGCCGGGGTGTTGTGGCCGATCGGGGATGAGATCGGGAGGGGCGGAGCTTCATCGCTTCGTGGTCGTTGGTGGGAGAGAAGGGGAGCTCTGGGTACGGCTGTCACGGGCTTCAACTGCTGCCGCTGCCTCACTTTTGTGAATGAAGTGAGTCACGGGCTTCAATTGTGGCCGTTGGTCGGGTCAATGGGCTCGTGATCGATCGCCACACAGAAGGCTGAATGATGGTGCACAATGCCATCGTTGCTGTGATGGCATTGTTGCACAAATGATGGCATTGTTGCTGTGATGGCATTGATGCACAAATGATGGCCGTTGATTCACACCTTTGATGCTTGCTCTAAAGGTCAAAAGTTGACAACCCACGTGAAGGCCATGCAAACGTTTGGTGTATACACCACGCGTGCTCCCAACCCGGCACGCTATGGTCGTTTGATTTGAATTATTTTTGATCAAACACCATACAACCAAAAGGCATTTCAAGTGGACTGAATACCGAGATCGGTCCAAGTGGGATTTCCTCTTTCTAGTTGGAGGAATCTCCTGCACTGAAATTGGGTCCCGCTACCAATGCGAATCCCGCTCGTCAATTGCATGATCTTGAAATGTTGCGATTGAATGACCATCTCAGCCGTTGCAACCCGTCAACAGGATTAAGTGTAATTTTCTAATCGAACTTCAATGCGGTTCAGTAGATATGCATGGTTGCTCTTGGAAGATGCATTTCAGAGCTTGTGGGCTTCCATGCTACGTCGAGTGCACGGACGAACAAGGGCAACTCCAGGCTAAGGGCTAATCGAACGATTGTCGTTTACTAGTAATGGTCCAGGGGATCGACTTTTCTGGCTGAACTTTGCGAAAATGGCCTTGAAGTTTGATTGATCGGTCGAGACGATATGCCATTACTAGATGCTCAATTACGGAGATCGGTGATTGACCTTCAAATGTTTTGACTACCCCCAGAACGGTTTGCCTGCAACTGTCAGCTATGGCCTCCAACTTTTCACAGCCAAGCATCAATTGTGTTTCAAAATTCTCTGTTGGGAGCCGAGGCTATGGCTTAGAACTTTGCTGCCAAATACTAGAATTAGGTTTGGACTTTGACTTCGAATGCTGAGGTTCAGGCCTCAGACTTTACCCTCGAATGTCAAAGTTGGCGCCTTGGGCTGGTTTGAATGATGAAGGTTAGAATTCGGAGTATTTAGCGTAGTGCCTTTGTATTGGTCGACTTAGGCGAAGCGCCGTTTCAGTCGTACCTGCGGGGCACATAGCTTTGTACTGTTGCAGGTTAGTCGGTCGTGTCGCAACGCGAACCGATCTAACTGTGGTGAGGCATGGGCGCATGTGTCCTTACGTGACAACGGGAGCGTGTGCAACACCAATGATTCGGAGTACTCAACGTAGTGCCCTTGTATCGGAAGACTTAGGCGAAGCGCCGTTTCAGTCGTACCTGCGGGGCACATAGCTTTGTACTGTTGCAGGTTAGTCGGTCATGTCACAACGCGAACCGATCTAACTGTGGTGAGGCACGGGCGCATGTGTCCTTACGTGACAACGGGAGCGTATGCAACACCAATGATTCGGAGTACTCAGCGTAGTGCCTTTGTATCGGTAGACTTAGGCGAAGCGCCGTTTCAGTCGTACCTGCGGGGCACATAGCTTTGTACTTATATGCACAGAAAAGGTACGGGTCGGCTTTATTGCGCAAAACCAGATTACAAGTGTGGCCGGGACCCGAGTGGCTCGGGTGTAGCGAGTCCGGGTTGCGGCGAGTTTTGATCAGGGGATTTGTGGGAAAGATCTTCTGGAGGATCCCTTTGATCTGCGTCTCCACGTGGTGTTCGTGCGAGAGCTCTGAAGGAGTTGCCCAGGACAGAGGTCTTTACAAGGTGAGGGTTTTGGAGAGGCTAAGGAATATCCGCTGTTTCTTTGGTCCCTTCCGTGCTTCGCGCTTTCTCGGCTAGGGGGTCTTCAGCTTCGTTCCTCGGTCTTCGTGTCTTCCTCGCTCCTTGCTTGACCTCGGCATCCTTGATCGTCGGTTCACGGCGTCGATCGTGCTTTTGGCGTCCGCTTTGGCTTTGGCTTATTGGCTTTGGCTTGGCTCCGGCGTGGCTCTGGCTTTTGCTTTGCTTCGGCGCTTGCGCTTGGATGTGGCCGGGAGAGACTTGCGGTGCTTTCGTTCTTCCGGACTTCGCGTCGTATCGGCTAGAACGTGTGGTGCTTTTGCTCATGGCCGGCGTAGTCGCTTGGCTTTGGCACTTGCGTTGCTTTGGTGCGGGCTTTACTGGGGCTTTGCTTTGGCTTCTTGCGTTGGCTTTAGCTTCAGCGTCAACTCGGTCTTTTTCTTCGAACGACGTGGGCTACTTCTCCGGTGCTTCGACGGTTTGGGTGTCGACTGGACTTCTCTTCTTCTCCGGGCTTCCTTGGCGTGATCGGAGTCGAAGAATGCTTTCGAAGATAGTGGGGGTAGCACCGATCTCCGTGCGACGGTTGTAGCATCGGCTTTTGTTGATGAAGACGGCGGGGGTAGTGACGATCTCCGTGCGACGGTTGTAGCGTCGGCTTTTGTTGATGAATACGGCGGGGGTAGCGACGGTCTTCATGCGACGGTTGTAGCGTCGACTTTTGTCGATGAAGACGACGGGGTGCTGACGCTTCATTCCTTTCCTCCGGGCTTTGGAGCTTGATCGGGGTCGAGGATTTGTTGGAGTCGATGGGGTGATGCCGCTCCGAGCTTCTTCTCCGGCCTTTGCTTCTGGCGTCTTCGGAGTCGAAGGGTCTTCTTCTCCGAGCTTTCTTCTTCATGCACGGAGTCGAAGTCTTGATCTTCGTGTGCAAGGGTCTTCACGTCGATGAGGGCTTTTAATGGACTAAGTCGATCCCGAAGGGACAGGCTTGCCCGTGCCTCGTGAAGCCTTGGGTCGATGAAGAAGCGTATCCTCTTCTGCAGAGCTCCCGCACTTTGTCTTCAGTCTTCGACCTGGCAACGGTTGTGGCGTCTACTTCTTCTCTGGGCGTATTTGGCATAATCGGAGTTGAAGGCTTTGTTGAAGATGATGGGTGTAGCGCCGCTTCTCTTCTTCTCCGGGCTTTTGGGCTTGATCGGAGTCGAAGGCTTATTGGAGACGACGGGGTGTAGCACCGCTTCTCTTCTTCTCCGGGCTTTTGGGCTTGATCGGAGTCGAAGGCTTGTTGGAGACGACGGGGTGTAGCATTGCTTCTCTTCTTCTCCGAGCTTTTGGGCTTGATCGGAGTCGAAGGCTTGTTGGAGACGACGGGGTGGTGCCGCTCTGATCTTCTTCTCCGGCCTTTGCTTCTGGCGTCTTCAGAGTCGAAGGGTTCTTCTTCTCCGAGCTTTCTTCTTCGTGCACGGAGTCGAAGTCTTGATCTTCATGTGCAAGGGTCTTCACGTCGATGAGGGCTTTTAATGGACTAAGTCGATCCCGAAGGGACAGGCTTGCCCGTGCCTCATGAAGCCTTGGGTCGATGAAGAAGCGCTGCAGAGCTCCCGCACTTTGTCTTCAGTCTTCGACCTCTTGAGCATTCCCCCTCCCCCTCTATTTATAGGCAAAAGGAGGGGGGGGGGGGAGATATGGGAAGTTCTTAATTTTAAATCCCTTTAATATCTCCCACTTAATTATCCGGGATTTATTCATCCATTGATGAGGGGAATAACATTTATTTGTTTTCCTTTTCTGGCGAGGCAATTATGGCTGGATTTTGCACACAAAATCGATGCTGATCCGGCTTTTCTTCTTGTCCGTCGGATCGAGGGATCGGCGTAGATCCGCGTGGGCACAGACGTCATACGCAACGTCCCCCCGCGCATGGCGGTGTTTATTTCCTTTTCTTTCTTCTTTTTCCTTTTCTTTTCTTTCCTTTTCTTTTCTTTCCTTTCTTTTCTTTTTCCTTGCAGGGCCGGCCGACCCCATGGGGTTCGGGTCCAAGTAGGGGCCGGCCCCATGGGGTTCGGACCCTAGTAGGGGCCGGCCCCCCTTAAGTGTGGGGTCCACTGCTCTTTTGCTGGGTGCGAGTCGGGTCCGGGTCCGCACTGGTGCGTGCAAGTCGGGTTTGCATCCACGTTGGCACTCGTAAGTCGGGTCCGGGTCAGACGAAATTCGTGTGTCTACAAATGCCCCCTCAAGGACGAGTGCATCGGTGAGAACGTGTAGGGTTTGGACACGTAGGAATCGTAGAGCGCTTGTCCATGATTCCTTTTGTGGGCGGGGTTGGGGGTCTATTTAAGGACCCCTACCCCTTTCATCCGCCATTGTGCTTCTTTGCGAAGGTTCTGCCGGCTTCTGGAGACCGCCGTCGGAAGAGAGCTGCCTGGGGTTGCACGCGACTTGCTCCGTCTTCCCGGTGTCGCCTCTTTCGTCGGCGGCGATGGTGCGCGATTTAGAGGTCGTTGCGAAGACGGGCTCGAAGCGACGATGCGGCGAGGACCGAGGCGGGGAGGATGGAGGAGCGCGACTGAGGTGCGGGCCGCCTTCGCCGCCTCTCTCTTCCTCCTCCTTCTTCTTCTTCTTCTTTTTCTTCTTCTTCTTCTTCGGCTCCGGCCCGTAGAAGCAGCAGCGGCAGCAGCGGGGCCGGCGCGCGGGGCTGCGATGCGGTGGCGCGCAGGAGGCGGCGGCGACGCGAGGGGCGCGCGGCGACCGGCGTGCAGGGCGTCGGGCGCGGGGCCGGTGTGCAGGGCGTCGAGCGCGGGTCGGGCGCGGGGGCCGGGTCCGACGGCTGCGGGGCGGCGGCGATTTGGTCGGGGCTGTGGGCTGTGGGCCCCCCCCCTTTTCCGTTTTGTCTCTTTTTTTTTTTCTGGACTCCGAAGGCACTGGTGGTAGCAGTGTCGGTCTGTGGCGCACGGGCTGCGACGCGGGTGCGGGTTGACTGGCGGGTGACACTATGCCGTGTGGCGGCCGGGTGTGCAGGTGGATGCGGCCCTGGCTGGGTGGCGCTGGCGTGGCGGGTCAACACGGGTGGTGTCGGCGCAGTCGGGCCGGCACGATTGTGTCGGCGAAGTTGGGTCGGCGCGGGTGGTGTGCGGACCCGCGGGAGCGCAGTGCGAAGGCTCGGGCGCAAATGGTGGCGTGACCTTGAGTCGGGCGGTCCTCCTGACAGGGGGGTGTGGGCCCCCCTTTTTTTTTTTTTGATACGTCATTGTCTTGACTTGCCTCCCTTCATGGTTCTCCAGGGCTCGCGTCTTTGAGAGTTTGACTTCTCCGGGGTGGATAGCTGAGGACCTCTCCGATGGGAGGAGGTGCCTTCGCTTCCCCTATACTCGGGTACACCGTTACCGCAATTCGAGGCGGGAAGACCTTCTGTCGTTGCTCCGTGTCTTTGTCCATGAGCGCATCACGGAAGATGGAGTCGCAGATGCGACTTGTGGGATGCCGAAACTGAGCGAGAAGATCTACACTGACGAAGGGATTTCCATGAAGCTTCTCCGGCCGAGTTTGAGTACTCCGTTCCACCATTGTGATGAAGATTTCGTGCCTACGCCGGTTGTTGCCTCGAAGATATGCGCCCGACTGACCTGATGGGGTACCGATTCTTGGCCTCGGGGAGACGTCCAATACCTTTGCGGTTTTCGTAAATGGATGGGCGAGCTCTACGAGGTCTTTGGCGCAGAACTCGAGATGAATTTATTAGCTAAGTTTCTGGCGCCGGCTCGTCGAGAATACAGCCATCCTGAGGGGATGTACCGTGCCCTTTGTGAGCTCTGGTGTCCGGCCACCAATACTTTCCTTACTGGAGCAGGGGAGATAGGGATCTTACTTCGCGACGTCCACATCGTCTCCGGGTGCCCCGAAGTGCGGAATTACTACCAGGAGGAGGTGCCAGCTTTGAAGGATCTGTTGGACAGCAGCTTCGCTCCGAGTTCCTGCCTTCTTCTGTTCAAGGCATATGCTATTATCGCGGCGCGGGATCAGTCAGATCTAGTGCGTCCTTCTTCTTGGGTCGACTTTTGGTTCAGAGGCGAGTATAGGTCGCCGGCACCTTCGGCCCACCCGATGTGGACGATCGCTCAAATGAAAAGGCCTCCGCTTCGTTCTTTCGTGAGGCCCATTGATTTGTTGGCTCGGGAGAAGCACTCGATGGAAGGGAAGCAGTGTCCCTAGGAAATCCTCGGCTTGAGGCATGACAGCGAGGAGTGGAGAGCGGTTTACCGAGCCACCGGGCTGGTTATCTTCCTCTGTCGGTTCGTGCTTCCCTGTTCTGGTGAGGTTATCCGTCCGGGGACCTTCCTTGCAGCTTCCAGGATGGCGAGGGGCGAGCTTTTCAATCTAGCCCCGGCCATATTATGCGTCTTGTACGGGGGTCTTAGCGGGACTTACTGGGACCTGTCTAGCTCGGATAAGGCCAAGGAGGAGCTTGGCCGGTCTGCTGCGTTCGGACCCTTGCATTACTTGTATGGCTGGATAGCTCTGCATTTTCCAAAGGAGATTTTCGCCAGACGCGGGCATCCAGCTGACCTGCCGTTCCTGCCCGGGATAGGGGGGATTTTAAATGCCTTTATCAGTTGGGAGCGTCCGAGGGAGTGTGCTCGCACCCTTTTGAGGAAGATGGGAAGCGCCGATTTTGAATTTCTGTCAGAGCATTCGGTACTGCCTTTGGAGAGGTCGACTGTTTATGACAACGAGGAGCTCCCGGACAACCTATACTGGAACATGGTCAGTTGCCGCCCTGGCTACTTGGTTTGGCGAAAGGGGGACGTGGTGGAGGTGGAGCAGTACTCCCCTCACCGCTTTGCTCGCCAACAGGGATTTCGACAGGAAGTTCCTGGTATGCCTCAGCAGCTGCAGGGGCGCATCAGTCCGCAGGAGGGTTACCGCCTCTGGGCTTCTCTCTACGCTCGATTGACTGGCAGCAGCTTCTTCCCTGGGACCAAATTCGGGTTTCGGGACGCCGCCACTCTGGAGTACTGCAAGTGGATTGAAGGGCGAGTTTCCCCTTTGCTCGCGAGTCTCCCGGTCGACGTCTTGGCGAGTAGCGAGTTTAGAAATTTCTGCTTTAACCATTCTGCAGGAGTGGAGGACCGCCGCCTCCGACTGGGGCTTCAGAGGGTGCAGAGGAGCTGTAGCCGTCTTTCCAGTGCTCGTTGTGTCCCTTCTTTAGCTCCGGTGTTAGACGTCGAGCTTACTAGTACCCCCGGGGCATCCTGTTTCTCGAAGGCCGCTGTTGAGGGTGTTCCCCTCAAAAGAAGAAAGGTTTGCATTCCTCACGGGATGGTTCCAAGAGTCCCTTGTCCGGTGGAGGATACCGAGGAGCCTGGACTTTTGAAAGATGAGGTGATCCCTCCGTCTAGGGCTGCTTTGTCCGACCTCGCAGGTATGGAGTTCTCTTTATTTCATTTTCTTTCTATGCTCGGGAAGTTCCATCGTACTGAGCAGTATATTTTCTTTTGAACAGATTCCGTCATAGTGGTAGAGCGCGGGGCGAACTCTCCGAAGGTGTCTCTCAGGCATTCGTCTACTAGCGCCGCGCAGGAAGTGCCTGGGGCATGTGGGCTGGATATCCCTCCGGATGATCTGGATCTCCTCGGGCTTTGCGGGGAGAACTTCCCTGGGGGCGATATCGATCTGGACGGCATCGATGTTGACGCTTTGTCTTTCCATGAGGAGGCTGAAGTTTCGAGCGTCGACAAGCGGTATTCCCCGGTTGCTGTACCCTCGTGCCCGTTGGAGGAGACGGTTGTTGCTGCGGTAGCGACGGTTTCTCCAGTTCTGCCACCCTCGTTGGCGCAGACGGCTCCTGTCGCGGCTGCAGCGGGAGGGAAAGTCTTGCCTACCTACTCCGAGGCACCTCGCCCGAGCTTAAGGCCGAGGAGCAGAGTTTCAGAGTTCCTTCTTGCGAGCTGCCGGCAGTATATCAAGTCGACGTTGGAGCCGTTCCAAGATGCTGGCTTTGGCGCCCTCCAGGACTAGTGGTCGACGGATGGTGCAGAGTTTTGCACGAGCCTGGTGGAGTTCAAAGTCGATAGTTCTTCTTTCGTCGTTTAGATAAACCTGCTCGTGACCGATAGCGAGGCCTATCGCTCCCGACGAGCTTTACTAGAGGGGAGCTCCCCTTCTGAGTTGGAGGCCGCTGAGGCGAGTTTGTGTCAGTCAGAGCACCAACTTGCGGAGGCCTCTTCCAGCCTGTCGAAGGCTCAAAGGAAGATAGAGTCTGTGCGTGCCTCGCTTCGGAAGGCAGAGTCTCGTCTGGAGCGAGCTGAGGCTGCGGAGAGTGCTTTGAAGGTGAGTTACTTGAAGCAGCAGTCGGACTTGGTGACCCGTCGTGAGGTTCTGGACACTCATCCTGAGGAACTTCAACGAGTGGAGGCGACTAGAGAGGAGTTACTGCGCCGACTTCGAGCTTTGGACACCTTCTTTTAGTTGCTCCTTGTCTGGTTGTTTTTCATTGTAGCTTTCTTTTCGGAACCTATGCCATGTATCGCCTTTTCTTCATTATCTAATAATATCGCCTCGTTTTGCCACATCTTTTGCATGGACCATTGTTGACCTTTTCTTTTGGTCGGACTGAACCTGAAGTAACTTCTCAGGCTGCCTACGTACCCCCCTAAGAGGGATCAAGTCGCACGTAGTTCTTTTTTTTTTTTTTTTTTTTTTTTTGCGCAAGGGGCGTGGCCTTGCTTTAGGCATAGTACCTTTTGAGGTACTTGCCATTGATAAGGCCGAGTGTCAGCCCTTCTGGCATAGTGAGGAGATAGACACCGTTGGAGTAGACTTCCTTGACGGAGTGCGGTCCATCCCATTTGGCATCAAATTTCTTCCCTCCTCGATGCGAGAGGATGATGGGGCGTTTGACTGCCAGCACCAGTTCCCCTATCTGGAATGATCGAGGATGGATCTTATTGTTGAAGGCGTGAGAGAGCCTGGCCTGATAACACTCCAGACGTTATTGAGCTTCGAGGCGTCTTTCGTCCAATGCTTTCAATTCTGCCAGGCGGAGCTGGGCATTGTCGTCGCTGGTGAGGCCTTCCTGGACTGCTATCCGGAGCGATGGGATCTGGAGCTCGAGTAGAAGAACAGCTTCTACACCATAGACGAGGAAGTATGGTGTTGCTTGCGTTGGCGTGCGGAAGGATGTCCGGTAAGCCCATAGTGCTTCGCCCATGCATTCGTGCCAATCTTTCTTTGTCTTCGAGACGGTTTTCTCCAACAGCTTGCACAGGGTCTTGTTGAAGGCTTCTGCCAGCCCGTTGGCCAGAGCATTGTACATCGTCGAACAATTCTGCTTAATGTTGTACAATGCGCAGAACTGGCTGACGACAGCATTCTTGAACTGCTTCCCGTTATCTGTTACGATATAGCGGGGGACTCCATAGCGGAAGATGATGTCATTCTAGATAAAGCTGATGACGGAGTGCTTTGTAACTTCCCGCAGAGGCGTTGCTTCAGCCCACTTGGAGAAGTAGTTCGTTGCCGCCAAAATATAGAGATGTTGCTTGGATGACTTGGGCAGGGGACCGACGATATCGAGTCCCCACCCGTCGAAGGGCCAAGACGCGATTGTTGGGTGCAAAGGCTCCGGAGGTTGACGGATGTAGTCCCCGTGCATCTGGCAAGCTTGACATCTCCTTGTGTACTCCAAGCTGTCCTTGATCATGGTAGGCCAGTAGTATCCCATCCTCCTGACACGGAAGTGAAGTTTCAGACCGGACTGGTGCGATCCGCAGATTCCAGCGTGTACTTCTTCCAGTGCGGCTTCTGCTTCTTCTTTCGTGAGGCACCTCAGGAGTATGCCATCGTAGCTTCGACGGTACAGCTCGCCGTTGAAGTGGTAGAACCTTAGAGATCATCGACGGATGTCACCTTTGCGCTTCGGATCTTCAGGGAGTTTACCATGAACGAGATAATCCACAAAAGGCTGCCTCCAGTCTTGTTCTTTTAATCTCGAGGACGTGCACCACATTGGCTTGAACTGGGATTTCGAGCGGACCTTCTTCTTCGGTAATCACGAATCTTTTGCAGACGGGGACGATGAGCGAACGTTCATCTGGAAATGGGAGTGTAGCCGCCAGATTTGCGAGTGCGTCAGCTTGCTGGTTGAGGTTCCTGGAGACGTGCTGAATGGAAGCAGCCTTGAGTTTACCGAGGAGCTCCACAACCCACGCATGCAACGGCACCAGGTCTTCTTTGTTGACTTCGTATGCCCCCAGGACTTGCTGGATCACGAGTTAGGAGTCTCCAAAAATCTCTAGTCCTTGAAGCTTCATTTTGTCGGCCAGCTCGAGACCGATGAGCAAGGCTTGATATTCTGCCACGTTGTTGGAACATGATTCTGACAGTAGGAATGAGAAGGGGAGTATTTCGTTGTCCGGAGTGACGAAGATGACTCCGGCTCCCGCTATGTCTTGCCTTGCTGCGCCGTCGAAGAACATTTTCCAGGATGGGGCGACGTCGATGGAGAACACTTCTTCATCTGGGAGATCTTCTGACAACTCCTATTCCGCCGGGAGAGGGTATTCTGCGAGGAAGTTCGCGAGGGCCTGTCCTTTAACCACTTTCTGTGGTACGAAGGTGATATCAAATTCAAGTAGCAGCAGGGCCCACTTGGCCAGACGTCCGGAAAGCACTGGTATTGACATGATGTACTTGAGGGGGTCAGCCTTCGAGACGAGTCTGATGGTGTGAGCCAGCATATAATGTCGCAGCTTTTTCGTGGCGAAGATGAGCGCTAAGCAGACCTTCTCGATTGGGGAGTAATTCAGCTCTGCGCCGACGAGAGTGTGACTCAAGTAGTAGCAAGCTGTCTCCATACCAAGTTCATTGTTCTGAGCCAGGAGTGCCCCCAAGGATTGCTCCTGGGCAGAAATGTAGAGGATGATCGGTCTTTCTTGAACTGGTGCTGATAGAACTGGTGGCTTCAGTAGATATGCTTTGATGTTTTGGAGTGCCTCTTGGCAAGCTTTATCCCATTTGAACGACGCTCCTTTCTTCATGAGGCGACTAAAAGGGTGGCACCTTCCGGCCAGGTTGGCAATGAATCTTCGGATATACGCCAAGTGCCCTTGGAGGCCCCTGAGGTCTCACACTGTCTTTGGTGCGGGCATATTGATTATAGCATCAATTTTGGACTGATCTATCTCAATGCCACGATGTCGGACGATGAAGCTGAGGAACTTGCCTGAGGAGACCCCGAACGCGCACTTGAGTGGATTCATGCGGAGTTGGTACCTTTGAAGCTGTTTGAAGATTAGCTCGAGATCTTGTAGATGTGCCGACTTCTTCTTGGATTTCACCATGAGGTCGTCGACATAACACTCCACATTTTGGTGAAGAATGTCGTCGAAGATTTTCTGCATAGCTCGCTGGTAGGTGGCTCTTGCGTTCTTCAAGCCGAATGGCATAACTTTGTAGCAGTAGATTCCTTTCGGTGTGCAGAATGCCGTGAGCTCCTTGTCCTTGGGTGCCATCCGAATCTGATTGTAGCCCGATGATCCGTCCATGAAAGTTAGCACCTCGTGACCTGTCGTCGCATCCACCATTAGCTCCGTGATTGGCAAGGGGAAGTCGTCCTTTGGACATGCGTTGTTCAAGTCTCTGAAGTCCACGCACACTCGGATTTGGCCATTCTTCTTTTTGACTGGGACGACGCTAGAGGTCCATGTCGGGTACTTGACCTCTCGAATGAAGCCGGCTTCGATCAACTTGTTGGCTTCGCCTTCTATTTGGGGTACCAGTTCTGGCCGGTAGCGTCTTTGTCCTTGCTTGATGGCGCTGGCTCCGTGTTTGACGCTGAGCTGGTGCACTGCGATTTTGGGATCGAGGCCTGACATCTCCTTGTAGGACCATGCGAAGACGTCTCTGTATTATTTAAGCAGTTTGATGTATGCGGCTTCTTCCTCAGGGTCAAGAGTGTGCTGACGAATATAGGCCGAGGCTCCGTCTCTGTGCCCAAGTTGATTTCCTTCAAGTCATCAACGGTGGACTGCCCCCCTTCTTCGAGGACTGGCGGGGCATCGGGCAACTTGTCGTCTGAAGTAGAAGTATCACCGTTGTCGGGATTCGTAATGGAGATATGATTGACGGCCGCCATGGGTGGGTGGGTGGGTGTTGAGATGAAGTCCTCGATTGGCATTCCCAGACGATCGAACACTGACTTCTTCTTTGATTGCTTAACTGGCCCGAGCCTTTCGAACACGGATGTACGCTTTAGATTCGACTGGTTTCTACCACCTCTGATTTGCTTTTGGAGCAAGGCTTGGCATCGAGCTCATTGTCGTCTTCTTCTGCTGTATGGACGGCTTTTGTAAGCAGAGCGTGCATCGGAGATTGTCGATCCTTCAGCTAGTTCGTCTACCATCTTTGCCCCGATGTAGTTGGAGGTGAAGGTCTTCTTCGCTGCGGTTCTGATGACCAACGGAGCTTGACTAGAGCCGATGCCTCGGCGGTTCAAGAGAATTTGTTCACCGTTTTGAAACAACCGAGCTTGAGTTCTCGTCATCCCATATGGAGTTGCTGCTGGGGAAGTGTGCCCATGGCGCTTTCTCTGTCGTAACCGGCTTTAAACAGCAACTTAGCAGCATTTTGCCCCCAGCTTCCTTTCGGCTTGAATGCAAGCTGATTGGGGTCGACTGATTCGGTAGGCCCGCTCGGGTTCGGAGCTCACGTCAGACTAGGTAATGGCAACGTCATTTCTTGCAGGGTGATGACATTGGCATGTGATAATGACGGGGCTAGCTTCCTTGTCGGAGTAGAAGGCGATCGCTCGGATTTACAGAGCCATTGAGGCGTGAGACGCAGGACTGGCGTCGCTTGGGCGGGCAACGGGGTATGTTGCACGGCTCTTGACTCGGGGCTGATGCGCATCCTTTGTCTAAATTTCGGTGCTTCTTGGACCTCAAGTCTTGCTTTGTCAGAAGGTCGTACTGGATTTGCGGGAAGAGGAGTCTTATCCTGCTTCACTTCTTTAATTTTCTGGACTCGAGGGGCTTTAGCTGGAAGAACTTCCGCGACTAGGCCCTTTGCTTGGTAGAACTTAGCGTCGGCCAAGTGTGCCTCGGCCTCGTTGAATGGCTTGTCGTCCGCAACTATGCACCTCTCCACGCCTTCTTCGTAGTACTTGAGGCACTGGTGCCAGGTGGATACCACGATGCCATTCTCGTGCAGCCATGGTCTTCCTAACAGGAGGCGATATGACGTCTGGCAATCGATGATGTGGAAGAGGACCGTTGTATCTAGCGGGCCGATGAAAAGCTTTAAACGGATGATTCCGACGGTGGACTGTCCGCCCTGGTTGAACCCTTGAATGACCAACTGACTTGGCGAGAGCTGGTCGTTGGTGATGCCAAGTTGCCGCATTGTCTGGATAGGCATGATGTTGACAGCGGAGCCACAGTCCAACATGATTCGATTCACTGCTTTTCCTTGAAGTATCCCGAAACGTAGACAGGCCGGTTATGCAACCGTGTCCCGAGTTGTAAGTCCTCATCCGAAAAGGTTATCGTCGCATCACACGAGGCCACAGCTTTACGCTTCTGGTCATCTTTCCTTTTCCTCTTGTAGCTGTCTGGGTCGGCCAAGGCCGCAACCATTGCCAGACGAGCCTTCTTCGGAAGATGCAAAGCTTCTATGAGCGGTAAGTGCAGGATTGCTTCGTCGTGAGAGGCGGTGCCCCCTTTGTCGGAATCGTCTCCCTCATCGGTGGAGTCGCCTTCTTCAGAAGTTTCGCTTTCGTCTTTTCCTTCCGATGCCTCATGAACTTCGACCATGCAACAAGATACCCTGATGTGTTGGTCCACTAGGAGGAAGCGATCCGGGAAGAACTCTTGCAAGGTTGTCGGCTCTGGAAGGCTCTGCTGAAGGAGATCGTCTTGGCTTGCTGGCGGCACTTTGAACGCCTTCCTCCCCGGAGTCTTGCTTTTCTTCTTATAGGTCTTCCGCTTGGTGGACCTCCTCGTCACACGGTCTTGCTTGAGCTTCTTTTCTTGCCATGGCTTTCATCGCCGTGGTAGCATGACCCATGCTTCTTCGTCGGTGGATTCCCCTCTACTAGGATGATGGTCGGCAGCAGCAACTGGTTCCCTCGAAGGCACTTGTTCTTCTGGAGGCTCTACTGGCTCATCTTCCGATTCCCAGCCGGTGGGCTTGATTTCGTCGATTGAAACGAATGGAGGCCTTGAGTAGAGGACGTAATAGTCAAACTTGCCCGAAGGTTGGCCCAGCAGACCGACTTCTGGATCTCCCTGCTCGTATCTTTTCTGGAGAGCGCATTGGGACATAGCTTGACTGGAAGGGACTTGCTCTTCTTGAGGCTCCACTGGCTCGTCCTCCGGTTCCCAGTCGGTGGGCTTGATTTCGTCGATTGAAACGGACGGAGGCCTTGAGTAGAGGACGTAATAGTCGAACTTCCCCGAAGGCTGGCCCAGCAGACCGACTTCTGGATCTCCTTGCTCGTATCTTTTCCGGAGAGTTCGTTGGGATATAGCATTGCTTGGAAGAGGTGCTGGCGTGAGCGGTGATTGCCCCCAGGGCAGCGGCGTTTCTTCCTCAGCGAGCGCAGGAGTATGTTGACGTCGCTTCGAGACTTTCAGCTGGGAAGTTGACTCGGCGGTCGACCTCTGACGGTTGATGCGCAATTTGGGCGTTCTTGGTCGTGCAGCAATGAGTACCAGCAAGAAGGAGCCGAAGGCGATGGACGTCATGTTGGCCGTAGCGACCTCCCCGGTGTCAATTTCTATCTTTCCTTGCTTTGCGAGCGCCATTATTTTCTCATTGAAGACGAAACATCTTTCGATGGGATGACTTACCACTCGGTGGTATTTGCAGAAGAGAGGGTCGTCAACGCGATGCATCTGTTTGGGCCTCTTCGAAGGAGGGAGCTCTATAATCTTCTCTTGCAGTAGTTAATCGAACATGGAGGAGACTTCCGAGTCTGGGAAGGGATACTCCTTGGCTTCGAGCTCCTCGAGAGTCATCCTTTGTCTTGGCGGTGGAGGCGGTGGTATGGTGACGCCCTTCTTCTGATCCGGCTTGCCACCGATCTTGAGCGGCTTGGAGGTTGAAGCGACGTCCGCAACATTGACTTGTTTCGGTTTTGGTACCGGTGGCTTGTCCTTCTTTTCCACCTGCAAGAAGTCTTTATTCTTCGAGTCCCCGCGGCTTGCTAGGCTGAGTTCCATGTCGTGAGCTCGAGTTGCGAGTTCTTCGAAAGACCGAGGCTTGATACCTTTGAGGATGTAGAGCAGGCCCCAGTGTATGCCTTGGGTGCACATCTCGATGGCCAAGTCTTCAGACAAGCGGTCTCGTGAATTCAGCGCGAGGTTCCTCCATCTGTCGATGTAGTCGATCACCGGCTCATCCTTCCTTTGCTTGACTGCAGTAAGCTCGGTCATGCTGACGGTTCGTCTGGTGCTGTAGAAGCGATTGAGGAACTCCCTCTCCATTGTGGGGGAAAATCTTCGTGCCGACCCGAAGACTCTCGCAGCACCAGTCAATTGGAGTTGAAGTTGACGTCGAAGATCGTTGGTCGATCTGTTGATTGCAGTTGAAGCCTTTTGATATGTGAATAGAGATATGCAATCAGAGAGAGTTTGACACAAGAGATTGATCTCGGAGTTCAGCCGAAGCCTACGTCTCCGTGCTATAGGGAGCAACCCGAATTCACTAACACTTATGCTGGAGTGATCTCGATAGACCGAGTATCACTGTAAACACTGATCTCTTTGAGAGAAAAAGAAGATCAAAGAGAGGTGGAAGATGGGAAGTTGGAAATCCCAGAGCTCTGGTTTTAGAACTGAGAATTCGATCTGAGATTCGATCCTTTTACATTCGAAGGCTCTGCTATTTATAGGATTCCCGGGGAGGAATTCCGGGGCAAATGGCGGTTTCTGCTGCCGTATCTGGGGATCCTCCAGGCAGGGCCGGTGGGTCCCTCGAAAGCCTTCAGGGGCCCACCAGGCAGGGCCGGTGGGTCCCGTTGTGGTCTCCGGGGGCCCACTGGGCAGGGCCGGTGGGTTCTGCTGTGGTACTCAGGGGCCCACTGGGCAGGGCCGGTGGGTCCTGCTGTGGTACTCGGGGGCCCACTAGGCAGGGCCGGTGGGTCCTGCTGTGGTACTCAGGGGCCCACTGGGCAGGGCCGGTGGGTCCTGCTGTGGTACTCAGGGGCCCACTGGGCAGGGCCGGTGGGTCCTGCTGTGGTACTCGGGGGCCCACCAGGCAGGGCCGGTGGGTCCCGCTGTGGTACTCGGGGGCCCACCAGGCAGGGCCGGTGGGTCCCGCTGTGGTACTCGGGGGCCCACCAGGCAGGGCCGGTGGGTCCCGCTGTGGTCTCCGGGGGCCCACCAGGCAGGGCCGGTGGGTCCCGTTGTGGTCTCCGGGGGCCCACTGGGCAGGGCCGGTGGGTCCTGCTGTGGTACTCGGGGGCCCACCAGGCAGGGCCGGTGGGTCCCGCTGTGGTCTCCGGGGTCCCACCAGGCAGGGCCGGTGGGTCCCGCTGTGGTCTCCGGGGGCCCACCAGGCAGGGCCGGTGGGTCCCGCTGCTTGCAGATTTCTTACCAAAATTTGCACCCACAGTTACCCCCTCCAAGTTAGCTAAGAGGCCACCTTGGCTGGCTTGGATTTGGTGCAAAAAATAGTAACCCCCTGTCGCAAAAGGCATGAAGAAGCTTGTCGAGTGTTAGCACAAAAAAGGACTGACCGGTCAATTTCGATTGATCGGTCAATTTTGACCGATCGATCAAATTTTGACCGATCGGTCAAAATTCAACCGGTCAAGAATCAGGTGATCGGTCAAAAAACAGGGTTTTTTGACCGATCCAGTAGGAAATTTGACCGATCGGTTGAAATTTGACCGATCGATTAATTTTTGACCGATCGGTCATATTTGACCGATCGGTCAAAATTCAACCGGTCAAGAATAGGGTGATCGGTCAAAAAACATGGTTTTTTGACCGATCCAGTAGGAAATTTGACCGATCGGTTGAAATTTGACCGATCGGTTAATTTTTGACCGATCGGTCATATCTGACCGATCGGTCAAATTTTGACCGATCGATCAAAATTCAACCGGTCAAGAATAGGGTGATCGGTCAAAAAACATGGTTTTTTGACCGATCCAGTAGGAAATTTGACCGATCGAATGATTTTTGCCGATCGGACAAGTTTGTCCGATCAGTAAAAATTATCCGATCAAGGTTCGAGTGATCGGCAAAAAACCTCGGTTTTTTGCCAGATCCAGTAGAATTTTGACCGATCGAATGATTTTTGCCGATCGGACAAGTTTGTCCGATCGGTAAAAAATTATCCGGTCAAGGTTCGAGTGATCGGCAAAAAACCTTGGTTTTTTGTCAGATCCAGTAGAAATTTGACCGATCGAATGATTTTTGCCGATCGGACAAGTTTGTCCGATCGGTAAAAATTATCCGGTCAAGGTTCGAGTGATCGGCAAAATACCTTGGTTTTTTGTCAGATCCAGTAGAAATTTGACCGATCGAATGAATTTTGCCGATCGGACAAGTTTGTCCGATCAGTAAAAATTATCCGGTCAAGGTTCGAGTGATCGGCAAAAAACCTTGGTTTTTTGCCAGATCCAGTAGAAAATTGACCGATCGAATGATTTTTGCCGATCGGACAAGTTTGTCCGATCGGTAAAAATTATCCGGTCAAGGTTCGAGTGATCGGCAAAAAACTTTGGTTTTTTGCCAGATCCAGTAGAAATTTGACCGATCGAATGATTTTTGCCGATCGGACAAGTTTGTCCGATCGGTAAAAATTATCCGGTCAAGGTTCGAGTGATCGGCAAAATACCTTGATTTTTTGCCAGATCCAGTAGAAAATTGACCGATCGAATGATTTTTGCCGATCGGACAAGTTTGTCCGATCGGTAAAAATTATCCGGTCAAGGTTGGAGTGATCGGCAAAAAACCTTGGTTTTTTGCCAGATCCAGTAGAAATTTGAAAGATTAGTTGAAAGTTTTGAACCTGCCCTTAGAGAGGGTTTCATAACTGTTCCATTCTTCGATCTTCTGGCAGAGTTTTGATCATTGATGGAGTTTGATCTTTCCTGTTTTGAGTCTTTGGTTGGTTTGAATGAGGCTTTTGACCGGCGGTCTGGTTTACTCAGACCGGTGGCTCGCTTGGACCGTTTGGTTCACGTGGACCGGGGGTCCGACGTTTCGTCTGGTCCGACGGTTCGCCTGATTTTGCGCTTGATGTGGATGGATGCCACGTGTTCCTGCAAAAACACGCGATTTGATATGGTGAAGACACGTGTCTTCTCGATTTGCGTACCTGGTTTTACCCTGGGTATATAAGTTTCACTGGCTGTCATTTTTGCCTCACGCTTCCAAAATTTTTCGAAGTCCAGACTCTTTTGCTCTCGATTTCTGCTCTTGCTCGATCGATCAGATGGCGTCTTCTGGAAGTTCGAAGAAGTCTGGCGGGGTCCCTTCGAAGAGGAAAGGGAAGGAGATTGTTGAGGTTCCATCCCCTCCGAAGGGTCGTGGCAAGGGCAAGGCTGCACTTGCCGAACTTGGACAGCTGGGCAAAAGGCACCAAGGGGTGGGGTTTGCTTCTGCACCGTCAAGGCCAGAGCAGATTCCCAAGGCAAAGTTTGTCCTCTGCCCGCAGTTACCTCTGTCGGTGGAACCGGAATTTGGGTATAACATTGGCGGCAAACTCACTGACGTGAAGAGGGAGAAACTGCAGAAGCTGCTAGCGTGTTTTACTGAGGGGAAGGCCCAGCCAGCGCTTCCGGGAGTTATGTCAGCTTTTGGTATTGACAGACGAACAATCTTTGTCTCGTATGCGAGCAAAGAGCAGGTGATGGGGACTATCGTCACGATCGGCCAGCTCAACTGTGGACTGCGCCTTCCACTGCCTCCCTTTGCTGCGAGGTTACTGAACCTCTCTGGTCTCTGTCCCGGGCAGGTGACTGGAAACTCCTGGAGGATCATCTACGCTTTCTGTCGTGTAGAATCGGACTTCCAGAAGGAGCTGAGGGAATGCTATTCCAGCCTCCCCGAAGGTGAAGAAGCCCGGATAGAGTTTGGATATTTTTTCTATCACTACCGATGGGCCTGGAGGAAAGACAGTCCATTCTTCTATCTGACGGGTGTGTCTGCTCTTCGGCCGATCGAGGACACTATTGGTTCTGATAAGCTTTACACTGACTGGCCGCTGTCGGTGTCTGGTGCCTGGACCCCGATGTCTGTTCCTGAGGTCCCGCGATACAATGTGCATGATGAAATAGACATGTTCAGTGTAGGAGGAGCTCTTGCGTGGTCTCCGGAGCAGGTGGGAGCTGTTGATAATCTCTTCCTGGAATTAACCTGCGGGACCCGATCTTGGAAGCAGTTCTCGAACTGCCCAGTTCGACACGGCAAGGCCAACCTTCTCCACCGATCGAAGGCTCGCTATGAAGACAATGAGGTCATCTACTCGGATTACGAGGAGGACCCTCAGTCTGGAAAAATTGTTAGGAGGCTTCGGTTCGAGAAGAAGGTTTATGGAGCCAGGCGCGCACTTCCCTCGGAGGAGAAACTGGTAATTCCGAAGGGGCCAGCGAAGAAGAAAAGGAAAGTGCTAATTGAGGAGGAGAAGAAAAAAGAAGAAGAGGGGGAAGAAGAGGAAGGTGAAGAGGAAGGTGAAGACGATGGTGAAGACGATGGTGATGATGATGATTCCGACGACAGCAGCGACAGTGGTGAAGGAAATGGAGACGATGGTGAGGGCGAAGGACATGGGGGTGGCGAGGAAGAAATTCCTCCCACCCCCACTGGTGGTACCGAAGGACATGGGGGTGGTGAGGAAGAAATTCCTTCCACCCCCATTGGTAAGGCCAATGAGGATTCGCAGCCGATCCTTATTGACCAAGTTAAAGCTCGCAAGATGGAAGCGGTCATGGATGCAACGGGCGATGGCCCTAAGGTGATTCCTACTTACGACTTCGGGGAGTTGAAAAAGAACCCGCTGCGCTTCAAGATTAGGATATCGGGGAGTGGTGGGGTTGGAAGCAACCCTGCACCTCTCGATCAAATACCTCCCAAGGTTCCCCGTCTCGAAGGGGCGACAATAAGTGGGGGTGTGGAGGTTGAACAACCCCCACCCTCTTCGCGATCTCTGGCGGAGGAAGTTGCTGCTATGGTGGCAGGGCTTACCTCCTCGAGTGGACAAGAAGACAAAGGGGGAGCATCACCTCCTCGAGATGTTCCCTCTCCTGCTCACTTGGAGAGAGGAAGCCGGGTGGGTGATGCTACTCCTCATCCTTTGCCAGAGCCAACCCCCACCAAGGAGAAATCGACCCCCAAGGGTAAGAGCTCCGACAGTGGGAAGGGAAAGGCTCCCCAAGTCGAGGCTTCAGGTATCTGTACTAACCTGTTTTGATTGACTTCCTTGTCTTTGAAGCTCGAAAATATACTAACACTTAGAATTGCTGCATGGATTGTAGGTACACCTGCTGGCCCGGCTAAGAAGAAGATAAGGAGTTTGGGTGATGTTGACATCAATCATCCCACTAACACGATCCGGAAGCTTTGCAATCTTCCGGATGCTACTTTTGAAGAAGCCTTCGATCGGCTTGAAATAGTGGTATGTGCATATGCTTGACCGATCATTTGAGTTGTATCTTCAGAATAATTCTAACTCTTTGTCCATTTGCAGAACTCAGCCTGTTTGAGAATCGCAAGCAAGCTTTCCAGGAAGGCAGGAGAACGGGAGGCCGCATCCGAGGTAACCCGTTTGACGGCCGAACTGAAGGCTGTGAGCGAGGAGAGAGATAGGCTGAGGGAAATCCTGTCTTCGAAGAAAACCTCTCTCAAGGCCAAGATTGAGGATCTTCGCAAGGGGAAGCTGGAGATCAAGGGGCTGCAGGATCGTTGTGAGGCGCAGAGTCACGAGCTTGAATCTTTGAAGAATCGACTCTCCAAGGTTGAGGACTTGTCCTGCGGTCGTACCAACGAGATCAAGGAGCTGAAAGAACGACTTGCTACTCAACATGCTGCTTTTACTGCCAGGGAAGAGACTTCCAAGAAGGCACTGGAGCATGCATTGTCTGAATGCAAGAGTTACAAAGAAACGGCCGAGAAAGCGGCAGAGGCACTCAGGGCACATGTCAGCAGTATCCGATCCTCGAAAGCTTCGGTTGCGAGCAAGGCTCATGGCGAATCTGAAGGGGAGAAGTCGCGCGCTCCAAGCGTAGCCAAGCCCTGATGTGTTTTTGCCTTTTTCTTTGTTGTTTACACTTATAAACTTTTGATATGTAGCAGCTCGACATTGTACTTGACCAATTTTTGATAATAGAAGATATCTTTCTGGTGCTTGAAATTGAATGTCTTGAGTTGAATGTCATTGAATGTCCTGTTCTGGATAGCATTGAAATATTTGAATACATATACATACTTGAATGCAAAGGGATGAGTCGCAACTCGATCACCCAAACTGTTGAATAACTTGAAAATTGAACTTTGTTGGAGCACGACTTGAAATCGTTAACATTTGTACGTGAGGGGTTGAGTCGCAACTCAAGCACCCAAACTTGTTAGACGATATTAAAATTGAAGGTTGTGTTATAGCACAACTTGAAATCGTTAACATTTGTATGTGAGGGGTTGAGTCGCAACTCAAGCACCCAAACTTGTTAGACGATATTGAAATTGAAAGTCATTTAACGTTTGCACGTAAGGGGTAGTGTCGCAACACGAACTCCCAAACTTGTTAAATGACCAGTGACTTGAAGGTTGTGTTGTAGCACAACCCGAAACCGTTTAACATTTGCGTGTAAGGGGTTGAGTCGCAACTCAATCACCCAAACTTGTTAAACGACCTGGTAATTTGAATGCTGATAACTTTGAGCTTGAATGTAGATAGCTTGAAACTGCTCCAGAATTTGAATTGATAAGATGAACATTTGAAAGCAATCTTTATCCAGCTTGGAATTTACATCGAGAATAGAGCATTTTGAAATGTCTAGCTTTCCAAGTTCGTGGCAATTGATAGGATCCTTTGCTTTCTCCTGATTTCGATCATGTCTGGACTTTCCCAGTTGGGAGCTAGTTTCCTGCTGCTGTGTTTTCTGGCAATACGAATAGTTGCTTGAAAGTTGATCATCTCTAACCCCCAGATCTTTCAATCTCAAGGGAGATCTTCACTGTCGATGCTTGACGGAATGATCTTGCCTGCCTTTGAAAAATTCTTGGAGATGTCCTATACGTAGCAGATCTTCCAAATGATACTTTAGCCGGTGGCATTGATCGGTAGAATGCCCATGACTGCGATGGAAATCACAGTAGACTGTTTTATCTGCAGTGAACTTAATATCGGGCTGCAGTGGATTAGGCCATCGGAGGAACTCTTCGTGCTGAATGCGATCGAGGATTTGCTCGATTGGTAAATTCCACTCGGTGAAAGTGGTCTTGTTTGGAGGAGATCGACGTCCATCATTTCTTGACCGCTTATTGGCTGGATAGGCTGCTGCCTCAGCATTGTGGGCTTTTGCAGCATACTTTGGAGTTTCTCTTTCAGCAGGCCTTCTCTTCGTTTCTCGTCCTTTCCGAGCGATTTGATCGTCTTCCACCTCGATCTCTCTCTGGATTCGATCAAACATTGCACCCAGAGAAGGAGGGGGATTGCGGATGAAGTCGTTGTAAATGTGTAGATCGAATCGGAGAGCGTTCTGGAAAGCCAACATGATGGCTTCATCATCCAGATGTCTTCCAGAGAGGGCAGCGTGCTCGTTGCGAAATCTCCTAGTGAAACTTCGGAGAGTCTCGTCAGCACCCATCCTCAGCCGATAGAGAGAGTCCAGCTTCTTCTCGGGCTTCAGATTAAGCTGATAATGCTGCGCAAAGAGTTTAGCCAAAACATCGAACTGGGTGATGGACCCAGCTCGGAGATTATGATACCAGTCGAGCGACGGTTCATCGAGACTTCCTGCGAAGGTGCGGCAGAGCACATTGTTTTCTTCTTCGTGCGGCGTTAAGGCTTGCTTGAAGGCAAGGATGTGGAGAGTAGGATCTCCTCTGATGCAGTTGAATTTGGGGAGGATTGGAGTCCTCCATCCCCTTGGAAATGTTGTCTCAAAGAGACTTCGATGTAGAGGCCCGGCAGAAGAATAGCCACCCCTGCGACCATGTCCTCGACCTAGAGGTGGGTCAAGAGGCAAGATCGCAAGGTCTTGCTCAGGCATTGTAGTATTTGCCGGTTGAAGTCGATGCCGGAGGTCCGATCCAAGCCCACGCTGAAGTGGAATGGAAGGGGAAACTCGACTCTTTGAAGGAGCGCCTTTTATTTGGTGCCTCCTTGGTATGTTGAGTTTTGAAGGTGTCCTCTTGTCGCAGTTGCGGCCAGAAGACGATTGGGAAGACTCGTCTTCGAGGCGATCCCAAACACTTTGCTTCCAGGGGGTAGCAGAGGGAGTTGGATCACGTCGAATCCTCTCGAGGGCAGTAGTACCCATTGACCTCCATTGTTCGGAGTGGATGGAATGTCGAGGAAGATCGACTCTCTCGCTTGTGGAGGGGATTGGAAGAGCGATTCCAGCCTCAGAGGCTGCCTTCTTCAGAGCATCCCTCTCAGCAGTGAGGGTGGCATTCTGTTTTGCCAATTGAAGCAGCTGGAAGTCGACTGCAGAGATTTGGTAGGTCGATGGAGGATCTTCAGCAGGAGCGGGTGTTGTTTGCCCAATCGACTGTCGCGCGGGGTGGGCGATAGGTCGATCGACAGATTTGCCACTCCCAGAACGAACCCCCATCTAGGGGACAGCAAGGGGCTGTCCGAAGTTGAGCCTTTGACTCATTGAACGAGTCTCAAGACGAGATTGTTGTTGAGTGTTACTTCCTTCTGGTTGACCCTGGTGTTTAGTCCTCGCCATTCAGAGAGCGAAGGGTGCAACGAGAGTGCCGACGTCCGATCAGTTGTCTGATCAACCGAGGAGGCGAGGAAGTTTGGCTATCGAGATTGGTTGTATGCTCAACCGATCGAGTAGTAGCGGAAAGCTGGACTTTTTGCTCGTATCCCACAGACGGTGCCAAACTGTGGGGGAAAATCTTCGTGCCGACCCGAAGACTCTCGCAGCACCAGTCAATTGGAGTTGAAGTTGACGTCGAAGATCGTTGGTCGATCTGTTGATTGCAGTTGAAGCCTTTTGATATGTGAATAGAGATATGCAATCAGAGAGAGTTTGACACAAGAGATTGATCTCGGAGTTCAGCCGAAGCCTACGTCTCCGTGCTATAGGGAGCAACCCGAATTCACTAACACTTATGCTGGAGTGATCTCGACAGACCGAGTATCACTGTAAACACTGATCTCTTTGAGAGAAAAAGAAGATCAAAGAGAGGTGGAAGATGGGAAGTTGGAAATCCCAGAGCTCTGGTTTTAGAACTGAGAATTCGATCTGAGATTCGATCCTTTTACATTCGAAGGCTCTGCTATTTATAGGATTCCCGGGGAGGAATTCCGGGGCAAATGGCGGTTTCTGCTGCCGTATCTGGGGATCCTCCAGGCAGGGCCGGTGGGTCCCTCGAAAGCCTTCAGGGGCCCACCAGGCAGGGCCGGTGGGTCCCGTTGCGGTCTCCGGGGGCCCACTGGGCAGGGCCGGTGGGTTCTGCTGTGGTACTCAGGGGCCCACTGGGCAGGGCCGGTGGGTCCTGCTGTGGTACTCGGGGGCCCACTGGGCAGGGCCGGTGGGTCCTGCTGTGGTACTCAGGGGCCCACTGGGCAGGGCCGGTGGGTCCTGCTGTGGTACTCGGGGGCCCACCAGGCAGGGCCGGTGGGTCCCGCTGTGGTACTCGGGGGCCCACCAGGCAGGGCCGGTGGGTCCCGCTGTGGTACTCAGGGGCCCACCAGGCAGGGCCGGTGGGTCCCGCTGTGGTCTCCGGGGGCCCACCAGGCAGGGCCGGTGGGTCCCGCTGTGGTCTCCGGGGGCCCACTGGGCAGGGCTGGTGGGTCCTGCTGTGGTACTCGGGGGCCCACCAGGCAGGGCCGGTGGGTCCCGCTGTGGTACTCGGGGGCCCACCAGGCAGGGCCGGTGGGTCCCGCTGTGGTACTGGGGGGCCCACCAGGCAGGGCCGGTGGGTCCCGCTGTGGTCTCCGGGGGCCCACCAGGCAGGGCTGGTGGGTCCCGCTGTGGTCTCCGGGGACCCACCAGGCAGGGCCGGTGGGTCCCGCTGCTTGCAGATTTCTTACCAAAATTTGCACCCACATCCATCTGATCCCAGTTGTCGATGGTCTCTAGAGGAAGATCAACGCACCAGTCAAACGCGTTGCCTTTGAGGGTGCGAACGAATTGCTTCACCATCTCGTCGCCATATGTGCCGGTATTATTGCAGGTCTCGATGAAGTGGGCGACGTGCTGTCTTGGATTTCCCTTTCCGTCGAAGTGCTGGAACTTTGGTGGTTGGAATCCGACTGGGAAGCATAGCTGCTGGATCCTCGCGGTGTAGGGCTTCGAGTATGCTGCCATGATCGGAGGAAGGCCACTGTCGTGAGAACGCATCATGTCGGCTATCAACGCTTGGACTTACTGAGCATTCATCGTCGCTGTTGTCGGAGGTTGTGTGGCCACCGAGGCTGGTGCTGGGGAGACGACTTCCACTGGGACGGGAGCCGAGGAGAGCGCTGGAGTAACTGCTTGAATCGTCGGAACAACCTCTGCAGGGGCGGGAGTTGAAGACGGAACTGGAGCGGTTACTGGAGAAGCGACGGGTTGGCCAACTGCTGCAGCGTCCTTTGCGCTTAGCTTTTGGAGCAGAGTATTGATGTGACGATCCTTCTCCTCCATCAGCCGAGTAATTTGCACCATATGCTCGCTCATCTGCATGACTTGGAGCTGAAGAGCGGACGGAGGATGGTGACGGAGGACGTCTCAATGTTGCATGCTAGCATCCTCGCCGTCATCGTCGGAGACGTAGTTGCGCCGACTTGCTTCTGGTTGATGATTGATGTTTGCCCCCTGCAGAGAAGGTGCAACTTCCACCGGAGAACCCGAACGGGCTCGGGGTTGGGGCTGGTCCTCCCCAAACTTCTGGACATAGACTCCAGGATCGAGGCTCGTTTCTTCATGCACCAGGGCCTCGTCAGCGCTTTGGCGAGCATCTTCGGCAGTAGCTTCTGGCACGAAGATGTCCGCAATAGTCCGAGTACGCCGAGTGTAGACGCGTACCATTGGGGGAGGATCACCCTTCGGATTTACTGGATCACCGTGTCGGAGTAGAGGAGACTCGGCGATTGGTGAGAGGCTTGGAGCAAACGCATCGTTGTTTGTTCCGGCCATTGCAAACTTCAAGCAGCTTCTTCAGCCGTACGGATGAAAGGAGCAGACGTCCCACCGGGCATGCCAGAAATCTGTATGCGCGAAAAGGTACAGGTCGGCTTTATTGCGCAAAACCAGATTACAAGTGTGGCCGGGACCCGGGTGGCTCGGGTGTAGCGAGTCCGGGTTGCGGCGAGTTTTGATCAGGGGATTTGTGGGAAAGATCTTCTGGAGGATCCATTTGATCCGCGTCTCCACGTGGTGTTCGTGCGAGAGCTCTGAAGGAGTTGCCCAGGACAGAGGACTTTACAAGGTGAGGGTTTTGGAGAGTCTAAGGAATATCCGCTGTTTCTTTGGTCCCTTCCGTGCTTCGTGCTTTCTCGGCTAGGGGGTCTTCAGCTTCGTTCCTCGGTCTTCGTGTCTTCCTCGCTCCTTGTTTGACCTCGGCGTCTGCTTTTGGCGTCGGCTTTGGCTTTGGCTTTTTGGCTTTGGCTTGGCTCCGGCGAGGCTCTGGCTTTTGCTTTGCTTCGGCGCTTGCGCTTGGATGTGGCCGGAAGAGACTTGCGGTGCTTTCATTCTTTCGGACTTCGCGTCGTATCGGCTAGAACGTGCGGTGCTTTTGCTCATGGCCGGCGTAGTCGCTTGGCTTTGGCACTTGCGTTGCTTTGGCGTGGGCTTTACTGGGGATTTGCTTTGGCTTCTTGCGTTGGCTTTAGCTTCAGCGTCAACTCGGTCTTTTTCTTCGAACGACGTTGGCTACTTCTCCGGTGCTTCGACGGTTTGGGTATCGGCTGGACTTCTCTTCTTCTCCGGGCTTCCTTGGCATGATCGGAGTCGAAGAATGCTTTCGAAGATAGTGGGGGTAGCACCGATCTCCGTGCGACGGTTGTAACATCGGCTTTTGTTGATGAAGACGGCGGGGGTAGCGACGGTCTCTGTGCGACGGTTGTAGCGTCGGCTTTTATTGATGAAGACGGCGGAGGTAGCGACGGTCTTCGTGCGACGGTTGTAGCGTCAACTTTTGTCGATGAAGACGGCGGGGTGCTGATGCTTCGTTCCTCTCCTCCGGGCTTTGGAGCTTGATCGGGGTCGAGGATTTGTTGGAGTCGACAGGGTGATACCGCTCCGAGCTTCTTCTCCGGCCTTTGCTTCTGGCGTCTTCGGAGTCGAAGGGTCTTCTTCTCCGAGCTTTCTTCTTCGTGCACGGAGTCGAAGTCTTGATCTTCGTGTGCAAGGGTCTTCACGTCGATGAGGGCTTTTAATGGACTAAGTCGATCCCGAAGGGACAGGCTTGCCCGTGCCTCGTGAAGCCTTGGGTCGATAAAGAAGCGTCTCCTCTTCTGCAGAGCTCCCGCACTTTGTCTTCAGTCTTCGACCTGGCGACGGTTGTGGCATCAGCTTCTTCTCTGGGCGTATTTGGCGTAATCGGAGTTGAAGGCTTTGTTGAAGATGACGGGTGTAGCGCCGCTTCTCTTCTTCTCCGGGCTTTTGGGCTTGATTGGAGTCGAAGGCTTGTTGGAGACGACGGGGTGTAGCGCCGCTTCTCTTCTTCTCCGGGCTTTTGGGCTTGATCGGAGTCGAAGGCTTGTTGGAGACGACGGGGTGTAGCGTCGCTTCTCTTCTTCTCCGGGCTTTTGGGCTTGATCGGAGTCAAAGGCTTGTTGGAGACGATGGGGTGGTGCCGCTCCGATCTTCTTCTCCGGCCTTTGCTTCTGGCGTCATCGGAGTCGAAGGGTTCTTCTTCTCCGAGCTTTCTTCTTTGTGCACGGAGTCGAAGTCTTGATCTTCGTGTGCAAGGGTCTTCACGTCGATGAGGGCTTTTAATGGACTAAGTTAATCCCGAAGGGAAAGGCTTGCCCGTGCCTCATGAAGCCTTGGGTTGATGAAGAAGCGTCTCCCCTTCTGCAGAGCTCCCGCACTTTGTCTTCAGTCTTCGACCTCTTGAGCCTTCCCCCTCCCCCTCTATTTATAGGCAAAAGGAGGGGGGGAGATATGGGAAGTTCTTAATTTTAAATCCCTTTAATATCTCCCGCTTAATTACCCGGGATTTATTCATCCATTGATGAGGGGAATAACATTTATTTGTTTTCCTTTTCTGGCGGGACAGTTATGGCTGGATTTTGCACACGAAATCGATGGCGATCCGGCTTTTCTTCTTGTCCGTCGGATCGAGTGATCAGCGCAGATCCGCGTGTGCGCAGACGTCATACGCAACCTCACCCCGCGCATGGCGGTGTTTATTTCCTTTTCTTTCTTCTCTTTCCTTTTTTTCTCTTTCCTTTTCTTTTCTTTCCTTTCTTTTCTTTTTCCTTGCAGGGCCGGCCGGCCCCATAGGGTTCGGGTCCAAGTAGGGGCCGCCCCCATGGGGTTCGGACCCTAGTAGGGGCCGACCCCCCTTAAGTGTGGGGTCCGCTCCTCTTTTGCTGGGTGCGAGTCGGGTCCGGGTCCACACTGGTGCGTGTAAGTCGGGTTTGCATCCACGTTGGCACTCGTAAGTCGGGTCCGAGTCGAAGCGCGCGTCGGGTTTGCATCCGCGTTGGCACACGTAAGTCGGGTCCGGGTCATACGAAATTCGTGTGTCTACAGTACTGTTGCAGGTTAGTCGATTGTGTCGCAACGCGAATCGATCTAACTGTGGTGAGGCACGGGCGCATGTGTTCTTACGTGACAACGGGAGCGTGTGCAACACCAATAATTCGGAGTACTCAGCGTAGTGCCTTTGTATCGATAGACTTCGCGAAGCACCGTTTCAGTCGTACCTGCGGGGCACATAGCTTTGTACTGTTGCAGTTGATCAGCCTCGGAGCATTTGATTGGATAGAATTTGAAATGAAACTTGAAGAGGCGGCGACCGCTCCGAACTATGTTATTGAGTGTCAAGACTATCTCCTTGGACTTTGCCGCATATCGATGTGGCGAGTGTGCTCTGGACTTTGCATTCGAGTGCCAAGGCTGTATCCTTGGGCTTCGCCAAATGCCGAGGCAGCGAGTGCGCCTCGGACTTTGCATTCGAGTGCCAAGGCTGTCTCCTTGGGCTTCGCCAAATGCCGAGGCAGCGAGTGCGCCTCGGACTTTGCATTCGAGTGTCAAGGCTGTCTCCTTGGGCTTCGCCAAATGCCGAGGCAGCGAGTGCGCCTCGGACTTTGCCTTCGAGTGCCAAGGCTGTCTTCTTGGGCTTCGCCAAATGCCGAGGCAGCGAGTGCGCCTCAGACTTTGCATATATGTAACACATACCTTTGTCCATCACCTCGTTGTAGTCTTTAGGTGAGTCCTTTCGTTTTGAACATCACCCCCAATGTAGGGATTAGAGGAGAGTCAGAATTAAAAGGCTTAGGATATCGATGGGAGATATCGATGATGGATTGTCTAGAAAGAGCGGTTTGTTGGATTGAAGTTGAGCTGCCGACTCATTGAGCGAGTCTCGAGTCGAAACTGATGTCGTTGTGAGTAACTTCCCTCTGGATGATCCTGATAGTCTTCGCCATTCAGTGAAAGCGGAGGAAGCAACCAGATCGCTCGTGTCCAATAGGTTGTCTGCTCAACCGAGGGAGCTGAGAAGTTTGACTTTGAAGATCAGTTGTCTGCTCAACTGATCCGATGTTGTCGTCGAGCACACTGAGCTTTTCGAACGGATCCCACAGACGGCGCCAAACTGTGGGGGAAAATCTTCGTGCCGACCCGAAGACTTCGCCTCACCAATCAATTGAAGGTTCGAGTCGAAGATCGTTGTTTGATCTGTTGATTGAAGTTGTAGTTCTCAATACACAAGCAGATAGAGATGCAATCAGAGAGTTGACGCGAGATGTGTGATCTCAGAGTTCAGCCGAAGCCTACGTCTCCGTGCTATAGGGAGCAACCCGAATTCACTAACACTTGTATCGAAGTGATCTCGACAGTCCGAGTATCACTGAAACCACTCTGATCTTTTCAAGGACAAGAAGAAGATCAAAGAGAGGAAGATGAGGGATGGAAACTAAAATCCAGAGCTCTGGTATCTGAAAATCAGATCTCAGAACTGGAAATCGGCCCCGATTACATTCGAAGGGCTGCTATTTATAGAGAAATTTTTGGGGTAAAAGACGGTTTCTGCTGTCGTATCTGGGGATCCTCCAGGTAGGGCTGGTGGGTCCCGCTGCTGTCTCCGGGGGATTCCACAGGAAGGGCCGATGGGTCCCGCTGTAGTCTTCGGGGGCCCACCAGGCAGGGCCGGTGGGTCCCGCTGTTGTCTTCGGGGGCCCACCAGGCAGGGCCGGTGGGTCCCGCTGTGGTCTTCGGGGGCCCACCAGGCAGGGCCGGTGGGTCTCGGTGTAGTCTTCGGGGGCCCACTAGGCAGGGCCGGTGGGTCCCGCTGTGGTCTTCGGGGGCCCACCAGGCAGGGCCGGTGGGTCCCGCTGTGGTCTTCGGGGGCCCACCAGGCAGGGCCGGTAGGTCCCGCTGTGGTCTTCGGGGCCCCACCAGACAGGGCGTTGTGGTCTTCGGGGGCCCACTAGGCAGGGCCGGTGGGTCCCGCTGTTTGCAGACTTCTTGCCAAAATTTGCACCTATAGAGCCTTCGTCTTCCGCGGAGCTTCCATCACAGCTGCAATCAGAGCCAGTTGGGGAGTTTCAGCCAGCTGAGCCACTTACGCGTTTTGACTTTGTCGGGACTGACCAACCACCTACTGCTCGTGTGCTTCTGTTTATGTACTTCAGTAGCTTCTGGCTTTCGCTCGACGCCAGCACTCTCTTCGCGAGGGGCCTATAGATTGTTGACTGCCCAAGACATCACTTGTTGGGAATTCATCATCAGATCCAGGCACAACGACGTTCCCATGGTGGTGGTCTCCCTCCTGCTACCGGCGATATCTTCTGGCGTAACCTCGAGGATGAGTTTTTCGCAGTGAAAGCGATTGATGCAAGCCCGATCAGCACCATTAGATCATCGCCGCATCTTCAGTTCATCGCCAGAGAGTTTTATTTCAGTCGTTTTATTTTATGCATGGAAGACATTATCCATATGAGGACTTGTAACCGTTTATTTCAGTTTTTGGCCTATTTTTTATGTTTTTGGCCTAATTTCTGCACTTAGTATTAGTTATGTTCTTGCCTAATTCATGGGGGATGTCCATGATCTCATCCGAGGGCTTTTCGGATTGAATCCGGATCTTCTTGGGTGAGTTTTCTGCATGTTATTAATAAATTCTGGGTGTGTGTTTGCGGGGTACCAATGGACGAGATTATGTCTCGAAACCGACGGTTAGATAGCAAAATAACTTAAATTTGATGATGTGGCATCAATTGGGCTTCAATTAGGGCTATGTGGGCTTCAATTAAGGCTTGTTCGTCCCTTGCCCGTGTGAAAACCGAGCCAATCCGCCCCCTCTCTTCTCTCTCTTCTTCCCCTTATTTCTCTCTCTTTTCCTTTCTTTTCTTAGCCCATTGCATCCCCACCATTCCCCCTTATTTTCCTTTGATTTTGGCCATCCAAAAAAAGAAACCCTAGTTCTACAAAAAGGGGAAGATAGAAGAAGATTTTTGATTTTTGATGATTGCTGAATTGCATGCCTCTTCGTGAGAGCTTCCGAGAGAGACGCGTGTCCCCGACCCTCGCCGCATCCGCGACTTCGCCTCGCGAAGGCCTTGGCTTGTTCTTCCGAATGATCCGGCTTCTCCCGACGTCCGGCCTTGCTCCGTGTGCGGGATCATCGGCGCATCCTCGCATCGACCCACGGCGGATACCCCAAGCACTATCTTTCCACTTATCTTAATTTTTCTTCGCATCCGCATCGTTTTCCTTTGTTTTCATTGCCTCCGCTCCGCATCGCAGCCGTAACCATCCCGTTTCATCGCTAGTTGAAGCCCTAATATATACCTACTCATTATATTTGCTATCTTTAGTCTGTCGGTAACCCTATCAAGCATATTTAGCCTATTTTATATAAAATCTGATGCAAACCTATCTTTGAAATTCAATATATATTGCTGTGATTTAATCTCTTATATGCTGAATTCTATTTTTTGTGATATTATTGCATCTCATATTGTTAGATCTTGAACTATGTTTTATGTTGAATGCCTAGAACTTTAATCCTACGTGAAATAGCTTGTGTTTGCCGTCTCTTTGAGTCATACGGCGCTATATTGATAAATAAATCTTAGTTGTTGACCAAAGAAAACCCTAAAGAGCTTAAGATTGTAGTGCCCTTTATCGGAACCTCCATCAATATGTTTCACAAGCATTTCTAATTGGAAAACCTGACCAACCAGCCCATTAAATTGGGCAACCCAAGCAGGCAAGCATGGGTTGGACTTCCACAAATTCCACGAGCAAAATTGGTTAAGGTGAGTGTAGATTGGGTTGGGCATTGATAGACCCTGCAACCTGCCTAAGTTCCAACCCTAGTTGATACAGGTCCTGAGGATGAAAAAAAGGGGCCAGATGATGCCATGCCCCAAATTTTGAACAAAGGAAGAGGATCTGAAATTGGGGGTTGAGGGGGCAAAGATGGTGATTCTAAAGAAGAGGGGTACTTTTTTGTAACTATCTATTATCTACGAAATGATTCATTAAGCACACTCACCTAGTCTACTCAGTTATATTTAGAAAGCCTAATTTTGTTAATTAGCACTGAGATGAGAAGCAGTGATAGCGGATGCCATATTATTTTGAAAACTTTTGAATTGGTGAAACTATTGGGTTGGATTCAGATTGAAAAAGTCAATCCAAACTAAGTTTGGGTTGGATTCGGATCAAGAGGTCAGGTATCCGACCCAAACCGAATCCAAGTTGACCGTAACAACATGTCACTTTATAGGCCCCACAAATATTATTTCTAGAGCCACAAACAATCACATCGGAGGTAAGCGACACCTTATTGGTAAGTACTAAGGGTAAAAACGAAACCTCTTTGATATTACGTTCTAAACCTCAAAACTTTGGACAAGTAATAAATAAGCAATATCTGAACTAGGGTGGCAATCCTTGACCCGACCCGAAGTTAGCGGGTTTGGGTTTGACCTAAACGGTTTCATGTCATAAACGGGTTGACCCGATTGACCCGTTTATTAAACGGGTCGGGTTTGGGTTTGTACTTATAATCCATTGACCCTGCTTGACCCTCAACCCGACCCGATCAAACCTAATTCAACCTGAAGCAACCTGATCAAACCCGACCCAACCCTATCAAACACAGGCATTTTATATGGGTTCTATTGAGCCAACCCGACCAGACCCATTTATTAAACGGGTTAAACAGGTCGGGTTGGGTCAACCCGTTTATTAGACGGGTCGGATTTGGGTTTAAATTTTTGACCCATTCATTAAACGCGTCGGGTTCGGATTGGGTGTTTTGGCCTTATACCTATGTCTCAGCCTGACCTGACCCACCAACTTGCACAAACTTAAGCTTGAGAAATTTTTTCTCGGGGTGGGCTTGGGTTGGCCAACTCAAACTGAAGGTCGAGTTGGGTTGGGTTAGGGGGGTTGAGGGCTCTACACCTCAGGTTGAGCTTGGGTTGACCTCCAACCTGACCCAATCCGCCCGAGTTGCAGCCCTAATTGGTAGTATCATCACAGAGAGCATACTAAACAACTTCTACAACTAATTAACAAAAATCAAAGTTATTACTAATGTCCACTACGGTTCAAATATCATAATATCATAATACATGAAAAAGAAAAAAAAAATAGAGCTAATTCTTGACTCTCCAAGGCAGTCTATGCTCTCCTCTGGCGAACCGGTCTTCGCCTACTGACCTGAAAGTTGTAAGAACAAAGGGGTGAGTTTATAGAAGTAACCTTAGTGAGCTCACTTTGGTTATGCCCCCATCAATTCCAAGTTCTTAATGGCAGTTGGAAGTCACCATTTTCCTTAATATGATTGACATTAAATTTTAAATCCAGAATTTTGGCTCTAAAAAAACCGGAAGATATTAGACCTCAGAAGAGTTTTAAAAAAAATACCCAAACTACCCCCGTACCCTACCTCCAGCCAACCTAATCCCCTCACCACCACCCCCTTCCGGAGCCCTACTCCACCGCCCTCCTTCCTTTCCATCTTTCCTGTGCCAGAACCCGAGGACAACCAGAAAAGATGTCAACGGTTGCCTTTCGAGTGCTCGACAGTGTTGGCAGGGCAGCCTTCAACATTTCGACAGGTTACCAGCCGACATCGACATGGTAATGTCGAGGGCCACCCCACCGACGATATCGACAGGCAACCGCCGACACTTGGTTAGGGTTTCAGCCTGGGGAAGATGGAGGAAGAGGAAGAAAGCTGAGGGTGACGGAGAGGGGATGGGGGCGGCAGGTGTAAATAGAATGCACCAACCAAACAATAACTTTCTGGATATCGTGATCAAAACAAACACATGAGAATAACTTTGCAACGATAAATGATCCAAGTCACCACATTCCATTAAATGTAAAAACTAACATTAGCTCGGAATTGACAACACCAAGGCATTGGAAACTGCCTTTCTTAGGCAGTGGATGTTTCCTTTGATAGCATCTTGACCCTTTGAGTAAGCTTCCGCATCACGTCGATGATCATCAATTTCTTCTGCATCCGGAATTGGACGGCGAGTTCTGTAGAACTGGAAACCCCCCCTTTCAGAATGGATTCATCCTGCATTATCTTTGTGGGGAAATGTTCGAGCGCAATGACACAGAGAGCAATAACAGTGCGGAGAACAGCAGTTTCGACGGGCACCCCAAACGGTGAATCTCCCGATAATGACATCAGAGCGTTCAAATCATGCCTTCCAACTGTTTCTTTGTCACTTGCGAGAAGTACCCGTAAGGCCGCCAGCAGGCGGCCATCTATCAGTTCAGGACCCCCCAAGTTTACCTAACAAATATAAGAACAGAAGACAAGTCAAATAAAAAATGTTGGGTTAATCAAAGAAATAACACTTAACACTAGGTTTATCTGGGAAAACATAGGGCCAATAGTTAAAACCTTCTCACAAAAGATGATATTGACTGTCAAGAAAATTGAAGTCACAGATCAAATACAGTGCTTCCTAATAAACAGTACTGGTAATCATAGCTTCACTGTTTCAGTACACAGGTTGCCCATAGGTTCCAAAGTTCTTTACACCACCAAGTGCCCTTTTACTTCCAATCCTATCAAAGATCACTTACATAGTCTGAAAAAGGAACATGAATGCGATTTCCTCCGCCAACAAACTTTTGCCCTGTATCCCTTGTCATCTGTACTCTAACCTAGTCCAGGGGAACGTTGGAACGTTGCATGAGCTTAATCTGCTTAACCGACAATGTAGGTTTTCCTACACGACAACTGGCCTTTTAGGTTTCTAAGCATGTCACTCTCTTGCCCAGTTTCTATGGTCAAGTCTACTGCACGAGTGTTGACGTGACAGCCGGTCAGAAAATTCTTGTCAATCGACCTTATACTCAACCCAATTTGATGGGATAACACTTGGGATGAAGATGATGATGATGATAATGAACTGGGAACATGCATTCTTTTAGAAAAGCAATGTTCCGGTATTGCGCCATTCCATTATCCAATCCTACAAACATAGAAAGGGGTTACCAAGGTCAAACTTAATACATGTGGGCTCAATCCATGAAAAACTAGAAGTCTTTACTAGGCCCGTAAAGGATTGAACACTTTGAGGACTTACAATAAGTACACGAGTCTGTATTTGCCTGGTGTCTTAGTAGTGATGTCGATCAAAGATGAGTTCACTTTGATCAGCAACAAAATCTTGCAGCAATAGTCCATCATTAACAAAATGGTTCACTTGTGAACCAAATGCAAGGCATACCAGGTTAAGATTAGTGATTCTCTTGTCCAATCTAATAGTATATCAAGTGTTAACCTTGGAAAGAGTTGCTTTTAAGCTAACATTATTAGCATTGGAGAAATGGAAAGGCGAAAACCCAATTCCATAAAGGCATTCAGCCAAATTTATATGAGCATATATAATACTCATAAAGGAATAAGGTTATGCCACAAATCCTAGGGTGTATAATCCTGTACAACTCACCCTTCATACAAGGCACACATAGAGACACTAGAATGTGTAGATATACACTATGCACACTACAGTGATGTCAACAAAGGCAAAATAGATAATGTATAATGGCAGCCAAAAAAAGATTCAATATGGTGAAACATCCGTGGAGAAGATTAGCGACGCGAAATCCATCTCCAAACCCAACTTATTAACATCCACATTGAAGGATCACTACAGTGAAGAGCGCAATGACAACGCAAGGAAGTGACAATTGGCACATTTTGATGGAACCTCTAGTTAAGTCAAGCATGTATGGAGAGTTGACAACGCAAACTAAGAAGGATGCACCAACTGCGCACTCAAGCAAAGATAAACTCCCTAATAATCCCAATTCCCAAGAACCTTTACTGTAATCCCATATACCAAGCAAACTCTAAATCAGAGTACGAAAGGTCTATGAACTCAAATGAGCCCTAAAACTAAGACACAAAGGATGCTAGTGTGAAGGAGATACAGAGTGGAAAAGGACCCTCAAAGATGCATAATTTCCCAAACAAAGAGGCAAGGAACAAAAAATCAAGCAAATTCCAATACAAAGGGCATTAACCATGGGGAAGGGATAGAAGAGATCCAGAACACTTCAATTACTCATAAGGAGCATCACGGTAAATGGACGGTGGACACCAAAACCCTAAATACCCAAGGAAATCAAACCAAAAAGAACAATTTACGATCAATTTGGGGCAATCATCCATAAATAGGGTAATTACAAAAGCAGACTCCTAAAGAATACAAAAAGGAACAAGGGGGTGACTCAGAGGATTCATTAAAACTCAAGGAAAGAGAAAAGCCATCTTGATACGAAATGGAGTCGATGGTCAGATAACCAGCTCAATAGATCAATCATCGGCTTGCAAAGGCAAACAAGGTTTATTGGTAAGAGATAAGTGCTGAATCGGCTAAAGACAGTGACAAATCAAATGCATCAGATATAAACTAAGATGAATCAACTATCAACAAACTGAATCGCAAGCCTAAACCGAAGCAACTAAATCATGCATAAAATCAGTTGAATTGGTCCCAATCAGCTAAACTGGGAGCCAAACTAGCTAAATTAATTGTTGAAGTAGTTGAACCACTTGTTAAACCAACTAAACTGCAAGTCCAGACCAGTGAATTGACTGAACAAGATCCTACCAAAATCAGATTAAGTTATAAACCAGCCTAAATTGGGCTAAATTGGTTAAACCGGGTCGAACAAGGAGCTGAGCCAAGTAGATTCAAAGCACACCTAACCAGACAGACCTAGGCCAAGCTAACCAATCCAAACCTTGCTCCACAAGAAACGGCTTCCTTGGGAAAGTCAAATAAAAAATTGATAGCCTTAAGTCACTAATCCGCAAGACCTAGGCCAAGCTAGCCAATCCAAACCTTGCTCCACAAGAAATGGCTTCCTTGGGTAAGTCAACCCAAAAATTGCTAGCCTTAAGTCACTAATCCGCAAGCTTCCAAAATCATCAACTCACTAACCCGCGACTTAACTGTCTTACTCGATTCCACAAACAATCAGACTCAGTAAGATGCGCAGACTCGACACCACAAGAACAACCCACTAAAAAGATCTGATGATGATGTGGAGCCCTCAGTTTAACCTAGTGTTTCCCTTGTACCTCGTCTTAAACTAAGGCATACAATGCAGCATATGCAAAGAGATGCGGCAAGAACCGAGAGAAGGCCACAGCTTGAGGGTGACATCCAGTGGGCGACAACCTCCTCCAAAGACAACATTGATTAGATCAAGGATGGTGATTATAGCAAATTGATGAGAACAGTAGACAATGAAGACAAACATCAATAGCCATCTTCCTCAACCACGATCTGGATGAAGATGGGCATGACTGTGAGACTGTCAACTTGTCTAGTGATTATGACAACATATATGCCAGCAGGCTAGATGACAGCGACTATCTTACGTGAGACACGACCAACGATCCGACGGTAACATGAAGATGGGATGGACAATCGTATAGCGTAACAAGGTACTTCCGATTAGGGGTGCAACTTTGGGTAGGGCTGCAACTTGGGCGGGTTGGAATCGACCCAACCAGAGTTTTGAATGGGTTTGGACTGATGTATTTGACGAACTGGTTGGGCTAGGGTTGAAAAATATAACCCGAGTTGAAATCGAGTTGGACTCGGGTTGAGGGTCGTACAACCCGACCCAACCCGAATATGAGTACTCCTATAAATATGTCTTATGTTATATAGGTAACAACGAGAGTACTCATAATAAAAGATAGCAGCTTTGGCTTAGCTTGTAGACCTATGGGCTGAGGCACCACTCATAGTTCTTTGATGGCTGACCCGAATCACACTTTTTTGTACCCTAACTAAAAGAGTAAAACATAAGGAGATACTCCTTTCTAAGCAGTGTCTACCATCTTCTTTAACAATATAGTCATTTGAATGCTTTGTTATATGAATTATATTGTTATCATTTGAATGCTCTCTATTATTTTGTTGCCTCTTACTTATCATATAAACGTATTCTCTGATGATCTAGTCAATTGCATGCATAGAAACTCAACAAAATTTCTATATTAGTGTTAGCAAGGATAAGTTCTTTTTCAGTTTTGACCTTCAAAGGTCAAAAAATTTAAATAAGGGTTGGAAATAAGCATATCATAACCCACACAACCCGACCCATCATTCCAACTTGGGCTAACTCAAGCCTAACCCGAGCATGGAAATTTTTGCTTTGATTGGGCTTGGGCTTGGGCTTGGGCTGGGAAACACGAGTTTGAGGTTGGGCTACGGGTTAAGAGTTCTAGTACTTGGGTTGACCCCCAACTTGACCCAACTCACCTGAGTTGTAGCCCTAACGTTGGGTTTGGTAAACCCGAGAACCTAACCAACCCAACCTAAATGGGTTGGGTTGCTTCAAGTATTTTGCATATCCAGGTTTGTTCGTGTGGGCACCGAAATTAGCCCACGGGTCGAACCCGACTCGCACATACGAAATTGGCCTGCACACAACGGCCCACGGGTCGAACCCGACCCGCATGTGCGAAATCGGCCCGCACACAACGGCCCGCATGCGAACTCGGCCTGCACACAACGGCCCACATGCGAAACACGGCTCGTACACAACGGCCCACATGCGAAACATGGCCCGCACACAACCGCCCGCATGCGAACTCGGCCCGCACACAACGGCCTACGTGCGAACACGACCAGCACACAACGGCCTACATGCAAACTCGACCCGCACACAACGGCCCACATGTGAACACGACCCGCACACAACGACCTACATGCGAAACACGGCCCGCACACAACGGCCCACATGCGAAACATGGCCTGCACACAACAGCCCGCATGCGAACTCGGCCCGCACACAACGGCCTACGTGTGAACACAGCCCACATGCAAACTCGGCCCGCACACAACGACCCACATGCGAACACGACCCGCACACAACGGCCCACATGCAAACTCTTTTTTCGACCGGCATGCGAACACGGCCCAAACACAACGACCCGCATGTGAACGGACCTGACTCAACGCAAACGGACCCCACCGGACCCGCAACTCGAACACAAAAAGGGACCCACCGGCCCACCTTCTTGAAAACCGTGCCCCCTCCCTATGGGGAGGTGTGGCCGGTCATAAAGGGAAGAAAAGAAAAAGAAAAAGAAAAAAAATCCTAACCGCCTCGATGCGGGGGAAGGTGACGTGAACGTCTACGCAACCGTAGATCCGCGACGATCCCTCGATCCGACGGACAAGATGACGTCGTGTCGCCATGCAATCGAAAGGTGCAAAGATGACAACTTATCTTCAAAGATCAAGTCACATCTTGCCCATAACCATCCCCACAAAAAAGGAAGGGATCAAGGTTGTTCCCCCCAAATAAGGGAACAATATCTTGATGGTTATGGGGAGAGATATTGGATACAACTAAAAGATTGCAGCCATATCTCTCCCAACCTCCCCCCTTTGCCTATAAATAGAAGGGGTGGGGGAAGACATGAAAGGTTAAAAACTGAAAACGAAAGGGCTCTGCAAAAAGGAGCTCCAACGCTTGAAGACCGAAGACTTCACGAGGCACGGCAAGCGCGTCCTACGGAAACACTTAGCCCATCAAGTCCTCATCAAAGCGAAGGCCTTGCACTCGAAGATCAAATCTTCGACTCCTCGTACGAAGAAAGCTTGGAGAAGACGGCCCGGAGTCGTCGTCACCCCGACTTCTCCAACGATCTTCATCAACTCCGAAGACGCCATAAGCAAAAGCCAGAGAAGAAGATCGAAGCCGACAACACCCCGTCATCTTCAACAAAGGCATCGACTCCTCGCACGAAGAAGAAAGCTCGGAGAAGAAAGCCTGAAGCCGGTGCTACCCCCGCCGTCTTCATCAACAAAAAGCCGACGCTACAACCGTCGCAAGGAGATCAGTGCTACCCCCGCCGTCTTCAAAAGAAACCTTCGACTCCGATCATGCCAAAGTAGCCCAGAGAAGAAGAGAAGTCAAGCCGACGCCATAACCGTCGAGGAAGCCAGAAGAATAAAGAAGTCTTGAAAAAGTAGTCATCGCCGTTCGAGAAGAAGATCGAGTCAACGCTGAAACAAAAGCCAACGCAAGAAGCCAAAGCAAAAGCACCGGTAAAGCCCGCGCCAAAGCAACGCAAGTGCCAAAGCCAAGCAACTACACCGGTCACGAGCAAAGCACCGCACGTTCTAGCCGATACGACGCGAAGTCCGGAAGAACTAAAGCATCGCAAGCCTCTACCCGTCTACGTTCAAGCGCAAGCGCCGAAGCAAAACAAAAGCCAGAGCCACACCAAAGCCAAGCCAAAGCCGAAAGCCAAAGCCGATGCCGAAAGCACGATCGACGCCGCGAACCGACGATCAAGGACGTCGGGGTCTAGCAAGGATCGAGGAAGACACGAAGACCAAGAAACGAAGCCGAAAACCCCTAGTCGAGAAAGCACGAAGCACGAAAGGGACAAAAGCAACGGCAAATACTCCTTAGCCTCTCAAAAACCCTCACCCTGTAAAGACCTCTGTCCTTGGCAACCCCTTCAGAGCTCTCGCACGAATACCACGTGGAGACGCAGATCAAAGGGACCCTCCAGAGGATCTCTCCCACAATCTCCTGATCGAATATTCGCCGCACCCGGCTTGCCACCCCCGAGTCCCTGGGTCCCGGCCTTTGTAATCTTCGTGTGTTTGCAATAAAGATGACCCGAATCTTTTTCTACGCATACAGTTCGGTTCTCATTTTTTTGGGCCCGATTAAATCTGGGTCGGTTTCGGGTCAAGGGCTTGGGTAGACCCGAACCAACCCAAGAACCTGACCCATATATAATAAATTTCATAGTATTTATACGAATACATCAGATGCTTTGAAATTGATGCTTGATTGTTTTTGAAACATATATCTACTAGCTAGTAGTAAGCAACATATATAGCATACTGCATATTCACTATTCAGCACATATTGCATATATATACTATTCATCCTTGGGTTTGGATTTGATAGAACTAAATTAGGTCGGTTCGGTTCCAGTGTGGCCAAAAGCCAAACCAACCCGACTCGAGTTGCCGAGACACAGCTGCGAGGAGCATGTAAGACTTGATGGGGGCACCAAATGCACAGTCAACATGCCATTGTTCCTCCATAAGCTCCTCAATAAACAAGCTTCCCAGTGCGGCCGACATCAATTGATGCCAGTTGCAACGCTTCCAAAGTGCAAATCAAGCACATTCAAAGCTCAAACCTATAAATAAGTGGTTCAATCTCTCATGCGACCCTCATAGTACAATGGGAAAACACGAAGAAAGGACCCAGCTACCCTATTAGTAGTAAACGAACTATGAAATCCCAAACCCATATTGCATATAGCCAAATATGAACCGTTACAACATGTCAACATCCAACCCACCCACTTACTCCGGAGCGAATAAGCTTAAATGACTCACTCACTATGAAAGACTCATGGACACTAGTGTGCATATATACATCACGTACACCTTTAAGAGATCAATAGATAAGATGCTTAGGACCACAAAAATCTTACTGAAATCATGGTAAAGGGATGAGACCAATCCCCCCTTTTTTTTGAGTTTTTACGTATGATGATTAGATAATACCAGTTCATATGACTGTTGTGATACTTTAGTCCTATTAAGATTGTACGTGTAGGCCTACTGTGCACATGTATTAAGGGTGAAATCAGAAAAGGATTAATTAATGTTGTAATTTCATTTTCGTGGATGTGTAACTTCTAAGTGCATCTCTTCCTGGTGGATTCCAAGTATTCTACACTTATTGTGTCATTATATTTCCTTCCATATTTCGCTCCAACATCTTCCAGCCCCAACTCCATAGACTGCATTCAATATGGACAAGATATGGTACCAAATGAACATACAATGTTGATATCACATTAATATTACAAAGAATGCAGAAATTCTTTCTAGGCATTTTCATGTGCCATTCATTATAAATAAGAACCAAAACAAAACCATGTACCAGTTATTAATTTACTTTTGATTGAACCACATAATATAAGTGGAGTAGAAAGTTAAGAAAAACCTTGAGAATGGCCCCATCGCCGAGTAAATTTAGCTTGGACAAAATATCCTGCTGCCATCGAGCTGGAGAAGAAAACTTGGGAGAAGAAACTCCAGCAGCCATACTAGCAGCATGAAGAAGTGTTTCATCGTACCGAAGTTCGACATGATCATATGGATTTGATGGAATAACAAATCCATAATCAAGAAGGAAAAAATCATTGCTCAAACAACCATAATTCAGCAGCACCGGACTATTCTGCTCAATCCGTGTTTCTGCAACAACCTGTTTGTTAAATGAAATTGGAAAAAACAATATTATACAATGAAAACAAAATTAGAAAACATATACATAATTTCAATATATCCGACTAGTTTGTAATTTTTATTGGGTAAGAGCTCCAGTATATAATACCAATCATTCATGCCCTAGGATGTACTGCATCTTCACAATAGTATACGAACCTCAAATACAAATTTGGCTGATAAAAGATACAGCAGTACTATGTACAACCCAACTATAACAAAATACAGTAAAAGATTGTATTTAAATTTTTTTATTACCAAAAAAAATCTAGAAACCCATTTAGATAGTTAACAAATTACTCATACAGTTATAAATTTTCAAGCAAAATCAGCAACAGAAGAACCACAATATATATGCAAGGAAACCTACATGTGCCATCCTGTTATCTTATTGGTGAATACATACATACGGGAACGAGCGTGCACACAGAAAAAAAAAAAAAAAAAAGGGGAAAAAAACTTAGCTCAGCTACAATCAATCGGGCAAGTTTGGTTGAGAAAATAGAAAGCATCGAGTTCACCACAAGGGGAGGGGGTGGTGTCCAATATTACAGTCCTTTAATAAATTGATATAACACTGAGTTCTGAGGGAAAAATTTATGAAGGTAAATTATGGTTCTAATTTATTTCATTGCATGCAAGCTGGGTTTGAAACTACTACCACCTACTTCTTGTTATCCTAGATGCAAATTTGATTAGATATATTTTTTTAGAAACCCACAATGAGGGAAGGGGTTAAGCTGCTACCCGGAGCTCTTATCAAAAAGAAATAAAAAGGTAGTATGTACAAGCCCTACCAAAATAGTTCAAGGAATAACTCCTCTCGATTCTAATAGAGACGCCTTCCAAGAGTTGAGACAGATCAGAATAAGCATCCAAACTTTCTCCACAGTTGAAGTCTTATTAAAAAAAAATCATTTTCCATAATTTCCATATGCCCCTATAGATATTTAAGACAATGATGTTCCAAAATCCTCTCCAATTTTATGGTCTATGTTTTCTTCCATTGTGTCCATACTCCAGAGCGATAGAAGACTTTCCTGGTTGACCTTTAATGCTAAGTCTGTCTTTGGCAATCTTCCAAAACTTGCAGGCAATGGGCAATGAATAAATAAGTGATTCACATCTTCTCTGGAGTCATTGCAAAGTGCAAAAGCAACAAGAAAGACCGATAACACCATGATGTTTTCTCTTTCTTAGTTGAACTCTGAATAGTATTCAGTCTTTCAAAGCTAATCACATGAATCAAGGTATCTTGAGTGGACTACCGGCTTTCCATAGAGCTAAGTACTCGGACAAACCATACCACCATCATTGATGAACCAATAAAAGGACTTCACTGGAAATAACCCTAAAAAAGGCCATTTCCAGGTGAACTTATCTCCAATATCTCAAATTATAAAAGAAGCAAGGACATCACTTAGATCCTAGGAAGCTAACACTTCCTTGGAGGGCTCGTGGCAGTGTCGGACACGGACACGGCTTGGATATGTGTCCGACACAACCCAACCCGTATCCGTTTAATATCTTTTGGTTTTTTGTGCCCTGACACGGCTAAGGAGTTAAATAGTGATATCAGTTTGTTTTTTCGTAGGGCTCGAAAAAAAAAAAATTATGTCGCATACTCTCTCTTTTTCTCTGCGTGATCGCTCCGATGGCGCACCCATGACCACCGACCATCTACAACCCTCCCCACACCCCACCCCATCACACCATTGTCACCACCTCCACAACAATCACCATCACCCACCGTGACCACTATCACCTGGTCCTTGGTCACCATCTTCTCTCCAACCCACCGTCACCCATCTCCACCACCATCACCTGGTCAAACCAGCACCATCGCCCCACTACTATATTCACCCACCAGTCACCCCCCCCCCCCCCCCCCCCGCGGCCCCACTGTCACCCATCTTCACAATGTTCACATCCACCATCATCCCGTCACCACCAGCACAATTTTGCTTGCTTAGTTGCATACTTGCATGTCAACGATGCTATTCCACTCTATATCTATTGAAATAAAAAATAAAAAAATTAATCAAATTTTTACTCTCTCTCTCTCTCTCTATATATATATATATATGTGTGTGTGTGTGTGTGTGTGTGTGTGTGGTAAAGGGGATCCTACACCCGAGGTGTAGCTTCATTGCTACACCTCGGGTTTAGTTTACCACCCTACAAGTTTTAGAAGTTGCCGATTTTTTGTGGATGTGTTCTCTAAGGAGAGGAATTCACCATATTACTCTAGAGCAAACTTAGGAGAAATAAAATTCTAGTCTTGGATAGGAAAACCAGTAGTGAAAAGGCGGACCATAATCATAGATCTAATTCTTACAAACCTACGATTGACAAATCACAACCCGAATGCAATTTAGCCAAGATCAAAGGCATCTCGACTCTATATCAACGTTATGGGCAGCATGAATAGTAGGGAATTCAACGTATGATTAAGAATGGTCAATCATTTCCCCAAGCTTCTTGCAGAAGGAGAGACACCCCACCCCCACCCCACCGCATTCGAGAGGTGGAACCCCTAGCGACTTCAACAATGGCAAAAGCTCGAAGGTTATACGTACCATCAAGGGAAACCCTAGAGTAAGAGGGGGGAGGGAAGGAAGTGGGTTCTTCTGAGTGGCTAGGGAAGAAAAGGCAATACTGGATGAAGCCAATTGAAAATTTTGACTTCAATGGCCAAGACAAATGGTGGATATATACACCATGACGTTTCTACAGCCCGCCACAATGTGTTCGGCCTCTCCACAGCAACGGCAAACATCAGACTTGAATCTTTGACCAACACATGTCTATTAACTCGGGGGAGAGAACCCTTTCTCGAAAGATGAGGCCTCTCTGCCACATGATATCGGCAATAATCCAATAATTGATAAAACCATACATTATCTTGAATATTCCGCTCCTGGCACATGCAAAATTGTTAGGCACGTGGACTCTCGAAGGAATCCCTCACCTGGCACCATCGAAGAGAGAAGATTGACTTGTACGATATCCGTCAGAACCTGCTCTTTAAAATCTAGCAACAAGGAAATCACGAGACGAGCATTATTGCTCTGGCATTCATCATTACTAAGATGCATCATATTATGTAACGCGGGCTTAACCACAAAGTCAACCCTAATTGGCTTTCTCATTCCCCGAGACAAACTAGAGCTTCCAAACCACGAGGAAGGATAACGCCACACTCCATTCCGGATCCTAAAGTTGAAAATTGGGAGACCCCTTGATCTTTCTGGCACTTTTTCTCCTCTAATAACCGCCCTCGACATCCGATCACTCTTGGTCATCCTCGTCGCCCTCAAACGTTAGAAGCCCCCCCCCCTCCCCCGCGTGTGCGCACGCGACTCTTAGTTTCCTTGATCCAATCTAATAAGATAGTTGCGCAAGCACGTAAAACAAGAACCAACAAAGTCCCACATAACTAGCGGCCTCAGCTTTACGAAGCATGTTTAGCCATTAGCCTATATCTAGGGGATATTTAAATTGTATCACTATCAAAATCACTTAGTTATATTACATATGCAAGTGAAGCAGCCATAATAACTAATAAGAGATTAAGCCCGGAGAGGGTTTGATTCTACAACTAATACAAAACCTACAAGACAGTAATCCGTTTATGACAAGAGAATAGAAAATGACTTGCCTTCACTAACATCTTTAGGCTGCTTGTACCATGCTCCTGAACAATCCGAGCATTTGGATGAAAGTGGTGGTTGCACATATCAATGAGTGGAAGCAGCATAGGTGTGCCAGAGTGCTTGCCGTTAGGAAGGATATCTCCGTGCAAACGAAAGGCGCGAGAAGAGACTGCTGACATGGCCCAGCCAAGAGATGATGCATTTACAGCTTGACCTCTGAAGGGATGATTCTTTGAGGAAACATCCTCAAGAATGAGTTTGACTTCTTTCTCAAATTCAAGAAGAAAGCGACATCTTTTGTTTACCTGAAACAGAAATAAAACATGACTGTTAGTAAAGACCTTGGCGTTAATAGAAATCAGGATTTGGAAGGAAAATAACCACATGAAGCAAGGAAATGAAAGGAAACAAACCTGGTGAAGTAGAGGAGCATATTGCAGGTTTTTTATGTCCTCTCCCGAAAAGAAAATAGGCACGTTGAAAGCTTCCGGTAAGTTGCTTATATATGGCCACCAAAAGGAATCAACAGTTGCTCTTTCTTGAAGAAGCCTCAAGCCCAATCTCATTGCCCAAAGTTCCTCTGTCACATGCTTCCCTCAGGTTCCAATTTACTCCTTACTAAAATAATTCACTATAGCCTAATACCAAGCCAGGAAAATTCGATGACATGGGGCCCAACATAAATTAAATACAAAAACTGTCTCTAACAACATGTTATTGTATCTAGTAGTGTGGTAAAACAGATTAACTACTTCTTGAAGCAAATCATGATGCATTTCTGCAGCCTCGTTTTTACATCATAAGAAAGTACACCAGCATGTCCTTTCAGTTGGACCAAAGGGAACTATAGCACAATAAATGTTTATGTCTAGTATCAAGTCCCGTTCAGGGTTTAGTTTACAGGACGAGCAGTTTCAGTAAACGGAATTCATGTGCATACTTGCTGAAAGCATAGATCATTGATTAATGGAAAATGTCTTTCTAAGAGCTTGCTTGTTAGATTTCTATCCATGTATTACTACGTGCAACTGTAGGATTAGGTAGAATATATGTGACATTCCCATGTAGATCCCCGGGACGCCCCTCATTGTAAACAACATCCTGAGGTTCAACCTACAAGGGTAAAGGCTTGATCGTTCGAGCAATCACTCGCTACCGAAAGGAAAACTCAACTAGAAGAAGAATCACAGAGGGGATAAAGAAAATAGAAAAGGAATACTTAATTAAACACATTCATCTATAAACTGGAAGTACAGTATTATTAATCCCCATTTATATCCTATACTCCTTCCAAAAATATTGCCTGATGTGTCCAAATTCTTATAATAAAGCAAGCTACCGAAAATACTACTTAAAGCACAAGTTGTACAAAGAGAGAAAGGGAAAGCAAAGTACACAAGCGAGAAGGTAAAACCTCGTCCACAAGTCAGCAGATAGACAGGGGAGAGATTGTGGTTACTAATAGTTGTCAATCTTGTGATAACATCTTTGAATTATGATTTTGGTTCCATCTTTAGAATCGATAACTCCATTCAAAAATTTCGGCATTTCTGATATCATGAAGAGTTTCACAAACCATCAACAAAGGGAGCCATGATGGCACACAGAGAAAGAGAATATGAGAGATAGAGAGAGAATTTCAACTTATATGTATTGAATTTCACAGTGATATATATATCGTATGAATGCTCTTTCGGTATCTCATATTAGTTCTCTCAGATCTCATTGATCCCTATATATCTAACTTATCTTTCAGTTCTCTCAAATCACATAATATCTTTCCTAATAATAGTGCCAAATGTATTCCTAACAGAATAGAAGAGAACCAATTTCAGATTTATAAGTTTCTAATGCAAAATATTTACTTCCAATGCTACATTGATGGTTGAATTCTAGTATACTACACAATCCAAAGGCCAGAAATAAACCCTTGTGATATGTGTTCTTTTCATGTGAATTGGAATTCCCAGGAAATAGGCCCATTCCTATATTTTTTCCATAACAAACCGTGTACGTTTGCTTGTTCCCTGGAAAATGAAAGCCCACTGTTTGTGGGATTTCACTTCCCAATCAAACACCTAAGATTTGCAAATCCCATTGTACCTCACCCGTCCTCATGGTGAGAGCATGTACCTGTACACAAAACCAGATTTGGGAAGATTTGTAAATCCCTAGGTACCTGGTGGATTTATCGAAACAATGTGGGAATGGCCCCATTTCCTGTGAATTCTAATTCCCAGGGAAAGAACACAGCCTTAACGAAATTAACCAAAAGCCGAGAATGGAGAGGCATGAGATGGGACGCCGATTACCGGGAACTCGACGTTCCAGTTGAATTAGAGGGGAGTCGGAGAAGTCGCCGGCGTCGGGCTCGGGGGGCTTCTGGAAGCAGAGGGGGAGGTGGCCCGGGAGAGCGATAAGTTCCGACCCTTTCGGAATCCCTTCGACGGCAACCACTCCGAGCCCGTGGGAACTGTGGTCCGCTATCTTGATGTTCGGGTGGACGAAGCCACCCTCCCTCCGCACCCACCGGATTAGGTCCGGCGGCTGGGCCACCAGGCGCGACGCCGAGCACGTCAACATGCGGCAGTGGGTCAGGGTGGCCGTCGACGAGGTAACGAAGTCGACGGTTGCGGCGAGCATCTTGCAAGCCGCCGAACCCACCATTTTGAGGGGTGGATGGTGACTCTGTGAGTCGAAGAAGATGGAGCGAGTGGAGTGGTGCTTCAGTCTTTTTGTTCAGGAAGACATAGCACTGTTTTGTGGTTAATACGGATTCCCATGCTTTCCCACATATTTTTTTCCCTATGACAAGTTTGCCCTCTACAGTCCCACATAGTACATACCCCATCTGCATCCTCCTTCCTCATCGTCGAAGTCGTTGTCGCCTCCCCTTTTCCTTCTTTTCCTCCTCTTCCACATCACCTCCGGTGGGGGAAGTGGAGAGAGCTACGGGGTCGTTTGGCTGTTAGGAAGTAGGAGAAGTACTGAAAGTGGGAGAAGTACTGGAAGTGTTGACCGAGACTTCCGATCGGAAGTCCCGGCTTCATTGTTTGTTTTGATGAAAGTGGTGATACTAGGAGCTGTAGTTCTACCACCTTCAGTGTTTGTTTTGACGAAAGTGTTCTGTAGGAAAGTAGCAGAAGTGTAGAAAGTGTTCTACAAGGATAAAAGTGTTACAAGAAAAATGACATAAAGTGTAAAAGGTATTCTGCAGGGATGACGTGGCATATAAAATCCCACTTTCGGATGGGGGAAGTCTCACTTCGGACCAAAAAGCTCCGAAGTCGAGTGGTTGAAAAAGAGGCCTCTCAAGATTGACCGAAAGTCACACTTCTGAGTTTCGTGATCACTTTCACCCAAACAAACACCCGAAGTGCTCGAGTTCTGGCACTTCGATGACTTTGGTGACCGACCACTTTCTTTGAAACAAACGGCCCCTACAATGACAAAGGGGGGGCGACATCGGCTCTAGCGATGTGGAAGGATGAGGAGGGGAGGTGGTGGTGATGACAATGAAAAGGAGAGGAGGCCTGTGGAGTATGAGATGGGATAAGGGCTGGAGGTGGGGTATAAGATGAGGTATGAGGTGAGGTGTGGGGTAAGTGGAGGGCATACTTGTCATCCAAAAAAAATAGGGGGACTTAGCAATAAGACCTTTTAAGGAGATCCGTTTAGCCTAAATGACAAACAAATAATGTGGACAAAAATACCTTTCACAACATTTTACTTTTTTACTTGAATGCTATCGGTTGTTAACCTAGTTGAACCTCCGCCCTCGGAGCTTATTGCCTTCGTTGCTCGCCGTTGTCAGAGCTGCTCGTCATCGCCAAATAAAACCTAAACATAAGATCTATAAGTCATGGGATGAACCCTTAACCTAGAAATCCTAAACCTATCTGAACCCCTCCGTCCCCCGTTCATTCTTATCTTCGCTACTCACCGTCGTTGCCGGGCGGTGCAACTCGAGGTTGGGCCCGCTACTGCCGCCACTCGCACTTAAGAGAAAATGGGATAAGGAGAGCGGTGAGGCCATTTTCAGGTTTCTGAATAAATTCGGGGGCCTTGGACTAATGGGACCTTACGTGTATCCTATTCACTTAAACAATCTATTGTCGGGGACATCTCACACATTACCCCAAAAAATTATGACTTTTTACAAATCGACCCCTACAAACTAGTCTAATTGCATATTAACATGTAGACCTGGTAATTGCATATCAACCCTCCAAAAACATATGAAATCATATTCACTCCTTCGGTTAGCTGTCGTATCAAAAGGGCGAGTATACCCGGAATACTCCCTCGTTGACTGTAAGGTGTAAACGTGTAGTGTTGTCAGACTTGTCAGATGAGCACGGAGGGTAGACCATGTGAGTTATGTCTGGGCTACTTGCACTGAAAATAACTGAAGTTAATCAATCCAGGTGTAGGACACCCATTGTCCATGGGTAAAATGGTCATTTGGAGCTTAGGTTAGAAGCACATTGTGGTTAAAGTCACTGTTTGCTCCGGATAGTGACAGAGGGGTGAATATGCATAACTTGATATGTTTTGGACGGTGATATGCAGATAAAAAGATTTTCGGAAGATTAGTACGGAATTAGACTAGTTCGTAGAGATCGATTTTCATATATAGATAGTCCGGTTCTCCTAAGGGACGTCCCCCATCCTTATCTTGGGGGACAAAAAAAAATTGAGGGACTTAGAGGTTTCAATATTTTATCAATTCTCTCTCTAAAATATTTTATCAATTGAATATTCTCTCTCTATAGTCCTCTTTCTATATCATTCTTGTGGGGGGAAATTTCCGAGCCGCCTTGATCGGGAACCCCACCCCACAGCCTTGATTGAATTGGATTGTTTGTAGAATTAGAGATTAGAAAGTAGAGAGATAGGATTGACACGTGGAGTTGTTGTCGAAGTTCGGTCTTACGACCTACGTCTCCGGGCGAGAGGTGCCACCTGATCTTCACTATAATATGAATATAAAGGGTAGAGCGTTCTCTCGACAGGCCGAGAGAAGCTTTTTACAGTGGGGGTTGCACGGAGCAACAAGAAAAGAAACTAGGAGGAGAGAAGTAAACTCTTGCACTTGCTCTGGATCTGGAATCCCTCTTCCTCTGATCGAATGACCAACCCCTTTCCTGGATGCCTTGGGGGTCCTTTTATAGCGTAGGCACGTGCCCGATATGGCAGTGATGACGTGGCACTGGTTCTGGGCCTCCTTGCTGGGCCCTTATTGGGCCGTTGTTCGGGCCCAATAAGGGGTAGGGCTTGATCTGCGAGCCTCGTAGAGTGGGCCCATGTGAGCCCAGGCGGGCTTACCCATTTGGGCCGTTGCGCGGGCCCATGCTGCTCTGATCTGGTCCGGTACAATTTTTGCACCCACAGTTACCCCCTCCCAGTCGGGTCAGGACCCCCTGGGTCGGCTGGGATTCCAAGGTGCAAACGCTTTAGGATCCTGGCGCGGTTGGCGAGGGTTGTCGGAGCCGCGGTTCGTATTAGCAGAGCCTTCTTCCGCCGATGCCGAGACCCTTTTTAGCGCGAGCCAAAAAGTCTCGGTTTTGCGAGGGGGTGTTTCCGAAAAAACAGTGCGTTTTCCGACCGAGTGGATACCGAGAGGGTACCGAGTGCATACCGAGTGGGTACCGAGAGCATACCGGGTGGGTACCGAGACCCTTTTGGTGCAAGCCAAAAAGTCTCGGTTTTGCAAGGGGGTGTTTCCGAAAAGGCAGTGCGTTTTCCGACCGAGTGGATACCGAGAGGGTACCGAGAGCATACCGAGAGGGTACCGAGAGCATACCGAGAGCATACCGAGAGGGTACCGAGAGCATACCGAGAGACTTTTGGTGAAAGAAGAGCTTTTTTTCTTTTTTTTTCCTTTCTTTAGTTCTCTCTTTCCTTATTTTCTTGGCCGAAGGGGCATTAAATCGGGGTCCGGCTGCATCACAGCCGTCCCATGGTACAAGCTCTCCCGGACCCCGCTCGGATGCAGATCGGGCTTGCATTCACGTGAGATCGCAGCCCGCTCTCTCTTTCCTTTCTCTCTCTCTCTTTCCTTTTATCTGTATTCCATTCACGTGAGAGCCTTTGAGAGAGCAGCGCATCCCTCTCTCTCTTTCCTTTCTCTCTCTCTCTTTCCTTTTATCTGTAGTCCATTCACGTGAGAGCCTTTGAGAGAGCAGCGCATCCCTCTCTCTCTTTCCTTTCTCTCTCTCTCTCTCTCCTTTTATCTGTAGTCCATTCACGTGAGAGCCTTTGAGAGAGCAGCGCATCCCTCTCCCTCTTTCCTTTCTCTCTCTCTCTCCTTTTCTTTTGTTCTGTGAGAGGGGCAGCTTCTGCTCTCTCTCTCTTCTCACCGGGCCGAGCGCAAGGGGGAGATCCACGCGAGAGAGCGGGTGCGAGAAAGAGCCGGGCGGCGCAGGTGGAGGCGGTAGTAACGGTGTGCGGTGCGCGGGCTGTGGCGCGGGGCTCAGCAGCGGCCGGGTGCGATCGGAAGTGGTGGTCGGCGTGCGACTCCGGACGCGGGCGGAGGCGGTGGTGACAGGCGAGCGGCGCAGCAGCAGCGGGTGGCCGAGCGACGCGCGCGGAGCTCAGGTGGGCATGGTGCCGGATGCTGGTTGGTGCGGGAGTGGGTGCGGTAGCGGCTCGGTGGTGCAGCTTCGAGGAGACATGCGCTGGGGGGGGGGGGCTCGGCCTCGTTCGACCCCCGGCCCTCTTTCATCTCTGCGTCCGGGAGGAAGGGCTCGCAGCAGTTTTGGTGGTTGCCGGCTGCCGAGTAGAGCGCGCGTGCGAGTGAGAGAGAGAGCCGTGGGCGGTGTCTACGAGAGAGAGAGAGAGAGAGCCGTGTGCGGTGTCCGCACGAGAGAGCATTGTCCCCCTCGCCGGTGTCGCGGAGGACATGCCGGTTGAAGAGAAGTCGGATCTCCCCCCCTAGGTTCGTCGCTGCCATGCGGAGGAGCATGCGCAGGTGGAGGGAAGCACGCGGGCGTCCGGGACGGCGGCGTTGGGCGAAGGCCGTAGTGAGAAACCAAGACACATGGGAGAGGAGGAACCGGACCCCCCTTGATCTCCTCTGCTGTACGACGAGGCACGCATGGGGGGCTCTTCGTTCGGTATCAATTCGGGCCCTGGGTCCGTCTGCTCTCCCTCGGGTAGTCGCGGGCCATTGTAGGGGGAACGCGTGGAGAGAGGGGCGGAGGTCTGGTCTGCCCGACCCCCTCCTCTGCTGTCACGAGCCGCTCCCGGAAGATGGTGCACGAGTGGCATTGTGCTAACACCAAAGAATTGGTCAAAGTGGACATGAAACCTGGCGTGCGTTGACATGTAACTCGCCCAATGCCGTACTTTGGAGATAAGAGTCTCGTAGACTTCCGACAGTGATAACTTTTCATACATATGTCGGATCAACGCGTATAAGGTGCCGTTGTGTAGGCGCCGAAAAATTGATCAAAGTGGACGTGAAACATCGCACACCTTGACGTGTAACTTTTTCGAAGCCTTGACGTGTAACTTTTTCGAAGCCTGTCATAAAAGATAAGACCCTTGTAAACTTCCGGCAGCCGTAACTTTTCATGCACAAGTCAGATCAATGCGTATAAGGTGTCGTTGCGTCAGCGTCGAAAAACCGGTCAAAGTGGGCGTGAAACATTGTTCACCTTGATGAGTAACTATTCCTGTAATCACCTTCATAAAGAGATGACTCGAAAGAACGCATTGGTCGAGTGTCCTACGCGCGTCTTGAGGATGTCTCAGCACGCGATAACTCATCTGTTCATATATTTAAGGGGGTTTCTTAGAAATAATCTAGGACAATGCCGCATGATGACTAGCCAGTCTTCACCCAATGTACTACCGCACCTGGTTACTGTGTTCGCCAGGTACTGCGGTCGTGTAAGGGTGTTGGTTTGGCCAGGATCATGGGAGTGACCTTTTATTTCGCATTTCGGTAGATTTTTCGCCCACCCTGCTCTTAACTTATCGTTTGTGCCTCCATTGCAGGCTGCTCTTTTCAAAATGAAATCCGTCAAGGGTCCCGCTGTGTTGGGAAAACGCCATCGAGGAACGAAGGAGGTTGTTTGCGCTCCTCCTCGACCACATGTCGAGGATTCGGACAGTGGCTCTGACGGCGAGTTAGGGCCGTTAAGGCCCTTTGTGGACGAAGATCATGATGAACCCGCCATCGATTGCACTAGTGTGGAGAAGAGGCGAACATCCTGGGGTGAACTAATGGCCGAGTTTCGGGACAATAATGACAGGCCATCCATTGAGAGAGCTTATGCCGCCTTTGGGGCTCGCCGGGATGCAGTTTTCCTCGAGGAGGCTAGTATGGAGAAGGTCCTGGGGACCCTTGTGACCATGGGTCAGATGAACAGCGGACTACGCTTGCCTCTGCCTCCTTTTTCTGCCAGGCTACTGTCCATCTCTGATCTCTGTCCAGGGCAAGTTAGCGGCAACGCTTGGAGGGTGATCTATGCTTTTTGCCGAATCGAATCGGATCATCGCGAGGAACTTGCTGCTTGCTATTCTGAGATCCCTGATGGTGAAATTCCTCGTGTCGAGCTCGGGTATTTCTTTCACCACTATCGATGGCAGAAAGTGTCTGGGTCGAAGCTACTTTTCACTCTTATGCCGGAGTCACATCAACCACCGATAAAATATCCGAGTTCATCCGACAGGTTCTATCGTCTCTACCCCTTATCCGTGACTGGCGCATGGTGCTCCGTTGTTCGCGTGCCCGAATTGCCATTTAAAGTGGTTAGCTATGCAATTGGCCGGTATTCGGGGAGCGGTAAGAGGGCGTGGCCTCAGGCACGATGCAAGAAGTTGGACAATCTCTTTAAGAAGTTGACTTTTGGGACTAGCATGTGGAAGGATTTTACTTATTCCCCTGCGCGGCTTAAGTGCCTCGGTTTGCCAGATTACGCGCTTTCCAGGGCGCTAGAGAACGTGGTGGTGGTGTCTGATTACGAGGAAGAGTTTCCTCGAGGTTCTGATGAGCCGAGCCGAGCCCAGCTGATGGAGGCGATGATTGAGCCTGCTCGGGTGACTCGAGAGATAGTTCCCGCTGAACTCGTGGTTTCCTGCGGAAAGGAGAAAAGGAAAGTACTGAGGCCCAAAAAGGCCCGAGAGAAGATTGTTATGTCTCGACGGCCTTCGAGCACGTGTCTTCCAGGGAAAAGTTTGAAATTGTGTGCCGCTGCGGTTGGGCATGACTTGGTTCTCCCAGGTGCTGCTTTGAAGGAGGGCGGCGATGGCGCCCTCAATGTTGGCGAAGAAGACGACGCGAGCAAGTCTTCTCTTATGGCTTCTGGTGACAGTGAAGACGAGGGATGCGCCGGATCCCCGCGTCCTTACGCTGGTTCTCCTGCTACAGTTTCTCCTTCTCGCGACCCTCGGTCTCGCAGGATCGAGAAGGAACTTGAGGATGTGGCTATCGAATACCGACCTGCCACTTTGAGTTACAAGCCTGGGCGTCTGATACACCGGTTTAAGGTTGGGAAGGCAAAGGAGAGCGAATGTCCTCAGGCTGAGGTTTGTGTTTCTCCAGAACATGGTCCCTCGATTCTTCCAGCGCGGAATTCTATGGGACCAGGATCATCACCGAAGATGGTTCTCCGCCCTGATCAGATGAGGGCGATGATGGCTGAGCTCAATGCTCAGGAGGAAGGGATTCGCCTGACTGAAGCGGTAGCTTCCGGACTCCCTGCGGTCGAGGGTGCTGGTGTTTCTTGTCCGAATTGCCCTTGACGGTATCCTTCTTCTGCCTTCTTCCACCTTCGTTATTGGCCTGTGCTTTTCGGTCTGACCTTATTGCTTTGTCCGCAGTGTCTGCTGGGGACACTCAAGTGCAGGAGGTTGCTACCCTGATTCCGGACGCCCCAGTGGCTCAGCCGGGTGAGGCCATGGTTGACGGCGTCGTTGGTGAGCCTTCCGCCTCGAGGGGTTGTGCACGAGTTAGGGAGGGGAAGCCTGATTCAGTGCCTCGGAGAGTGAAAGGAAAAGCTGTGGCGTCAAGGCCTGCACCGAATACGTTGGCCCGTCCCCCGGTTTCACCCTCAGAGCTTACCACTTTTTACAGAAGACATCTAGGACTGCCCCAGGCCTGTCACCCAAAAGTTATGGATGGTATTGAGGATGCGGTGAGCCCTCTCCTGGTTCTTTCCTCCTTTCCTTTTTACTTGATATACTGTACTAATTTATTGATCCTTGGAGCCAGATGTCGACCCTTCTAGATATCGGGATCCGTAGTGGGCGCAGAGGCCTCTATAGAAAAGTCAAGAGCCTTGAGGAGGATCTTAAGGCAGCTCTGGAACGTGCTGAGTCTGCTGAGAAGACGGTGAAGAAGCTCTCCACCGGGTCCAAGAAGGATGAACGTTCAGCAGTGATGTGGTGTACCCGACCTGAAGGTTTTGAGAAGGACAAAGCCCTTGACGTGAAGAAGCTTGAGGATCAAGCGGCCATCATTGCCACTCTGCAATCTCAGATTGCCCTGCATGAACAGTTGGAGGAGTCGGTGACTGGCTTGAGGACCCGAGTCACCGAGCTTGAGGAGAAAGATATGACTCGTGCCATTCAGCTTGAAGCAAGGGAAACGGAGGTTGCTAGTCTGCATGGGCGGGAGACCGAGCTTCAAAAACAGATTGAGGAGCTGATGGCGAGTAGTCAGTCATCTGCCGTCGCGTGGGAGCAGGAGGTCGCCGGCCTTCGCAAGCGTGTTGCAGAGCTTGAGAAAGACTGCGGAGAGTACTACACCGGATGGCTTGAGTCTTTAGACACCCTCAAAGCCATCAAGTCCACACGCACTTTGGCTCCGCCTGCTGCTACGCGGCCTTTTTGAGCCTCGTTTTCTTGACTTGCACTCCTCTTCTTTTTCGTTTGTCGTCATTCATCTTGATGTAGTTGCGTGCCTTGCTTAATAAATTGCACTCTTTACATCTGAGTTTTTAACTTTGTTTGTGTGAGAGCGCTCCAGCTTGACAATTTGATGGTTCATATTTTTGTATTTGAGGGTAACAACTCTAAGTTGCTTTTAGTTTCCAACTTGAATAAGTGGAATCGAATTTTTTGGGTTGACCTGGGTTGCCAGGAGTTATTCTTATTTGACTTTAGCCTTGAAGTGGCGTAGTCGAATTTACCTCGAGCTTCCAACTTGAACTGGTGGAATTGAAGTATTTGGGTTGACCTGGGTTGCCAGGAGCCTTTTTATCAGAATTTTGCCTTGAAAGGGCATATCCGATTTTGCTTCGAGCTTCCGACTTGAACAGACGGAATCGAAGGCTTAATATGACCTGGGTTGCCAGGAGCCTTTTTATCGGGATTTAGCTTTGAAAGGGCGCATCCGATTTTGCTTCGAGCTTCCGACTTGAACTGGCGGAATCGAAGGCTTAATATGACCTGGGTTGCCAGGAGCCTTTTGGTCGGGATTTAGCCTTGAAAGGGCGCATCCGATTTTGCTTCGAGCTTCCGACTTGAACTGGCGGAATCGAAGGCTTAATATGACCTGGGTTGCCGGAGCCTTTTGGTACTTCACACAGGCTGAATAAAATTTCAATAGACTTGAACTTCGAGAAAAATAGATATTTTATTGATAAACCAAATTCACGGTTACAAATTTCAGAGTTTGGTCAAGGGTAGAAGACTTTCAAGTGGGTTACATTCCAAGCTCGGGGTAGTCGCCTTCCGTCCTGGTCGATCAGCCTGTATGAGCCTTTGCTGCCTCTGGACTCTATGACGTATGGCCCCTCCCAAGACGGAGCGAACTTGCCACTAGCAACTTCCTTCGTGTTTGGGAAGACGGCTCTGAGTACCATGTCTCCCACACTGAACTCTCTTTTCTTTACTCTTCTATCGTACGCCCTCTTGATCTTCTGCTGGTAGTCGGTGACGTGAGCAGCCGCTGAGTCCCTCAGTTCCTCCGCGAAGTCCAGGTCATTGATTCTGAGCTCATCGTTCATTCCAGACTCCACAGCCTTAGTCCTGACCGTGGAGTGGAGCGCCTCAGTAGGTAGGACAGCTTCGGAGCCATACGTGAGGTGGAATGGGGAGAATCCGGTCGATCGCCGCGGGGTAGTACAATACGCCCATAATACTTCTGGAAGTATTTTCTCCCATAAGCCTTTTCGAGGTCCCAACTTCTTCTTCAGAGTATCCATGATTGCCTTGTTTGATGCCTCGGCTTGCCCGTTGCACTGTGGGTATCTAGGCGTCGAATAGAATAGTTTGATCCCGTAACCTTGGCAGAATTCTCTGAAGTTGTCTGAATCGAACCGGGCTCCATTATCAGCTATTAGTACCTTAGGGGACCCGAACCTTGAAAAGATATTGCCTCTGACAAACTTGATGACTTCGACATCGGTGATCCTTGCTAACGGCACTGCTTCGATCCACTTGGTGAAGTAGTCTGTTGCAACGAGGAGATACTTTTTCTGGGTTGGTGACGGCGGGAAAGGCCCCAGGAAATCTAACCCCCATTGATGAAAAGGCCACGGGCTCGTTAGGGGGTTTAGATCTCCTGCAGGGACGTGAATCTGCTTTGCATGCCGCTGACACTGCTCGCATCTTTTGACGAATTCTCGAGCATCTTTGACCATGGTCGGCCAGTAGTATCCTTGCAGCTTGACTTTGCCTTCTAGCGATCTACCCCCGGTGTGGTTGCCGCATGCCCCTGAATGTATCTCTGTAAGGATCCTCTGTGACTGTTCCTTGGATAGGCACCGAAGGTACATACCTCCATGTGACTGCCAATAGAGGTCTTCTCCGTCGAGACGGAAGCGATGAATTTTCCTCAGAAGTTTCTTTGCTTGAACGGGGTCCTCATGTAGGACCTTTTGTTGAAGATAGCCGATTATAGGTACCAACCATCCCGTGGGTGCTTCAATCGTTATATCAGCAATCAGGCCGGTCTGATGATGAAGGTTCACCCTTGGGTATCTTTGGAAATCAATCTTGATTTCTCTGACCTCTTGTTCATCCCCAAGAACTGAAGCTGCATTTGCGAGAGCGTCAGCGATTCGATTGTCGGATCGGGGGATCTCCTTGAATTCAACCTCCTGGAAGCATTCAGATAGCTTCCGCGCCAAGGTCAAGTACTGCTGCATCCTGCTGTCCTTGGCTTCGTATTGCCCCTCGATCTGCCTGACGATGAGCTGAGAGTCGCTATGAATGGTTATCTGCTTGATTGATAAGCTCAAGGCTATCTCCATGCCGGCAAGGATTGCTTCGTACTCGGCCTCATTGTTTGTGGCTGCAAAACCGAGCATGATGGATCGCTGAATCTTATGCAGGTCTGGGGAGATGAGTAATATTCCGATTCCACAGCCTGCTGAGCTTGAGGCCCCGTCGATGTAAAGGTTCCAGCCGGCCAACGGGTGGCTAGGAAGCGCGTGAAGCTCTGCGGGTTCGCCTTTCCCGTTATCATCCAATTCGAGGTCAGGATCTTGATGTAGGCCGACTGGGTTCTCAACTGGGAAGTCGGTGAGGAAGTCTGCTAGCGCCTGCCCCTTGATCGAGACTCTTGGCTCGAAGAGCACTCCTAATGAGCTCATTTCTGTTACCCACTTGGCCATCCTCCCGGTGCGATCGGACCGATCGAGGATGTCCTTGAGGGGATGTTCTGTGGTGACTGTGACTTGATGAGCGACAAAGTACGGCCTTAGTCTTCGTGTTGCCATGAGCAGAGCTAAAACTACCTTCTCGACCCTTGAGTATCTTGTCTCTGCTGGAAGCAGAGCATGGCTAGTGTAGTAGATTGGGCGCTCGAGCCCGTCTCTTCGGCTTACAAGCACCGCACCGGTGGCTTGCTCAGAGACCGATAGGTAGACCTATAGGGGTTCCCCTAGCATGGGAGCTACCAGTACCGGCGGCTGGACAAGGTAAGCCTTGATGTTTTGGAAGGCTTCTTCGCAGGAGCTATCCCATTTAGAGTTACTGTCCTTCCGAAGCCTCTCGAAGAAAGGCTTGCATCTGTCAGAGTGCTTGGATACGAAGCGATTCAGCGCTGCTAGACGACCGGTGAGTCGTCTGACCTCCTGTTCATTTGATGGCGACGGCATCTCTTGGATGGCTCTAATCTGGTCCGGATTGGCGTCGATCCCTCTTTGCGTGATGAGGAATCCGAGGAACTTTCCGGATTTTACACCGAAGGCGCACTTTGCTGGGTTGAGCTTCATCCGATAGTATCGCAGGATGTTGAATGTTTCCTCCAGGTCCTTGAGGTGATCTTCTCTTCTTCGGCTTTTGGTGAGCAGGTCGTCTATGTAGACTTCCACGTTCCGGCCAATTTGCTTCTCGAACATCTTTGTGACGAGTCGTTGATATGTTGAGCCAGCATTCTTGAGGCCGAAAGGCATCACATTGTAGCAATAGAGCTCACGATCCGTCACGAAGCATGTTTTCTCCTGATCGTCCTTGTGTAGTGGAATCTGATTGTATCCGGAGTATCCATCTACAAAGGACAGTAGCTCATGCCCTGCTGTAGAATCGACAAGTCGATCGATCCGTGGTAACGGAAAGGGATCTTTTGGGCAGGCCTTATTGAGATTAGTGAAGTCAATGCAGACCCTGATCTTCCCATTCTTCTTTGGTACCGCGACGACATTGGAGATCCAAGTCGGGTATTTGACTTCTCGAATGAAGTTGGCCTGAAGGAGCTTGGCCACCTCTTCCCGGACTGCAGCGGCTCGTTCCGGCCTCATGGTTCTTGGCTTTTGTTGGATGGCAACGGCTCCGTCTTTGATATTTAGCCGGTGGCAAGCGACCTCGGGGTCGATGCCCGGCATATCTTCAAAGCTCCAAGCAAATACGTCAATGTTGGCTCGGAGAAAGGTTGTCATCTGCTTCATCTCTTCCTCGGACAAGTTAGCCCCGATGTATGTTTCGCGCGGCTGCCCACCTTCCCCGATCTCCACCTTGACGATGGGCTCGATCGAGGGTGAGCCATCCCACTCTCCCAGCGGTGGAACTGGAAGAGTTGGGTCTTTCGGTAATTGCTATTGCTTCGAGGTGCCGGCCTCGTTGGCCGACCTCTTGGATGGGAGGATGGATCGTGCTTTTTGTTTGGCGGCGACAGCTTCACAGGACTTGCTGGCCGCCTGATTCCCTCTGATGCACCTGATGCCTTCATTGGTGGGAAACTTAAGGAGCTGGTGGTAGGAAGAGGATACTCCACCAAGACGATGCAGGAAGGGCCTTCCCAGGATGATGTTGTAGCTCGATGTGCCGTCACATATGGCAAACCGAGTGGAGACTCGGGTCTTCTCTGTCAATTCAACAGTAAGTTTGGCCGCCAAGGACTTTGCCTTCACCCCTATCGAAGCCAGTGATGATCAGAGGCAGATGCTCGAGGCTCTCAGCTCCGTGGCCAAGGCTTGAGAAACAGTTGCTGAACATGATATCCACGGAGCAACCGGTGTCGATCAGAATCCGACTGACCGGTACTCCGTCGACTTTGAGCTACAGGACGAGCGGGTCCTGGTGTGGTAGAAGTACTCCTTCCAGATCGCGAGGCGTGAAGATAATTGCCGGCCAGGGCAGCCCGGGCCAAGGCTGCTCGACCCAAGTTTCTTGCACGTTGGCTGCTTGGCGGACGTTGTGAATTCGCCTTTCGAGGCGTTCCACTTCTTTGCCAGAAGGTGCTCGCCGATGTACGTATCCGTGTACCACATTCGCTCGATGGCTTCTACCTCCATGGATCATGTTGACTCCCTTCCGCTTCTGCTGCTGCCTTTCTTTCTCTTGCCTTGGTTCTTTATTGGCGATGTAGCCATCAAGTCGCCCTTCCTGGACCAAGTCTTCGATGTGGTGCTTCAGCCGCCAACAGGTTGAAGTCGGGTGCCCGTGGCTGCGATGGAATTCGCAGTAGACGGTCGTATCCTTGGTCTGCTCCGAGTTTGGAGGAAGGGGTTGCGGCCACTTGCAGAATGGCTCATTCTGAAGGTAGGCGAATATATCTTCGATTTAGGTGTTCAACTCGGTGAACACCCTCTGCTCCCTTGTAGCTCTCCTCTTTCCTGCTGGAGGGATTTTTGGTTCCTCATTTTGCCTCTTGGCTGGTTTCTTCTCTTCGGATGCCGCATTGGCATGCTTCTTGTAGCGTGCATCCCTCGGGGCTTCGTCAGCCTTCCTGTGTCGCGAGTCGCGAGGTTCACGTGGCTCGCGCAGCTTTCTGGCTCGCTGGTTGTCCTCCACATCTATCTCCCGCTGCACGCGTTTGAATATCGCCTCCAAGGAGCTCGGGGGATGTCGGATAAAATCAGTATAGACGTGGAGTTCCGGTCGGATGGCATTCTGGAATGCCAACATAATGGCCTCCTCATTTTGGTAACGGCCAGTGAGCTCAGAATGCTCATTGCGAAACCTGGTTGTGAAGCTCCTCAGGGATTCATCGGAGCCCATCTTTAGCCGGTAAAGAGTATCCAGCTTCTTTTCTGGCTTCAGGTTAAGCCGATAATGATCCATGAAAAGTTCCGCCAGTTCTTCAAAAGTAGCCACCGCTCCAGTGGGCAATGTGTGGTACCAATCGAGGGAAGGCCCCTTGAGGCTTCCCGCAAACATACGGCAAAGAACATGGTTCTCATACTCGTATGGCGTCAGGGCCTGCTTGTAGGCTAGGATGTGGAGGGCTGGGTCTCCCTTGATGCAGTCGAACTTGGGCAGACTTGGTGTTCGCCAACCCACAGGGAAAGGGGTTGCGAGCACCTCGGGATGAAGAGGCCCTGCCGAGGCGATTAGTAGCCTGCGATCTTGATGGCGACGTCCCACATCGGTGATTTGCCTTCGTCGGTTGAGCAGCTCACGTGCATCTGACATTCTTGCATGCGAGTGAACGGGGCGTCCAGTGGACCCCGTTGATTCAGGCGACTTCTCTCGACGGTGGCTTGGAGCACCATCGATGTTGAGACGATCCCACACCGTTTGTTTAGGTGCTTGCATGGATGCCTGATGCTTTTCGGCATGAGCCCTCCTTGGTTCTTCGAGGTGATGACTTGCAGCTGGGTGAGTCTTCAGTGGGCCTTCAGTCGCAGCGGGAGAGTTGAGGATCATAACCCCCGCCCTCTCTGCTGCCTTCTTCAAGGAGTCTCTCTCTTGTTCGAGGGCCGCATTCTTCTTGAGGAGATTTAGCAGCTGGAAGTCAGCAGCCGAGATCTCGTATGTAGCCTGAGGCTCGCTCCCTTGAATAGCATGTTCTTTGCCAGACCGACGCCTCGGGGACGACGGGTCTCGCCGATCGTTGGGCCCTTCTGGATGGCTGCCTTGCGGCCCCAGCCGCTCCCGAACATTTCTTCGGTTGGTTGCAACCGAGACTTCTGGTTCCTCTTCGATCAGCATATCGTTTGTTCGTTCAGCACCCGCCTTTGGTGGGTTGGTGCTGGCCTTCACCATTGAGCGTGTTGATGTCGGCGTGATGAAGACGTTTGAGGTTGATTTGGAGGAGGACTTGTGGCTCGTCACCACAAGCTGAATAGGAGTCGGTAGAGGTGTGGGTAAGACCTCTATTGATATCCCACAGACGGCGCCAAAGATTGTGGGGGGAAATTTCCGAGCCGCCTTGATCGGGAACCCCACCCCACAGCCTTGATTGAATTGGATTGTTTGTAGAATTAGAGATTAGAAAGTAGAGAGATAGGATTGACACGTGGAGTTGTTGTCGAAGTTCGGTCTTACGACCTACGTCTCCGGGCGAGAGGTGCCACCTGATCTTCACTATAATATGAATATAAAGGGTAGAGCGTTCTCTCGACAGGCCGAGAGAAGCTTTTTACAGTGGGGGTTGCACGGAGCAACAAGAAAAGAAACTAGGAGGAGAGAAGTAAGCTCTTGCACTTGCTCTGGATCTGGAATCCCTCTTCCTCTGATCGAATGACCAACCCCTTTCTTGGATGCCTTGGGGGTCCTTTTATAGCGTAGGCACGTGCCCGATATGGCAGTGATGACGTGGCACTGGTTCTGGGCCTCCTTGTTGGGCCCTTATTGGGCCGTTGTTCGGGCCCAATAAGGGGTATGGCTTGATCTGCGAGCCTCGTAGAGTGGGCCCATGTGAGCCCAGGCGGGCTTACCCATTTGGGCCGTTGCGCGGGCCCATACTGCTCTGATCTGGTCCGGTACAATTTTTGCACCCACAGTTCTCTCTACAACATTTCCCTTCCATAATAATTTATTCGATATTCTTTTTACAGTGGTTATATTTGTATACCATTTTTTATAACAAAATATTTCTCTAGAACGATATATATATATATATATATATATATATATATATATATATATATATATATATATATATATATATATATATATATATAATATTTAATCTCTCTACAATAGTTTTTCTATAAAATATATTGTCTCTATAACATTTTTTTTCTTCGTAACCATTTCTTATCTCTACAGCAAACATTATCCCTGCAACGATTTTTTCCTCTTCATATAGCACTCTTTACAAAATCATCTCTATAAATTGTCTCTGTATAACGTACTCTTTTTATAACATTCTCTCTACAATAGACTTTATAACACTTGTTAGTCATTTGTAGTCCCCTTTATGTTGGGGATCCGTGTACCCCTATGCCATCACAGACACATTGAGTCACAAACGCACCGTGAAGATCCACCGGTGCAACCGGAAGCGTCGTGTGGCAGATCAAGGAATTAGGAGCCCACCGGAGATCACGCCAAATAACCGGCACAGAGAATACGGAGCAATCAACAATACAACAGTACGAATTATAAAAAATCCAGCAATCAAGGATTAGATTATCACCATCGAGAAATTACATCGCACAATGTGTCACCACTTTTTGGGCCCCCACAAACCCTTTCTCAATCTCCTCTCACAGAACACATAAAGTAGATCACACCCCGCCTGAGAGATATAGAGTTACCAGATGATCCGCCAAGAATTGAAAGCGCCCTAAGTCGAAGCCGAGGATGACGCCAAAGAACCCGGATGATGATCCGCACACAGTATCCTTATCCTTTATTTTATTTCCTCCTTCTCCTTCTCTCTTCTTTCATTCCTTTCTCTTCTCTCCTTGTGGCAAGCCATAGACCAAGCCTCCCATCTCTCCTCGTTCTTCAATCCGCTCTCGTAACCATCTACCAAGAAGCCACACCACATGTCACCATCATCTTGATCCTTCAAGAGCCTGGGGGGAGCCCTGCACCGGCGCCCCCTCGGATCCCTCCTTTTTATCCGACAAAACCTATTATTGTAAATGATCTCGATCTTCATATAACCGTCAACGATCCCAATATTTTTCAATCAACCCTATAGCCTCCCCCATGGTTCCCTTATTAGGAGAGCAAACTTGAGGCCTTAGGGAACAACCCCCCCACCCAAAAAAAAAAAAAAAGGCAAAAGCCTGATCCCACAGTTGAACGGTGACTTGGACCTGTTACTGGAATTTTGGGCGCTTGGATCTGATGCTTGGGCGAAGTTAGCCTACGGCCACCTTGTTGGAATTCGGGGGCCTGGGCACCCAGATCTGATGCCCGAGCGAAGTAAGCCTGCAGCCACCCCCGTCCCTTCTTTACTATATGCCAAAACTGACCCCCGGGTGTCCACAGTTCGACGCCCGGACGCCAACATGATGTTGCGCACGTTCTTGCTTGGTTCGTCTTAGAAGCCAACCCCAACACTGTCAACGCTCCACATCCCGTCGTTCGTCATTCGCTTGACTGTCATATTTCTCTAACTCCAAGCTCCTAGTAATTCATGGGTGCAAATTTTGACACCCTTTTATAAACCTTTCTCAAATGTATAAAATTTATAATTTGTAAGTTTGATACTCCTCTCTAACATGGGTGGCATTGGAGCTCAAAAACCCATGAGGAACCCAACCCGAAATTTCGGTTTGTGTATCGGATTTTAAACATGGAAGAAAGTTCGGGTAGGGTATGCGGATGTACGCTTTACCCTATCAATTGAAATAGGTGAATAAGTTGTAGGGAAAAAAAATATAAAACTATATGAAATACATACCCTAATATACGGACCAAAACCTAAATAGATAGGGCTCGACCCGAACCCGACCCGCTGCTACCCATACTCCAACACACACCGTACAGTTTCCCGCCCAAATCCTTCAAATTTTTCATGGGTACTGAGTCTGCGAGAGAGAAAGAGAGTAAAGTAAAGAGTGTGGCAACTGGGACGGGCGAGAGCGAGAGAGAGAGAGAGAGAGAGAGAGAGGGGGAGGGGGAGAGAGAGAGAGAGAGAGAGAGAGAGTAAAGAAAGAGTGTGGCAACTGGGACGGGCGATAGAGAGAGAGAGAGAGAGAGAGAGAGAGAGAGAGAGAGAGAGAGAGAGTAAAGTAAAGAGTGTGGCAACTGGGACGGGCGAGAGAGAGAGAGAGAGGGAGAGAGAGAGAGAGAGAGTAAAGTAAAGAGTGTGGCAACTGGGACGGGCGATAGAGAGAGAGAGAGAGAGAGAGAGAGAGAGAGAGAGAGAGCGAGCAATGACGAGGGTCGATGAAGAAAAGCGCCTGGCCTGCGAGATCGCTAGGGTTCTGGACGAGTGCAGGCTCTCCCACGCCGTCCACTTCCGGAAGCTGAAGGAGCTCGCCGCCCTCCGCTCCTCCTCCCTTTCCGTCCGATTCTTCCCATCCTTCGCCCGAACCCTAACCCCGCTCTTTGACTTCCCGCGGCGTACCCTGTCCTCCGAGCGAACGGTCCGGTTCGTCTCCGCATTTGCCGCTCTTCGCGACGAGAAAGCTGCCACCGCTTCTGATGCGTTCTTGGAGGAGTTCTTGAGGTTCCTACTGGTCGCTGCTGGTGCTGCCCACCGAACTGCCAGGTTCCGATCATGCCAGATCATCTCCGAGGTGATGCAACTCTTCCCCCTTTGTCCGATTTAGGGTTATTCTGCTCGCAGCCTCTCTTATGTTTGCCTGGAATTGCAATCATGTTGCACCATGTTGGAATTATATTATTATATTTTTAAAATTTTTCATACACCCATGCCCTGAATGATTCTTTCATTAAATTTCAAGGTTTCATATATAACCCGTTTATTTTCCCCATGAAAATCGGATTCTCTGGACTTAATTTGTTAACACTTCCCTATTGGTAAAATAACATGCCCATTTATTTTAATACACAAACAAGTTTCGAGATTTGATTTCAACCAATATTTCGACAATGCGGGATATGAAAATATAGTGTGGAAACGTTTTGGCGTTGTAGAAATGTTTCAATTTTATAGATAATGGCAATATTTCTTAGGTGATGGTATTTTTTGACGTAACTTCGGACAACTGTAAATCAACCATAGATACACACTTTGGAACACATAAATAAAGTTTATACATTAACCAAGTGGAACTCTGCGTAACATGTATTTCTATGATTGCTATGCAGATACAAAGCAATCTAAGATCAATAACATATCTAAAGGTCAATTGATTCCATTAACATCAACACCTTATTTTCTGATCTAGGTTTTTGAAAGGTAGATTCCATAGATTCAACAATTGACCCCAAATATGGTGTAAGATTTACTGTTTTGGCTTTTTGGGGAATACCACTTCGATCCAATCAAATGAACGATTTGACGCATTTCTTGTTGATTTGATCTCCCCAAATTGGAGTTGACGGCATACAAAACACCCCAAGACAATTTTTTCAGAAACAATTAATGCTCGAGAAGTCAAACCGGGTGCTTAGAAGGTTTAGGATTTAGGGATTTAACATTGTTCTAAAAAGTGGTCCGGGCAGTTGCCTAGGCGCTTAAAGCCTCAGTCCGCACCACATAGATAGTGACCGCTTTTCTTGGTGTTCAAAAGAGAAAGATCGTCGATGTGATGTCGGAACCGACGGTTTAAGTTTTCGTTCTTTGTTGTTCTTCTTCCTGTTTTTCTTTTTAGTCGTCTCATTTCTTCTTCAGATAGTACACTACTGTGTAGCTACTATAGTGTGGCTCCCTTGGCCAACTGTTACCATTGAAAAAAGGATGATAGTGACTCCTATGGCCCATTGTGAACATCCGAAAAAGGATGAAAATGATAACATATTAGCAAAATAATTTTTTAAATATAATGATTTTATAAAATTTTGGGCGCTGCCTAGGCACCTGCGTTGCCGCCTTGGATCTCCTCCACTGTCTTAGATCCATCTAGCGCTTCGTAGGACATTGATATTTAACGTTTGGGATTTGCGGATTAGAATTTAGTGATGTAATTGTTGGCCAAAATTTTGAGAAATTTCAGAAATTTTGGAAGTTTTTTTGGACATTTTGGCAGGAAATTTTGAAAGTTCCCTGATTTCTATTGTGATTATTTCTACAGCCCCCCCCCCCCCCCCCCCCCCCCCCCTTCTCTTTTGTTTTTGAATCCAATAAAATGAGATATTTCACAAAACTCGCAAAATTTTGAGCCATATATACAAGATATATATTCTTTCTTTTACCTTACACCTGTTGTATATCGTTCTAAAAGTTACTAGATGGGTTGTGAGATTTTTTATTTTATTATCATTTCCGCATCCTTTGGAACTTGTATTTTACTATTATTTAAGATAAATATTTACTTTTTGCTTAATAATATTGCTGTATATGTGTTAGTTGATCAATTGCAAACTTCACTACTTTGTCAAATAGTACAAGACTGAAAGTTTCATCTTTTCATGTGGATCTCGTTTTTTGGAATAGTTTCTTGGATCATATAGTCAAGTTATGCTTATGTTCATCCACCTCTTTTGTTTGGTAGATTATAATGCGGTTACCAGAAGATGCCGAGGTGAGCGATGAGGTATGGGATGAGGTGATAGAGCACATGAAGCAGAGGGTGCAGGACAAAGTCCCTGCTATCCGTAGCTTTGCAGTCCGCGCTCTATCACGATTTGCAATTGACGGGGATGATGGTGACATTGTCAACCTCTTCCTCCACACTTTGACTCAAGAACAAAACGCTGTACGTTCGTCTCATAGTTCCTCCTTTCCTAATGATCACTATCGACTTCTTATTTTTTCAATATTTAACATGCGAAGGAGGTTAGGAAAACGATAGTCATGTCTATGCCATCGTCTACTACAACATCAGCTTCAATTATTGGGTCCACGCTCGATGTGAGTGAGCCTGTTCGTAGAGCAGCATACACTGTCTTGGCAAGTAAATTTCCTCTTCAAAGTCTTAGGTAAAGGAACCATATTTTGGCAATAAGATCCAATGAAACAGTGCCATGCCATTTCTATAATTTCTTACTGATCTTGACCATCAGCATCAAGCATAGGAACGTTATTCTTCAGAGGGGGCTTTCAGATCGTTCCTCATCCGTGATCAACGAGTGTTTGAAGATGCTGAAGAATGAGTGGCTTACAAAGTCTTGCAGTGGAGATCCTATTGCCCTTCTTCGGTTTCTTGATGTAGAATCTTACGAGTCAGTTGGGGAAGCTGTAATGGAAGCCCTCTTAAAGGATGACATGGTGCAAGTGCATGATGGTCGGAGTATCAGGCAGTATTTGCCGTCATGTGAGAGAATCGAAGGTAAGTGGAGCCGACCTGTGATTTCATGAAATTTTTTGCTTCATCGCTTTATGCTGCTTTCCTTTATTCTGGAATTTCATACTGTGCTGCCATATCTCAGCCTAGGTTTCTTATTTAAGTACTATAAGAAACTTGACTGGACAGGTATTTAGCCTATCAAGGACTACTTGGTGACTTCATGACATTCTTTGTATCTCTTATTCGGCAATTTATATTAATGATTATTGTTCTTTATTGTATGATTGATCACCCAAGAAATACATGTGTGTGTGTGTGCGCGCGTGCACGCACAAAATCAGATAATATATGTATCCGCGTGAGTGCGTGCAAAATCAGATAATATGGGTATCTTGTTTCTACTCAAGTTCCTATGGTACAACAGTCATTGGCTTTGTATTCTTCAGTTAATATCTAAAATATATTGTAGTGATTAGCTACTATGTAACTACTTGATGTAAATAGGTCAATGTTTTTTTTTGTTGATATGCCAAGGTAGTCGTGTTGATGGTTTATTGCGAACTTATATATTGTTGCAACTACTTTATTACAAACTTGTCCGAAGAAATAGGTCAATGTAACTTCTTACTTCGACATTAGAGACCTCAAGCATTGTTGTCATCTGAGAGGGGGTCGGGGGGCTCAAAGGAGTAGAGGATGGGGGTATAAGAGGATCGGGGGGATCAAACCCTTGGGTTATAAGTGAAACCAGGTTCAGTTATAAGCCCTGAACCCGTCGACCCGACCTATTTGTAAGTGCAACCGACCCAAAAATAAACCAAAAAATGACTCCGTATCCTAACCGTATTCAATATTTTTATTTTGATTTTCTTAATTTGGTTACTCCTTAGCCGTATCTAATACATATCCAGCCGTATCTGTGCCCGATACGTATCCGATACAGACGCACGTCTTGTTTCGGAGTATATATTCTTCCTAGTGTTTTATCAATCCAGTGACCATGATGAGCTTAACTCCGGGCTCCGAATTGCACACTTCTTCATGAAATCACATATCATCTCTTGCTGTCCTTACTTGGCAAACTCTCGTTGATTGACCTCGTCAAGTTTGAGAAGAGGGACAGAATATATTGGTTAAATGTCGTTCTACTCATTCATAGCTCTGCATGTATTATTTACTCATTGTATTAGGCAATATTGCACCTATAAGTGAGCACTTAGTGTTTGTTATATTAATGATTTTCCATCAAGCATGAATGGATCCAAAGGGAACCAGGAACAATGCAAAACATGTTTTCCTTGGATGTATGAGCCAAATTTACAAAACCGATTTTTTAATTATCGGTCTGATTTTCATGGGTTTTGTTTGCATTGTGTCTTTTGGCAAATGCTTGGAAGTTGATAAATATAAATAGTCAATTTAGTGGTTTGACACATGGTTATAAATTCTTTTTTTGAGCTTATTAATGCATTAATTTAATTCTCTTAGAAACTGGATGGATATTTGCCAATTCTTTTGAACATCATTTTGATATTAATTAGATAGTCCTACAGAAAGGTCTTGTTCCTATCCATTTTAGACAATAACTTGCATTTGACTGATGTCTATCATAAATGTGGACAGTACTGGCGTCACTTTTCTAGCCCTATCTTCTTCTTTTTTTTTGATAAATGACTTTTAGCTTATTTTGTGGATATTTGTTAGGAGAATGGACTTCTGGCATTCAGCTAATGGAAGCAGAGGTTGCTCTTTATTGGAAAACCCTGTGCAGGCATTTGCAAAATGAAGCCCAAGTATGTACGATTGTTTAGTACTTCCCCTTGTAAATGGTTTCATCATGACATGTGAATCTTGTATTAATGTACATAATCTTCAAGTATTTCTGTAGTCCTGACATTTCAAGTGCATCCTAGTGAAATTCTACTATTTTTCTTCGTGCAGCCTTCTAATTTTTATTGTAGATTAGAACTAAATTTTTATTGTAGATTAGAACTAATTTTTATTGTAGATTAGAACTAATTTTTATTGTAGACATATTTATCAATTTACCTACCCACCATTCGGTGGGAGCTGGAATTGTTGATGTTAAGCGGACATCTGGTCCGAAAATTTCTACCCACTTTTTTTAGCGATGAATTAGCCCAGATTATATATTTAAGCACAGAATTCTACCTACTCATCATCTTCTTATTTTCTTATGTTTGCTTTGTCGTTATACTATCAAGACTGTGGCCCTACAATTTAGATTAGTATTTCTAGATAATCCAGGGAGCTATCTTTACTTTCTTGGATATAAATTACATTCATATGCAGTATTATCAGCCAACTTATGTAAGCGCTAGCATAACCTCAGCTTGACATTGTATTTCATATGCTTCAATTGTTGAAGGTGACTCACAACATGGTCACTGTGGCCCTACTGATTTGCCTACTTCTCTTGTTAATTGAATGCCAAGAACCTACATGTTATTGTATCTTTTTCAGGGGTAATAACTTGGAGAAGTGTAGAGAGTGCAGAAGCATTCATCTCATTTGGGCATCGTCTCGGGTCTCCATAATATACATATAAACAAGATACATAGTAACCATACGGTGGGAATGTCACAATAATAACGATGATAAAGGGGCTATATGTACATCTAATATGCCCCTTTGAAGCTCAAGTCGGTCACACACCAAGATATTGTTAATCAAGGAGAAACACCACATAGTATGAGCAATTGTGCAAAGTATATTTTCTAGATATTTGATCGAATAAACAAGGGGATCATGTGAGAGAGATGATGTACGACCAAATGATGGTCAATAGTAATGTGCTTGATCCTCTCGTTAAATAGCATATTGATCGTCATTTACAAGACACCAATTATCGCTTTATGAGGGACGTGAGTGGTTAGAAAGACACCCATAATGTCCAAAAGATTTTGAAGCCCTCAATGATCTTTTTAGCCATGGCATGGTTCTCAACCTATACTATTTAACATGAGACAATGCCCTACTTTTTGGTCCTAGATGGGATTAGGGAGTAACCACGGAAGATACAATGTCCATGTAAGAAAAAGACAATTTATGGCACATCTACTCAATTGGATGATTTGTATCCAAATACGCATAAAGTTATACCACGGAGTAGCAAACCGAATTGCATAGAATTGGTGCCCTGGAGTAGTGGACGATCCAGAGAACTGCTGAGTAGTGATCGGTGCAAGAGCGATGACAAACTGACCATCGACTTTCACATAAATATATTTTGGATATGAAGAATAGAAGGAACAAACAAGTGTAAAGAAAGGCCAAAGTGATAAGCAACCGTTCCTTGCAATAGGGATCGAGATGCAGATTTTGCTATCAGAGCGCGAGGACCAAGGCTTCTAGGAAAGAATTCAAGGGCTTATCGCCGAAGACGTCACGGGACACAATCGTGACAAGTTTTGGGAGCTTCAACATGCAGTTTTCCTATCATATTTGCTATTTATTCATGTCTTTAGGCGTTAATTCTGTTATTGTGCCATTTTTATGTTTTAGGCCCAAGTTGGACTTTTAGTTGCTTATTTTTGGGCCTCTATTGGTCTCTAGTTGCTATGTAAATCCACAAGGCCAAATAGGAAATTAAAGAGGAATAGAAGGGGGCCCACATGAAGCCGGGTGAGCGAAGGAAGCCTCCCACCTGAATTATTATTCACATACGCACGCGTGGGAACCATTCTCTCACTTTCTGTGACGGTATAGAGTTGGGGGACTTCCCTTCCTCCAACTGGCTTATATATGGACCTTCGCTCTTTCTTTGGATGATTATTATGCATTGAATAAAGAAAATTCCATATTTTAGTTTTATTTGCTTTTTTTTTTTTGAGATCGACGGGTGTTAAGAAACTTTTCGGGCAATGGACTCACTTCGAGCTTGGACTTTAGGAATGTGCACCGACCCACTCAGAAGTTTCCCTACGCACTTCTAGGTGACTCAAAGGGGGGAGGAATTGAACCCACAACCTCCTCACCAAAGCATCAGTTGCTTACCAACTCTCCTATAGTGTGTTTTATTTGCTTCTCTTTATTGTGAGCTTGGAGATCGTGAAGCTCCATAGACCCAGAGAGAGTCCAGTGGAACCGTGTAAAGTGAGGCCTCCATATCAAGATCTTCATCTTTCTTCCCTCTCCTTATCAAGATCTTCATCGTTCTTCCCTCTCCTTTCAGTGATCTCATCATCATCAACCTCACAAAACCTAAACCTATCATCCCCATCCTCAATCGTTCGCAAACCATAAACTTCATTGCCTTCCGTTATTTGAAACTAGCCGTTTTCGTATCGGGACCCGGTGATAAGGTGATAAATTGGCGATTGCCAATTATCGTCGATATTTTAAATGCTGATATAGACTCAAATATAGATATATATGGATCAGATATTTCACATTAAAGTGCAAATTGATTTGCTGTAAAATAACCAACCGAGGCAGAGATTGGAGTGTCATGACCATGTACAAAATCTATAAACTAACAAAAAAGGAATTGTCAGAGGATAGACCACATACAAAACCAGGATCTCGATTGGAGATACCAAAGCGCCATAGAGAACGGATAAAGAAATACAAAAACGATGGACATACTACACCGAGATTGAGAGTGAATAGTTTGAATACAGAACCGAGATACAAAACAGATAGATGACATGGGTTGTTAAAAAAGATATGGAAAATCTTTCGGTGATAACATAGACATGGAAAGAGGGGATGCCTTAAGGCCCGTAACATATTATGGGTGGGTTTTGTTAGAAAAGATACGGAAAATCTTTCGGGTGATAACATAGATAGCACTCAACATGAATGATTGGTGAAGAAGGATTATAGATTACCGACCCCAAATAGATGGGAAAGTGTTGATGGTATGGTTATGGTAATGGATAAGACAGTCAATTGATTCTCATCATCTTACATGGTTAAATGCTTAAAATTATTAAATTTCTGGGTCGAAATCTATTTTTCTTCACCCTGGACATTTCAAACTAGTCTTCGACAAGAGTGTTGAAGTCGAAACTCAAACAATTAAATGCTTAAAGCTTCATTGTGCTCGATTAGGCACCAGTACCATTGCAACACATCTAAGCACGAGGAATAAAATCTGAGGTCAAATTATGCTAGCTAGGATCTTGAATGCTTTTCCAAATTCTATTGGGGGACTAATCCAATTTGCTAAATCTTTTTATCTAATTTAGCTTGTAGTGTAAAACTTGTGATTCTTTTACACAAAGTGCACTGCTTTACTCATGACATCTTCTGAGCCGCTTTTGAACGACCATACAGGCTAAAGGTTCTGATGCTGCAACTACCACAGGCACTGAAGCAGCAGTATATGCCTCAGAAGCTACAGACAGCAATGACCTTTTAGATGAAATTCTTCCTGTGACGGTTTCTGATTATCTTTGTTTGGTTAAAGCACACCTTTCTGCTGGTGAGACTAAGTACCTCACCATCAACTATAATTTGGTCACTTTTTAAGAGCAATTTATCTTAAGTTTTAAGTTTTATGATTCTCTTGTTTCGATCAGTGGGCTGGCCAGTACCTCTGAATAGATCCCTGATGGCCATGTCATATACTATGTGATTTTTCAGGACCAAATTATCGCTTTGCAGCTCGACAGCTACTACTACTTGGTGCAATGCTTGATTTCTCAGACACCGCAAATAGGAAGGTTGCTGGTGCTTTTGTGCAGCAGCTCTTGCTCATGCCTCTTGAGTATGAAGTCGATGATGCGGGAAATACGATTATCATAGGCGATGGAATCAGTGTTGGTGGAGATAGTGACTGGGCCAAAGCGGTTGCGGAATTGGCTAGGAAAGTGCATGCTTCTTCTGGAGAATTCGAAGCTGTAATCACTACTGCTATTGAGGAGCTTGCTCGTCCGTGCAGAGAGAGAACTGCAGACTTCGTGCAGTGGATGCATTGCCTCGCAGTTACTGGTCTCCTCTTGCAAAACATCGAGTCCCTTCGGATCCTTCAAGGAAAAGCCATGGACCCTTCTGAACTACTGCACTCTTTACTGCTTCCAGGGGTTAGTGCCTTTGAGTGGAATATATCATTGATAACTTCTACCCAAGGAATGAAAAATCGAGATATTTTGTGAAATATCTTGTTTTTTCCAGGACACCGAAACGAAATACCGTACACAAATTATCGAAAAATTCTGAAATTTTCTCCCGGTGTACAGCTGTCCCGAAATGCTGATGATATTTTGCGAAATTTTTTCCCGAAATATCTCGGTTTTCCAGGATACGATATGTAACCAAAATTCGAGATTTGTTTCCTTGCTTTCGCTGAATTAGACTATTTACCTTCGTCTTACTTCTGTAACTCTTCTTGCCCTACACCATTTTTTTAACACCTTATTTTACATGGATTATAGGCGAAACAGATTCATGTAGATGTACAAAGGGTTGCTACGAGATGCCTTTGTCTCTATGGACTGTTGGAAGGGAGACCGAGCGAAGAGCTTGTAAAGCAGTTGCGCCTATCTTTCATCAATGGGCCTGTGCCAGTGAGGATCATGGCTAGCAAAGCGTTAATTGATCTTGCCACATGGCATGGTCTTCAGAAAGTTGACGGGGCCATAGACTTGAATCTACAGCACTCTACTGACGATAAAAATGGGTTTAATTCAGTAGATTTGACGAGTTTAATGGATGATATAAGCGTTGGTTTGCTCGATCTCTTATATTCTGCGCTTGACAGAAGTGATTGGGGAGCAACCAGTGAATCTGATGATTCTGAAAGTGTTCATGCTGTTCTTGGGGAGGGGTTTGCTAAGTTTCTTCTTCTCAGTAGTAACTATCCGAGCATATCTACTTCCCTACATCATTTGATCTTACATAGGCTCATTATCCTCTATTTCTGTGAGGAAACCAAGGAACTGCTAAGGTAAATATCAGGTTCCATGAATTTTGCATCTTTTTTATCTTTCCACAGATGCTCCACTAGTTTCTATGTACGCAGATTAAAGCAATGTTTGTCTGTTTTCTTTGAGCACTATCCGGCGCTCTCACGCAACCACAAGGCAAGCTAAACATGTGAAAGTATTCTATACATTACGGCCATTGAGTACATTGAATCGAATCTTATGACAAAAGTTGATGTTTTTTGTTCTTTTTGCAATGCAGATGTGCGTCTCCAGAGCGTTCATTCCCGTCATGCAATCTATGTGGCCGGGTGTGTATGGTAATTCAGGGGGCTCGCCCATTGTGGTTTCTAAAATGAGAAAGCGTGCGGTCCAAGTGTCACGTTTCATGCTGCAAATGATGCAAACACCTCTGTTCTCTGAGGACAACGAGGAAGGACAGCCGAGTGAGAAGAGTGATGAAAGCCTCGGTAGTTCTGTGCAGTCACCCAATGAGTCTGATAGTGGGGAGGAGGGGCTTGCAATTCGTATTGCTGCGGAGGTAATTCCTTCAATTTTCGATCTTATCGGGTATGGAGTACTACGTTGAACCATGTGGATCCTACTACGATGGACTCCTCTTGACAAAATTGTTTTGGGACGGGAATCAAAGTTTTTTTTTTTGACTGCTATCGTGATCAACAGTTTTACCACAATGGGGAGCTTTGAAGTTAACCAAAATCCTCATACTTACTTGCTATTGTTTAGGTGACAAACTTCTCAGAGAAGAAGACCGCTGCTGGAAAATCATACATGTCTGCATTGTGTAGAGTAGCCTTGTTGATACACTTCCGGCCATCGGGGCAAGAGGCGATAAAGTGTATGAGGGGGCTTTTAAATGGCATCATTGCATCTGTATCAGCAGACAAGGAACTTGTGAAAGAACTGCATCGGATGGCAGCACGCCTTAAATCTCTCGATGAACATCCAGATCAAGAGCTGTCTCAAGAGCAAGCTAATGCTATACTTGGTATCTATTTTTTTTTGTCAGTGTTTCCATAGTTCAATTCAGTAATAAGGTTTATGTTATATCATTATTTGTTACTGCAAACAATGAATTTTTTTTTGTCTTCCTGCTGTTGATTATCTTGTGCTTATGATGGTGCTGCGATGGCAGGGAAGCTAGGACTGGATGGAAATCTCAAGTTGGATTCATCGACGGTTCTACCACCAACGCCAGCACCACGGCCCACTAGAGCTGCTCCGGCTCGGAGAAGAGTGAGGCGCGAAGCCTCTGAAGATGATGAAGAGGAGGCTTCTGTTCCTGAAGTTCCGGCGACTCCTAGTTTGCTGAGTACGCGGTCGCAGAGGGCTTGCAAGAAAGTGGCAATGAGCAAGATAGCCACCAAAATCACCGAGTTTTCGGACGATGAGGATTTGGGTGAGTCCGATGTGACATCCGAAGAAAGTTCAGATGGATCCTGTGATGGGCTTGAAGAGTGAGTCATGTGATCATGTTAGTATTGTGAAAGCTACTGAATGCTTGAGTCCACAATGTCTGTCTCCCAAGAGCTTTTAGAAATCTGTATACGTTATGCCAGAAAGCTCCCCCTCTATACTAAGCTCACTTTGAGGGCCCATTTCATCGTGTAAAATTTGATGGATGGGGAACTAGTGTTATTGTGGTCAATTGGTACGGCCAGCATTTGCAGTCAATTCCAGTACAATTTGCACTCGCAGGAACTCCACTTACCAAATGTCCCATCCGATCATTTCCTATATTGCTGGTGACTACACATATTACCGGCGGCAGCACTTTTAATAAAAAACCTATCTTACCCCTTTGTGTATGAGGCCTATGGACGAGGGCAACTCAGACCCGCTATCACCTCTTTCTGTTTTGTGCAGGACGCTGCCCACCTCCGTCATTTGCATCCACCACCTCCTTTCTCCTCCTTCCTCTTGCCACACGGTCAATTCAGATTGATGTCTTATATTGTGCATTTGGCCATTCTAGGCTGAGTGTATGTTTTAGTTGGCCATTGGAGGCTGAGTGCTCAACGATGGACGAATAGGTTGTAGATACGTTTGGTCTCAATGGCCGAATGCAGAGTGAAGAGGCTTGGGCTGATACGATCGAGTGTAGGTTGAAGATGAAGGAGGGAAGAGGAAGTGAAAGAAGCAGGAAGAAGAAGGGGAGGAGGAAGAAGAGGAGAGGAGGTCGATGTGGTGGTGGGTTAGATGGGGCCAACAATGGTGGATGGGTGGCAACCTGCGCATGTTTGGCTGTGACGAACCCTAGAGAAGAGAGAGAGAGATAAAGATGGCTAGGGTTTTGTGGAGAGAATGTAATGAATATCTCATTAGGCCAATAGGCTAACATATATGGCAAACTACATATGTCAGTCCTCTATACACTAAGTATGTGTATAAACATGAATACATCTCAACACCCCCTCTCAAACTCAAGATGGATCATGCACCAAGAGTTTGCCAATCAGCGACCGAAAACGTGGCGTAGGATGTGACTTCGTGAAGAAGTCAGCTATCTGCTCTGTTGAGGAAATGAAGGAGAGTGAGATTGTCTTGGCCTCATACTCCTGTCGGACGAAGTGACATTCAATCTCGATATGCTTTGTCCTCTCATGAAAAACCAGATTGCTAGCAATCTGAATAGCACTCCGGTTATCACAGTGAAGTGGAGTAGGCCCAGAGGAAGCAACACCGAGATCACTGAGGAGTCACCGAAGATGGACTATCTTCTTGGTCATGGAGGCCATGGCCCTGTACTCAGCCTCTGTGGTGGAGAGACACCACTTTTTGCTTCTTGCTGCGCCAAGATATCAGAGAATCGCCCAGAAACAAGCAATTACCAGTGGTGGAGCGACGTGTAGTCGGATCTCCAGCCCAGTCTGCATCCGAGTAGGCTCGAAGACTGAGAGAGGAAGACGACGATAAAAATAAGGAGCGAGTAACTGTCCCTCTAAGGTACCGAAGGATCCGAAGAAGAGCACCGTAGTGAACTGATCGTGGAGCTATAACAAACTGACTGACAATGCTGATAGCATGTGCAATGTCAGGCCGAGTGATGCAGAGGTAGACGAGCTGTCCCACAATCTTCCTGTATCGAGTGGGATCTGACAGAGGGACTCCATTTGTATGATGTAGCTTCAAGTGAAGCTCAAGAGGGGTGTCGACTGTGTGGATATCTGAGAGAGCAGAACAACTAAGGATGTCTGAAAGGTGTTGGAATTAAATCCTATTATCAGGGTCGCAGCGGAAGCAAAAGATAGATCCGAGGATCTCATGGTGTATGTTTCATTACAATTTATCTTTCAAACAATCTACATGCGAATCTATGATCTTAGCATATGTGCGGACACCCTAGATGTATACTACGATCTACGGAAGACATGATGCATCTAGTTAGGTGTTTAGAACCATCATACCTTATGGATCTATGATCCGAAGAGGACGAAACGATGATGAACCGCACGTGAATTGCAAGGGAAGCTGTCGGATAGCACCTTGTTCTTCGCGAAGGGAGGAATCCTTGAAGTCCTATCTCTGAGCGCAAGAACTACGAGCCGACGGAGGATTACGTTGCGAAGACGATGGCGAGCCACGAGGTCTTCTCCTTCCCTTTCTCTCTTCTTCCTTCTCTTTCCTTCCTCCTTATTCTTCCTCTTTCTTCCTTGGCCGAAACCACAAAGAGGGAGAGGGGGTCGGTTTTTCTGGAGAGGGGAGAGCTTAGGGTCGGCCTCCTCTATCCCTATTCCTCTTATAGGGCCGGTCCCCTAGTGCTCTATGCATGCTAGGGCCGGCCCCTTAGAGATAGGGATGAGGGGGGGGGGGGGGTTTAGGGTTTCCCCTTATCTCTTGTGAAGCTTGGACGAAAACGCCCTCACAAAAAGGGGAACACTGTAAGAGAGATAGAGTGAGGTGCGCTGCTCGTAATTGAGTTCTGTCAGTGCGTATGAGCTTCTAGAATTATTTCGCTCATTTTAAGATTCATATTCAATATGTTATGAGCAATATTTTAGTATTTACCAAAATACCCCTATGACCCTTAACATATATGAATTAGGTTCTTAGCGTTTGGGCTTGCGCTTCATCGCGCTACTTCGCATCCAACCAGGTCGGGGAACAATTCCTATACACAACGACATGGTGAAACTTTCAGGGTTCAAGATCTCTAGCTCCAACCGGATCCTTGATTAACTGTTCCGGTGATACACCAAAAGTTCCGTTAATCTGCCCTAATCCGATTAACCCACGTAGCCACCCAGAGTGCGACGCGAGTTGAACTCTAGTGATCCTAAAATTATGTTACTCCCTCGTAACCCTGTTCTCTACTATACTCTGATAATCCTTAGTCCCTCCTATTATTGGTGCCATGATTCGATTTGGGTAGTAGGGAGCACCGTCAGACCCCGATCGATCATCTGACTAGGATTTGATGACTTGTCATCTATAACACCACACACCTTTCGATGCTATGCCGACCATCCGGAACATCGTCAGTCATACTGACAATCGCTAGGTCTGAGTTAATTGTGTGGACATATTGACTTATCAAAACGCATCCATCCAATACTGGACATCGGATAACCTGTAGGGATTACATGCCACTCTAATGCCATCCGGGTAACCCAACGTACCGTAGTATTGGATTATGATAGGTCCGCACACGTTGGCACATCAAAGCACCACTCAACTAGTTGGCTCAGTGTACATGGTCCCTCAGGGTTAAGGATAGATTATCTATAGTAGTAAGACAGTTTATGCACCAGTGTCTGAATCGCTGAGCTGTGCACTGTCTTGGTTCCTGTTCAACACGATCATTGTGATTGGTCAGGTGAATGAGAATCCCACGTTCCCGTGGTGGATACTTTACCACATCCTCTACCTGCCAACAACTTATTTTCAGAGAAGTGACCGGTATCACCAAAGCTATGAACTAGTTCTAGGTCTATGCAGAACTGGTCCACTGGGTCTCCCAAGCATGGATCCACCATACGCTTCAGTGGCCTACTGTATTCCCTAGGGTCCTTTATTATATATATGAATTAACATACTCGAAAGTAGTATTTTAATGAAAGCAATAACCAAAGTCATGCTCAAGACGCACGAGCTACAACAAAAGGTACTTCTGCTGAGAGAGCAGAATGCCACGTGCACTGTATACAATCTCAAGGCCGAGAAAGTAGCGAAGAGTACCCAAGTCCTTCATCTGAAACTGGCTCCTTAGGTGCTCCTGAAGACAAACAATCGCAGTAGAGTCATCCCCAGTGATGATCATGTCATCCACGTACAATAATAGGATCGCCCGACCTTGTGGGGATGACCTCACAAACAGAGAGTGGTCCTAACTGCACTCGGAGTAACCAAGCTCCCTAACAGTATGACAGAACCACTAAAACTAGGCACGAGGAGCCTGCTTGAGCCCATAAATGACCCGACGAAGAAGACAAATGTGCTGAGGAGGAACCATGTAAACGGGCTCAGACAGATCCCCGTGAAGGAAGACATTTTTCACATCATCTGAAGAAGGGGCCAGCGACGAACAACTACGACCGCCAGAAGAGCTCTAATAGTGGTCATCTGAGCCACTGGAGTAAAGGTCTTATCGTAGTCAACACCATACTCCTGAGGAAAGCCACGGGCCACCACCTGTGCCTTGTGCCGCTCAATAGATTCATCAGGTCGGTGTTTGACCTTATAGTGTTGGAATGATATCGGAGGTGCAGCGGAAGGTGGAGTTGATCCCGAGGATCGTTTCGGTGTGCGGTACATTTTAAAATTTTCATTCATATTAATCATATGCGTAAATGATAAAACAAATACGAATCGAACCCCTATAGTCATCTATCGAAATGATTGACATATCTCATATGTATGCATTATGATAGATCTAGGGGTTAGTAGGTTATACCTTCGTGCGGGATTTAACACCGCGAAGAATTGCTTCAATATTGATGAAGACAAATTCGGATCTGCACGAACACCTTTCAGTGCAAAGGCCGTAACTTTCTATCCCGACATCGGAATGGAGCGAAACTTAATTTGCCGGAAAGAAGACTTCAACGCCAAGAGTTTGCAACCGGTTTGAAGTCATTTGGACTTCTATAGCTCCTGAAGTGATCAAAACAGTGCAGATCTGCTCGTAAAATCTGGGCAGCAATCTCGAGCCGGATCCTCATGCAAGAGAGAAATGAATCTCTTCGGATTCACCCGATCTCACATATCATCCCGGATCCTTGCACTCTAATCTCTGAGTGCCTCAGAGTGCAAGCGATCTCCATCAATCTCACACACACACTTGGAGAAGAAGATGAGGGAGAGAGAAGAGATGAACCCGAGAGAGAGAGATTACAAAAATCCGAACCATAAGCGAAGGGGCTTTGGTTCTTCATCGGAAAAATGAGAAGGATGCACCATTTCAGATCTGAAAATCGTGCCCCTCACTCTCTCTTGTCATTTGAAACCGTTCCTCTCTCTCTCCCTCATTACTCTCAAATTCAATGCCCCTTTTTTATTACTAGTTGCCATATTAGAATTGTTGCAATTAAGGAGATGATTCAAAATCATTCAAATCTGAATTAATCCCTTAATTATAAGTTTGATGGCCATGCATGCTAGCCCTAGTGAGAATGGCAGCCACTAGGGCATGCGGGACATTTTGAAATGACCAAAATGCCCCTTTCATCTAGTGGTCGTTTACCTCATGCGGGACAATGTATGGCCCATCTACGTGCACGATAATGCACCCTAACACTTAGGGCACCTCATCGGCATCAACAACAAGTCAATACACCATGGGATGATGAATAATATTTTTACTATTTACTAGGGTGCCCTTAGTAAAAGATGGGGTGCCCCATAGTAAAAATTACTAAACTCGCATTCTGCGTTCTAGTGCAACACGCACACACGGAATGGACTCCTCATGGTATAATGGCAACATCGTATGTCTCTACACTACTCTGGGTTTGCCCCCTAGTGAACACACTTAGTCCTATGCTACTACCATGCTCCAGTGCGATGCACTCACGGAACACAGGACGATTAGGCATTATTTCTTCAACTCATAATATGCTGTGAGACAAGGAAAAAGTATTGATCCGTAATGATCGTGGATAGGGTGGAACCTTCAGGGACTAGGATTCATGGCTTCCAACCGAACTCGATCGACACACTACCCGAGTGTCCCTGTCAATCCTCTGGGTCCCGGTTAACCTGCGTGGCCACCTAGAGTGCGACGCAGGCTGCACTCCAATTCTCCCAGACTTATTAAGCTCTCTCGCATACCCCTGTTCTCCGCTTAGTATTGGTAATACAATGTCCCTCCACTTGGTGCCATGAGTCAACTCGAGCGGTGGAGAGCACCGTCAGACTCGAGTGACCATATGACTAGGTTCCTTCCAGGTTGACTATCATATCGCATCTCCGATCGCTTTGGCCAAGCAACCGGATCCGGTCAACAGCTCAACTGCTGACCACCAGGCCTGGGTTTAGTGCGGTGTATGTCATACCAAGGAACGCACCTACCGATAAGGATGTGGATGGCCTGCAAGAGTGGCGTGCCGATGCAACGTCAGCCCGGTAACCCAGCGCACCGTGGTATTGGGTCGTGGTTAGATCCCTTACACGTTGGTGAACCAAAGTTACACGCAACTGGTTAGTCCACCGGTCACGGTTCCTCAGGGTTTAGGTCCGATTACCCTAAGCAGAAACACGGCTATGTGCACCGGTGTCTGCTCACCGATCTGTGCACCGTGTTGGTTCTGTTCGGCCACAGACATTGTGCCTGGTAATGACCATTATGGAGATTCTCATGCTCTGTCATTCCAACAGCTTATCCTGATAGGGCGACCAATCCAAATCAGAGCTGTGAACGATTTAGGCTCATAGGACCGATCCACTGAGTCTCCCACTCAGATGGACTACTATATAGCCATGGCTCCTTAAGTTCTTTAAATAGAACACGTATAATAATACGTACCTTTATACAATCCTAAATAAACTATCAACCATATACAGCCAAACCTAGGGTTTTACGAGCTGTAGACCACATCAAACCTAACAATCTCCCACTTGGTCTAGCGAGGAAAAACGGTCATGAGCTCTATAGCTTCTACATGCTGCCCAAAAGCCTTTGCAGGAATTCCCTAAAGGAATCAGCAACATTATCTGTAGATGCTAACTCGATTACCGCCACTTGCCTTTCCTCCTAAAACTACCAGATCAAGTAGAATTTGTATTTGATATGTTTCCCCTTTATGGTGGTGCCTAGGCTCTTGCTACCGCTCTTTTGTTATTACAACAAAAAACTTAGCCTCTGGTATGCTTTCCAAGTTTACTATAAACTTACCAAGCCATACCACCTATTTTCTTGTCACGCACGCTACAATGTGCTTAGGCTTCTGTAGTAGAGCCCGTGATGCATTATAGCTTCACACTCTGCTAACTAATCGCTTCTCATCCCAAGGTGAAAACTATACCTGAAGTCGATTCTTTAGATTACACATCTGATGCTAAATCAGATCTTGTGCATCCAATCGGTGTCAAGTCTTGTGAAGTGTAAACTAACTCGTAATCCTTGTTTGACGAGGATATCGAGTATACTCCTCACATCAGTCCAGCTAACTGGACCCGGATTCGACTAAAACCGACCCTCCATTCCTGCTGCGCAACAGATAACTAGCATCTTATACATTCATGGCATACGACTACCCTTTGCATAAGCATAGGGCACCTTCTGTATTTCTGCCATCTCCTTAGGTGTCAAATGATTTATATCATTCGACAGTTTCAAGCTTTAGCAAGAAACCCCTTTTGGAGTCTTGTATATTGATTCTGGCTAGAACCATATCTCTATGCATAGCTTGTGATAGCGTGAGAATCTTGTTCTGATGATCTCGAGTTACCATGATCTCCAGAACATAACTCGCCTCACGAAGGTCTTTCAGTCGAATTAAGATAATAAACAGACATTTAACTTAGGCAACGTTCCTACTTCATTTTCAATAAGTAGAACATCGTCTATGTAAAGTACTAGGTACACCCCTATCGTTCCATCGCTCCTCTTGTACACACTTGGCTTATTTTGATCAAATCTGTATGAATAGATTATACTTGATCAAGATAGATATTGTTTCTCCTGGATACTTGCTTTAGTCCATAAATGAACCTTTTGCAATTCTGTAAGCCAGGTATTCCTGACCTGCTAACTCCTAAGCCTGGAAACTGCATCATATATCCTCTCTTCTGCCAACTTCTACCCAATGGGCTAAGTTGCTAGGTGCGCAAGCCTTAGATTCAGTATACGCCCACTCGAGGGAGGGTGCGCACAGTGATCCGCTTACACGGGTCTTTAACTTTGACCCAATCCAAATATGCTTTAATAAAGCTTTGATGAACCCTGGTACAAAAGAGTATCACTGAACACTGATGCAAGCTTTGTCTCCATGACTTTCTGTTAGACAGTTCTGTCAAAAAATTTCACTACTTCGTCGTAGCTCAAGGGGCCATCCTCTTGAATTTATGGACTAATTCACAAAGTTTGTCCACAAAATCTTTCAAGAGCTCTAATGGTGCTCCCACTGCGACAAGCTGGTTGTGGTATAAAGCAAATTATTTCTACAGTTTCTGGTATACTAGTGTCTGCATCATCTATTACCACTACGTTTCCGATCATGCGCTCTCCACTAGTATCCAGTAATTCACCCAGAACTACCTTACTAGTGAACATATGGTCTATAATAGAATCCCGCTCTAGGTAAATGGCATTCGTAGAAACGATAACCTTCTATTCCTCAGGATCATGGATAGTCTACCTTATATTTTTCTAGGATAACCTATAAACAGATACACCTTGAACTTAGTCTCCATCTTATTCCTCTTGTCCTTCTGCACATGTGCAGGACATCCCCATATACTAAAATGCCGTAGTATAGGCTTTCGCTCAGACCACAGCTTTTCAGGGGTATGAGGCACTGATTAGATGAGATATTATTCAAGATATACTCTACTGTGTCTCAAGGTGTAACCCATAGAAGGTGGGTAGTAAACTTGGCAAAACTCATCATTCTTTAGACCATGTCCAACAGGGTCTGATTCCTTCTCTTGGATATTCCATTCTGGCATGGTGTCCATGGAGCAATTAACTGGGATATCATCCCATGCCCCATCAGGTACCTATGGAACTCATCCAATGGATATCATCCATCTGGATGCTCTTGGAACCACATACGTCAGAATGGGCAAAATCCAATACCTCAGTGGCCCTTTTTAGTTATTTTGCCTTCCAAACAAGACTCGCAGGTCGGAAGGGTCTCCAAGGGGTCTGTATCTAGAAACTCAGCCTTCACTAACCTTTGAATTATGTCTGAGACAATATATCTAAGTCATAGGAGCCACAATTGGATTAAGTTATCCCAAGGAATAAGATGAATATGAATTAGATACTACGGCTATCATGTAATCTATTTTCGAACTAGATTTTAATACAAAGAGATTATTATGAACTATTCCTTTAGCAATGAAGGTACCTATTCAGTTTAAGAGATGCACTAAAGCCATGGAATAGAACTGAAAACCTTTATTTAGCTTGGAGGAAACATAACTAAATCTCTAAGGATCAAAATCCTTCTATCGAAAAATCTAAGATAATATATTAATAGCTTCTGCAGTTGTTATGGTATCAGTATCTATGTTAGGACCACCTTACCAATAAGTAGCCTTCTACTTTCCTTGAATCTCTATAGACACGAAGTCCATATTTCAAGAAGCAGAAGCACTGCTACTAGATGGCAATTCGACTCTACCAAGAGTTGATGTTTACCTGTCCTAGCACCCTGAGACCATATGTTCAATCTTCCAATGCCCCTTCTGTTGCCATATCGGAAGCACTTTCACACTAGGCTTCATTAGACTTAAGAGTCCGCTCCTGATTCTATACAGTCATTGTTTTTAGTTTCTGATCAGTTCTTACTTTTAGGCACTTCATAGAAAGCCTAAGTTACGCACTAAAGGAATTACCTTTAATCTTGATCCCATCCTTAGTGACCTGGATAGCTCCCAGAAGTTTCGCATTTGTCATCTCCAGCTTGTAAAGGCTGAAGTCTCTGACAAAGCTTTCAAAGGTTCCATATAAGGATGCAAGACAGATGTTCTCTATCACCTCGACATCTAGCACTAGTTCAAAGAAAACCAGTTTGCTCTAGAACCCAAGAATGTGTTTCCAAACCAGTATTCCATCAAACATCTTAGTGCTGACGAGTTTCTTGATGGTGAGATAGCGAGTCATTTGACTGCGCCCCTCAGACATCTGATGCTGTAACAGAACATTACATCAGAGGACCCGACATATGTCTGACTTACTTCTGAAGAGTTGTCTGCAAGTATGCTATGACATAGCACTTGCACATCTCTACAGACTCTCCTTAGTCGTTATATGCCCTATCCTGTACCACAGTGGCATCTAGACCTGATAGGTCTGGTTTAGGGATATTAAGATTTATAGCCATTGTAGTTTACTAACCCTAAATATAAGATCATGATGGCATTACCGGTCTACGAAGTCGGTACCCGTTATCTAGTTCTCTAATGGGATAGCGGACAGGGAATCTATGGTTGAATATAGATTGTATTAAAACTTATTTTAAGGATATTATTAAAACAAGCTAATTACATCCATATGCCAACGCTACCCTCAAAGCGAAGATATTTCCATGGAGTAATTTACCATGTATGCGAGATCTCAGATTCGGATACACCCGCCCGAGGAGGCAGTGTGTATCGTCCTCCGCTCACATCGGATCTTTCCGACCCAATCCAAATCTGCCACAAACGGACTATGATGGACCATGGTACCTTTTGGCCAGCCCCCCGTGATCTCCATGCGACACAACGGGTAGCCTCACGGGTGCTTCGGATGCTTACCCACCAGCCTAGGCAATTACGACACGGGAGTTCATGCGGCCCCCGCGAGGGCGGGAAAAGCCCTTCTCTCCTGGCATCGTGACCACCATATCCCGAAGGAGACTGCTAAGCCTCCGGCATGACAGAACATAACTCTCACCCGAGGGGGATGTTGAGTCATACCCTATCACCCAGAAATTCAGCAATTGGCCGTGGAGGCCAGGGGCACTCACACTGAGTCCTCTTTCACATCCCTTAATTATGGTGAGGGTTATTTTAATGCAAGTATTTTAGTTCCTAGGTTGCGACAACCTAGACATAGACCCTGGTCATACCGCGCTCCCACTAGAGTTAAGACCTCTTATAAAGTATAGATAGACTTGGAAAGGACCATAGTCCCTATCCCGTGGATACTCAGTTGTCACCTTTCTCCCGAGAATCACATTACGTACTCTCCAAGCCTTCGATACTAAATAAAATGATCATTACCCTTTGTGCTCTAGAGCCTAGCCTATGGTCTAGACTTACAAGGAAAGGTCTCCCATTAGTATGACTCCTCATATGTAACTTGATGTCTGATGTCGTAGATGATCACCACATCACTATTGGTTTCGATGTCAAACCAATTAGGGACATCCGACAACCTCCGTCGGACCTCTACCTAACGGTGGCATAACCGAGTGTTATGGGATCCAACTACCATCAAACACCAATTAGACTACGGGTGTCAATAAATGGAGATCTAACCTAATGGTCGCATGGACCAAGTGGGGAAAAGGCATCCCACGAACTAACACATACTGCATCAGATTATATTCTTTCACCGGGGTTTAAAGAAATATCCAACCAAAGAAAAAACCAAACATCCATTGATATCAAGTTCAGGGTTCGACCCCTGAACCTGACTAGTAATGCTCTGACATTTCTTCAATGGCATCTTCCAGATATTCCTTACTTTGGGCCACCGCGCTCGGTCCTCCAGTGATGAATCTCTGATCTATCCTTGTCCTCCAAGACTTCAACCTGTAACTGAAAATACTAGTACGCTCCGAGCAATTGCTCGTTCGTACACATTTTCCTAGGTAGAAGAATAAAGACAAGAATAGAAATAAGGGCCGGGAAAAACCAAGCCGTGGTCAACCTCCACGCGCTTGTCCCATTAGGCCTTACATTCATCCATCACAAAAACAATCGAAATACCATGCAATTATATTTCAGGGTCCGACCCCCGAAAGCAAACAATCACACTATAGCGGTGCCCTTTAAAACACACTATGCATAACATGCGACATATATGAATATATGATCTACGCAAACCCCGGTGACGCATTCGCTAATCAAATGCACATACGATTCGTTCCATGAAAAATTTTCTCATGAATCGCACACCAAAATGGCTCTGATACCATTTGTTGGAATGATATCGGAGGCGCAGCGGAAGGTGGAGTTGATCCCGAGGATCGTTTCGGTGTGCGGTACATTTTAAAATTTTCATTCATATTAATCATATGCGTAAATGATAAAACAAATACGAATCAAACCCCTATAGTCATCTATCGAAATGATTGACATATCTCATATGTATGCATTATGATAGATCTAGGGGTTAGTAGGTTATACCTTCGTGCGGGATTTAACACCGCGAAGAATTGCTTCAATATTGATGAAGACAAATTCGGATCTGCACGAACACCTTTCAGTGCAAAGGACGTAACTTTCTATCTCGACATCGGAATGGAGCGAAACTTGATTTGCCGGAAAGAAGACTTCAACGCCAAGAGTTTGCAACCGGTTTGAAGTCATTTGGACTTCTATAGCTCCTGCAGTGATCAAAACAGTGCAGATCTGCCCGTAAAATCTGGGCAGCAATCTCGAGCCGGATCCTCATGCAAGAGAGAAATGAATCACTTCGGATTCACCCGATCTCACATATCATCCCGGATCCTTGCACTCTAATCTCTGAGTGCCTCAGAGTGCAAGCGATCTCCATCAATCTCACACACACACTTGGAGAAGAAGATGAGGGAGAGAGAAGAGATGAACCCGAGAGAGAGAGATTACAAAAATCCGAACCATAAGCGAAGGGGCTTTGGTTCTTCATCGGAAAAATGAGAAGGATGCACCATTTCAGATCTAAAAATCGTGCCCCTCACTCTCTCTTGTCATTTGAAACCGTTCCTCTCTCTCTCCCTCATTACTCTCAAATTCAATGCCCCTTTTTTATTACTAGTTGCCATATTAGAATTGTTGCAATTAAGGAGATGATTCAAAATCATTCAAATCTGAATTAATCCCTTAATTATAAGTTTGATGGCCATGCATGCTAGCCCTAGTGAGAATGGCAGCCACTAGGGCATGCGGGACATTTTGAAATAACCAAAATGCCCCCATGCATCTAGTGGTCGTTCACCTCATACGGGACAATGTATGGCCCATCTACGTGCACGATAATGCACCCTAACACTTAGGGCACCTCATCGGCATCAGCAACAAGTCAATACACCATGGGATGATGAATAGTATTTTTACTATTTACTAGGGTGCCCTTAGTAAAAGGTGGGGTGCCCCATAGTAAAAATTACTAAACTCGCATTCTGCGTTCTAGTGCAACACGCACACACGGAATGGACTCCTCATGGTATAATGGCAACATCGTATGTCTCTACACTACTCTGGGGTTGTCCCCTAGTGAACACACTTAGTCCTATGCTACCACCATGCTCCAGTGCGATGCACTCACGGAACACAGGACGATTAGGCATTATTTCTTCAACTCATAATATGCTGTGAGACAAGGAAAAAGTATTGATCCGTAATGATCGTGGATAGGGTGGAACCTTCAGGGACTAGGATTCATGGCTTCCAACCGAACCCGATCGACACACTACCCGAGTGTCCCTGTCAATCCTCTGGGTCCCGGTTAACCTGCGTGGCCACCCAGAGTGCGACGCAGGCTGCACTCCAATTCTCCCAGACTTATTAAGCTCTCTCGCATACCCCTGTTCTCCGCTTAGTATTGGTAATACAATGTCCCTCCACTTGGTGCCATGAGTTAACTCGAGCGGTGGAGAGCACCGTCAGACTCGAGTGACCATATGACTAGGTTCCTTCCAGGTTGACTATCACATCGCACCTCCGATCGCTTTGGCCAAGCAACCGGATCCGGTCAACAGCTCAACTGCTGACCACCAGGCCTGGGTTTAGTGCGGTGTATGTCATACCAAGGAACGCACCTACCGATAAGGATGTAGATGGCCTGCAAGAGTGGCGTGCCGATGCAACGTCAGCCCGGTAACCCAGCGCACCGTGGTATTGGGTCGTGGTTAGATCCCTCACACGTTGGTGAACCAAAGTTACACGCAACTGGTTAGTCCACCGATCACGGTTCCTCAGGGTTTATGACCGATTACCCTAAGCAGAAACACGGCTATGTGCACCGGTGTCTGCTCACCGATCTGTGCACCGTGTTGGTTCTGTTCGGCCACAGACATTGTGCCTGGTAATGACCATTATGGAGATTCTCATGCTCTGTCATTCCAACAGCTTATCCTGATAGGGCGACCAATCCAAATCAGAGCTGTGAACGATTTAGGCTCATAGGACCGATCCACTGAGTCTCCCACTCAGATGGACTATTATATAGCCATGGCTCCTTAAGTTCTTTAAATAGAACACGTATAATAATGCGTACCTTTATATAATCCTAAATAAACTATCAACCATATACAGCCAAACCTAGGGTTTTACGAGCTGTAGACCACATCAAACCTAACATATAGATCCACTTACAACTGACATGCTCAACGCCAGAGGGCAGTAGGACAACATCCCAGGTTTGGGTCTGCTGAAAGGCCTGAAACTCCTCATCTATGGCCTGACGCTACTGAGAAAATTGAATTGTCTCAGTGTAGGACCGAGGCTCCCGATCTGCATGCAGAACGGTAAGAAAAAGCAATAAACTGAAGTGAGTAGCTGCATACAGAGGAAAAGCCAAAGAGGTCAGGAGGCTCAGTGGTGTAGCTAAAGCGAGCAGGTGGGTGGTGCACGCGCTGGGGGTAGCGGGGTGGGCACGGATTTACAACCGATAGTGACGGAGCAGACACAGTAGGCGGAGTACTAGAAGCAAACTCAAAAGCAGGAGAGTCTACATCCTTGAAAAATGATGGAAGAAACAAAGATACAGGGGTAGTCCGACGAGAGTAAACCTGAGGAAAGGGAGAGACAACCCGGGGATGAGAGAGAGGCATGGACGTAGAGCAGGAAGCCTCGAAGGAGTCCCCGGGAGAAGCTAGGGAAACAACTAGCAAAGGAACCGATGGAACATGAGGAGCAGGTGGTGAGGAAGAAGCCGATGGTGCTAGGGGGATCGGATAAACTAACGATGGAGGCGCAGGTGTCAAGAATAGAGGAGAAGTGATATCTAGGAAGGTGAGATCCTGAGCCTCAGGAGAGTAGTAGGGCGTATCCTCGGCGAAGGAGACATGTCAAGAGATACGCAAACTATGAGCAACAAGGTCATAGCAGTATTATCCCTTGTGCTCAGTACTGATCCCAAGAAGAATGCAGTTAGCTTCCTGAGCAGACAGCTTCATGTTCTCATGGGGAGGAAGAAGAACAAAGCAGACGCATCCAAACGTGCGAAGAGGACTATAGTCGGGAGTGGTCAAAAGGAGGCACTCGTCAGGAGACAAGTCATTCGGAAGAACCGATGAATAAGTGATGTTAATGAACTAGACTGAGTTCATAAGAGCCTCAGCCCATAAGCACCGAGGGACAGAACCACAAAGGAGGAGAGCATGAGTAGTCACAAGAATATAGCGATGCCTTCGCTCAGCAACACCATTTTGCTTATGGATGTGAGGACACGAGTGCTGAAAAATAGTTCCATGGGACTGAATAAGATCGCACATAGCGGTAGATAGATACTCAAGGGCACAGTCAGATCGAAAGATCTTGATGCACCAACTAAAGTACGTATGAACCATGGAGGTGAAGTCCTGATAGGCTTGAAGGATATTCGAGTGATGGCGAAGAAGATAGACCCACGTGTAGCGACTGTAATCATCACAAATGAGACATAATATAAAATACCCATTCATAGAGGGGAGAGGAGAAGGCCTTCAGATATCAGAGTGAACAAGATCAAAAGGAGCAGAGCTTTGAGAAGTACTAGATGAAAAGGAAGGGCAGCAACTTTAGCGAGCTTGCAGCCGGTACAAGTAAACAAAGACGAAAAAGGACCACGACCTAGAGCTCCAGAGTAGAGTAATCTCTTAAGTCGCGGTTCTGACATATGACCTAGTCTCCTATGCCACAGGTCGACATTAGGAGAAACAACTCCACAAAAACCAGATGATGACGGAGTCAGAGAGTGAAGAAACTCCATTAGGTAGAGTCCGCCTGCCCTACAACTTGCTCCAATCAGTTGGCCAGTAAGTAGATCCTGCATAGAACAAGAGGAAGAGATAAATGTCACAGAGCAACTAGAGTCACACAAAGCACTAACAGAAATAAGGTGTATGTGGAGCGTGGGAGCATGAAGCACAGAGGGTAAGGACATGTGGCAAGCAGGAGCGGAGGCTGAAGTAATGGATCCAGACTGTGAGATGGCTAAATGAGAACCATCTGCAATGTAGATCGGTGGTAGGTGCGTCGCAGACTGACAAGATATGAGAAGGAAGGCATCCGGAGTCATGTGATATGAGGCGCTCGAATCCAGTATCCAAACATCGGGACTACCAGAAGAAGTAGAAAAGGTAGAGGCACTGGAAGGTCCAGGAGGAGTGGGAGATTGCTGAGAAAGTCAAAGCTGAGCTAGTTCCTCACTAATGGACTGTAAATCTCCAGCTGAGACGGATGAGGCAACAATAGTAGCAGTGGGAGCCGATCAACCACGACCACGACCTCAACCTCGGCCTCAATCTCTATAAGTAGGATGCTTCTCTAGATGAAGCAAGAAGCAGGTGTCCACGAAAATAACCTGGCATCTGACAGTGACTGCAGAATGGTCTACCATATGAGGCAGTAGCAACGAGAGAAGATACAGAGGCACCTGGTGGACCGGGGACTGATGGTGGAGTAGCAACAAGTATACCCTGGAGATTGGGTGGTAAAGGTGAGAGTACGTAGACGAGTCTCCTCAGCTACCAGCTTAGCAACACCCTTATCAAGACGTGAAAGATTGTCCGGTAAAGAAGCTGACCCTCCAAAGCACTGAACTCTGGTCATAGGGCAGTGAATAGCTGGTAGACCTGAAGGCGCTCCCGGTAGAGTTGATACTCTAGAGCACGTGGCGGGTCAGAAATAGGAGCAATATCCTGAAGATCCCGCCAGTAGGATTGCATCTGACAGTAAACTACTGAACTGTCAACTCACCCTGCTTTGTCGACAGGGCCTGCGTGAGAAGCTGATACTTATGTGCTCCGCTCTTCTCAATAAAGCGAGCAGTAAGGTGTCCCCAGATCGTAGCAGCAATGACTAGCCCAACCAAGTCCCGGCGAAGAGAACGATCCATAGACGCAAGAAGGTAGGCTTTGATGCACTGATCACAAAGTCGTTAGGGACCATATTCTGTATTTGAAGCAGAATGTGTAATAGAGCCATCAAGATGTCCTTGAAGATTGCGACCCTCAAGAGAAGATTCGACTGTGGCTGACCGTGCTGTCCAATCAGAAGCCTCTTGAAGAAGGAAGTCCGTGGCGAGAGGAAGAAAATCTCATGGAATCTCATAAGAAGTCATGGCTGGTGGTGCCGATGGGGTTGTCAACGATGATGAAGTCATGTGAGAAAAAAAAATTCCATAAAAGAGCGACAAATGAGGAAGAGAAGGCCGCGAGATTCATGAGCAAGCACAGAAGCACGAAATCTCGAGAATTGGCGAGCTACGGAGATAGCAATCAGCATGCTGCGGGCTCGAGGAATCACAGCCCTTGCAGATATAGCAACCAGCGGGCTGCGGGCTACACGAATGGCAACGCACAGAACCAGAGGGCTCGCACAGAAGCCTTGCTAATCGAGTTCGGGCTGGTAGGATCTGGTTGAGCGCCTTCAGATCTGATATGTTAGGCGGGTGGCTACGGATCAGATATGTTGTGTGCGGCTGCGGATAAGATCTCAGTCACACGGGGAGAGGATCTCAGGTCGTGCGGGATTGCTTGGAGAAGGACGCACTGCGTGTCACGCCCCAGAAATCTGAAATCGATCCCTGGGGTATTAGGTGAGGAAAAACCAAAGGATTTAGGTTTAGTCAGCTATCTACACCAATTAGGGTTTCTCACAGGATTGCAGGTCTCTCATAAATGAAGAAGAAAGAGGAGGGAGAAATAAAGAATATTTTAAAACTTGATTTTTGTGAAAATATTTTTTTATTTAAGAGAGATACAAAATTTTGTCGACAGAGAGATGACCACGCTCGACCTTTAACCGGGCTATCCTCTCAGCATGTGTGGCCTATCGGTGTCACCACCTACTGACAAGAGTCCCTCTAAGGGAACACGGGGCTCAAGCCACTGACGGCGAGCCAAATAGCCTCGCCCACTTTCTTACACTCGGCTCACTGGTTTTAGAGGTCCTATCTACTGGGCTAGTCAATTAGGCCAGTTCTTTTTCTTATATTTTCATTGTGATCTAACCTAGGCTTGGGCCTTGAGGAGAGACCTACCCAAAAGAGTTCCAGCTGTATCATTACCACTAAACTTAGACTAAATGGTTCTTATACTAATCCCATCGATTACATAACCAGAAATAAAGAAACTACAAGATGGCAACTGAAGATATGACACTACTGCAACCCTAACTCCGCCTCTGGCCTCCCACTGCTACACTTGAACCTCCGTACCTGTAGGAGAGTCTAATCATGGGAAAGAGTAGCCCCCAATGGGAAATTGGGAGATTAGCCAAATTAATGGCTAGTGACATCCTAGTAGCCTTTAATAATATGAGACAACACAATCTAATTAAATTAAAGACAATCAATATTACAGATACATATCCTAAGCCTACAAGCAGTCTACGTTCTCATGCAATTCCTACTATTACTAGGTTGTCTAGCCTAAGGTCCATTCAGAATTCCACAGTACTCAGATATCAATTCAGTATTTATCTATCCTAATGTGAACCCGGATATTTTGTTCATCCTGCCCCCGGTCGGGCATTACTATAGGGCCTTTTATTTCGATATAGAGGGCTAATTCTCTCGCTGTGCACCCACCAACACCATGCACAAAATCACCCATATATAAGGGATTTTTCGTTTTTCATGGTGGAGCTCTACCGCCCAACTTGCTATCTTTGAGGGTTTCAACTATCCCAGGACAAGATTGCTAGGTCAATCCCAACTCGATGGTACCTCCTATTGGCTTTATCACAACCCTTGCCCGTGACCTCCTAACCTACTGATCTTCGGCTGTGCGCGCAGGGTGGTTCACAACCCTTGCGCGAACAGGATCCCAATCTTTTTACAAGGTAGATTATCAAATAGTTATCGAAAATGCTAAATAGTAATAAATCAGTTTTCATATTTTACACCGAAATTCGCACCACACTCACAGCCCATGCATCACATGATATATAATAAAATAAACACTCCCCTGGGACCCAGTTTATGTATGATTCACACACTCCTACCGGAAGAGTGGGGGCCATATTTACCATTAATAATTATTTTATTCAAATTACAGTTTAATTTGTGGGAATGCCTAATTACGGTGTCCATGCAATAATTATGATTATTTTATTAATATTTTAAAACATGATTATTTTATTAATATTTTAAAGCATTCGTCGCCGGACTCGCGACTCCGCATGCAAGGAGGGGTCCACGTGACCACATGCGACGATGTCCGGCAGGACCCGCATGCAGTATTGAGGACATCTACCCTAGTTGTTCTCATTTCCCATTATCATAGACCACGGGAAGGGGAGTAGATGTCACTTGGTTGGTGAGCTTTTGCTAGGTGACCTCAGCTCCGTCTCCGACTGGTTCATCACGGCCACGAACTGTCAAACACACACAGCGGACATATGGTCATTGCTTACTACCGAGTAACATGGGTTTATGCTCGAGTTGGCTGAGTCGAGAAATTTAGGTGTCATCAGACGCCGGTCTACCGGTACACAAACGATGCCCAATGGTACCGTCTTGATTAGTCAGCGTTGTCGATGCAAAGAATCGCACTACGGCTCAACTATACTATTATGCCTGAACGGTCGCATCCGCATCGACGCCGCTACTAGCGTGCTGTCGTGCTTCGAGGAGCCTTCAACATCTTGACCATGGTGACACAGATCGGATCAAGTCTAGGCAAGGTTTGGAGGTTTGATTCATTATTTACCCGAGAAATCCTTTGGCAAAGGTACAAAGACACAGTTGCTACTATAATTATAATGAGTCGCACGAGCCTGAGCTCGGATTGACGACCGCCATTACTCTCACCTAGTAGAACCCCGGGATTGGCAAGGTTTCACATATGGGTGGCTGAGCGGCCCACCGCCGTGCATAGCACGACGATTCGCATGCCATATAAAATGGATGTAACAATGGGGGCATCATCCGCCAACAATGGCCATAGATTGCCTGACCCAACCAACATGGTCATAGGGTTTTATGACCATGATGATTGCGATCAAGCAATCTAGGGTAGTTGGCATCACCAACAACAATGGTCTTACTACGGTTCGACTATACCAATTTGAGTAGACGATCGAAACCGTGTCGGGCACTACTACTAGTATGCCTTTGTGCTCTAAAAAGTCTTTGGCATAAAAAGGGGTCGCCGACTACAGCCGATTGAAAATAAAAGGGTTTCGACCCCAATCGTGCATCAGCGGTTTAGCAACTAAGGCGGTTGGGGTTGGGCACGGGGTAGTGCTTGGCTGAGGGTGGTCGGTCGGATCACAAGGAAAAAGAAAACGGCCAGCGGGGTACAGACTTGGTGTCTGACTACTGGCGGCAAAGCCGCTGACGACCGTTGCAGCAAGTGCAAGAGGATAACAGGGGGTCTTGTCCATGCTGGTCATGTGGTGGTAGGGTGGCCGGTGGGGGCTTGGCCTGGATGGGTCGGGTCTTATCGGTTATACAACCACCAGCCCTATGGCCGGCGGTCATGGCCGCGTCGAAAGCAAACCGACAGGGAGGGGGGTCGGGCTGGTCTCCACAAAACGAAAGGGAAAGGAAGGGGTCGGGTTGGTCTCACTTGAAATAAGGGGAATGAGGGGGTTGCTGACCTGGTGCAGGGCTCAATTCCTGCCGTGGCTGCTCCGGCCGGCTGCACCTCCTTCTCTCTCTGACGACTGGGCGCAACACCTCCAAGAGAAGAAGGGAATTTAAGGGAGGGATGAGGGATGACGGTTTGGGCTGCTCTGTGGGGAGGGGGGTCGTCGACTGCAGCTCCTCCTCCTCGCTCCTCTTCGGCCAACCGTCCTTCTCCGGTGCCGGCTGGTGCTCTTCTCCGGCCGCGCGCACAGCACACCACCGGCGAGAGAGATCAGAGGGGAGAAGGGGAAATCGGAGAGAGAGAGAGATGGAGATCGGAGGGAAGGGGGGAAAAGATCGGAGGGGAGAGGGGGTCGGACTAGTGAGAGGGAAAGAGGGAGGTTGGGTCTGGGTTTTAAAGGAAGAAAGGGGGTCTGTGGCCGGGTACAACAAATCCAGGTGGGAGGGCCGGATTTTTAGGGATTGGGGTGAGGGGAACACAGGGCAGAAGAGGGGAAGGTGAGGGGAGAGCAGGGTGATGGGATGGTTGGGCGGATCAGGGGGCGGGATTTAGAAGATTGGGTGGTTGAGGAGATAGAGGAGAGGACGGGAGAGGGGTAGAGGTCAATGGCGTGAGATGGGGGAGGTAGAGCGGAGATAGGGAAAGAGGGGAGAAATCCAAGAGAGAGATGAGAGAGATCGGGTAAGAGGGAGAGAGATCCGAGAGAGAGATGAGAGAGATCAGGTGAGAGGGAGAGAGATCCAAGAGAGTGATGAGAGGGATCCGAGAGGGAGAAACAGAGGGATTGGGTGAGGGGGGGGGGAGAGAGAGAGAGAGAGAGAGAGAGAGAGAGAGAGAGAGAGAGAGAGAGAGAGAGAGAGAGAGAGAGAGAGAGAGAGAGAGAAGTAGCTGGTTGGGTTTGAGGTCGGGTTCGGGTGAGGGTTTGGGTTTTAGTTTAGGTTTTAGGTTTTAGTTTTAGTTTTTTTTTAATGCTGGTCGAGCCCAACTCGCACTCGACTCGCGCCGAGCCTGACTCGCCCTCGACTCAAGCCGCATCGAGATATATTTAGTCTTGTGAACCTTGCCAAGTCCGATAGACCCGCCACAATATCTATTTTATTAAAAAAAATAGCATTCGTGCCATACCTCGATACACGTGCTCATATGCTCGTGTAACTACACCTTAGATGCAGCCTTGCGACTTGTACCCGGGAGTCACTGCCTGGTCCTGTTCAAGCACAACCAATAGCATCACCATAAAAGATATTAAAATAATATTATATAAAACTGGGTTGCTCTAGGTGAAAACACCCTGGAATGCCGGTCGTTACACTGCGCGCGAGGATAGTTGGAGAGAATCTCCGTCCGTACAGGTAAGGACGGACGCGCGTGGAGATAGCTGGAAAGGCCGGACGCCGTACGGAGGCCGGATCGGGTCAGGTCTTAGGAGAGGATCGACTGTAGGCCTCCCGAATCGGATCAGATTAGATCTCAGGCCGGACGAGACTGCTGCAAAGACGAGATGAAGAAGACGAGGGAGCCGATAGTGATTATGGAGATCACTATACAGTGCGTTCGGCCATCCAATATGGTACAGTATGTTCGGCCGTGGTCGGCCGAACGTACAATACAATGTTTGGCTCTGGTCGGACGAACATACTGTACCTTGTTCGGTCCTGATCGGCCAAACATTTCTCTAACAGAGTTAAAAAAAAAACGGATCATTTTGATCATTTTACTTAGGAGTAATTTTAGAAAAAACTGATCGTTTTGATTTGATCGGCCAAACGTGTCTGGAACAGAATAAAAAAAAAACTTTCAAATGGTTTGTGGAGAACAAATGTTGGCGTGCCAATAGCCCCGCTCCCCATAGCTATTTCCTAATATTTCCCCTTATTTCCATTATACCCTTCCCGCAAAGGACTACCCATGATATTACCAGCCGTCACTTTTCCCGGATTCTCCACCACCTTCCGCGTATCAGACAGTGCAAGGAGAAATGTCGTTCTCTCCCCTCCCCCCTTTCCTCTAGCCGGTGCCCCATACCGGTCGGCGTAGTAATCCACCCCCTCCGCCACCTTGCACCGTCCACCTCCTCCGATCGCCCGCCATCACCGCGTCGCCCGTCTCGTCCTCCATCCGTTGCGGCAACTAGTAGCAGCAGCATCCCCGTCGCTTGCTCTCGCAGCCCGAGCACTTGAGGGATCTCAAGGGGTGAGTGACAACGAACTTGAAGACCTTGGCGATAGAGGAAATCCATCGGATCAAAGATCAGGTATGGGATTTTCTTTGCTCTAGAATCAGATTTCATGATAGGATCTCTTCTCACACTAGAGATAGGACTCTGTTGGCTATCTGTGGGAGTTCCCTGTCTATAACTTTAAAAAAAATCTGAGATTTGAAGGTAGTTATGGCCGCTTGGTTTTGATCTCAGAACTCATACCTTAGATCTGTGTTTCTAGTGGGTTGGCTCCTTATGATTGAAAGGGAACAAGAATCATAAGTTATGTAGTTTAGATCTCGATTCAAGTTTTTGCGCGGATGTGCATTCAAATTTTTGTTTATGTTTTTAACCCCTGTTCAGACTTATCTTGTGTCCCTTGACTCCCTTAGTTATGTTTCTCAAGCATACATCAGTTCATCGTTCATTGTTGTTACAGTAGTTTAAGTGAATGTTACTATTTGTTCTTTTGATTGGTAAGTGCCTTTTAAGGATTCTCAAGTTCCTCCAATGATCAGGGTTTAACCGCCATAATATAGGTACAAATATCGAGAGACTGCACTATATGATTATCATGATTTTCAAACCACACTACCAATTATTTTTTTTGAGGAGATAAAATGCTATCTTTTCTAAGATCTTCTAACTTTATAGATAGTCGACACATATAATTCCTGCGAGGTAAAGTTCGCATTAGTTGGAGCAGCGGACAACGATCGCGGGTTTTCCTCTCAACTGCTGTCAAACATGTTATAAGTTCCTCGTGGTGGCACACGTCAACCAAGGGAGATAAGCCAAATCAGCTTCTTAATATGAGGGTATCACAATCCATAAGAGCTTGTTTGGTTGATGTGTTTTTAGCCTGTGATTTTGAAAACACATGTGTAGACAGTTTAGAGTTATTTGGTTAATAGGGTGTGACGTATGTAAACAAATGCACACTTACTCAATTTGTACAGCTTTTGCACATAAAACTGTGCAAATGAAGTTTCACCTAAATACATGAAATTTTAATTGCACATGTCACATGTGCAAACAGATGTACGCACATTATTTGCACAGCAATCAAACAAGTCCTAAATTAGATTTCCACTTACTCTGAAATTTTATGTTTTCGATTGCTCTCACTTAGGGGTGGGACTTGGGCGGGTTTGACCCTCCCAACCCGAACAATGGATAAGTATAGGCAAAGCTGGTAAAAAACTTGGACTGGTTTGGATAAAAAAAGATTAACCCGATTTCAATTTGGACGGGTTTGAACAACGGTCTTACCCAAATCGAGGAACCCGAATACAGTGACATACTTGCATCCGGGCCCGACCCTGGGGGCTGGGGTTAGGCGCTAGGCAGGCAAGGCAAGCTGCCTAGGGCCTCTAATTTCGAAACATCTTCTAGGATTGAAAGATGATTTTGTTGAATACACATGTGTTACTAATAAAGATTATGTATAACTTTAGTTATTAAAGTTTGAACACGAAATTCAACAAAGATTCAACATAGAATTCAACCCGAACGGTCAAGCAAGGGTTGGGTTGGTTCCACGGGAAAACGGGTTAAGGCGTGTGTAGATCGGGTTAGGCATGGGTAGACCATTCAACACCCCCAAGCCCCATCCTACTCTCGTATGCTCCTTATAAATGGTTCATATACTTCATGATTGGGGTTGTCAATGACCCAGTGCATGCACCATGTTAATGTTAGTATCGATCTTCTATGTTTTAGGCAAATGCCTCACATAACATATTGTTAGTGGATGGTCCTCTCATGTTCCATACACCTCAGGATTTTTCCCTACATTAGGATAGGGTTTTCATTAGGTTTCTTTCATGATTAATAGTAGGAAATGGTCATTATATAATATGGGCTTCTGGATGATTTTGAAGAAAATCTAAGATGTTGATCCCTATTTAGTTATTTTATGTATACAAGGTTTATCATAAATAGTGAAGAGTTATGTATAATGGCATAGGTTCATGGTGATTTCTAAAATGGACTAAGAAGATATTCCATTACTACATTATTCTCATACGTTATGAACAATATAAATTCCTGTTTCCTAGCACTTAATATTCTAGAAGAGAATTGCTTACCCTCTTTTCGCTTGAGAATTTGTTTTCAGTATTTCATCCGGTTTTTTGTATGACAGCTTGAAGTACCGTCACTTACTAAATTAAATAGCGGAGTCTTACTTTCTTTGTCATCTTGTCCTCCTTATACCTGTTCTGTTTTCGTTTAAGCAATTCGATAGTATGTTGCTCTATGATGCTTAGTGCAAGTGCAAGTTCTTTGACCCATATTCATATAGACTAGAACCAATTTGGTCTTATATTTGACCAAATACGGTACTTCAGTTCTTTTCTTGGTAATCATAGAGATGTTTGGATTACAAGCACACGACATTGTTCCCAGCTTTCCTGGTTGCATAATTCTATATATCTCATAGCAACAAAAAATAGAACTCTTGGCTTATTATTTTGTTGATGGATTAAATCCCTTAGTTATTATTTGACTCTATGAAAATGTTAGAATTGACATGTTAATTATGTACTAAACTCGTATTGTATCATCAATGATTGTCCAACATTTTATTGTATTGTAAAGATTATTCCCCACTAAGTTTCCATAGACTCAAGGTTTGGTGTTTTTAATACTTTTATACCATTCCCATGTTTGGTAGCAACATTGTGCCTTGGAACTGACCACAATTCCCCTTCTACGTGTGGCTGGCCATAGTGGCAGCTATTTTAACGCTTTTGAGTATTGTAATAAGGGACATTGGTTGATGTGGACTTATTGTTGGAATAAGATCTTACCTCAAATATTAGCTTGGGGTATGGCTTAACCCCATCCTCTCCAACTTGGAGAGGAGTTCCGCCAAAAAAAAAACAAATTCTTAGCTTGATGTTCTTTGATTTAATTGTAGTAGTAGATATTCTTAGCTATGAGGCTTGGGTACAGAAAAGGGTACACCTCCTCTATCTCTTTCTCTCCTCTCTTGCTATGAATGTATCTCGAGAACCTGGAGCAGGTAAGTTAAGGTGTGATGGCCTAGTAATGGTTTCTTGCACATCAAAATGTTTTCAGAATATCATGACTTCCCTAGATTATCTTCTCATCTTAGTGCCAATCACAACAATTAAAGCTTTCTGAATATAACCAATTATATCAGGTGATTGCGATTTCTATAAGTATAAATAATGGTAATGAACCAATTGTTTTAGTGAGGAAAAAAAAGAGAGGAAGGTAAATAAACAGACCCATCTCATCTTATCACCCTTTCCTCTTCTTACCCCGGATTTTGAACTCCCTGTCCTTTTCCGAATTTTGGGGCGTGACAATCTGTCTCACTAACAATCTATATATATGCTAGTCCATCAATGGAGGAGATCTAGGTTGTTTGGCATTTTAGATTTTAGGAGGGTCTAGGGAACTGTGTTCCAGTGTTATTAATGGCACGCGCCTAGGCTTAGGCTCAATTAGGCTCACCCTCTGCTCCTCAAAAAGCACAAGGCCAGGCTCTGTTAGAAAGGCGCGCGCCTAGGTTCCAGGCGCAAAAAAGGCCCGCCTAGTTGAACCATGTGCAATTATATGCTTGCACTTGATATTTTTGGCAATATGATTATGTTATTAAGTAAATTTGATTTATGATTGCAATAGTCTGAATATTGGCATATTGATTAAAAATTATTTACATTCAAAATTATTTGTTATAGTTCTTAGGTAGGACTATATGAGCAATTGTGGGTTGGATTTGATGACTTTGATATTATTTCAACTATTACAAGATTCAATAAGTTCCTTCTTTTCTCGATTTGCACATTTCATATTGATTTAGAAGCATGTGCACAAGCACACAGATGAAATAACACATTCAATCATTCACTATTTATTTTTTGTTGGCTATAATATCACATTTGATATCTTATAACTGGTTATTGAATTTGAAGTATACGTATTTGAAGATTTAATATATTTTAAATAGCATATGTAGAGCCGTAATTTAAACCTACAAGGCTACAATATTTGTGTTGTTGCAACAACGATCTATCCAATTTGTCTTTTTTGTTAAGATTCATTTTCTTAGTCTAGTTATGCATATGTGTGTGTGTGTGTGTATGCGCCTTACGTCAATCAGGCGCACATCTTGAGTTGCGCCTTGCGCCTAGGCTCTAGGAGACCTTTGCGCCTCATGTGTGCCTTGAGCCTTTCAGAACACTGCTGTGTTCTGTTCAAAAAAACAAGATGCATATTTGAATTTTCTCAAAATTAAATGGCGAAGGTATGCATAATCAATGAAAGTTGGAGGGAAGTTAAGTCTCATGGAGGTGAACATGTGATTAAAAGGATTTGCCAAACTGAGAATTATTCAAGCATAAAATAACTCGAACAGCCAGTTATCGTTCCGAAGTTCCTGTGACATAGTTTCTGGGCAACAATGGTGTATAGCAACTATAATACTAGGGTTTAGGCTTATGATGGATGTGAGATGATGGGGAATGGTAGAAGGGGGTAATAGGGAAAGTAGAAAGCAGAATTTAAATGTAAAAAATCTAAACTACGTGATAACTAATGAAGGCGTAACTCTGTACAGCATCCTTGAGGCATTGCATCAAGAAGATCTATGACATCACATCATGGAAGGGACATTGACATCGCTCGAAGGTTTAATTCCAATAGCAATCGAGTAGACTTAAGCAAATTTCATACATCTATGCAATAATTATGGAGCTTTATTGCCGTTTTGTATAATATGTAGAGGTATCCAATCATCACAAATTGTCGCATCCCTAAAGGATTTGATTCCTGTTGAATACAATCATCATAGCAATAAAATATTCGTAACTCCCCCTACACGTGTTTATATGAACTCACAAAAAAACCTAAACCCAATTGTATTGGATTTAACTGTTAATTTCCCAACCTAATGTAATACTAACCTAGGTCTTTTTTAAACACATCCTTACTGAAGAAAGACACCTAAACACCCTCTAAAAATGACCAGAAATTACAACAAAAATAGGAAACCCAAAACAACTCAAACTAGGACCTCAAATTTCAGTCGACCAGGCCTCAAGTGCTTCATCATGGCCCAGGGATCCTATTTCATTTAGGAATCTTAATTTGAGTAGGAATCATATATAAATGGGACCCCGTTTGAACTAAGAATCCTATACAAATCATGTATCCTAATTGAAGTAGAAATCTTTGAAAATTTGGGAAGGCTTTTCTTTATCTCACTTTCTTTTCCCTCACGTGGAATGCATAATTTGCTTTCCTAAGTAACTCGTCCCTAGTTCATTGTAGTTAGGCTAGTCACCTCATCTACGGTATTTACCACCACCATTATGCCACTATAGAGGATGCACCTAGTGGTGAAGACCAAGGTTTGGGAATTCAGGTTCGGGATCAGGCCAGGCAAAAAACGAATCGGTTCAGGTTCGCATTCAGGTTCGGATTCTACCGGTTCGGATCTTTTGGCTAAAATATTAAAAAACCAGAAAAAATTGAAATCAGAGACCGATTTGCCATATTTGGGCTCGGATCTATCATTTCAGACCCAAGTCTTGTGATATATGAATGACGGAATAACTACTAACTGAATATATAATTTATTCTAACAGAATAATGATTGGAAACAAATTCGAATAAGACCCGATTCGGGGGCATAATTCGTATTCGAGGATTCGGATCGGTCATAATCATAACCGGTTCGGACGAACCCTTGAACCATTGTGAAGACCACCATGGAATATTGTATCATACTAATATAATCCCACACATAAATGAACAATAATTAAGTCGCAATCATGGTTGTTAGTGTCTTATGATACCCGATACGATACATACGATATGATGCGATACGGGAGAAACATGATACGATATGGGCGTGCATATCATTTTTCACCTTATCATACGATACGTGATACGATATGTACGATACACGATACGATACAATAAAAGTGAGGGCTTTAGGGTTTGGTTTGTTATGAAACTTCTAAAATGATTTTTTAATAATATTTTCTCTTAAGTTTCGAAAGGGCTATACATTTTCGTTGAGTTAAAAGAATAATTTATAATCCTTTCCAACCTTGGGTGAAGAGAGAAGGCATCCTCCGTTGCATGAGATCTTGAATACGTCTTTTTACATCCTCGGTGGAAAATGGGAACATTAATATTCATATGCATTGATTCAGAAATAAGAATGTTATTTCCCTTGTAGTACTCCCCCTTTGGGTATATCCGTTATGAAAAGGATCAGAATCTTGTCCGTAAAGGTAGCAGGAGTGGTCTTGGAGGGTACCGACCTTTGCCATACCACCCCTAGGATCGTGTTCGGTCAAACTATTAAAGAAAAAAAATGGAAATAAACAAATGAGACAGGCATGAATAATTGCACAAGGCGCATTGGGCCTTGAGCATGATTTGCTGCAACAATAGTAGACTAGCATTTCTGCAGGACAACATGAAATGCCCCAACTCCCAACATCAAAAACATCTCCTTAAGTCCTTGTATTAACGCAATAAACAAGAACAATCAGTCTCCTTGTACTAGTCTTGTTTGAGAAGATGGGTCTACGAAATGATGGATTTTTGGATGCAAATGAACTAGGTTGTTTGTGTGCAATTCTTGAACAATCTTGGTAAGGGTTGTGTTTGGGACCTTTGGGTTTGTCTGAGCCAAGCCCAAACCTAAGCCTGGATTTTAGGAGCTCAGCTCTGTTGGGTGGGGAACATGCTTGTTTGGAGCTCATGAACCGGCTCGTGAAGGGCTTGAATAAGCCCAACACATATAGTTTAAGCCTTTGGTTGAGCCGGTGGTCACGGAAAAGCTCGGTAAGGGGTCGTTCGAGTATGTTTGATTATGAATTGAGCCAAGTCCAAGCTTGGAGTTTAGTCTTATTTAAGAAACGGGCCTAGCTCAAAGAGACCAAAGTTCTGCCATGTTCAATTATTAATTGAACCCAGTTGAGCTTGAAGAACAATCAAGTTTTTGACAAAGTTGAGCTCAAACAGAGCAACGCTCAGTTCGGCATAAGATCTGTCCATCAAGCTACAGCCTGCCAGCCCAAGAGATTTCAGTTCCTTGCTAAGAGGTCTATACTGTCTATAGAACGCCCCTTCATATTCATTTCTACGGACTCCTAAAATCTCTCTCTCTTCCTCTCTCTCTCTTTCTCTGCCTTGGATACTCCGGATCCCTCCATGGGATGCCCTTTTTGTGTTTCTTAGATGTTTCCTTAGGAGACTTCTTCAGCTATTTGGTACAGTTTTACCTTTTTTACAATCAAATGCTTATGTTTTTTTATAACGATCTAATACTTATTATTAACAAAGAGAAAAGGGGAAAGGAAGACAACACTTCAGGATCTCTTGGTACTTGAGATTTCTCTTCCTCATGGTGGATTATTTAAAAGTTTTAGTCTTGTAGTTGAGTAATTTTACTGGGCGAATGCTCTGGATGTGGGTTCCGCTTACATGCAAATTAGGTTCTCATAACATGATCAGGGCTTCTTATGCTTGATTCATTTCTCTAAATTTCTAATATGTGTATATATGTTTTAAATGTATGTTTCATGTCTCATATTACAGAGCATGCTAGATTTATATGATAGTACTTACCTCAATCCGTTGGGGGAACTCATTTTATAGTTCTTCTTAGGTCTTGCCGTTTTTGTAATCAGAACATTGGAGAATTTGAATTTAGTAGTAGACCCCGAATTTTATGGCTTATATGAAAGTATTTTTCTCAGTCGTTCGGAATACTCAGACAGTTCGTATTAATCTTTTAGCATTTTGCAATTGCAATGTTGAATGCATTGAATTTAGTCTTTTTGTTACTGCAGGTTACTGTTATTCTGTTTTCATCTTCTCAAATTTGTTGTCGGCTTATTGAATGGCGACATATATGGATATGCCACTTGATGATCTGATTACTAGTAGAAGTACTAGCGAAAGGGGGCGAGGGGGGGGCCATGGACGAGGTGGTACCTTTCGTGGAAGGGCAATGGGGATGCTTCAACGTGGGCCTCTTAGGGTTAACACCCGGCCATCTCCCTACAGCATTGCCAAGGCAAGCTTGAAACTAATACTGTCTTTGCTTATATTCAAGAATCTGAACTGCCTTATAAACACAAACATGAAGAAGAGGATTTCAAAGTTTTTGTGCTGGAGAGACTCGAAGATCCATGTAGGAGGTCTTGTGTTTTGGTGCATGCTCATCATTTATGGCTGTCGCATGCGGGATTTCAAGCACCTCACGTAGGAGGTTTTACTTTTTAGTGCATGTCTGTTACTAAAGGCTGCCAAAGGGGGATTTTCATGGGGCCCTCTGGGTAAATGCGGAATTCCGACATTGCAGTGCTTCATTTGTTGTGCTAGTTCATGGAGTCACTAGGCCGAGGAGCTTACGTGTCATATTTTGGGAGTGGAGTTCTCACCAGTTGCTTATCATCAACATATGTTTCATGGGTGGAATCTCTGCTTCAATTAATATCCGTATGCTTTTTTGATCGCGGTTTACTTGTAATTACCCAGCCCAACGGATATTGATACTAGTCGCTACTGCACGGTGCAAGTTCTAATAGGCGTTTTTTAAATTTCTTATCTTGCTGATCCATAATTCTTTTGAAGGGCGCTGGATTGATGAGTTCCATATTTTGTGCTTACTCCTTTTACTCCATACTTGATGTTTGTTGTTATTTTTTGTCAGTCTTTCAGCCGACCAAAGAATTTGATATGGCAACATGATCTGTTTGACGATAGCATGGTAGCTGCTGGGCTTTCAGGAATTGAAGCTGGTACAAAGTTGTACATCTCAAACTTGGATTATGAGGTGTCAAATGAAGATATAAAGGTTCTTTGGTTAGATAATGCATAATATTTACCCTTGAAGCGTTTAGAGCCTCTACAGTTGTTTGTCTCTCGTGCTTCTAACTTTTTATTCTAATTGTAATCTAGGAGCTTTTTTCTGAGATTGGTGATCTTAAGAGGTGCACAGTTCATTATGACAGAAATGGTCGCTCAAATGTGAGTTTCCTTTTCTTTAGATGAGGCGTATTGTTAGTATGATTTTTGTTTAAGGAAAATGCTTTCTAGGAAATCCTTGATCATCTGTTTATTTGAGATCTTACAAAGTAAGCAAAACTGAAGTTCTAGGAAATGGTCACTACTCAGACTAAGCTATCATAAGTAAGCAAAACTGAAGTTCTATTTGAGATCTTACAAAGACCATTGCTGTAGACCTAGCTAAGTAGTAAGTACTCTAGTAATTAGAATTGATTAAAAGCTCTTGCATCTCTTGTTTTGTCATACTGTTTGGCACACATGGGAAGAAAAAACTATGTGAATTTTTAAAGTGAAAGTTCCATGTGCTAGACATTTTGAAAATAATTATTTGTAACACATGTATTAGAATCTAAATTAGTGTAAAAAGGAAATGTACCATACAAATTTAGATAGGTGATATTTCCAAATCTCAGGGAGGTAAAAGTACTGAGATTTGTTGTTGCTTATGCACCTACCTTTATGCGAAAATAGTCAAAGTTTAATTATTTTTCCAAAATGTAAATGCATCAGATTGCTTGTTCCATTTTCTTAGAAACTATCTAAATGGGATGTCCCTATATTAGGGTGGAGAATGAGTTCAAACTTGGCCCATTTGTTTTTATATTCATAGGCTCGACTTGGGATTGAGTTTCTTGGCCTGCTATTCAACAGTCTGTGCTTGGGATTGCATAACCAACTGGATGCCATCTAAATAGAAGTTATTAGATGCCACTTGGGGAACATAAATCGAGTTTGCTGCTGCTACCACTTTGGAAAAGGATCATGTGTCTTGAGTCGAATTTTGATTGCCTCTATCCTTGAAGGAGCTGAAGCTGCACATTTGACAACCTACTGATAATATTATCTAAATTCACTTGTTGGGGCCAGAAGCAAGACGATCAACCAGGGCCTGGCTGAAATAAGATCATAGATGCCAGTAGTCCAGGCTTTGATAAGCACTGCTCATACTTAACAAGAGCTGGATTGGGCCTGGTAGGTAACTATTGTAAGCAGGCTACCCTTGGGAAAGGTTGGCCAGGTCAAAGCCTGCCCCGTTTACACTCCCTTCCCACCAGCCACTGTCAGATGTGATCCTTGATTACTTGCCCCTTGGCTATTTTTCTTTCACAACAATGGACCCCTTCTATTGAGGTAAAGCAAGATTATGTGATCCCATGACACTGATATGATTCTATGCTGGATGGCCAGTTGTGCTCTATAGCTGATTACATCTTTTGTGGGATAAATTTTTGAATGTTATTTCTATCAGGATGGGTCAGTTGTTCTGATTTTGTTTCTTGGTATCCTTGTTTTTCCAATTAAGAAATTCTAAGGCTACTTACTTTTCCATGAAACCATCTGCCTAAGATTTTGCGGTTGTATGCCACATTTCCTTTTAATTGTAACCATTCCTTCGATTTACAGTCTGCAGTTAGTGAGTTTCTTTCTGTACAAATAGCCTTTACTTTGCAAGTAAATATTGTATCTTCGTGCTATATGGAATAACAAATTCTAAATCTGTTACAGGGTTCAGCAGAAGTCATGTTTATTAGGAGAAGTGATGCCATGGCTGCCTTAAAACGTTATAACAATGTTCAGCTGGATGGAAAAGCTATGAAGATAGAAATTGTTGGCACTAATTTAGGCTTGCCAGTTATTCCTCGTGTTAATGTTGTTGGAGGTGCAAATGGACGAGGAAGAAGGACAGTTGTTATGACGTATGTGGTTCTCTCCTCTCTTTTTTTATTGTATAGCCAGCATTTCAAGCTCTTGATATTATCTGGTTGCTCCCCTTTCTGAAGCACTTAATTTATGAAATTGGTTGCGAGATGAAAATAAATAGTTGAGTGTCGTCTGTGGGCTAACATGGATGACTAAATTCGTTCCATTTTTCAGTTATACTCGATATTTTGTTATATTGATTGGCGAAGAAGGATTCATAAAGCCAACCCCAAGTAGATGGGACATGGCTTGATGATTTTGGTTATGGTACTCAATATATTGTTACATAGCAGTTTTCATAACCTGATTGTCCCATCCATATGGTATTGGCAATTATAAAATTTTGGAAAGGGCTTCTAGGCCGATTAGCTTGTTCGATACCAAGGAACAAAAAATCGATATATTTCGTGAAATATCGCGAAATATATCGGGAAAATGAAAATCCGATACGAAATACCACCTGCAATCTCGAGCAGAACTGGAATTGTCAAAATATCGAGCGGTTTTGCGAAATATCGCGATATTTCCATAAAATATTTCCATCTCCACGAAATATCGCGAGATTTTGTCGAAATTTCACGAAAATTTCGGAAATTTTTTTGAAATTTATTCGAAATTCTGTGACTGACTGGTTATAAAAGGGGACTGGGGGGCCTGGTTCTCAGCAGCTTATTTACATATAATAACATTAAAGTAAATGTCGTTTTACTTAATTTTTATTTTCTCCATTTACTTTAAGTTATTATATATAAATAAGCAAATACCCCCCATTTGATTTCAATAAAAATATCAAAAAAATCAAAAGACAAAGGAATCAAAAAGTACACTTTTAGTTTTAGTAGGAGAAAACAGTTTTTATGGATTTTTATAATATCTACATGGTGAGAAAAGTGATTAAATCAACTCCTTTTTAGCTCAAAAAATTCCACAAGATGTAGAAGTACGAGTGCATCTAGAAAACCATGGTCCGTTTTAGGAAATTTTGAATGTATAAAAACTTTTCTATATAAAAACTCTTTTTTTCATATTTGGTAAAAAAACAGTGTTTCACATTTCAGCATAATTTTTGCACAATTTCAAATTTGCATAACTTTCTTGTTTTAAGTCCGCTTTCAAAATCGTTTGAAACATTATTTTAACAATCAACTAATCTTTATTTCAAAAATATTTTTATCCAAAAAAAAGATTAAAAAATCTTTATAAAATATATATCAAAACCGAACCAAATAAGATTGCACAAGACTCACAGACTCAATACATCGAATACGTGTTATGTGAAGCTTTACACCCCTAGATAGGGTACAAATATTATTTGAGTGTTCCAAAGTGTGTATATATACTTGGTTTATGACTATCCAAACTTTCACTAAAAAATTCCATGAAAAAATCAATATTTTCACCATTTCTACAAAATTGCAATATTTCCACACTATCGAAATATTTCCATATCCAGAAGGTCGAAATTTCCACTGAAATGGAGATTTCGAACCTTGTTCGATACATATGTGGTTGATTTCTTGACTTGCTGGGGTTTATTGGGGATTCCCATACACTCGATTTAATGCATAAAAGTGGGGTAATTGGTTGGTTGATTGGGAACTTTCTAGACAGGAATAATGGTTGCTTTCACTTGAAAACCAAATCAATAGGAAGAAACAAAGTATCGGCAGTAAGGTTAATTTCTTCCCCGAAGTACTAGATTTTAGTGAAACTTTCTCTATACTAATATATGGTTACTTACGCTTGAAAACTAAATTGATAGGAAGAAACAAAATATTGGCAGTAAGGATAATCTCTTCCCCAAAGTAGTAGATCCTAGTGGGGTCAGTAGATCATTAAGAAAATATTGTATTAACAAAAGGATACACTTTAAACAAGATTGTCTTCCTCGCCACTAATTATAACGTGGGAGAGAATGGAGCTTTTATGAGAACTTGCCTCCCGTGTAAGGATTTTTCCCCTAGGGATGTCAGTATAGGGATGCTTCTTACTGTTTCTAATGTTTTAGGTCTTTAAACATCAGATGCTAACTTGTGATCTGCTCTCTCCTTACTTGCCGGAGATGCAAACAACTTATTATTATTCAATTTAATTTTAATCTAGTTTTCTTGGGAGGTCATTTTGGAAGAAATCTCGCTATTGCTATATCTCTTGGTTAATGGATGGAAATCCCTTTGTCGGTGCCTCTATTTGCTGAATTTGCGAATAGATAGGATGCTTCACAAATCTTTGGTATTTGTTGGTGTAGCTCCTGTGCTTCTCTAATCTAGAAGCATAACAATAACCATAAAGCCGTGTCTTATCTTTTTGGGGTCAACTTCATGAATCCTTCTTCAACAGTCATTCCTGTGTCGTTTTTTAAAATGAATTTCCTATATTTATTCTCATGTGTTTATTTGCCTTGCATATCCTTAACCCCAACATACCATTTCCATCCCATGGAACATTTAGTTTTGCGGCTTTTGCCACTATCATATACAAGTCTTTCCTTTAATGTCCAAGCGCGTAACCTTTTGGTTGATATCAGGGTTTTTTCTTCAAAACCTTTATCATCAAGTTAGTGATAGCAAGGCACTCCAAAAAACACATCTTTACCTCATGCTGCTCATATCCTATGGAAAATTCAATATGGAACAAATGTGAGAAAAAAATTCATCGATGGAGTAAATCTTGGTAATTGATTTTTTATACTAAAAAGATATCAGTCATATTTGATGCTTGGGGCGTGCAAAAAAGGGTGTGAAAATGCAGTTATAATCTGTTATTCATTTTGTCTTTTTTGAATTCCACTTATGATTCTTATGTTTGAAGAAGCTTCTAAAATCAATGTTCTTATCTTGATCCTAGCTCTTGAAGAATGTATTTCCCTGTGTATTCACATTCTTGAAGTTACATTTCTGATATTTCAAGGCTTTCCAGGCCAGAATTTGGTCGAGGTGGCACACATTCCTTCAATCGCATCTCAGGGCGAGTCTATAAAAAAATGCCAGGGTAACTCATTTTTCCACAGTGCACTTTATACTTTTGTGTCCTTGCTTTTTATCTGCCATATGCTTGCAGCTTAACTTTTGAATTGCACATGTTGCTGGCTTTTCGACACACACACACACACACACACACATATATATATATATATATATATATATATATATATAGGATCCCTCTAGTGAGATCACTTGGTGCGATCTTGTTGGTTTACCATGTTCAATACATATGTTGAATCTCTTTCCATTCAAATGTTTCAGTTCAGTGAGATATGCGGATTTCTGTACAGATTTTAGTCCATGTTCGCTTGGGCAATTCTCACTCCTCATTGAACTAAAACATTTGAATGGAACGATATCCAATATATGTATTGAACATGGTAAACCAATGGGATCGCACCAGCATGATTACACCAAGTGATTTCACTTGAGGGATTCTCTCTCTCTCTCTCTCTCTCTATATATATATATATATATATATAGAGTAATGATAAAATGCGGCGTGTGGTGCGTGCGGCGTCGCACCGCAGCCACCTGATGCACCGCTGCGGTGCGTGTGATGCACGCAACGGTGCATCAGGCGGCTGCGGTGCGACGCCGCACGCACCGCACGCCGCATCCTAACACGCCCCTATATATATATATATATACCTTATTGCTTTTAAAACCGGTAAACTTAAGCATATGAATGCTAATGATGTGTATTGTAAAAGGTGAAGTTCATTGATGGAATTCTGCATTTGAGTTGTGTTTCGTGTAACTGTATGGGCCTGAGAGAGATGGGGAGACGGCAAGTTGATTATTGCACAAACTAGTTATAAATGCGAGAACTTCGAATCATAAAATAACATTAAATAACAAAGTTAATTATCACAAAAACTACAGTTTTAAGTGCAGATCATAAACTAACATCAAATCACACTTGTAAGGAAGTAAAAAACATACGATTTTTATAAAGACATGCACTTTGAAGGAATAGTACATTATTTTAGTAAGTCGAAGCCATAAACTGATCCAAACTTTGAGATTTTTGCAAGCAACATATTTCAGATAAGTGTATATCAAGTTGACAAGTTGTGTTGATTATCTTGATTAAGAAGTACGGTGGCATATCTATCAATATATTACACAATATAGTTCGACATCAATTGGGAGATGTCAGTACATATTGATGTGTGACCAACCAAAATAGAGGAGCTTATAGTGTAGTATAGAAATGTTATGTAAGGTATTATATGATGCATTGCATTGTGATACTTCTATATAATGGTTAACCAAATGAATAACTGTGTTGAAGCATCTTAATTTTTCCCTTTTTTACTGAAAATAATCAAGGTCATCTTCAATTGCTTGCAGATATTCAGTATTGAGAAGATAATACAAGCATGTGTAGGTTAAAACTTATGATGATACTCCTTGGATATTATCATCATCATCATCCAAGTCTTATCCTAACAAGATGGAAGTCGACTATAAGGAAGATAACCAAGAATTTTCCTATTGGCTCTCGTCCCAGCGTCAATCCTCGAAGATTGGTGCGGAAAACCTGATCACAACAAGTTGACAAGAGAGGGGCATATACCAAGGAACCTAAAAGTGTAGTTGGCGTGTAGGTAGGTAGATCTGCCTTGTTGGTTATGTAGTTTAAGCTCATGCAACCATGACAAGGTTTGAGAATTTAGATTTGGTTCGGATCGAGCGAAAACGTACCAATTAAGTTAATTGGTTGTTTCTGATATATAAAAATTATCAAAAAATTGGAGTTGATTAAGGTTACTATAGTCAAGAGGTCGCATAGATGGTCGCCTAAGCAATTTTGGACCCTAAGTGCTTGTGCAAGGGGTTAGACAGGCGATATACAAGTCTACATGTTCCTTCCGACCCCTAACATAGGGTAGAAAACATAGGGGAGAGAGAGAAGAAGTCAACCTATGGCTGCCTCAAGTATGGTTTTTTTATGTTTACTGTGTATTCCCTCCGACTTTCTGTTTCATCCATCTCTATGTCATATCCTCTCTCTCTCTCTCTTCCTATCTATGTCGCCGACTCTCCACTTTCTGTCATTCCTCTCTTCCTTTTTGGCGGAGTCTATCTCATACCTCTATCCGTCTCGCCCTCTCATGACTCTTTGTATTCCTACTTTGCCATTCCCTTTCTTTCTTGCTTTGCCATTCCCCTTCTCTCTCTCCATGTCCATTAGACGAGCTCCCCTCTATCCCATCCCTCATTTGTCTGTCTGTTTCCCCCATTTGTCGCTAATTATAATTGTTACTTGTATATATGTATAATATGTATGTTTAGTACATCTATATGTATGTGTATAATATGTATGTTTACTACATCTATATATAAATCTTAATGTGTTAGTACTATATACAATACTAGTACTAATCCCATGCAATGCACGGGTAGTTGCGATGATGCTCGATGGGATCACACACCCGACACCAAATCCCGCTCCCATCATGTTGTGTGTGTGTGTGTGTGTGTGTGTGAGAGAGAGAGAGAGAGAGAGAGAGAGAGAGAGAGAGAGAGAGAGAGTCATTAAAAAACTCAGAGAGAAAGTGACGGAAGAGGGGTGGGGGGTGGGAGGCTGCTACATGGGCACTAGAAGCCTCAATTTTGTAGGTATTTATAGATTTTATATATCAAATAAGTTTTATTGATTAGGCCTCGCTTAGCAGGGCCTACTATCCTAGCTACCTTGACTACATCGATTTAGGTCTTATTTGGTCGATTCGGGCCTAGTTTAGAATCTTTCAATTTAGTTCGGTTGGATCTAGTTCAGATTCTATTAGGTGGAACCGGGTCTGGTTTGGCTTGGTTGAAATCTAATTTAGCTGAACCAAATCCGAAATAGATTGAAGCAAGTACGAACCTTGCCATATTATGGTTTTAGGGAGTATCTCTGTTTAGATTAGCCAAAATTTGAATCGTTCAACTGAGTAGATTTGGGTTCATCCGAGCCCTCGTACGATGTACCAGGAAGGAAAATTCCCTTATGCCATACACCATTAAAATAACACGCAAATTGACCTTATGGTTTTAGGGAGTATCTCTGTTTAGATTAGCCAAAATTTGAATCGTTCAACTGAGTAGATTTGAGTTCATCCAAGCCCTCGTACGATGTACCAGGAAGGACAATTCCCTTATGCCATACACCATTAAAATAACACGCAAATTGACCTTATATTTCTTTAGAGAATCATTAATCTAAATAAAATAGGAGTACAACGCTATCCATACCATAGCCATCATCGTCTATTTGGGAAGCACAGACACCGATACAGATACGGACACAGATACAACAATTTTTTTAAATATATTAATATATATAATATATACAATAAAAATATGATTAATTTCTATTTTCAGTTCAAAACATATATTAATATATATAGTATATGCAATAAGAAAGAAATCAGTAGAAAGAAGTCAATTCAACAATAAGAAATCCAGCAGAGGAAAGAAGAAAAATAAAAAATAGAGATGAAAAAGAAATAAGAGAACTTTGTGCGGCAAAACTAGAGGTGTAGGGAATGAGCATATTAGTCGGAGTGTTGGAGTTGCACCAATTAAGGACAAAATGATTGGAACATATTAAGATTGTATGGGTAAATGAAGAGTACAGATGACCTCTATAAGAGGAGGGTCACATATTATTGTGGATGGATTAAGGGAAGACCTAAAATAAAATTGAATGAAGTTGTTAGAAAATATATGGATTATGGAAAAGCTTTTATTGACAATAGAGATGGCTTTTAACATAAATGACTAGCGAAGGACTCGTCCTTAGCTGACCCTAAATAGATGTGGCAAAGCTCAATGGTTTATGGTTTACTGTAATATTGGAGGATTTTTCGTGATCCTACTCTATTCTTGAGAAGAGGTAGGTGGTGAGTGGTTTGAGTGTCGATCTCGATGTTTGCCGATCATCACCTCTCTTCGTTCGGAGTTATCCACTGGCTTGTCTCTGCTCAAAAGTAAGGCACTTGAAAGGATCGAAGGCCCTCCAATGCTCAAGTCATGGTGAAGGCTGTTGTAAAAGGTTCAGAAATCACCTTGTCCTTGGTTTCCCTTAGGCTCCTTATACAAGAGTCGGGGCCAGCATGCATGTCCTTGTTGGGATTGACTACACTAATCTTGCATGCCATCACACCGCGATTTCAGGGTTGTGGCTAACATTGTGGAATAAGCTCATTGAGCGATCCGTACATGCCCCTCGTTTGGGCATGGATGACATGGCGTCATTGAAGGAGGTGTGAAAGTGGGTGTAACTTTCGTTACAACATGATTTCCTTTAGTGATCCGAACATCCCTATGATTCTCGAAGATCCATCACATCCACAGCCATAATCTCCTCTAGGGAGTAGGGTTGTCTCACGACCGTCAGAGACACAACGTTTAGACTGCCTGTGGGGAGTATAGGTTGACTCTATTCACCCTAGAGGTCGGCTATATGACAGCTGTACTGATGTTTGGTTGAACTTAGCTCTGGCAGGGGTGCCAGCTGAATTGGTCCTTGGTTGGAATTGGAGGTAGCAAGGGTGTCAGGTTTACCAAGACGACTTGAGTTCCCTTTGCCTAGACCCTGAGGAGAGGTCGGATGTTGTTCGCCGACCGTCTGTTGTGCTTGGTTCGAGTTATTTCTACCGTCGAGCTGAGAGGTCGATGCCCCATGACACTCTGGCTTAGCCTTTGGCTAGGCCTCGAGACGTCTGACGATCAGAGTGTGTGTTCGACTTAGGCTGGGCCACGTATGTTCCTGTTAGGTGACGTGTTCCTCAGATATCTGGTGCCTACGATGATCATTGGATCTTAGATGAGGTGCATATTGTTGACAAAATGTACATTGTGTGTAGTACTGCCATGCAGATGTTGACTTGAGTGACCTCCCAAAAATTAGATTGAGTTGAAATTATGGGTCATCTTGACTGCTCTATTTGGGCTGGTCATCCTTCCTATAGGCTGCTTGCTCATGTCATCTGAGTAGATGACATTATTTTTTAGTTAACAATGACTTCGCGTGCTTTGTCAACACTGCCAAAAGCTAAATGCTTTTGTTATTGATATTGTTATTATGCCTATACTCATCTGAATTTCTTTTGTAATTCATTATAAATTTTTGTTCCCATTATGCACCTTTTTTAACTTCAGCTCTTTGGATAACTTTTTGTACCACGAAAAAATTCCTGTATCAGATCTTGCTTTCTATCTACTTTGTCTAGCTCAGTGTAGGGGCACCATGAAGGGTTGCTTCCCTGTTGCATGAGCTACAATCATGTAAACAACAAGAGAGGTGTCCTAGCCTTCCAGGTTTCTTAGTACTTCCCTCTCTTGCCACGTTACCAAGATTATGTTAGCAGCATCACTTACGGTGAGATTGGGTAAGCTTTTATGCCCCCCGCCCCCACATGGCTCCTTGGTCTGCAGCCCCGCGATCGATCAATGCGGAGGTGAGAGAAACTGCACAGGATTTGACATGTTTTCTCTCTCCCTGGTAACGTGTAAAAAATGGCTTTATTCCCTGCATCTTAGCCGGGATCACTCGCGCCGGCTCCCGATTCCTCTAATCCAAACTCATGATGCGGTAAAGCGGGGTCTGCTTACGTGATAAGTGGTGGCCGTGGAATCGTGGATCAATTCCACCAAGTCAAACACCGCCTTAGAGTGTCAGCATAAAGTTGACGGTCGATAAGAGTGGTTGAAAAATTATTATCGATCTTCTGTGGAGCCTTCTTTACTAGACTTGTGCTCTCCACAGTCCGACCTCCCTTGATGTGAGATAAGACTTGGGTGTTGATGATTTTGATCATGCACCATAGTTTGTTAGACCTTGGTGCTTTTAGGTGTTTTTTGCAGCATGTAGCTGAAACAAACCTTTTCAAAGACCTACAAAGACAATAGGGTCTTAGAGCATCTTCGACGGGCTCCTAGGTGCCTTCCCTATTCTAGTAGCTCCTAGATGCCACATAGGCAAAGTTGGGAGTGGGTATTGAAGAGCTCTCCAACGGATTCCCAAGCCTTCCCTATTTCTCTAGTGGGGTTTGATCCCAGCCTTTCGTTACACTCTGGCCCGAACTATGAGTTTCTACTAGGTGGCAAAATGCCGTAGAACTTGTGTGTACTGGGGACCAATAACAAGAGAATCTGCTCGTCAGCTGTGATGAGCGGGCTAGCAAAAAGTTATATTTGGGAGCGACGTAGGAGTCCATTGGAGCCGGGTTTTCTCCTCCCGCGCGTCACTTCCAGCGAAGGAACGTATATTAGGAGCCCGATGGAAATGCTCTTAGCTACGCTATTGACTAGTTGAACAATGGAAAGTACCATAAGTATTGAAAATAGACTTGATATCTGGGATTGCATATCGTTTTTACGAGGAAATGCAATATTTTATTTTAGCATAATATTTATCCATCAAGTAAATTATTGTGAAAATCATGACGAATTAATATTTGTTAGATCTGTAGTGTCAGGTCGGTCTCGATTGCAATTACAGGTTCCATCCTGAGCTGAAAACAAACTGATACCCCCAATCACTAATAAGTTTTTACATTGCAGAACCAGATTTTGACCTCTTTTTTTATGTGGTAAGAGACTTTTGAGTAAACGTACTCCATCATAGGTACTAGCTGTCCTAATAATGCCATCATGTTTGCAGGTTGAATCGTGGAGGCTTTCAGCAAGGCCGCGGTCGTGGCAGAGGCTACGGTGGTCGAGGCCGAGGCCGAGGCCGTGGCCATGGGAGGAAGCAACCCATGGAGAAATCGACAGATGAACTGAACAGGGAATTGGAGACCTACCATGCAGAAGCGATGAATACATCATAACCTGTATTGGTGCTCGTTGCGACGGCCTTTGGTTGGATTTCCATGTTGTGGTGTACTAAAGCGGTTGAGGGTTGAGAGTATCTTTTCCTTCCTTTCATGGCTTTTGAGATAGTTGTATATGATCTCCAACTGATAGCTCAGTTGGTAAGACATACAACCCGTGGCCTTGGTCAAGGGTTCGAATAAGTGTTCCTGCATATTTCCTCTGTCTGTTGTGGTGGGCCTTTCTCTCGTCTTAGAGGCGAGCTTTCCTACTTGTGCGGTTATTAAAAATCAGGGCATTTCTCTCGTATCTATGGCAAGTTTCGATCTTCGGGCTACCTTGTGCAGTGTGCAGTAGGGGTGGGACTTGGGGGCGGTCTGATCAGAACCCGAACGCCCAATCCGAACAATGGACAAACATGGGCAAAGTTGGTTAAAAATTTGGACGAGTTTGGACAAAAAAGATGAACCCGATTTCAATTTGAACGGGTTTGGGCACCAAACTTTCCAACCCGAGGAAGCCGAGGAAGTGACACTAAGGTTGAATGCTTTGATAGTTTTTTTATGGAAATCAAAGGCTGTCTGTTTGATGTTGAATGTTAAGTATTCATGTGAAATATGTGAGATATGGGTTGGACTTTATGCTTTCCAATGTTTTAAAAAGCGTTAAGTAGACCTAATGCGGTAGGGGAGTTTCAAGGCGGTAAGGTGGAAGGCGGATGCCTAAGCGGCCGCTAGGCCGCCTAGAGATTGAGACGCTCAAAAATTTATAAAATATTTTACTTAGAATTTGTATAATTATTATGTTTATAGTGTCATTCTTTTTTTAGAAGTTCACAATGGGTCAAGGATGCTACTATCATCATTCTTTCAAGTGGTCACAATGGGTCAAGAGAGCCACTACACACTAGTGTACTAATTAAAAAAAAAAAAAGAGATTATGATGAAGAAAATGAAGAAGACAAATGGGAGAAAGTAAACTTATGAATAATTGTCTTCAACAATGACATTGACGACTGTTCTTTTATGGACATCGAGAAAAGCGGATCTCAACTTAGGCGACGCAGTTGAAGGCCCAAAATGTCTAGGAGGGTGCCCGGACCGTTTTTTAAAACAGTGATGCTTTCGTTATGCAAATCAAAGATTTTTTTTATGTAATTAAAAAATATGTTGGTTTTTTGTTTCTTCTATCTATTTAAGTGCGTAAACATTATTTTGTAAATTGGGCAACCCGAATAACCCAAGCAACTAAACTGGGCAAGCACGAGTTAGGCGTCCACGGGTTCAACGGACAAAATAGGTTAAGGTTTATGCAAGTTGGGTTGGACAGACCCTTCAACCCGCCCAAGGCCCACCTCTATTGTGCACATGTGATGTACCGACCACTATGTTGTTGGTTGTAAGAATAATAAAACAGAGGTGGTTGCATATGTTCCCTGTGTGCTTCATCAGCTGTATTCAGTAGCCTTCAAGACTAGTAATTGTCCCTGTCCACCGACAATTTCATTCGATTGGAAGCTGACGTAACCATTGAGCATTGTCCTGTCAATTCAGTGTCAGGTTTATGAGTCATTCCTTGTGTGTTGGGGGGGGGGATCTTCTAAATTCAACAATTAGGGTTAATTATATAAAATCTTTTCTATCATCAATCATGGAATCATCATGGTTCGGGGTCCAGCCATCCATATCTATCCGCACCTATTTAATCACCCGGCCGTTATATGGGAGCCTCCTGGGATTCTTCCGGTGGCTTGTAGTTCTCAATAATCCGGAACCATCTAAACGGACATAAATAACATGTGTCGATGGCCGGACCCTAACCACAATAATATCGTCATTCGGGTAAGGGCTTTAGTTTTATATTAGACATCGGCTGCATCTAGCACCCTCCGTCAACTTTTTTATTCCAGAACTTTCCTTGTCCTTGTAAGCTTATGCTAAATAGTTCTAAACCATTCAAGTCTTATTGGAATTCGATAAGGGTATTTTCGAGATAAAGAGTCGACGGAGGGGGCCAAAGTAGGGGTGGCAATCCTTGACCCGACCCGCCAACCTGATCCGAACCCGACCCGAAGTTAGCGGTTTTGCGTTTGGTTTAAACGGGTTCGGGTCATAAACAGGTTGACCCGATTGACCTATTTATTTAATGGGTCGGGTTCTGGTTTGTACTTATAACCCGAATGACCCGACTTGATCCGCTTACCAAATGGGTCGTGTCAACCCGACCCGAGCCAACTCGACCTAACCCGATCAAACCCGACCCAATCCGACCTGTCTTGACCCAACCCAACCTCGACACGACCGACCCGTTTAGTAAACGGGTTAAACAGGTCGGGTCAACCCGTTTATTAGACGGGTCAGATTTGTGTTTAAGTTTTTGACCTGTTTATTAAACGGGTCGGGTTGGGATTGGGTGTTTTGCCCTTATACCTATGTCTCAATCCGACCCGACCCATTGCCACCCCTAGGCCAAAGGCAGACAACATAGTTCACGATTCAATTTGTCACAAAAAAAAAAGAGGGACCAATTTGAAACGAGGTGTATTGTTTAGGGGAGGGTTTTATAATTTGCCTTGACATTATTGAGCCTCGATTTAATATTTAATCTTTTTTTTACTATGGCTGTTTTTTTTTGCCTAACAACTCTCAGCCATTTTTCATCCGGACGCATTGGTGGATTATTATCCACTTTAAATTGAGATGGTTTGTGTGGCTTGGATCATTGATGATGGTTGTCTTCCACTGTTGGTTAGATCAGTCAATGCTTATGGGGCCTACCATGCTTATCGGGCCTACCATGTGAATTTGTTTCCTTTTTTTTGGAGTAATGTGGCTTAGGTCCCTGACAATAGATCACTTTGAGCTAAAGGACTGACAATGTTTAGGTTTAGTAAAAAGTCCTTTTGAAACAACTTTAAATTCGCACTGCTATAATGATTTCGGTCAGCTACAATGATTTCAGTTAGGGTTTAATGCTAGGTGTATAGAATTAGATTTAGGATTCGCTATTTAGGGTATAGATTTAAGATTGGTTGGATAATAGAAGAGGTAGTTTTATCATTTAAAGGGGTGAAAAAACCTACGGATGAACTTGCTGTCATTGCATCTTTTGGGGAGCGACTTGACAAAAGCATCTTCTTGCCTTTCCTTTTCACCGAACTAATATCTTATCAGAGACCTAACATTAAATGCCCCTCCTTTTTTTTTCGACCCTAGCCAGACCCTAAGTCACCGCCACAGGACGAACAACACACAACCACCAGATCCTATACACTCAAAATCAGCTCTCACTTAGCTCTATATATGCTTATTTTAAAGAGAATTTTTTCAAAATGAGCGCCAACTTTGCCGTATTGTCCAAACTAAGCCTCCTCCAAAAGTTATTACTTTTCTGATCACCTACACGTGCGAAATCAGCCGCACACAAATATTTTCGCTTTTTAGATCCATTGTACCTCTAACATCCAATGCGACCCAGTCCCTTATTGTGATAGAAGCCTACCTCGTCGATGACTGTCTACCACTGCGATTGCCACCTCCGCCATCGCTGGCCACAAGTTCGGACAGCCTGCGGCCATCGTCATTGGTGTCCGTAGTCACTGCCGACCACCACCGTTGCCCTGGCCACCGTTCTAAAGAAAAAAAAAATGCAGGTTTGTGACCGCCAAAACTTTGTTGCGGCGACCACAACTTGTGTCACTACCATTCAAAAGAAAACATGTAGATTAATTTGCAGCTACTGCAAGACTTTTTTGTGGTTGTCGCAAGATTGTTGCGACGGGCGCAACTTGTGCCGCCACCGTTCAAAGGAAAAAAAATATAGGTTTGCGGCCCCCACAACTTTGTTCTAGCGAGCACAACTTGTATTGCCACCGTTCAAAATTTAAAATGCAGATTTGCGATCGCCACAAGATTGTTGCGACCGCCGCAAACAATAAAAGCTGCCCCCTCATCAGCTGTTAATACTTAGAGAGAGAATAGAAAAGCTTCTCTTCTTACCTCGGAGCTACTTCCTATCAACTACTACTGTGGTTCATGCGTCTCTCTCGACATGGTCTCCACCTACTTTAGGACACGATGCACTATCCCTAAACAACTGAAGAAGAATCGAAGGACGAGGAGATCGAAGAAGCTTCACCACCACAATGGCGAAACGTTGGTAGGATGGCCACTTGGGCCTCTCCCTGGAGTGGAACGTACCAGGTCGTTCGGCCCAAAGAAGCCCGAGATGTCCCCCGAAGACCGTCCTTAGAGGTCCAAGAATAAGCCCAAGCCCCTTCATAAGAGCTCGACCTTCACAAGAGGGATGGCATGTTGAAACAAATTGAAATTAAAATTAAGAATAATTTGGTCCAAAAATTAGGTGATTAGAAAAGTAAAAACTGTTGAAGATGTGGCTCCAAACAAGCCGCATATAACTTCAAGGTTTGTGCACGAAGAAACGGCGAAAGACGGAGTGTCTAGAGGAAGGAAGGCTCGGTTAGGCACAGTCGTGCGCACGACTGGTTAGGTAGGACACGATTGACGTGGTTTGGTCTGCGTTTTTTCATGGGTTTCCTTCTACAAGTCTTGTATGAATGTATGCATGTATAAAGGTAGGTCTAGGACGAAGCTAGGTATGAAGAGAAGCCATAAGATAGGGCAATTATCATCAAGGGAGAGGGAGAGCCATCCAAGGAAGCTTGTGGGTTTCGGTACGGATTTCTTCTTTCTCCGGGTTTGAAGGTTGCGGGATTTATCTCTTGTGGGGGGATTCTCTTTGCGGGTATTGAGAGGGATTGGTTGGAGGCAAGATCTTGTACTCAGGTTATTTCCTCAATAGTGAATCAATAGATCGTTGTTGCTGCATATCTCGTGTGTTTGCTTTGTGTTTTATTTGCTCTTTTGTTTCGTTTTCTCGGTGGTGGTGAGCCATCGTCCTCACTATACAAGTTCTTCGATCTACGGTATTATCTTTTCTCGCTTCTTCCGCTGCGCGAGGGCTTTGGATCTCAACAAATTGGTTTTAGAGTTTTTTTTTTTGTGATTCGGAGGTGCTAGATCGATGTCGAAGAATTCAGAGATGACCTAAGGATCGAACCTTTGGTTCGAGATCGAGAAGTTCGATGGAAAAACCAACTTTGGCTTGTGGCAAATACAAGTCAGGGATTAGGGGTGGGACTTTGGTGGGTCTGACCCGAACCTGACCCACCCATCCCGAACAATGGACAAACATGGGCAAAGCTAGTTAAAAACTTTGACAGGTTTGGACAAAAAAAGATCAACCTGATTTTAATTTGGACGGGTTTGGACACCAATCTTCCCAACCTGAAGAAACCTGAGGAAGTGACACACTAAGATTGAATGCTTTGGTAGTTTTTTTTTTATGGAAATCAAAGACTGTCTGTTTGATGTTGAATGCTAAGAATTCGTTTGAAATATGTGAGAATATGGTTTGGATTTTATGTTTTCGTTATACAATTTAAAGATTTTTTTTATCCAATTCACAAATATGTTGGGTTTTTTTTCCATCTATTTATGTGCACAAGCATTTCTAATTGGGCAACCCGCCCATTATTTTGCAAATTGGGCAACCTGAGGAACCCGAGCAACTAGAATGGGCAAGCACGGGTTGGGCTTCCACGGGTTCCTCGGGTTCCATGGGCAAAACGGGTTAGGGTTTGTGCAAGTTGGGTTGGGCATGGGCAGACCCTTCAACCCGCCCAAGTCCCACCCCTATCAGGGATACATTGATTCAAGGCGGTCTGCACAAGGCTTTGAAGGGCGTCAAGCTGGACAAGATGTCGGACGACAATTGGATTGAGTACGATTTGAAGGCGGCGAGCACAATTCAGATGTGTTTCTCGAAGATTGTATTGGCAAATGTCTCTAGGGTAGACTCCGCGTCAAAACTTTGGGAGAATTTGGAGAGTTTAATTTGTACATGACCCGGTCGCTTACAAACCGGTTGTACTTGAAGCAGAAGATTTATGCTTTTCAGATGATGAAAGGTACAAAGATTTTGGAGCATATTTCGGCCTTCAATCAACTGACGAAAGATCTTCTTAATGTCGGTGAAGACATAAAGGAAACAGATAAAATGCTTCTTCTTCTGGGATGTTTACCCAAGTCTTACAAGCATCTGAAGGTCACGATGCTTAACGGTAAATACACCATCAACTTTGAGGATGTCACGGGTACACTCCTCACAAACGAACTCCGATTGAAGAGTCGGGCGAGGCGAAAGGTGGCAACCAATCAAAGACGCTTATGGTGGTGGTGGGAGTGAAGAAGAAGAAGAAGCAAGGCACTTGTTGGAAGTGCGAAAGACCTGGGCACTTCAAATTAGAGTGCAAGTGGAAAGGTGGAGCAAGACTGGATTGTTCAAGGTCATCCAAAGTCAAGGACGACACATCCGTCGGTCATGCCTCGTCAAGGGACTTTGATGAGGGGGATGTTTAGATGGCTACCACTGAAGTTATATCAGATTAGAACTGCATAATCGATAGTGGGGTCGATCACACATCATATTTATTCGCACATGGCATGGTTTGACATGTATGCAAAGTGCGATGGTGGCAAGTTGACGGCTGGCGATGGCTCCAAGATGTCGATAAGGGGAGTCGGGGATATTCGACTTGAGATGTCTGATGGTCAAGTATGAACACTCAATGATGTTCTTTATATTCTGAGGTGGAGGGGTAATCTAGTCTCTCTTTCTAGGCTAGATTCCCTCGGATGTACCTTCACCGATCAAGATGAAGTTGTGGAGGTTTCGGACTAAGCCTCCATAATCATAAAGGGGGCCTGGATGGAGGACTATACAGATTAGTCGGAAGGGCGACGACACGTGCAAGGTGTTCGGTGAAGAACAAGGGTGCTGGTGAGGGGTGAAGATGGTTAGGAGGTAGGTTCCAGTGGCCAAGGCGAAAGGCTTGGGCAATCACCAAGCTCGGTGATTGGGTTCCCGATTTGGGGGCAAAGACGATGACGACGATCAAACGATTGATTCATGGTACAAAGAGAAGAGGTTCGTGTTCAAGGGGATGCTCGCGTCTTGTTATGAAGCTAAGGTGGAGATTGTTGAAGATGTGGCTCCAAACAAGCCGCATGCAATTACAAGGTTCATGCGTGAAGAATCGGTAGAAGACGGAGTGTCTAGATATAGGAAGGCTTGGTTAGGCACAGTCGTGCGCACGATTGGCATCGGCAAATTTTTCGATGAGAAAACGAGACTAGGTCGATTGTGCACACCAGTCTAGTCGTGCGCATTAGTCGGGTTTTGCGCACGACTCCTCCAGATCGTGCGCACGATTGGTTATGGCAATACGTGGTTGACGCGGTTTGGCCTGCGATTTTTCATGGGTTTCCTTCTATAAGTCTTGCACGAATGTAAGCGTATATAAAGGCAGGTCTAGGACGAACGTAGGTATATGAAGAGAAGCCATAAGAGAGGGCAATAATCATCAAGGGAGAGATAGAGCCATCCAAGGAAGTTTGTGGGTTTTGATACGGATTTCTTCTTTATCTGGGTTTGAAGGTTGCGGGTGTTGTAGCTCGTGTGTCCTGAGCGTGGATTTTCTGTATTAACATTAATAAAGATGACTTTGGTTATTTATTTAATTAGAATACTACTTTGGTATATGTTAATATACATATAATAAAGGACCCTAGGGAATACAGTAGGCCACTGAGGCGCATGGTGGATCCATGCTTGGGAGACCCAGTGGACCAATTGTGTGTAGACCTAGAACTAGTTCACAGCTTAGGTGATGCCGGTAGCTTCACCGAGAATAAGCTGTTGGCAGGTAGAGGATGTGGTGAAGTCTCCACCACAGGAACGTGGGATTCCCATTCACCTGACCAAGCACGATGATCGTGTTGAACAGGAACCAAAACGATGCATAGTTCAGTGATTCAGATACTGGTGCATAAACCATCTTAGTACTATAGATAATCTGTCCTTAACCCTGAGAGATCATGTACACTGGGCCAACTAGTTGTGTGGTGCTTTGATGTGCCAACGTGTATGAACCTTCCATAGTCCAATACCACGGTACGTTGGGTTACCCGGCTGGCGCTTGCGTGGTATGTAATCCCTACAGGTTATCCGATGTCCAGTGTTGGATGGGTGTGTTTTGATGAGTCAATCTGTCCACACAATTAACCCAGGCCTGGTGGTTGTCAGTATGACTGACGACGTTCCGGATACTAGGCATAGCACCAGAAGGTGTGTGGTGTTATAGATGATAAGTCATCAATTCCTAGTCAGATGATCGATCGGGATCTGACGGTGCTCCCCACCGCCCGAGTCGTATCATGGCACCAATAATAGGAGGGACTAAGGATTATCAGAGTATAGTAGAGAACATGGTTACGAGGGAGTAACATAAGTTTAGGATCACTAGAGTTTAACTTGTGTCGCACTCTGGATGGCTACGCGGGTTAATCAGATTAGGGCTGATTAACGGAACTTTCGGTGTATCACCGGAACAGTTAATGAGGGATCCGGTTGGAGTTAGAGATCCCGAACCCTAAAGGTTCCACCCTGTCGTTGCATATAAGAATTGTTCTCCGACCTGATTGGATATGTTGGATGCGAAGTAGCGCGATGGAGTGCAAGCCCGGAGCCTAAGAACCTAATTCACATATGTTAGGGGCTGTAGGGGTATTTTGGTAAATACTGAAATATGGCTCAGAATATATTGAATATGGATCTTAGAATGAGAAGAATAATTTCAGGAGCTCATAGGTGCTGACGGAACTTGATTCCGAGTAGCGCACCTCACTCAATCTCTCTTTCAGTTTTTCACTGTTCGTGAAGGGCGTTTTCGTCCAGGCTTCACGATAGAGCTGTGGAAACCCTGAAAACCGCCCCCCTCATCCCTATCCATTTAGGGCCGGCCCTAGCTTGCTTGTAGCACTAGGAGGCCGGCCCTATAAGAGGAATAGAGAGGGAGGGCCGTCCCTAGCCTCTCCCCCTCTCTTAAAACCCGACCCCCTCTCCCAATCTCCCTCTTTGAGGTTTTGGCCAAGGAAGAAAGAGGAAGAAGAAGGAAGAAGAAGGAGGAAGGAAGGAGAAGGAATAAGAGAGAAAGAGAAGGAGGAAACCTATCGACATGTCGTCAACTTCGTAACGAATTCCTCCATCGGCTCGTAATCCTTGCACTCAGAGACGAGACTTCGAGGATTCCTCAATTCGCAAAGGACAAGGTGCTATCCGATAGTTTTCCTTGCGATTCAAGTGCGGTTAATCATTGTTCCGTTCTCTCTGGATCATAGATCCACAAGGTATGATGATACTAAATACCTAACTAGATGCATGCATGTCTTCCGTAGATCGTAGTATACCTCTAGGGTGTCTGCACATATGCTAAGATCATAGATTTGCATGTAGATTGTTTTGGAGAATTAATTGTAATAAAACATACACCGTATGCTATTTGGATCTTTGTTTTGCTTCCGCTGCGACTCTGATAAGCGGATCCAATTCCAACAATTGGTATCAGAGCACGCTTTGGTGTGTGTTTCATGCATGAATTTGTGAAAATAACATGTGAATATATGATGACATATGTTTTCATCGGGGTTCGGCGTAGATCATGTATATGGATTATGCTACGTATCGTCTTTTTGCAGGTGCCGCATTAAATAGTAATCTGTGATTGCATGCCTCCGGGGGTCGGACCCCGGATTTAATTTTGCATTGATTATTATTGTGCTTGTGAATTTTAAGGCTCTAGATGGGCGAGGGTGGAGGTTGACCAACCTCGGATCCCTGGCCATATTTCTAGGATTGTTTCTTTTTTCTTTCTAGTGAAATTGTACACGAACGCGCACTTGCTCGGAGCGTGTTAGTTTTTCGGTCACAGGAAGAAGGAGATGATGCTACATCCACGGTTCGGGCAAGCGATACCATGGAGTGCAAAGACCCAACGAAAGCGTGCACGTTGGCGATGATCGAGATCGTCGTCGGAGATCGTGCAGAATGGAAGAGCAGGATATCTTGGCTGTGCTATTCAGGTTCAGGGGTAGGACCCTGGACTTGATTCAGTTTGGATGCTATTTCTGTTATTTCTCTTTACTTATTGTTTAGAGAACCCCGATGATAATTTAATTATCTATTTTGCTTGTGAGTGAGTCTCTAGATCAGGTTTAGGGTTACTACTAAGCTTATGGATTCATCGGTGTCTCTATATGGTTCTAACATGTGCGAATCCGGTGGCTAACTTAAAGGAAAGATGGTAACCGCCCTTGTTGTAGTTATGGTAGCCAAGTACTGTGCACCGAGATAGACACAGTGTTAGATTTGTTTAGAGATAACTAATATCCCCATAAGAGGTATGATAACCCTAGTGGGATGCCCTTTCCCCACATGGTCCTAGCGACCAAGTTAGGTTAGGATTCCACTAAGTGATATCCGTTGCTAGTTGACGTTTGATGGTAGTTTGAACTCATCAGGATTTGGTTATGCCACCATTAGGTTGAGGTCCGGCGGAGGTTGTCGGATGTCCCTATTTGGCCAGTATCGAAACCTATAATGAGATGAGATTTACTATGACATCAGGCATCAAATTGTGAACGAGGCGTCATTCTAGTGGGAGTCCTTTCCACGTTGACCTTAAGCTAGGCTCCAGATCTTAGGATTATAGGCAAACTAGTGAGGTATCGGGATCCTTAGAATCTATGTAATGTGATCCTTGCAAGAAAGGCGAAAACTGAGTATTCAAGGTAGGGACTATGATATTTTCCAAGGATACTAATGCTTTACGGGAAGGTTTGTAAACCTAGTGGGAGCACGGTAGACCAGGGTCTAAGTCTAGGAGGTCGTGACCTTTCTAGATATGCATAAAACCTCATAAAGAAGGGATGTATAAGAAGTTCCCTCCAAAGGGGAGCCCCTGGCCTCCATAATCAACCGGCTAAGGGTCTGGGTGGAAGGTATGCAGTTCGATATTTCCATCGGGTGAGAGTTATGTTTTTTTCTATACTGATTCGCCTAGTGGTTTTCTTCGGGACATGGAGGATGCCGGTGGCAGTGGGTGACGGTTTTTTTTCTGCACCGCGAGAGCCTATGAACCCCCCTACCGACACCACCTAGATTTGTGGGAAGCATCCGAAAACTTGTGTGAAGCCGCCATTGCTGCGCACGCGGGTCACATAAAGCTGGCCAAAAGAAGACTGGGAGGTTATTCAGTTTGCCATGGGTAATTCTGATGAAGACTAGGTTGTAAACACCCCGTTGGCAGAAGCGGTTGCATGCTCTCACCGAGATGCTGTCTCCAATTCAAGACCGATGGTCTCAGTACTCGAGCCCAGGAAATTTAGATTCCTGGATGTCTCCACTTGAGGTAGTGAAGACATAGCGGTTGGAGTAAACATTATCTATTTCTAAATTCCATAAAATAGATTGTAGTAGACCCTAACTTTTGCTTTAAACCATTGTTTGCAGAAATCATGACCAAACTCGACCCCCTTGCCTCCATCCTTAATTATAACAAACTTACGGGACCAAACTATGAGGACTGGAAGCGTAACCTGATGCTCGTCCTAAGGGTTGGCAAATACACAATTGCGCTAAGCACTCCTCAACCGGCCATGCCGGGACTAAGTGCTACTGAGGCTTAATTGAAGAAATGGAAAGACTGGCTAGATGCTGATGAGATGTGCAAGTGCTACATAGTGGCATCCTTGCAGACCGTCCTTCAGAAGTAAGTCGAAGACATGGCCTTCGCTTCAGACATGATGCTCTATTTAAAGGAAATGTTCGAGGGTCATAGTTGGGTAACTCGTTACCTGACCATCAAGAAATTGGTGTCCACGAAGATGGCAGAGGGGACTTTAGTTCGGGATCATATGCTGAAATTGTTTGGCTATGTGAATGAGCTTGGTTCCTTCGATATCATCTTGGATGCAGAGATCATGACCGATATTTTCCTCGCGTCTCTGTCAGGAGTGTTTGAGGGCTTCATTACCAACTTTAACCTTAACCGGTTGGAGATGTCTAACGCAGAGCTCCTAGCGGTGCTTCAGGCGGCAGAGGACGGGATGAAGGTAGGAGCCTAATCCCTGAACATAGAGCGGAAGTCTTCTCTGAAAGCCAAAGGCAAGTTTCAGAAAAGAAAGTCTAAGAAGCCCGTGAAGATGGGCCAGGTGTAGTCGTAGGTTCCTAAGCAGGATGGTCTGGCGAAGCCCAAAGGAAAATATTTTCGATACGGGAAGAAGGGGCACTGGAAGGGCGACTACCATGCAGCTCCCAAGAAGGCTGAGACAGGTATATCTCAAATTCACATAGTGGAATCCCTAGTAGCATCCAGTTGTTCTCCAGTCTCATAGATTGTGGATTCTGGTTTCACTAACCATGCCTGCAATAGTTTGCAGGGGTTCAAGGAGACAAGAAAATTGGGTGATGGGGAGATAATCCTGAGCATGGGAACTGAGGTCGTGGCAGAGGCTGAAGCAGTTGGAGATGTCGTCTTGCAGTTTCTTGATGGAAGAAGTTTATTACTTAGAGACATACTTTATGTACCGTCCTTGAGACAAAATTTAATTTTTGTTTCCTTATTGAATAATGAAGGTTTTTCAGTTTTATTTGATGCTTCTAGCGTGTCAATTAAATTGAATGGTTTCTTTGTTTGTAAGTGAAAGAGACAAAATGGTCTCTATGTAATTAACTCCAATCATAAGCTGAATAACATAACTGAAGCCTACGTGGTTATTTCATCTAAAAGAAAAAATCCCTCAGATAATCCAACACTCCTTTGGCATCTAAGGCTTGGACACATAGCTTCAGACATGATTCACAGGTTGGTTAAGGTATGACTTTTGAGTCCAGATATTTCAGAAAGCCTACCAATGCGTGAGTCTTGCCTGGAAGACAAGATGACTAAAAGATCTTTCCGAGCCAAAGATAGCAGATCTCAGGAGGTATTAGAGTTGGTACACACTGATGTATGTGGGCCCATAAGTGTCCGTGCCATAGGAGGCTTCGAGTATTTCATCACCTTCACGGATGATCACTCGAGACTTGGATACATATACCTATTACGGCGGAAGTCTGAATCCTTTGATAAGTTCAAAGTTAAAGCAGAAAAGCAGACGGGTAAAAGTATCAAGTCTCTTTGATCGGATCGAGGAGGCGAATACCTATCGGATGAATTTATTGGGTACCTGCGTGAGCATGGGATCGTATCCCAGTTGACTGCACCAGGGACACCGCAATAAAACAATATATCTGAGAGGAGAAACCAAACTTTGTTAGACATGGTTCGGACTATGATGAGTTATACAACATTGCCACCTAGTTTTTGGGGATATGCCCTAGAGACGGCATCATATACTTTGAACTTTGTTCCATCAAAGTCAGTACCTCTAACTTCTTGGGAGCTGTGGTTGAAGCGAAAGCTAAGCCTATAACACTTTAGGATTTGGGGTTGTCTAGCACATGTGTGGAAGAACAAACGAGATAAGATGAAGTCAAAGACTAAGGTATGTCTGTTCGTTGGGTATCCAAAAGGGATAAAGGGTTGTTTATTTTATAATCCTGAGGATAGAAAGGTTGTCGTCTCGACGAACGTCGTATTCCTGAAGCAGGATTATTTAATAGACCATAAGCCTAGCACTAAAGTAGTTCTTGAAGAATTGCTTGGTATTGATGGGAGTACGTAGATAGAAAACGTAGTGGAAGCCGATACCACTAAGATAAACGATACTATAGAATCGACTCCTATGGAACCACCACAGGCTCGTCGCAGTGGGACGACCACAAGTGCTTCTGATAGATACATTGGAGATGCCTTCATGGTAGATCCAGAGTTTCAGGAGGATGATCTTCTGAACTATGACGAAGCGATGGTATCCTCTGACCATGCAGCAAGGCAGAAAGCCATAGAGGCAGAACTAACATCGATATCCCAAAACTCGGTCTGGACACTTGTACCACTGTCTCACAATATTAAACTTGTTGGGTGTAAGTGGGTGTACAAAAAAAAAGAGGTCCGGATGGTACCGTTGAGACTTACAAAGGTAGACTAGTCGCTAAGGGTTATACCCAGTGAGAAGGGATCGACTATGACGAAACCTTTTCGCTAGTGGCTATGCTTAAGTCAATCCGGATCCTCTTGTCCATTGCAGCCCATTATGATTGAGAGATCTGGCAAATGGACGTCAAGACTGCATTTCTCAATGGGGATTTGGAAGAAGACATCTATATGTCCCAGCCTCCAGGCTTTGTCGCAAAAGGTCAGGAAAGTCTGGTGTGCAAGTTGCAAAGGTCCATTTATGGACTTAAGCAAGCATCCAGAAGTTGGAACATGCGTTTTGTTCAGGCTATCCAGTCTTATGGATTTGAACAGAACGTGGATGAACCATGTGTTTATAAAAGGAGCGATAAGACTACAGTAGTTTTTCTGGTACTTTACGTGGACGATATCCTGCTCATTGGAAACGATGTTGGAACATTGTCTACAGTGAAGGTGTGGTTATCCTCTCAATTTGATATGAAAGACCTGGGTGAAGCGAGTTATGTTCTAGGGATCAAGGTAACTCGAGATCACTAGAACAAGACTCTCTCGCTGTCACAGTCAGCCTACATAGATACTATCTTGGTCAGATTCTGTATGCACAACTCCAAGAAGGGACTGGTTCCATTCAGACATGGAATGAAATTGTCCAAGGATCAGGGTCCTAAGACTCCAGAGGAGAGGGCACAGATGCAGAAGATACCTTATGCTTCGGCTGTAGGGAGTCTGGTGTATGCTATGCAGTGTACGAGACCAGATATATGCTATACAGTAGGTATGATGGGCAGGTATCAGTCAAATCCGGGTCTAGGATACTGGACTGCTGTGAAAAGTATACTCAAGTATCTCCGTAGGATGAGAGATTATGAGTTAGTTTACTCTTCACAGGAACTGATGCCGATTGGGTATACGGATTCTGATTTTGTATCAAATCCGGAATCCAGGAGATCGACGTTAGGGTTTGTGTTTTCATTGGGAGGAGGAGCTGTCAGTTGGAGGAGCGTGAAGCAGGGATGCATCGCGGATTCGACGACAGAGGCTGAGTACGTTGCGACGTGCGAAATAGCCAAGGAGGTGGTATGACTCAAGAAGTTCCTCACGGACTTAGGATGTGCACCAGGAGCTCAAGAGCCTATTGTCCTTTACTGTGACAATAGTGGAGCGATAGCATAATCCAAGAAGCCAAGATATCACCAGAAGAGTAAGCATATCGAGTGAAAATACTACATTATCCGGGACTTGCAGAAGCGAGGGGAGGTTGCAGTGACTCAGGTAGCGTTTGCAGATAACATGGTAGATCCTTTCAAAAAGGCGTTCCCGACCAAGGCTTTTGAGAAACACGTGGATGCCATGGGAGTTAAGACTGTTGTTCCCCGCAAGGCCAAGTGGGAGATTGTTGTAGCTCGTGTGTCCTGAGCATGGATTTTCTGTATTAACATTAATAAAGATGACTTTGGTTATTGCTTTAATTAGAATACTACTTTGGTATATATTAATATACATATAATAAAGGACCCTATGGAACACAGTAGGCCACTGAGGCGCATGGTGGATCCATGCTTGGGAGACCCAGTGGGCCAGTTGTGTGTAAACCTAGAACTAGTTCACAGCTTAGGTGATGCCAGTCGCTTCACCGAGAATAAGCTGTTGGCAGGTAGAGGATGTGGTGAAGTCTCCACCATGGGAACGTGGGATTCCCATTCACCTGACCAAGCACGATGATCGTGTTGAACAAGAACCAAGACGATGCACAGTTCAGTGATTTAGACACTGGTGCATAAACCATCTTACTACTATAGATAATCTGTCCTTAACCCTGAGGGACCATATATACTGGGCCAACCAGTTGTGTGGTGCTTTGATGTGCCAACGTGTGCGGACCTTCCATAGTCCAATACCACGGTACGTTGGGTTACCCGGCAGGCGCTTGAGTGGCATGTAATCCTTACAGGTTATCCGACGTCCAGTATTGGATGGGTGCATTTTGTATTAACATTAATAAAGATGACTTTGGTTATTTCTTTAATTAGAATACTACTTTGGTATATGTTAATATACATATAATAAAGGACCCTAGGGAATACAGTAGGCCACTGAGGCGCATGGTGGATCCATGCTTGGGAGACCCAGTGGACCAATTGTGTGTAGACCTAGAACTAGTTCACAGCTTAGGTGATGCCGGTAGCTTCACCGAGAATAAGCTGTTTGCAGGTAGAGGATGTGGTGAAGTCTCCACCACGGGAACGTGAGATTCCCATTCACCTGACCAAGCACGATGATCGTGTTGAACAGGAACCAAAACGGTGCACAGTTCAGTGATTCAGACACTGGTGCATAAACCATCTTACTACTATAGATAATCTGTCCTTAACCCTGAGAGACCATGTACACTGAGCCAACTAGTTGTGTGGTGCTTTGATGTGCCAACATGTACGGACCTTCCATAGTCCAATACCACGGTACGTTGGGTTACCCGGCTGGCGCTTGCGTGGTATGCAATCCCTACAGGTTATCCGACGTCCAGTGTTGGATGGGTGTGTTTTGATGAGTCAATCTGTCCACACAATTAACCCAGGCCTGGTGGTTGTCAGTATGACTGACGATGTTCCGGATACTAGGCATATCACTGGAAGGTGTGTGGTGTTATAGATGATAAGTTATCAATTCCTAGTCAGATGATCGATCGAGATCTGACGGTGCTCCCCACCGCCCGAGTCGTATCATGACACCAGTAATAGGAGGGACTAAGGATTATCAGAGTATAGTAGAGAACAGGGTTACGAGGGAGTAACATAAGTTAACTAGCGTCGCACTCTGGGTAGCTACGTGGGTTAATCGGATTAGGTCTGATTAACGGAACTTTCGGTGTGTCTCCGGAATAGTTAATCAGGGATATGGTTGGAGCTAAAGATCCCGAACCCTGAAGGTTCCACCCTGTTGTTGCGTATAGGAATTGTTCCCCGACCTGGTTGGATACGTTGGATGCGAAGTAACGCGATGGAGCACAAGCCCGGAGCCTAAGAACCTAATTCACATATGTTAGGGGCCGTAGGGGTATTTTGGTAAATACTGAAATATGACTCAGAACATATTTAATATGGATTTTAGAATGATCGGAATAATTCCAGGAGCTCATAGGCGCTGACGGAACTCGATTCCGAGTAGCGCACCTCACTCAATCTCTCTTTCAGTTTTTCACTGTTCGTGAAGGGCGTTTTCGTCCAGGTTTCACGATAGAACTGTGGAAACCCTGAAAACCGCCCCCCCTCATCCCTATCCATCTAGGGCCGGCCCTAGCTTGCTTGTAGCACTAGGAGGCCGACCCTATAAGAGGAATAGAGAGGGAGGGGCCGGCCCTAGCCTCTCTCCCTCTTCTAAAACCCGACTCCCTCTCCCTCTCTCCCTCTCTGAGGTTTCGGCCAAGGAAGAAAGAGGAAGAAGAAGGAAGAAGAAGGAGGAAGGAAGGAGAAGGAAGAAGAGAGAAAGAGAAGGAGGAGACCTATCGGCACGCCGTCGACTTCGCATTGAATTCCTCCGTCGGCTCATAGTCCTTGCACTCAGAGACGGGACTTCGAGGATTCCTCAATTCGCAAAGGACAATGTGCTATCCGACAGTTTTCCTTGCGATTCACGTGTGGTTAATCATCGTTCCGTTCTCTCCGGATCATAGATCTACAAGGTATGATGATACTAAACACCTAACTAGATGCATGCATGTCTTCTGTAGATCGTAGTATGCCTCTAGGGTGTCCGCACATATGCTAAGATCATAGATTTGCATGTAGATTATTTTGTAGAATTAATTGTAATGAAACATACACCGTATGATCTTCGGATCTTTGTTTTGCTTCCGCTACGACTCTGATAAGTGGATCCAATTCCAACAGCGGGATCTATCTCTTGTGGGGGGATTCTCTTTGTTGGTATTGAGAGGGATTGGTTTGAGGCAAGATCTTGTATTCGGCTTATCTCCTCAATAGTGAATCAATAGACCGTTGTTGCCGCATATATCGTGTGTTTGCTTTGTGTTTTATTTGCTCTTTTGTTTTGTCTTCTCAGTGGTGGTAAGCCATCATCCTCTCCATGCAAGTTCTTCAATCTACAGTGTCCTCTTTTTTCGCTCCTTCCACTGTGTGAGGGCCTCAGATCTTAACAAAAACCTTCGGAGTGGGCTCACTTTGGGCAATACGATAAAACTGGTGCTCATTTTGGCAAAACCTCTTATTTGAGAGTTATAACAAACATTAATCCCCACCGGTTCCCGTACCTTGAGGATAGTATTTAAATTTGGGGTAATGGGTGTTTAGTCCTATACAACAGATGGGGTTAACGAACAGGACACTCATAAGATCCCATTAAGGGGAGGCCCAAAATCAATCCTTAATACCGATCTTGCACCCCCCCCTCTGTCTCTGTCTTTGTCTCTGTCTCTCTCTCTCTCTCTCTCTCTCTCTCTCTCTCTCTCTCTCTCTCTCTCTCTCTCTCTCGATCAGCATCGGACACAGCGGTGGCGGCGAGCAGCAGTAGCGGGTTGCGACGAGGCGAGCAACACCGGCCGATGGCAGCGAGCTGTGGCAAGGCGAGCAACAACTGGTGGCGACGGTTTTAGGGTTTAGGTCTAGGGTTCATCCCCATGGCATGTAGATTAGGTTTTTGGGTTTAGATTAGGTTTTAGGGTTCGGATTAGGTTTAGGATTAGGTCGAAGGTTCTTTCCATGGCCTGTAGACCTTAGGTTTTAGGATTAGGTTTAGGTTTTAGGTTTTAGATTTTAGGTTTAGTTTAAAGGTGATGACATGCAAATAAAAATTTAAAATGTATGAAGGGACATTTTTGTTCTTTGTCCTCAAGTTTAGATAAAACTCATGTTTTGGATTGTTCACTAAGCCCTCCTTTAAATTTTGATGATAGAAAAGAATAGGATTAACTAGAAGAGCGGAATCCTCTGACGTTATAATCTCACATAATCTCAGAAAATCAGATAGATTAAGAGAAAAACTGATTAATAGCCATTGTTTTGAATCTCGATAGTGACATTCGTTTATCACCCGCGACATACAATTATCAGTGATGTCATGTCAATTGAATCTCGATAGTGATATTCATGCATCCAATGGTTGCTATTGAATTGTACCCTTTACCTATTTGATTCTCTAACGTCTAAAAAAATAATAGGCATCGGTTATTTACTAGCAAGTCGGAGATCCACATTCAACTTTAGATTTTAACCACCCGTTGAGTTAAACCCAAAAGTTCATCCTGTGACATATATGTGGGTTAATATATACGAATTCGGTTCCGGGTTGGGTTGGGTCTACCAAAGTCCCAATTCGGAACCGACCCATATTTAGTCGGGTCCACAAAACTTAGAACCAAATCAACATTACCAACCTGTTTAGTCAAAGTACCTGAACCAACCCGACCCATTTAGGCTGGGTTGGGTCGGTTCTCGGTTTTACCCGACCCAACTTGCACCCCTAGTACTGTAGCACATGAGGAACGTCCTGTTCCATTGCCGGCAACCAATCAAATAATTAAAGCCAAATCGTTGGAAGGAAAATAAAGTGCGTACGTGAGCTTATAAATTGTAGTACGTACGAGAGTGTTCGTACATAAAAGATCGACTTGATTCCTTAAATAGAAAATGATAATCATTTCACATTAGGTTTTTTTTTTGCTAGAGTGGAAAATCTGGAGCGTGACAATCTAGCCTCTAAAAACTCTTCCAAAAACCTTAATCCTAAAGAAAGAAAGTGAGCCTTATATATGGTGTCTCGCCCAGGAGATCTTAACTATCAGATCTAGCGATTCAAGGGTAAAGAATCGGCCAAGGGGGGACGATTTTGCAACTGGAGGCCTATGGGGGTTCGGACCACTTAAACAGACGATCCGGACAACGTCGCATCTTGCGGTCCCGACCCGGGTTGGGACTGCAGACCCAAGCTTGTCACCCTCTATGGTCCCACTAGCGGTCAGGACCGTGGCATTTTGATCCATACCACATAGTACTAAGAGTTGTAGCTCTCCAACACTTGGGTAATTCTACTAAGAGGGGGGAATCACTACTCCACTGGACGGTTGGAATCGTGCAAGAAAACGATCATGATTGCACAGTGGGAGTAGGCACTCCAACACCTAGGCAATTTGCTCAGTGTGAAACCTATCCAAGGGCAAAACTATAAATCTGTCAAAAATATACTTTCGTAATCCAAGAAATCCAAAAACTATATCAAACCAGGATTTTGAAAATAATAAAAGACACTAATCTCAAAAAATATGAACGAGACAAATCGATGAAATTACACGCAAATTGATGAAAATGGTTTCGCAAACAACAAACACTAAACTCTTTACACCCCAGTAGTCCCCTTTCTTACCCGCGTCCCGTCCGGAAACACTTAAACAATCGGTCAAGGAGGGTAAAGAATCGGTCAGGGAGGGATGATTTTGCAGCTTGCGGCCTATGGGGGTTCGGACCACTTAAACAGACGATCCGGACCGCGTCGCATCTTGCGGTCCCAACCCGGGTTGGGACTGTAGACCCAAGCTGTCACCCTCTCCGGTCCCACTAGCGATCGAGGCCGTGGCATTTTGATCCATACCACATAGTACTGAGAGTTGTAGCTCTCCAACACTTAGGTAATTCTACTAAGAAGGGGAATCACTACCCCACTGGACGGCTGGAATCGTGGTATGAAAACGATCTGGATCGCACAGTGGGAGTAGGCACTCCAACACCTAGGCAATTTGCAAAGTGTCAAAAATATATTTTCGTAATCTAAGAAATCCAAAAATATATCAAACCAAGATTTTGAAAATAAAAAAAGGCACAATCTCAAAAATATGAACGAGACAAATCGATAAAATTACATGAAAATTGATGAAAATGGTTTCGCAAACTACACACACTAAACTCTTTACACCCTAGTAGTCCCCTTTCTTACCTATGTCCCGTCCGGAAACACTTAAAACAATCGGCCAAGAAGGGTAAAGAATATGCCAAAGGAGGGATGATTTTGCAGCTTGAGGCCTATGGGGGGGTTCGGACCACTTAAACAGACGATCTGGACCGCGTCGCATCTTGTGGTCCCGACCCGGGTTGGGACTGCAGACCCAAGCTGTCACCCTCTCTGGTCCCACTTGCGGTCGAGACCGTGGCATTTTGATCCAGACCACATAGTACTGAGAGTTGTAGCTCTCTAACACTTAGGTAATTCTACTAAGAGGTGGAATCCCTACTTCACTGGACGGTTGGAATCGTGCAAGAAAACGATCTGGATCGCACAGTGGGAGTAGGCACTCCAACACCTAGGCAATTTGCTAAGTGTGGAACCTATCCAACGGTAAAACTGTAAATCTGTCAAAAATATATTTTCGTAATCCAAGAAATCCAAAAACTATATAAAACCAGGATTTTGAAAATAAAAATAGATAATGATCTCAAAATATATGAACGAGACAAATCGATGAAATTACAAGCAAATTGATGAAAATGGTTTCGCAAACAACACACACTAAACTCTTTACACGTCGTAGTCCCCTTCCTTACCTGCGTCCCATCTGGGAACACTTAAACAATCGGCCAAGGAGGGTAAAGAATCGGCCAAGGAGGGATGATTTTGCAGCTTGAGGCCTATGGGGGTTTGGACCACTTAAACAGACGATCCGGACCGCATCGCATCTTGCGGTCCCAACCCGGGTTGGGACTGCAGACCCAAGCTGTCACCCTCTCTGGTCCCACTAGCGATCAAGACCATGGCAAATCGATGAAAGTACATGCAAATTGATGAAAATGATTTCGCAAACAACACACACTAAACTCTTTACACCGCAGTAATCCCCTTCCTTACCCACGGCCCGTCCGGGAACATGTCGTCCTCCACCGCATCCTTCAAGTTTATTGGCACCAATGGGTGCAGCCGCAGCGACTCCGACAATGCTGCTTGATGATCCAGGCGATCTCGTCGAGGATGCTCCCCTCCACCCGTGGGTGCTTGCGCAATAGCTAAAAGAGCCATGCGAGTTAGAGCTTATACCTTAGGCATTGAGTCGGTCCAAGCAATGATGAATAAACTAGACATAAAAGACTTTGCTTCCTAAAAAAAAAATAATCATTTCACATCCGGGGTTTTTTGCTCCAGAGGAAAATCCGGGGCGTGACATCACATCGTTGGAATCATACCATTGACCGCGAGCGAGACATCATCCCACTCATTTTCTTCATGTGCTGCGATAACATCCGAATGCTCCAAAAGGCCGACCTCTCAGAGCTAGGGAGGATAACAAAGTGGGTATACGAACAGGAGCGGAACCAGGAGGGTATGGGTGACGGGTGGCATAAACAATTTACGTTCAGTATACAAAAGGACAAAATATTTAGTCACGTACTAAGGGTGTTTGGCAATTTGGCTCTTTTAGAGCATCTCCAACTATACCCTCCATTTTACTATTGGCAAATAAAAATATTTTAAGAATATTTCTAGATAGAGGTCCTTCATTTTGGTTAACCTCCAACCATGGCCTATATTTTTTAGCTCCAAAAATAATATTTAATGATTTAAAAATAACTCCAAAAATATTAGATATTGGTCACTCTTCAAAGGTCTCGATGAGATCTTTCCAACGGTACCAAATTTGTTTAAAATGGATTAGAGCTAGAATTAATAAATATACTTAAATTAAAGATTCATATATAAATTTTATAATGGATATATTCATTATTATATTTAATATATAAAAGTTTTGAAGAGCTATTTCGATATTAATCAAAAAGTACAACCAAATAGTAGCCCTGCTATTTTGCTAGGAATCCTTCTTCCGTTTGTGAACATGACTCTGTCTCATAAATCTTATTAAAAACTTGCTATAAAGATGATAAATACATATTCAATTGCATTTAATGATAATTTGATGCTAATTAGGAAAATCATTAGTACCATATCTTTCTAGCAAGTGAAATCATACCCCAACGAGTAAATCACACTCACTCCATGTTGCATATTTCTTCGGATGACTATGATGTCGTCTGTGCCAAGTGGTGTGCATCAAGTTCATCCGGGCATTGCCCCTGTTTTTTACTAGTTACTAGTTCTTCTAAGGGAAATGCTAGGTAGCCAACTAGTTTGCCACCTTTTGGGTTGCCAACTCTACGTGGCATCCCCCTAGGGCTCATCCCATGGCCCCAACATATATAAAAGTTCCCAACAATGAGGACCTGCCAGCACTCCACATCACGTGGAGTTGGCAACAAAAGTTGGCAAACGAGTTGGTTATATAGCTTTACTCTTCTTCTAATACTATGGCATCCGACATAGAGAGGAAGACATCCACATTATTTGACACTTATGACAAACAATCACCACCGGTTCCATACCTAGAGTCATAAATGATCTTAGGATTTTTTGAATTTTTTGAGGATATTATTTACTTTTTGATGGTAGAAAAGAATAGGATTACCCAAGAATGGAGGAAGCAACCATACCACACGATCTCTTTCCTTACCCCCACCACCCACCTACCCAACCAACCAAACACACATCTCTCTCTCTCTCTCTCTCTCTCTCTCTCTCTCTCTCTCTCTCTCTCTCTCTCTCTCTCTCTCTCTCTCTCTCTCTCTCTCTCTCTCTCTCTCTCTCTGAGAGCCTAGATCTGACCACATACTTCACAAGATCATTATGAGAGGACACCTCCACAACACCCCCCCCCCCCCCCCTCCAAAATAATAATAAAAAAAATCTCTAGCATCCAACGTGGTTCTGATATGATGCAATCACTTTTAAGGCAATTTACTCGTATGAATGAGTAGCCCCCAGAAACAAAAATTTATAGGATTAGCCATATTAACATGGTTAGTGATAAGCTAATAATTTTAATAATTAACAATACTCATATTTTAAGGTAATTTACTGATTAACCTAGTTGTCAAAGTATGTTCTCAAACACGTCCTAAGTGTCCATGTAATAACCAAATGCTCATGCAATTCCTACTATCATTAAATTATCGTGTATATAGTTCATACAATTCTTAATTCACAAATAGATAAAGCACACTCTAATGTGAACCCCAGATATTTTGTTCATCCTGCCTCCGGTTGGGCATACTATAGTGCCTTTTATTTTGATGTAGATGGCTAACTTTCTCGTTGTGCATCCATCAACACCATGCACTGAATATCCAGATGATCATAAGGGGTTTGCCGTCTTTCACGGTGGAGCTCTATCGCCCAACTTGTTTTACTATGGGGACTTCAACTATCCTAGGACGGGGTTGCTAGGCCAATCCCTACTCGATGGCTACTTCTATTGGCTTTATCACAATTTTGCTCATGAACCATAATCTACTTATTTTCGGCTGTGCACGAACGGTGGTTCACGGCCATTGCGTTCACAAGATCCTTACCTTCTAACCAGGTAGAATGCCATATCACTATTTATATATACATATACTTAATCTGCAAAAATGTCTACTTCGTGATTAACAGTTTCCAATAGTTTATCCCTCCTTCCGCATTGCTCTCGCAACACACAATATTACTATAGCTAAGAGTCGCATTGCTCTTAAAGCGATTCGGCCCACACTTCTCGAAAACTAGTATACTAGGGTTTCCATACTCTTCTTTGGAGGGTGGGACCCTATATTTTTTATTTAATTATTTATTAATTCAATTTAAGGGGAGGCCTAAGTACGGTGTCCAAGCAGTTAATAATAATTATTTTAATATTTTATGCATGCGTCGTCGGACCAGCAAATTCGCATGTACGACGAAGTCCACTTCACTGCATGCGATAGGTTCGGTGAGACCCGCATGCAGTGTTATGGACATCTGCCCTTAGTTTCTATAATAACAAGATTAATTATTAAAAACAACATACTGTGTCACCTGATCGATGCGCACAAATTCCAGTCAATTAAACTCCGCTCTGCCTACGTCTAGATCGTCATGGTCATAAACTGGCAATTTGCATATATAGACACACAAATTTTATCGAACCCGAGCCCGACTCATGTGCACCGACCCGGGGGCAAACCCGACACGAACCCGGGCTTGCCAGACCCAACCCGAGCCAAAGGAGGGGTCGGGTGGGCCCATCCTCAAGTGGGGCCCACCCGGACCCCCTTTTTGAGAAATCGAGCCCCCTACCCATGGGTAGGGGGTGGTCGGCCAAGCAAGAAAGAAAAAAAAAGGAAGGAAAAGAAAGAAAGAAAAGGAAAGAAGAGAAAGAAAGAAAATGAAGAAAAATGAAAGAAAACCGCCATGCGTGGGGGGAGGTTGCGTAGACGTTTACACAAGCGTGGATCTACATCGATCCCTCGATCCGACGGACAAGAAACAAAGCCGGGTCGCCATCAATTTAATGTGCAAGATTCAAATAAAAATTCAAAAAGATTGGGCCATAACTACTTTGTCAGAAAAGGAAAATAAATAAAGGTTTATTCCCCCCATCAATGAAGGAATGAATCTTGGGTAGCTATACGAGAGATATTAAAGAGATTCAAATAAATATTCCCATATCTCTCCCATCCCCCTTCACCTATAAATAGAGGGGAGGGGGAAGGCTCAAAGGGTCGAAGACGAAGACAAAAGCGAGGAAGCGTTGCAAAGGAGGAGACACGCTTTCATCGACCCAAGGCTTCACGAGGCTCGAGCAAGCCTATCCCTTTGGGACCAGCTTAGTCTATCGAAAGTTTTCATCAACATGAAGACCCTTGCACAAGAAGATCATCTCTTTGACTCTGTGCACGAAGAAGAAAGCTCGGAGAAGAAGAAACCTTCAACTCCGAAGACGCTAGAAGCCAAGGCCGGAGAAGAAGATCGAAGTGGCATCACCCCGTCGTCTTCAACAATCCTTTGACTCTGATCAGGCTCAAAAGCCCGGAGAAGAAGATCAAATCGGCATTACCCCGTCTTCTTCAACAAGCCTTCGACTTCGATCAAGCCCAAAAGCCTGGAGAAGAAGATCGAAGCGGTATCACCCCGTCATCCTTATCAAGCCTTCGACTCCGATCAAGCCCAAAAGCTTGGAGAAGAAGATCAAAGTGGCATCACCCCGTCATCTTCGACAATATCCACTCCATTCACGAAGTAGAAAGCTTGGAGAAGGACACCCGAAGCACCGCTATACCCGTTGTCTTCAAAATAAAGTCTTCAACTCCGATCATGCCAAAGAAGCCCGGAGAAGAGGAGAAATCAAGCTGACGCCACAACCATCGAGGAAGCCGGAAGAATAAAGGAGAAGTGAAGACGCAGCCATCGCCGTTCGAGGAAAAGATCAAGTCAACGCCAAAGCAAAAGCTAATGCAAGAAGCCAAAGCAAAAGCACCAGTAAAGCCCGCGCCAAAGCCATGCAAGTGCCAAAGCCAAGCAATTATAACGATTACGAGCAAAACAATGCATGTTCTAGCTGATACGACGCGAAGTCTGGAAGAACTAAAGCATCGCAAGCCTCTACCCACCTATGTTCAAGTTCAAGCACCAAAGCAAAGCAAAAGCCAGAGCCACGCCAAAGTAAAGCCAAAGCCGAAAGCCAAAACCAAAGTCGACGCCAAAAGTACGATCGATGCCGCGAGTCGACGATTAGGGGAGCCAAGATCTAGCCAGAGCCGAGGGAGACATGAAGACCAAGGAGTAAAGCCAAAAACCCCATAGCCGAGAAAGCACGAAACATGAAAAGGACAAAAGCAACGACAACAAATCCTTAGCCTCTCAAGAAACCCTTACCCTGTAAAGATCTCTGTCCTGGGCAACCCCTTCAGAGCTCTCGCATGAAGTAAAGTGGAGACACGGATCAAAGGGACCCTCCAAAGGATCTCTCCTATAATCTCTTGATCAAATCTTCACCGCACCTGGCTCACCACCCCCGAGTCCCTAGGTCTTGGCCTCTGTAATCTCATTTTGTGCAATAAAGATGACCCGAATATTTTTATGTGCATACAGATTTCTAGCACACCCGGTGGGACATCCTCTCCTTTCATCCGTACGTCTGAAGGAGTTGCTTCAAGTTCATGGCCGGAACAAATGACGCTATGTTTGCTTCGACAAGCCTTTCGCCCATCATCGAGTTACCGCTACTCCAACATGGTGATCCAGCAAAACCGGAGGATGATGCTCCCCTGGTAGTACGTGTCTACACTCAGCGTACTCGAACCCTCGTGGACATCTTCACACCAGAAACTACTGCCGAAGACGCTCATAGCGTTGAGGAGGCCTTGGTGCATAAAAACATGAGTCTCGATCCTGGAATCCATATCCAGAAACTTGGGGAGGACCAGCCCCAACCCCGAGCCCATTCGGGTTCTCCAACGGACTTTGCACCTCCTCTGCAGGGGGATAAACATCCGTCATCAAGCAGAAGCAAGTCGGTGCAACTACGTCTCCGACGATAACATTGAGGATACAGGCATGCAACACCAAGACGTCCTACGTCATCATCCTCTGTCCACTCTTCAGCTCCAAGTCATACAAATGAGTGAGCATTGTTGGGGAATATTTTTCGCTGGTCCGTGCGGTTGCCCTGCAAGACAGAAAAAGTATGAGAATGGCTGGCTCCCTTCAGAGCGCAGACCCTCCGACGCTCGAGTCAGAACATGTACGAACAGGGGAGAGCTGTAGTAGTTGGAAAGTGTTCGGGTTTTGGGTTTCGAACCCATACTTTGGAGCCGGGGGTCATACCTTTATAAACTCTTGTAGACCGCCAGAGATGGACGCGTAGCGGATTTCCTGCACCTTCTATGCCCCTATGTGCAAGCCCATATGGGCTCTTCATACCCTTTGTCTTCTAGCCTGTCAGACGATGGAAAATGGGGGATGCACCAGTCTTGTCCTTGCTAGGTGGAGATTCTGGAAAGTGCTAGTCTGGAAGGTCCCAGACTGAGTTTGGCCGGCTTCCGTAGACTGCAATCGTCCACATAGCTCCCTGGGGGTGATGACATATGTCGGTTTAGCGCTGCCTTACTGTAGGCGACCTCCGTGGGCAAAGGGGGCGATCTATTGGCATACGAGCTGGTCGCCAGGCAGATTGTGGGCACCAGCCACTGGGCGACCTCTACCACGTGCGAGCTAGCCGCATACGGTCATGGTCAGCCCTGGGCGGTCTGTAAGCCACGGCCACAGGTGACCTCGGAAGACGAATGGGCGAGCTCTTTGACCATTTGCCTGATCAGGCAAGCTCCTGAGCGAGCTGTGGGCGTCGGGTTTGGCGAGCTCTTGGGCGAGCTGTGAGTGTTCGTTAATATCATTCTAAGTTTCCTATTAGCAAAAGGGGGCGATCTCTTGGCGTGCGAGCTGGTCACCGGGCGGATTGTGGGCACTAGCTACTGGGCGGCCTCTACTACGTACGAGCTGGTTGCATGCGGTCAGGGTCGACCCTGGGCGGGCTGTAAGCCATGACCACAGGCGGTCTCTGTTCAAGAGACGCAACGATCCGCTACTACAAGCACCAGGCAGGCTACGAGCACCGGCCACTGGACGACCTTTACCATGTGCGAGCTGGTCGCATATGGTCAGAATCAGTCCTAGGCGGGCTGTAAGCCATGGCCACATGCGGCCTCGCGTAGAGAGCTTAGACTCGTAGTACCTCATAAATGAGGCCTTGAGAAAGATGCTGCTTTGTCCAAGGGACACAGCGATCTGCTACTGCGAGCGCCGGGCGGGCTACGAGCACCGGCCACTGGGCGACCTCTACCACGTGCGAGTTGGTCGCATGTGGTCAGGGTCAGCCCTGGGCGGGCTATAAGCCACGGCCACAGGCGGCCTCACGTAGAGAGCTTAGACTCGCAGTACCTCACAAATGAGGCCTCTAGGAAGATGCTGCTCTGTCTAAGGGACGCAGCGATAAGCTGTTAGAATTGGTGAGGTCTATAGCTCGTAAAAACCTAGTGTTTAGCTTTGTATGGTTGATAGTATAGGAATGCATATTGGTACGTACCTTAGTACGTGTTCTGATTACAGAACAGAGAGCCATGGCTACATGGTAATCCACTTGAGTGGGAGACTCAATGGATTGGTCCCATGTAACCTAAATACGTTCGCAGCTTTGATTAGGGTTGGTCGCCCTATCAGGATAAGCTGTTGGGATGACAGAGCGTGGGTGTCTCCACCACGGTCATTACCAGGCACAGTGTCTGTGGCCGAACGGAACCAACACGGTGCACAGATCGATGAGCAGACATCGGTGCACTAAACCGTGTTTCTGCTTAGGGTAAAACGGTCCTAAACCCTGAGGAACCATGTCTGGTGGACTAACCAGTTGTGTGGTGCTTTGGCGCACCAATGTGTGAGGATCCGGATGCAGTGATCCAAAACCACGGTGTACTGGGTTACCCGGCTGGCGTTGCATCAGCGTGTCACTCCTGCAGGCTATCCACACCCCTAACGGGAGGTGCGTTCCTTGGTCTGACCTACGTCGTATTAAACCCTGGCCAGGTGGTCATCAGTTGGACTGGTGACGGATCCGGTTGCTCGGAAGAGTAATCGGAGGTACGATGTATGTGGTCAACCGGGAAGGAACCGAGTCATATGAGCACTCGAGTCTGACGGTATTCTCCACTGCTCGAGTTGCATCATGGCACCAAGTGGAGGGACAGCGAGTTTACTATACTAAGCGGAGAGCAGGGGTATGAGAGAGAACATAGTAAGTCCGGGGGAATTGGAGTGCAGCCTGCGTCGCACTCTGGGTGGCTACGCAGGTTAACTCGGACTCAGAGGATCGATGGTACACTCGGGTAGTGTGTCGATCGAGTCTGAGTTGGAAGCCATGAACCCTGGTCCCTGAAGGTTCCACCTTATCGACATTATGTACAGTTCTTATACCATCTCCTCGAAACACAGAACGTAGTTAGAGGAAGCGAGAAGTCCAAGCATACGCTCCGTGAGTGCTTCGCACTAGTGCACGGTAGATGCGTAGCTACGTGTGTGCACTTAGGGGAAACCCTAGGTTAGTGCAGAGACGCATGTAGCAATTCCTTGCCATAAGTGGACTTTGCCACATGGGTGCGATGCACCGGGACATGTTGCGAGTTGACTAGTTGACTTCACTAGGGGCACCCTACGGGAACCTCAGAGAATAGTGAAATCACTGGTGCACTTCACTTATGTGTGCCTTGCAAAGTCTCGTACACGAGGAACGGCCAACTAGTGGCATAAGGGCGTTTTGGTCATACCATGCGCCACTATGCACTAAGGGGGCCGGCCCAAAGTGTTGAGAGACTGGTCAAGGCCGGCCCCATTAGTTTCGGGAGGTTGTTGCCTCCGATGAAGGGGCCGGTTATGAGGCGCAGAAAACGGGCTGGTTTTGACCGTTTTCGAAAACAAGGAAATGATAGAGATAAAGAAGAGATATATAGGGATAAGGTTTGAATCTATCATCCTTATCCATACTGTCCTTATCCATATGAATAGGCCGGCCCTATATATGAGAAGGAGAGAGAGGGTGCACGAAATTAATAGAGCCATGCAAGCCCTAGGGCCGGCCATGGCATGGGGAAACCCTAGCCGCCCCCTCTCCTCTCTTCGCATCTCCTCTCTCGTCTCTCTCTCCCTCGCTTGCGCCATTGGATGGCGACTCGTCTTCCTCACGTGGTGTTTTGTAGAAGGAGAAGGCTCGTCATATGGAGGCACTCAGAGATCCATCGACGAGGTGCCGTACATCGTGTGAGATCGGGTGAACTAGAAGGCGTCTCCCGCAACCTTTTGCTGTCCAGAATCTGCACTAAAAATCAACGTTGTTTCTGCGATTCCGGGAGCTACAGAAGTCCAAACGACATGAAACTTGTTGGAAAAGTTGCGTCTCGAAGTTGGCTACCTGCAGTCCAAATTTCAGCCCAATCGGAGTTCGGAGCAAAAAGTTATGGCCGTCGCACCGAAGCTATGTCGAGCAGATCCGTAGCCCGTCTCCATCGACAAAGAAGAAATTTGTCGCGGTGAAAGATTCCGCACGCAGGTATGACCTCTAACAAGTAGATCTAACATAATTAGAACATGCATTCATGCTAATTTGTTCTTTCGCGTTAGATCATCGTTAGGGGTTCGCGTAGTTGCCATGCTAGATTCATACACGCATATGTAGATCGTTTCGATGAAAATTTTGATATGTAACGCACACCGCTCACGGTCCTCGGACCTTCACTTTGCTTCCGCTGCGGGCCTCTGCCAGGGATTTATTTCCAGCAATTGGTATCAGAGCACGCTAGTGGTGTGCGTTTCATGTTTTTTTTCATGAAACCGTCATGTGCGCGCATGAATAGTATGTGCCGCCATCGGGGTTCTACGAGTAGATCATGCATAGTAGATTTTGTATGTTCTATGAATCGTTCTTGCAGGGCGCCGCTTCTAAAATTATTCTGGATATGTGATTGCTTGCTACCGGGGGTCGGACCCCGTGTTAGCGATTTTGTCTGGATGTTTTTTCTTCTGTGTGTGGATAGATTTTAGAGCCATAGTTGGGCAAGAGGTGAAGATTTACCACCCTTGATTCCCAGGCTTTTGCTAGGTTTGTTTTCCTTTTCTTTCTAGGGAATTGTGTATGAGCGAGCACTTGCTCGAAGCGTACTAGATCTTTTTCGGTTACAGATTGAAGAGGAGGACTTGCCGTGGAGATCCACCACTGGAAGATGAGCGGAACCTTGGAGGACGATGGCGATCCGACGAAGCGTACACGATGACGGCAAAGGGCATAAAGCGTCAGAAGATCGTATACAGAGGCTTGCACCGGATCGAGGAGCCTTGTGAAGGAGACAGAGAGCCTGCACTGTGCCAGTCAGGTTCAGGGGTCGGACCCTGAACTTGATTCAGTTGTGTGCTTATTTCTTTCAGTAGTTCTTTATATTTCTGTAGAGAACCCCGATGCGATAATTTGATTATCTGTGTCAGAGGGATGCCCTTTCCCCTCGGGTCCTAGCGACCTTATTAGGATTGGATTCCACTAGTGACGCCTATTATTTAATTGACCCTTGATGATAGTATGAATTCCTCACATTTGGTTATGCCCCCATTAGGTCAACACCCAATTAGTCGGGTGTGCCTATTTGGCAAGCATCGAAACCTAGAATGAGTTGGAATTCTACTATGACATCATTCGTCAAATTTATAAGCAAGGCGCCATGGTAGTGGAAGACCTTTCCTGTCAGTCTGACCTTAGGCTAGGCTCCAGGGCATTAGCGTGATAGCCAAGTTTGCAAAGCATCAATGTTCTTGGGATATGTAATGTGACCCTTGAGTGGAGAAATCCACTCGAGGCAGGGACTATGATATTCCAAGATCGATTAATGCTTCGCGAAAGGCTTGAATGCTAGTGGGAGCACGGTATGACCAGGGTCTAGTGTATAGGTTGTCGTGACCTTAGTGTACACTCATACTTGCATTAAATAACCCTCAACTTTAATAAGGGATGTAAGAGAGGACTTTTAGAGATCCTCTGGCCTCCACGGCCAGTCGTTTTGTGTTTGGGTGGGGATGCATAACTTCACACCCCCTAGGGTGGGAGCTGTGTGTTTCCATGCCAAATTACTTAATGACCTCCCTAAGGATATGGCGATTACGAGGCCAGGAGAGAAGGGCTTTTCATCCCACCCTAGTGGGGGCCGTATGAACTCCCGTGTCATAATTGCTTAGGCTCGTGGGTAAGTATCCTAAGTGCACGTGAGGTATTCGTTGCGAAGACAATGGTGATCACGTGGCACTGGCCAAAAGATAACCATGGTCCATCAAAGCCCTTAGTTGGCAGATTTGGACTGGGTCAAGGAAAGGCCCGTGTAAGCGGATTGACGCTGCATGATGCCCCCTAGGGCAGGTGTAGTCGATTCCGAGATCTTACATACATGGTTAATTAATCCATAGAGGTGTCTTCGCTGTGAGGGTAGCGCTGACATTTGGATATAATTAGCTTATTTTCAAAATCCATAAAATAAGTTATTTTGCATTCATTTTCATTCAACCATATAGTTCCCCTATCCGCTATCCCATAAGAGAACCAGTTATCGGGTCTCTAACTACGTAGAGTGGAAGCGCAATCTTTACCTTATCCTTAGGGTAGTAAATGTACATTGGTATGCAATCTAAATATCCCTGTACTAGACCTAATGGGTCCAGATATCACTAGGGCACTAACTAGGGCATATGAAGACTGGCGAGAGTCTAAGGAGATGTGCAAGTGCTATGTTATAGCAGACTTGCGGACAACTCTTTAGAAGCGAGTCAGAGATATGCCGGGTCTTCTCTAATAAAGTTTTACTTGCATAAGATATCTGCTAGGCGAAGTCAGTAGACTCATCGCTTATCCACCAAGATACTTGTCGGTACCAAGATGTCAGAGGGAATGCTTGTTCGGGAACACATCCTTGAGTTCCAGATCGAACTAGATTCCAAAGACATAGTACCAGATGACAAGGTGGTGGAAGACGTCTATCTTGCATCCCTGTCTGGAACCTTCGAAGGCGTTATCAGAGACTTTAGCTTTAACAAGTTAGAGATGATAAACGCAGAACTTCTAAGGAGATTTCCAAGAGACAAAGGATGAGATCAAGATTAAAGGCAATGCCTTTAGTGCTTAACCTAGGTCTTCTTTAGAAGAACCTAAGGGAATAACTTATAAGAGATCGAAAACTATTCTAGTGCAGAAACTGGTGTGGAATCCTAAGTCTGGTAATGCCAAGGACGGAAGTATTTCCGCTGTGGTGAGCATAGGGGGTATTTGAAGATTGAGTATGACCTCAGGATGTTAGGAGTTGAGTCGCTATCTAGTAGCAGTTCTTATGCTTCTTGGAATGTAGACTTCTGGTCTACAGATATTCAAGGAAAGCAGAAGGCTACTTTATAGTGAAGGAATCCTAACATAGGTACTGATGCCATAAGCCGCTGCGGAAGCTGTTAGATATGATTGTCTTAGTTTTTCCGAAATACGGATTTTGTTTTTTAGAGATGTAGTTCTGTTTCCTCTTTGGTAAATGAAGTTTTTAGTTTTAGACAGTACCGTAGGTGTGTATCTTAAACTAAATAGATAGCTTCATTACTAGAGAAATAGATCAGAATAATCTCTTTATATTTAATCCTAATTCGGAAATAGATATCATGACAGCTGCAGCGTCTAATTTAAATTCATCTAAATCCTTCGGAGAAGCTATCCCATTTGTGACCCCTCTGATTTAGATATTCTGCCTTAGATAAATTCAAAGGTAAAAGAAGGTCGAGTTTCTGTTCACAGATTCATCGGAGATCCTTCTAACCTATGAATGTTATCTGGAAGGCAGAATAACTAAAAGGGCCACTAAGGTATTGGAGTTAGTTAATTTTGACGTCTATGGTTCCAAGAGCGTCTAGACGATAGAAGACTCTTCGATTTAATCGAAGAAATAAGTCACTATCGGACGAGTTCCATAGGATCCTGAGAGAGTATGGGATTATCTCCCAGTTAAATGCTCTAAGGATGACACGCCAGAATGAAGTCTCCGAGAGAAGGAATCGGACTCTGTTTGACATGGTCCGTAGTATGATGAATATTGCCAAGTATACTACCCACCTTTGGTGGGGTTGTACCTTAAAACAGTAGCTTATATCTGAAACTATCTCTCATCTAGATCAGTACCTCAGACCTATAGAGAGCTATGGTCTAAGCGAAAGCTGACACTATAGTGTCTCGAGATATAGAGTTGTCCTGCACTTGTGCAAAACGACAAGAGGGATGAGATGGAGATGTAGTTCCAGGTATATCTGTTTGTAGGTTACCCTTAGGAGGCATAAGATGGACTGTTTTATGATCTTGAGGTTAGGAAGGTAATCGTTTCTACGAACACCATCTACCTAGATCAAGATTATATTATAAGACCATAAGTTTATCAGTAAGGTAGTTCTGGGTGAACTACTGGGTACTGGTAGAGAGTGCGCATTTGAAAAACGTAGTGGGAGTAGATGATACAAGAAACTAGTATACCAGGTATTGTAGAAACGATTCACTTTGTACCACCACCACCTCGTCGTTGTGGGACCATCAGAGCTCCTGAAAGATACTATGGAGAAACTTCGATAGTTAATCCAGAGTTTCAGGAGGGTGATCCCTAGAGCTACGAAGAAGTAGTGGGAGCTTCCTTTGTACCACCACCACCTCGTCGTTGTGGGACCATCAGAGCTCCTGAAAGATACTATGGAGAAACTTTGATAGTTAATCCAGAGTTTCAGGAGGATGACCCCTAGAGCTACGAAGAAGTAGTGGGAGCTTCCGACAGCTCTTACTGACAAAAGACCATGGAGACAAATTTGCATCAATGTCCCTTGAAACAGTCTTGACAGTTATAGCACTATCACCCTTCAGGGTGTAGAAGGTGTATTAGAAGAGCACCCGATTAAGACTTAAGTGGCTAGATTAGTTGCCAAAAGAGAAGGGATTGACTATGTCAAAACTATCTCACTGGTAGCTATGCCTAAGTCTATTTCGGATCCTCTTAATCCATCGCAGCCCATTATAGTTGGGAGATCTGGTTGATGGATGTCAAGACAGTTATTCCCTAACGGGAATTTGGAAATGACATATGGATGAGTAGCCCCAGGCTTTGTGTCAGTAGGTTAGGAAGATATGGAATGCAAGTTGCAACGGTCCATTTATGGACTGATGCAAGCATCCAAGTTGGAATATCTATTTTGATCAAGGGAATCCGCTCATTCGGATTTGATCAGAATGAGGATAAACCAAGATGGTACAGGAAAGGTGAAATAGCTACAAGGGTATATTTAGTACTTTACGTTAACGATATTCTACTGATTGAAAATGATGTAGGAATATTGTTTACGATAAAGGTTTGTAGTCATCACAATTCGATGTGAAAGACCCTAGTGAGGCGAGTTATGCTCTGGGAATCAAGGTAACTCGAGATAACCAGAGCAAGATTCTCTTGCTGTCACAGGCTACGCATGAAGATAAGATTCTAGCCAGATTCGGTTTATGAGGCTAGATATCTATTGCATAGCAGGAAGATGGGTCGGTTTCAGTCGAACCCGGGTCCAGATCTCTGGACCGATGTGAAGGGTATACTCAGAAATCCTCATTAAGTAAGGATTGTGAGTTAGCTTGCACTTCACAGGTCCTGATATCGATTGGACACACAGGATCTGACTTTGGTGTCAGATGTGTGTACCAGAAAATCGATTTCAGGGATTATTTTTATCTTGGGATTAGAAGCGGTAGTTGGTAGAGTGTGAAGCAAGTGCATCACAGACTCTACCACAGATGCTTAGCACGTTGTTGCGTGCGAAGTAGTATATCAGGTGGTAAGGCTTAGGAAGTTCTTAGAGAACTTGGGACGCGTACCAGAGGCTCAGTTATCTGTTGTTACAACAGAAAAGCGGTAAGCAAGGTCCAAGGAGACTAGGCACCGCCGTGAGGGGAAACCCATCAAGTACAAACTCCACTTGATCTGACAGTTATAGGAGGAAATGCAAGTAGCGGTACTGAGGTGGAATCTACAGACAATGTTGCCAATTCCTTTAGGGAATTCCTGCAAAGGCTTTTGGGCAGCATGTAGAAGCTACAGAGCTCAACACCGTTATTCCTCGTTAGACCTAGTGGGAGATTGTTAGAATTGGTGAGGTCTATAGCTCGTAAAAACCTAGTGTTTAGCTTTGTATGGTTGATAGTATAGGAATGCATATTGGTACGTACCTTAGTACGTGTTCTGATTACAGAACAGAGAGCCATGGCTATATGGTAATCCACTTGAGTGGGAGACTCAATGGATTGGTCCCATGTAACCTAAATACGTTCGCAGCTTTGATTAGGGTTGGTCGCCCTATCAGGATAAGCTGTTGGGATGACAGAGCGTGGGTGTCTCCACCACGGTCATTACCAGACACAGTGTCTGTGGCCGAACGGAACCAACATGGTGCACAGATCGATGAGCAGACATCGGTGCACTAAACCGTGTTTCTGCTTAGGGTAAAACGGTCCTAAACCCTGAGGAACCATGTCTGGTGGACTAACCAGTTGTGTGGTGCTTTGGCGTACCAATGTGTGAGGATCCGGATGCAGTGATCCAAAACCACGGTGTACTGGGTTACCCGGCTGGCGTTGCATCAGCGTGTCACTCCTGCAGGCTATCCACACCCCTAACGGGAGGTGCGTTCCTTGGTCTGACCTACGTCGTATTAAACCCTGGCCAGGTGGTCATCAGTTGGACTGGTGACGGATCCGGTTGCTCGGAAGAGTAATCGGAGGTACGATGTATGTGGTCAACCGGGAAGGAACCGAGTCATATGAGCACTCGAGTCTGACGGTATTCTCCACTGCTCGAGTTGCATCATGGCACCAAGTGGAGGGACAGCGAGTTTACTATACTAAGCGGAGAGCAGGGGTATGAGAGAGAACATAGTAAGTCCGGGGGAATTGGAGTGCAGCCTGCGTCGCACTCTGGGTGGCTACGCAGGTTAACTCGGACTCAGAGGATCGATGGTACACTCGGGTAGTGTGTCGATCGAGTCTGAGTTGGAAGCCATGAACCCTGGTCCCTGAAGGTTCCACCTTATCGACATTATATACAGTTCTTATACCATCTCCTCGAAACACAGAACATAGTTAGAGGAAGCGAGAAGTCCAAGCATACGCTCCGTGAGTGCTTCGCACTAGTGCACGGTAGATGCGTAGCTACGTGTGTGCACTAAGGGGAAACCCTAGGTTAGTGCAGAGACGCATGTAGCAATTCCTTGCCATAAGTGGACTTTGCCACATGGGTGCGATGCACCGGGACATGTTGCGAGTTGACTAGTTGACTTCACTAGGGGCACCCTACGGGAACCTCAGAGAATAGTGAAATCACTGGTGCACTTCACTTATGTGTGCCTTGCAAAGTCTCGTACACGAGGAACGACCAACTAGTGGCATAAGGGCGTTTTGGTCATACCATGCGCCACTATGCACTAAGGGGGCCGGCCCAAAGTGTTGAGAGACTGGTCAAGGCCGGCCCCATTAGTTTCGGGAGGTTGTTGCCTCCGATGAAGGGGCCGGTTATGAGGCGCAGAAAACGGGCTGGTTTTGACCGTTTTCGAAAACAAGGAAATGATAGAGATAAAGAAGAGATATATAGGGATAAGGTTTGAATCTATCATCCTTATCCATACTGTCCTTATCCATATGAATGGGCCGGCCCTATATATGAGAAGGAGAGAGAGGGTGCACGAAATTAATAGAGCCATGCAAGCCCTAGGGCCGGCCATGGCATGGGGAAACCCTAGCCGCCCCCTCTCCTCTCTTCGCATCTCCTCTCTCGTCTCTCTCTCCCTCGCTTGCGCCATTGGATGGCGACTCGTCTTCCTCACGTGGTGTTTTGTAGAAGGAGAAGGATCGTCATATGGAGGCACTCAGAGATCCATCGACGAGGTGCCGTACATCGTGTGAGATCGGGTGAACTAGAAGGCGTCTCCCGCAACCTTTTGCTGTCCAGAATCTGCACTAAAAATCAACGTTGTTTCTGCGATTCCGGGAGCTACAGAAGTCCAAACGACGTGAAACTTGTTGGAAAAGTTGCGTCTCGAAGTTGGCTACCTGCAGTCCAAATTTCAGCCCAATCGGAGTTCGGAGCAGAAAGTTATGGCCGTCGCACCGAAGCTATGTCGAGCAGATCCGTAGCCCGTCTCCATCGACAAAGAAGAAATTTGTCGCGGTGAAAGATTCCGCACGCAGGTATGACCTCTAACAAGTAGATCTAACATAATTAGAACATGCATTCATGCTAGTTTGTTCTTTCGCGTTAGATCATCGTTAGGGGTTCGCGTAGTTGCCATGCTAGATTCATACACGCATATGTAGATCGTTTCGATGAAAATTTTGATATGTAACGCACACCGCTCACGGTCCTCGGACCTTCACTTTGCTTCCGCTGCGGGCCTCTGCCAGGGATTTATTTCCAGCATAAGCTACTACAAGCACCGGGCGGGCTACGAGTACTGACTATTGGGCGATCTCTACCATGTGCGAGCTGGTCACATGTGGTCAGGGTCAGCCCTGGGCGGGCTGTAAGCCACAGCCACAGGCAGCCTCGCGTAGAGAGCTTAGACTCGTAGTACCTCACAAATGAGGCATCGAGGAAGATGCTGCTATTCTTTCTCCTTCTCTGTCTCCAAGCGGGATGACGATCTTGACTTGGAGTGGGTTATGTGCGATGCTACACGATTGATTTGCGCGAATGACGATCCAACTTTCGCCAGATTCTCTTCGTCTTCAAGGCAACGCATCGCAGTCGATTCTCTTGATTTGAATTCAATGGCTCACTGTAGGGCGATGGGCCTTGAAGTCAGAGTACTGAAGTTGGAAGCTGAAGCCTGGGGGGGCTCTTTTTCTGGCTACCCAAGGACGCCCCTTCGATCGACCGAGGCCGCTCAAGGTGCATCCCAAGGTGAGGACGACCCCCAGGGTGACCCTGATGCCTCCACGCATCACCTCTCGTTACTGGCACGTGGACAACAAACTGGTAAGAATTTTTGCACCAACATTACCCCCTCTTGAGGGAGCGGCTAAGCATAGCCCCGCTCGCTCAGGATTATAGCAAGGTTGTCTATGTAGACTAGTTCGATCCTTCTGTTCGCTGACCAGCTCCTGCTGAATGGTATTCCGCTCTGCGAAGTCGGCTACAGGGTGTGACATCAGGCCGCGTAAGATGTCTTCATCGCGCCTGCCCGTGATATCACCAGGTTGCTCAACGAGCTAAGCTACGTGGCATCAGGCCGCGTACGATGTTTCCACCGCGTCTGCCTGTGATGTCACCAGGTCGCTCAACGAGCTAAGATGCATGGCATCAAGCCGCGTAAGGTATCTTCGCCACGTTTACCCGTGAACGAGCTAAGCTGCGTAGCATCAGGCCATGTAAGGTATCTTCGCCGTGTCTGCCCGTGATGTCACCAGGTCGCTTAATGAGCTAAGCTACGTGGCATCAGGCCGTATAAGGTATCTTCACCGTGTCTGCCCGTGATGTCACCAAGTCGCTCAACAAGCAAAACTGCGTGGCATCAGGCCGCGTAAGGTGTCTCCGCCGCGTCTGCCCGTGATGTCACCAGATCGTTCAACTAGCTAAGCTGCGTGGCATCAAGCCGCTTAAGGTATCTCTGCCGCGTTTATCCGTGATGTCACCAGGTCACTCAACGAGCTAAGCTGCGTGGCATCAGGCCGCGTGTGTGGTTTCTCCGACGATCCGAGGACCATACTCTGGACGAGGTAGCTAAATCGATAAAAAATAAGCATCGCAAAAAGATCGATATGCATGAAAGTTTGACATGTGCAAAATAGTGGGGCCCTATAGCTCTACAAAAATATAAATCGATAGAAATCGAACCAAAATAGAGCGTAAGGACCAAATGGTGGAAGTTCGACAAGCGATAAAAGAATCAAAAGCTAGCTACCCCCTGTCCGGTTAAGGATCCTCAGAACCCCGGTTTTGTTTATCACGTCCGCATGACAGCGGACAGTGGCCTTGCTACTAGCCTTCGACATTAGTGGATTATGACATCACCAAGTTGTCTAGCTTTGAGGGATTACCAAGATATTTTCAGGTCGTCTAAATGGGTGGTCACCCATTCAGGTCCCCTTAGATCACCCCGGGGTGCTTCCTTTCATGGTATGTGAATGCGAAGGACCCAAGTCATGTTTAAAGTTTCCTAGACAGTGGACTACCCCGGCGATCTCAAGGCCATTCGAGACGGCCACTAAGAACCCCGGTCTTGCTTTAAGTCCGCACAACGGTGGACTGTTCTTTGAGGAAGCTGCGTGCTAGCTGATCACGTGTGAGCTATTCTCTATGGATTACTATCGAGCGTAGATTTGAAGACTCATTTAGTCCAAACACTCTTCATTGCACAAAATGGTTTATAAGAGGGCGCCTACGAGCAAGGTAGGAGGTGGCTGCTGGTCGCCAGGCAGACTCTGATAAGTGGATGCAATTCCAACAATTGGTATCAGAGTACGCTTTGGTGTATGTTTCATGCATAAATTCGTGAAAATATCATATGAATATATGATGGCATATGTTTCCGTCGGGGTTCGGTGTAGATCATGCATATGGATTGTGCTATGTATCGTCTTTTTGCAGGTGCCGCGCTGAATAGTAATCTGTGATTGCATGCCTCTGGGGGTCGGACCCCGGATTTAATTTTGCATTGATTATGATTATGCTTGTGGATTTTAAGGCTCTAGATGGGCGGGGGTGGAGGTTGACCACCCTCTGTTCCCTGGCCACGAACGAGCACTTGCTCAGAGCGTGTTAGTTTTTCGGTCACAAGAAGAAGGAGATGATGCTACATCCACGGTTCGGGCAAGCGGTACCATGGAGTGCAAAGACCCGGCGAAAGCGTGCACGTTGGCGATGATCGGGATCATCATCGGAGATCGTACAGAACGGAAGAGCAGGATATCTTGACTGTGCTATTTAGGTTCAGGGGTCGGACCCTGGACTTGATTCAGTTTGGATGCTATTTCTGTTGATTCTCTTTACTTAGTGTTTAGAGAACCCTGATGATAATTTAATTATCTATCTTGCTTGTGAGTTAGTCTCTAGATCAGGCTTAGGGTTAGTACTAAGCTTATGGATTTATCGGTGTCTATATACGGTTCTAACACGTGCGAATCCGGTGGCTAGCTAAAAGGAAAGGTGGTAACCGCCCTCGTGGTAGTTCAGGTAGCCAAGTACAGTGCACCAAGATAGACACAATGTTAGATTTGTTTAGAGATAACTAATGTCTCCATAAGAAGTATGATAACCCTAGTGGGATGCCTTTTCCCCACATGGTCTTAGCAACCAAGTTAGGTTAGGATTCCACTACGTGATACCCGTTGCTAGTTGACGTTTGATGGTAGTATGAACTCATCACGATTTGATTATGCCACCATTAGGTTGAGGTCCGACGGAGGTTGTCGGATGTCCCTATTTGGCCAGCATCGAAACCTATAATAAGATGAGGTCTACTATGACATCAGGCATCAAATTATGAACGAGGCGTCATTCTAGTGAAAGTCATTTCCACGTTGACCTTATGCTAGGCTCCAGATCTTAGGATTATGGGCAAACTAGTGAGGTATCGGGATCCTTGGAATCTATGCAATGTGATCCTTGCAAGAAAGGCGAAAGCTGAGTATTCGAGGTAGGGACTATGATATTTTCCAAGGATACTAATACTTTGCGAGAAGGTTTGTAATCCTAATGGGAGCACGGTAGACCAGGGTCTAAGTCTAGGAGGTCCTGACCTTTCTAGATATGCATAAAACCTCATAAAGAAGGGATGTGTAAGAGGTTCACTCCAAAGGGGAGCCTCTGGCCTCCACAATCAACCGGCTAAGGGTCTGGGTGGGAGGTACGCAGTTCGATATTCCCACCGGGTGAGAGCTGTGTTTCCTTCCATGCTGGTTCGCCTAGTGGTTTCCTTCGGGACATGGAGAATGCCGGTGGCAGTGGGTGACGATTTTTTCCTGCACCGCGGGAGCCTATGAACCCCCTTGCCGACACCATCTAGATTTGTGGGAAGCATCCGAAAGCTTGTGTGAAGCCGCCGTTGATGCGTATGCGGGTTACATAAAGCTAGCCAAAAGGAGACTGGGAGGTATTTCAGTTTGCCATGGGTAATTCTGATGAAGACTGGGTCGTAAAAACTCCGTTGGCAGAATCGGTTGCATGCTCTCACCGAGATGCTGTTTCCAATTCAAGGCCAATAGTCTCAGTACTCGAGCCTAGGGAATTTAGATTCCTGGATGTCTCCACTTGAGGTAGTGAAGACATAGCGGCTGGAGTAAATATTATCTATTTTTATAGTCCATAAAATAGATTGTAGTAGACCCTAACTTTTGCTTTAAACCATTGTTTACAGAAATCATGACCAAACTCGACCCCCTTGCCTCCATCCTTAATGATAACAAACTTACGGGACCAAACTACGAGGACTGGAAGCGTAACCTAATGCTCGTCCTAAGGGTTGGCAAACACACAATTGCCCTATGCACCCCTCAACCGACCACACCGGGATCAAGTGCTACTGAGGCTCAATTGAAGGAATGGAAAGACTGGCTAGATGCTGATGAGATTTGCAAGTGCTATATAGTGGCATCCTTGCAGACCGTTCTTCAGAAGTAAGTCGAAGACATGGCCTTCGCTTCAGACATGATGCTCTATTTAAAGGAAATGTTCGAGGGTCGTAGTCGGGTAACTCGTTACCTGACCATCAAGAAATTGGTGTCCACGAAGATGGCAGAGGGGATTTTAGTTCGGGATCATATGCTGAAATTGTTTGGTTATGTGAATGAGCTTGGTTCCTTCGATGTCATCTGTTGCAATTGGATCCGCTTATCAGAGTCGCAATGAAAGGAAAAGATAGATCCGAAGATCATACGGTGTATATTTCATTATAATTAATTCTACAAAATAATCTATGATCTTAGCATATGTGCGGACACCCTAGAGGCATACTACGATCTACAGAAGACATGCATGCATCTAGTTAGGTGTTTAGTATCATCATACCTTGTGGATCTATGATCCGGAGAGAACGGAATGATGATGAACCGCACGTGAATCGCAAGGAAAACTGTCGGATGGCACATTGTCCTTTGCGAATTGAGGAATCCTCGAAATCCCATCTCTGAGTGCAAGGATTACGAGCCGACGGAGGAATTCATTGCGAAGACGATGGCGAGCCACGAGATCTCTGTGGGTGCAAATTTTGGCAAGAAGTCTGCAAACAGCGGGACCCACCGGCCCTGCCTGGTGGGCCCCCGAAGACAACAGTGGGACCCACCGGCCCTGCCTGGTGGGCCCCCAAAGACCACAGCGGGACCCACCGGCCCTGCCTGGTGGGCCCCCGAGTACCACAGCGGAACCCACCGGCCCTGCCTGGTGGGTCCCCGAAGACTACCGCGGGACCCACTGGCCCTGCCCGGTGGGCCCATGAAGGCTTCCGAGGGACCCACCAGCCCTGCCTGGTGGGCCCCCGAAGACAACAGCGGGACCCACCGGCCCTGCCTGGTAGGCCCCCGAAGACTACCGCGGGACCCACTGGCCCTGCCCGGTGGGCCCATGAAGGCTTCCGAGGGACCCACCAGCCCTGCCTGGTGGGCCCCCGAAGACAACAGCGGGACCCACCGGCCCTGCCTGGTGGGCCCCCTAAGACGGTAGCGGGGCCTACCAGCTTTACCTGGAGGATCCCCAGATGCTGCAGCAGAAACCGCCATTTACCACCAGAGAATCCTATAAATAGCAGAGCCTTCGAATGAAAAAGGATCCGATTTCAAATCCGGAGAGAAAATCCAGAGAGAAAATCCAGAAAGGAAGATCAGTGCCATCATCATCTGATATCTGATTTCAGAAATCAGAGATCTGGAAGTTCCAACCCTCTCAACCTTCAACTCTCCTCGATCTTCTTCTTGTCTTCGAAGAGATCAGAGAGACTTCAGTGACACTCGGTCTGTCGAGGTTACTTTAATCAAAGTGTTAGTGAATTCGGGTTGCTCCCTATAGCACGGAGACGTAGGCTTCGGCTGAACTTCGAGATCACATCTCTAGTGTCCAATTTTCTCTGTTTGCATCTTGTGAGCTCCAACTCCAAACGACAGATCGAACAACTCTCTTCAACTTCAACTTCAATTGACTGGTGAGGCGAGGTCTTCGGGTCGGCATGAAGATTTTCCCCCACAGGTTTGGCGCCGTCTGTGGGATCTGTCGTTTGGAGTTGGAGCTCACAAGATGCAAACAGAGAAAATTGGACACTAGAGATGTGATCTCGGAGTTCAGCCGAAGCCTACGTCTCCGTGCTATAGGGAGCAACCCGAATTCACTAACACTTTGATTAAAGTGACCTCGACAGGCCGAGTGTCACTGAAGTCTCTCTGATCTCTTCGAAGACAAGAAGAAGATCGAGGAGAGTTGAAGGTTGAGAGGGTTGGAACTTCCAGATCTCTGATTTCTGAAATCAGATATCAGATGATGATGGCACTGATCTTCCTTTCTGGATTTTCTCTCTGGATTTTCTCTCCGGATTTGAAATCGGATCCTTTTTTATTCGAAGGCTCTGCTATTTATAGGATTCTCTGGTGGTAAATGGCGGTTTCTGCTGCAGTATCTGGGGATCCTCCAGGTAAAGCTGGTGGGCCCCGCTAGCGTCTTAGGGGGCCCACCAGGTAGGGCCCGTGGGTCCCGCTGTTGTCTTCGGGGGCCCACCAGGCAGGGTTGGTGGGTCCCTCGGAAGCCTTCATGGGCCCACCGAGCAGGGCCAGTGGGTCCCGCGGTAGTCTTCGGGGGTCCAACAGGCAGGGCCGGTGGGTCCCGCTGTTATCTTCGGGGGCCCACCAGGCAGGGCTGGTGGGTCCCTCGGAAGCCTTCATGGGCCCACCGGGCAGGGCCAGTGGGTCCCGCGGTAGTCTTTGGGGGCCCACCAGGCAGGGCCGGTGGGTCCCGCTGTGGTACTCGGGGGCCCACCAGGCAGGGCCGGTGGGTCCCGCTGTGGTCTTTGGGGGCCCACCAGGCAGGGCCGGTGGGTCCCGCTGTTTGCAGACTTCTTGCCAAAATTTGCACCCACAGTTACCCCCTCCAAGTTAGCTAAGAGGCCTCCTTGGCTGACTTGGACTCGTGGTGCAAAGCTAACGACCCCCTGTCACACACGCAGAGGAGCTTTGTCGAGTGTTAGCGTTTGAAAATAGACTGATCGGTCAATTTTGACCGATCGGTCAAATTTGACCGATCGGTCAAAATTGACCGATCGGTCGATTTTAACCGGTCAGGGATGAGGTGATCGGTCAAAAAACATCGTTTTTTGACAGATCTAGTAGAAAATCAACCGATCGGTTGAATTCGACCGATCGGTCAAGTCTGACCGATCGGTCAAAATTGACCGATCGGTCAAAATTGACCGATCGGTCGATTTCAACCGATCTTAGGGGGCCCACCAGGCAGGGCCGGTGGGTCCCGCTGTTGTCTTCGGAGGCCCACCAGGCAGGGCTGGTGGGTCCCTCGGAAGCCTTCATGGGCCCACCGGGCAGGGCCAGTGGGTCCCGCGGTAGTCTTCGGGGGCCCACCAGGCAGGGACGATGGGTCCCGCTGTTGTCTTCGGGGGCCCACCAGGCAGGGCTGGTGGGTCCCTCGGAAGCCTTCATGGGCCCACCGGGCAGGGCCAGTGGGTCCCGCGGTAGTCTTCGGGGGCCCACCAGGTAGGGCCGGTGGGTCCCGCTGTGGTACTCGGGGGCCCACCAGGTTGGGCCGGTGGGTCCCGCTGTGGTCTTTGGGGGCCCACCAGGCAGGGCCGGTGGGTCCCGCTGTTGTCTTCGAGGGCCCACCAGGCAGGGCCGGTGGGTCCCGCTGTTTGCAGACTTCTTGCCAAAATTTGCACCCACAATCTCCTCCTTCTCTTTCTCTCTTCTTACTTCTCCTTCCTTCCTCCTTCTTCTTCCTTCTTCTTCTTCTTTCTTCCTTGGCCGAAACCACAAAAGAGGAGGAGAGGGGGGTGGTTCGGGTATTAGGAGAGGGGAGGCACTAAAGGTCGGCCCCTCCCCCTCCTCTATACATATAGGGCCGGTCTCCTAGTGCCATGCGCAAGCTAGGGCTGGCCCTAATTAGATTAGGATGAGGGGGGGTCGGTTTTTAGGGTTTCCAATGTCTATCGTGAAGCTTGGACAAAAACGCCCTTCACGAAAAATGAAAAACTGAAAGAGAGATTGAGTGAGGTGCGCTACTCGGATTCGAGTTCCGTCAGCACCTATGAGCTCCTGGAATTATTCCGCTCATTCTAAGATCCATATTCAATATGTTCTAAGCCATATTTTAGTATTTACCAAAATACCCCTACGGCCTCTAACATATGTGAATTAGGTTCTTAGGCTCCGGGCTTGCGCTCCATCACGCTACTTCGCATCCAAAGTATCCAACGAGGTCGGGGAACAATTCCTATACGCAACGACAGGGTGGAACCTTCAGGGTTCGGGATCTCTAGCTTCAACCGGATCCCTGATTAACTGTTCCGGTGACATACCAAAAGTTCCGTTAATCAGCCCTAATCCGATTAACCTGCGTAGCTACCCAGAGTGCGACGCGAGTTGAACTCTAGTGATCCTAAACTTATGTTACTCTCTCGTAACCCTGTTCTCTACTATACTCTGATAATCCTTAGTCCCTCATATTTCTGGTGCCATGATACGACTCGGGCGGTGGGGAGCACCGTCAGATCCCGATCGATCATCTGACTAGGCTTTGATGACTTGTCATCTATAACACCACACACCTTCCGGTACTATGCCTAGCATCCGGAACATCGTCAGTCATACTGACAACCACCAGACTTGGTTTAATTGTGTGGACAGATTGACTCATCAAAACGCACCCATCCAACACTGGACATCGGATAACCTGTAGGGATTATATATCACTCAAGCGCCAGCCGAGTAACCCAACGTACCATTGTATTGGACTATGGAAGGTCCGTACACATTGGCACATCAAAGCACCACACAACTGGTTGGCCCAGTGAACATGGTCCCTTAGGGTTAAGGACAGATTATCTATAGTAGTAAGACGGTTTATGCACCAGTGTTTGAATCACTGAACTGTGCACCGTCTTGGTTCCTGTTCAACACAATCATCGTGCTTGGTCAGGTGAATGGGAATCCCGCGTTCCTATGGTGGAGACTTCACCACATCCTCTACTTGCCAACAACTTGTTCTTGGTGAAGCGACCGGCATCACCTAAGCTGTGAACTAGTTCTAGGTCTACACACAACTGGTCCACTGGGTCTCCCAAGCATGGATCCACCATGCGCCTCAGTGGCCTATTGTGTTCCCTAGGGTCCTTTATTATATGTATATTAACATATACCATAGTAGTACGTATTCTAATTAAAGCAATAACCAAAGGCATCTTTATTTATATTAATACAAAATATCCATGCTAAGGACATACGAGCTACAACATCATCTTGGATGCAGAGATCCAAACCGACATTTTCCTCGCGTCTCTGTCAGGAGCGTTTGAGGGCTTCATTACCAACTTTAACCTTAACCGGTTGGAGATGTTTAATGCAGAGCTCCTAGCAGTGCTCCAGTCGGCAGAGGACGGGATGAAGGCAGGATCACAATCCCTGAACGTAGAGTGGAATTCTTCTCTGAAAGCCAAAGGCAAGTTTCAGAAAAGAAAGTCTAAGAAGCCCATGAAGATGAGCCAGGTGCAGTCGCTGGTTCCTAAGCATAATGGTCCGGCGAATCCCAAAGGAAAATATTTCCGATACGACAAAAAGGGGCACTGAAAGGGCGACTGCCGCGCGGCTCCCAAGAAGGCTGAGACAGGTATATCTCAAATCCACATAGTGGAATCCCTTGTAGCATCCAGTTGTTCTCCAGTTTCATGGATTGTGGATTTTGGTTCCACTAACCATGCTTGCAATAATTTGTAGGGGTTCAAGGAGATAAGAAAACTAGGTGATGGAAAGATAATCCTAAGTATGAGAACTGAGGCCGTGGCAGAGGCTGAAGTAAGTGGAGATGTCATCTTGCAGTTTCTTGATGAAAGAAGTTTAATACTTAGAGACATACTTTATGTACCGTTCTTGAGACGAAATTTAATTTCTATTTCCTTATTGAATAATAAAGGTTTTTCAGTTTTATTTGATGCTTCTGGTATGTCAATTAAATTGAATGGTTTCTTTGTTTGTAAGAGAAAGACACAGAATGGTCTCTATGTTATTAACTCTAATCATAAGCAGGATAACATAACTGAAGCATGTGTGGTTAATTCATCTAAAAGAAAAAATCCCTCAGTTAATCCAACACTCCTTTGGCATCTAAGGCTTGGACATATAGCCTCAGACAGGATTCACAGGTTGGTTAAGATATGACTTTTAAGTCCAGATATTTCAGAAAGCCTACCAACGTGTGAGTCTTGCCTGGAAGGTAAGATGACTGTTGAGTGTCCAAATTAGTATTATTGCATTTCCTTTTTCATGGATATCTCAATCACTCTCTTGCGTAAAACATTCATATTACACATAAAGTGCATAAATTTCATTTCATCATTGCATTGTACAATTTTGTACGGAAACATCGGTATATTGCTTTGCATTCATACATTATATGCATGAAAATTACAAAGACTAATAATCAAATATTATTTTTTCACTATAAGGAACTGATGGGTATCATCATTCTATGTCTGTTTTGCAGTAAATGGGTTTATCATCATCGCGCGTAGTTACTATGGAGCGTGACATACAGTGGGCATCATCACAATACTTTGGTAGCGGACTTAAAGCGCTCACCAATGATCGACACGCGGAGGAACTAGCACAAAGGAAATGCTCTTTGCAAGACCGGGACACACAGCTCGAAAGTGAAGTACTAAAAGACAAGGCCTGAACTCGGAATACACCTAAGCTGGGCCACCTTTTCTCTCTCTTCCCTTCTCTTCTTTCTCGTTTCTTTTCTTTTCTCTTAATTAATTGTAGCCATTTCATCCGATCTCATAGCCATCTAACAGCTCACTAGAGGCTGACTTAAACCCATCCTTACTCGTCCGAAACTCGACTGAAATCCCCACTCGAAAACCAATATGTAGATATGCATTAGACCCAACACAATCTCAACGGTCCATTACACCCTCACCCGTCATGCATGCACATCACATCGGAGTGCCAGATCATAGCCATGTGAGCCAACATGAAAACACTCCATGTTTCACCATGCAAGCATACACCCAAACCCAACTCTTTTCCATGTGAACCCAGCCATGCATGCATCGCAGCCGTCCGTACCCCAGTTATCTCTCACATGCACGTGACCAACTCCAATCCCCTCTCTCTTTCCCATTCTTGATCCGAATCCCATCTCTCTTGTCTCAAAATCAATCGCAGTCGTCCCTTCCATGCACATGCATGCATGTGCCACATTAAAAACCCAAGCACTTCAAACCAATCACAGCCATGCAACCCGACCTGAGTGCAGCCCTCACCAAACTGATCAGCGATCAGCCCATCTTTCCTGATCTTTCTCTTTCCATTTTCTCCCCCTCTTTAGCTGCAATCCGTAATCTTCTCTCTCTAAAAAAAATCTCTCTTAAATGCATAATCTCCTTATTAAAAGCCGTCCAGATCCTCCCTAATCTCTCTACCATCGCAGTTGTCCGATCCGATCCTCATGCGTCACCCCTCAGCCAGCTGGCCGAGTCCCCCACGTCCTCCTAAAGTCACTCCTTCCCATTCGGACCTCATTGTAGCCGTCCATATCTGAAAACCCATCCTGTACCATGCATGCATGCAAGCACCCAACAACCCAACATGCATGCATGCAGTGATCACAGCCGTCCCGTGCATCAAGCCCCCCCCCACCGAACTTCTCTCTCTCTAATTCATCTGATCAGATCCTCCCCATAAAAATCTGCCGACCCCCTATTTTCTCTCTCTAAAACCGAACGTCTCTCTCTCTTAAACAACCAAACCCAACTCTCTCTCTCTCCTCCTATTTTTGCTGCGATGTCCCCCTCTTTTCTCTCCCGTTTCCTTTTCTCTCTCCTTATTTCTTTCTAAAACTGACTAACCGAATCCCCCTTGCGATCCCATTACTCTAATCTCCATACCACTCTGAATGCAGCCGTGCATGATCTTTTCTCAACCAAACTTCTCTTTTTCATACCCAGCCCGATTTCTTTCTTTTTCTCTCTCTGTTGCCTTATCTAAATCAACCGAGCCCACCTTTCTCTCTCTAGAAATCATCGCAGCCGTCCGTTTTCTCCAACTCCAACAACCCCGCACGACCCCAGGCTGGCGCGACTCCCTCATCCCGATTCCAGTCCGGGACCTCTCCTTCTCATCTAAGTCTTATATCGTTTCCTTCTCCCCCAAGCTTTCTCTCTCTAATCACAAATCCCATGCGAACCCAGCTGTACCGAGCCAACCCATCAGATCTCTCTCCCTCCTTGATTCTCTCTCTTTAATTCCCTCTCTTTCCTTAACCGTCCAAGCCCAGCCCCGGTTTCTCTCTTTCTAACTCTACACGATCGGCCCGAGCCATGCACGAAACCCACCTCCGGTCTTCTCTCTAACCGGACTTCTCTCTCTTGCTTATTTCTTTTTTTTCGTTTCTTTTTCTTTGGGCCTAACCTAACCCAACCAGAAACCCTCTCTCTCTCTTACCCGAACTCCTCTTTTCCCCTCTCTATATAACACCCCATCCGAAACCTAGGAAAAAACGGACGAGGGAAGAGGGACCGAACCGACCCCTCCCGCCAGGGAGGGGCAGGCATCCATTTTTCCATAGTGCTTTCACCATAATTTTATTCATTTTGAGAGTGTGTGTGTGTGTGTGTGTGATTCTTGTTATTTGCGAAGAAAGGAAGTAGTCAGGTGTAATCGTAGTTTTTTATTCAATAAAAGTTCTTTTGTCATCTTATTATTATGTGCTCTTCTTTTTATGCAATTTTTCTTTATTCTTTCTGTACTTGCATCATGCCCGGCTAAATTCCCTCCCGCTAGGTAGAGGGATCCGATGTCATGATAAATTGTTAGCTTCACTTGTAAATTGCTCTTTATTGCGCTAAATGGTAATGCCTCTATATTAATCGATTTTAATTATGGAGAGCTAGCTCTCCCGTGTTTCCATTCAATTGGGATTCGGGTGATACTTCACACTCCAATAGTTAATCATTGGTTAAGTAGGCAAATGATTAAATTTATTCTTATCTAATTTTCGTTATATAAATTCTCACAATTGAATTAGTTTTACTTCTTCACTATAAGAAGAATTCTATTCATAATATTATGAGAATATTATATAATAAAAGTAGATAAAGTGGGCTTTAACTCTAAATCTTCCGCTTGAGACGGTAAAACTTCCGTTCTCAAGTGTGGATAAATGAGAGTGACATTGCAAGAGAAGTGACTCTATACTATGGTTTACAAATCCCTCTCCTAGGTGGATTTATTTCTATTATAGTTTAATTTTAATTATTAGTTTTCTGCTTTTAATTCCTAAAATAAATTATTTTCAAAAATAATAAAAAAATCTAAACTTCATTCAATGCAATCTAGCTTCATTTGTGATATCTTCTTTAGGCATCAAATTACGTGTGGTTTAGATCCTTACTTGCCCTTTACTTTCAAAATTCTCTGAGTTATAATTGCAGGTATTGAAAATTTTTTATAAATTACTTCACTCCAACGATAAACAAAGAAGTAGTTATCAAATGGCGCCGTTGCCGGGGACAACCCATCAGATTTCTATATAAAACTACAGCGTTTATATAGAAATCTATAGGAATTCGCATTCACATATTTTCATTTTCTTTTTCATATATTACTGTTTTTCGTAGCCTTTTTATATTCTTATCTTATCTATTCCAAAAATAAATAAAAAAAAAGTTTTTACCTTTATTTCAGGTTTTATAGTCTAATTTTATTGTACTCGAATAGGACTATAAGGCACTTGGTAATCAAGGTAGAACGCCCAAGGATTAGCTAGAAAAAGTATGTCTAATATGGTTTTGACCCTTAGTAATCTTTTTAGAGATTGTCAAAACAAACTTGACTTGACTTTTCACTTCACATTTGGGTTACACATCTAGGGTTTAGATTCAAAGCTTTCATATCACCTAATAGTCACTTGGAGTCCTGATGAACCATGCAGATCTGGTTCACTTGGTTTGAGAAAATCGACCAATGAATTTTAAGGTATAGCGGAAAGGGCTACCTATTAGCATGGTCTAGAATCTAATTATGTAAAAGTCCTAACTTGTATACCCTAGTATTGGTAAAACTTGGTGTATAGGGTTATGAGAATGATCCTATGTACTCGAGTGAATCGAATATAAAGGTAACATGAGGATGGTTACCTAACTCATGAGAGCGTTGGCAGCGTGTCATGGGCATAGAGTGCAGCTAACATGATACAAGTTAGGAAGGGATATATAATTAGATTCAAAAAAAAAAAAAAAAAAAGACCGAAAAAAAGAGAAAGAAATAAAAATAAAATAGTGTGAACGCCGTCGTTATAAATAACGTAGGAAAACTGGAATATCACATATAAAGCCCACAGGGTATTAAGGTGAATATCCACAACTCTCACTAGCCTGTCTAGATTAGCTGGTTTTGACTCAGGTTCTGAGGTCGACTTTGACCATTCTAGGAGACTGTTAGAATGATATGCGGGTAGAGAACCAACCCCCAGTTGTGTTTAGCCCAAACAGCACCGTGCACTCGAGCATAGTTGACCTTGACCTTTTCTAAAGGGAGACTAATAGTTAGAACCTAAAGTGCTTACTTTGAAAGCCGAAGCTTGGACTAACTATCTTATGAGTCGTGTGCCTTAGAAATCATATTTTTGAGTACTTTTTAATTATTCTATGAAACCGACTTTTCTTATTTCTTATTTATATTTTCAAAAAAAAAAAAACTATTTGAATTTTGTGGGTATATTCACTGCAAACCCTCACGAGACAAAACTCGTCCACTGGGGCAACCCAGGGGTTTAATGGCTTATTGCACGTGCTAAGTGCAATCGCGATTCCTGCGAAAGTGAGTTAAGTTATTTTTAATTTTCTATTATTTTCTTAGTTTATATTGTTTGCTTTCTCGAGGACAAAAAAGATTCAAGTTTGGGGGTGTGTTGAGCGTCCAAATGGTGTGATTTATCCTTTCTTTATCATGCATATAATGTCACTTTGCTACGTAAAACTTTCATACTATACGTAAACTGCATGATTCTCTTTGCACCATTTCATAGTAGACTTTCATATGGACATAACGATATATTGGTTCGCTCTCATACATATCATGCATGAAAGTTATACTGCCCGATAGTTCAAATTATCCTTTTATTGATAATTGTATTAGAACTTAATACGTGTCATTTCATGTGCATTTTCCAGAAAAACGACTCGGAACTCGACGTAGTCAGATAAAGGACATCATGATGGAGCAATGAATATTCTTACGGCGATACGATGGAAGATGCACGCTGGACGAACAATCGATGAATCAGCAACAAATCGAAAATTGGAGGAAGACTACATACAAGCAAATGGCCTAGCTAGCAATGGATATGACGGCTGGTTTAAATGGTTTGCAACGCAATGGAGCTCACAAATGATGGTCTTAGCTAGACCGACACGCACAAAATCGGGGATACACTCAACCTACCCATGCATGGAATCTCAATTCCAAAATACCCCACCTATGCATGCACGATCCCATCGCAACCAGTCCTTTCCCGTGCATGAGTCCAAGTTCCTCTCATGGACCATTTGATCCCAGCCATCCATGTTTGTCCAACCAAAGTCCCTTACAATGCATCTCACCAAATCACACTCATCGATTGGAACCCATGCATCATCGTATCCGATCCATTCCTTAACCTCATCAACAGCCATCCTTTGCAAACCCATATATCTCAATACACCCAACTCCCTCTATTTCTATCGTCATTGCACCTAACACACTAAGCCCAACATATGCATGCACGTCCCACTAGAACAACACATGCATGCAAGTTGCTCTTTTGCTTCCTCAATGACCTCTCTTGTATCTAACCGAATCTCATCACAACCAACCACCCTTACTCGTCCGATAGCATCGCAGCCGTCCCTAGCTTCCATGCACATGCATGCATGCATGCATGGGCCACCTTAAATGTCCACAGCCCGTCTCCACCTCATTTGATCACAGCCATCCGGAGTCCAAATCCCAGCCGTCCCTTTTATTTTTCTCTCTAATCTTCTCTCTGCTCTCTCTCCGAGATTCTCTCAACCGACCACCTTAACCATCTGATTGCATCGCAGTCATCCGAAGGCGATCAGCCGCTCCTCATTCACGAGATCACAGCCGTCCGCACCCATCTCTCTCTTCTCTCCGGTTTCTATCTTTCTCTTTCTAAACCCGATCGCACAACTCTCTCTCTCCTCCTATTTTTCCTGCGTTCCCCACTTCTCTCTCTAATCTCTTTCCTTATATCTCTCTAGAATTAAACCCGGGATTCCCTCCTCTTTCTCGTTCTCTCTTTCCATTTTCTCCCATCCTATCTTCCCTCTCTAAAACTGAAATCCCAATCGGGATATCTTTCCTTATCTCACGTCCGACCCCCTTTAAGATTCCGATCGTCTTTCTCTATCTCTCTAGCGTCTCTCTCTATTTCCTAACGAATCAAAGCCGTCCGTTTCGCCCCATTCATCGCAGATGTCTCGTGCATTCAAGGCATGCACGTCCGCCCGACCCAATCGCGAGCCTAGACCCGGACGTCCCTTTTCTCTCTTCGGTTTCTCTCTCTAATCACAAATCCCATGCGAACCCAGCTGTACCGAGCCAACCCATCAGATCTCTCTCCCTCCTTGATTCTCTCTCTTTAATTCCCTCTCTTTCCTTAACCGTCCAAGCCCAGCCCCGATTTCTCTCTTTCTAACTCTACACGATCGGCCCGAGCCATGCACGAAACCCCCCTCCGGTTTTCTCTCTAACCGGACTTCTCTCTCTTGTTTATTTCTTTTTTTTTTCGTTTCTTTTTCTTTGGGCCTAACCTAACCCAACCAGAAACCCTCTCTCTCTCTCTTACCCGAACTCCTCTTTTCCCCTCTCTATATAACACCCCATCCGAAACCTAAAAGAAAACGGACAGGGAGGAGAGGGAGAACCGACCCACCCCTCCCGCTAGGGAGGGGCATGTAGTTTTTCCAAGAGTTTTTTTTTCACCATGATTTTGTAATAGAGAGAGTGCGAAGTGTGTGTGTGTTTATTTGTTTGTAGCACTGTCCATTATTTAAAAGAATGCTCTACAGTAGTTTGGTGTAATTGCAGTACTTTTTATTTCAATAAAAGCTTGGTTGTCATTTTATTTATTTTGCATCCTTTTTCTTCTGCAATATCTCTTTCTTTATTTTTTCCGTACTTGCATCATGCCCGGCTAAATTCCCTCCCGCTAGGGAGGGGGGTTCGATGCCATAGTGAGTAGTTATCTTTATTTTCTTACGTATTGCTCTCGATCTCGCTTAATGTATACGCTTCTCAATTAATTGATTTTAATTATGGAGAGCTAGCTCTCCCGTGTTTCCATTCAATTGGGATTCGGGTGATACTTCACACTCCAATAGTTAATCATTGATTAAGTAGGCGAATTATTATGATTTTTTTCTTATTTAATTTTTATTATGTAAATTTTCGCAATTGAGTACTAATCTTTCTTCTTCACTATAAGAAGAATTTAGTTCTTGAGATTGCGAGAATATTACATAATAAAATTAGATAAAATGGGTTTTAACTCTAAATTTTCCGCTTGAGATGGTAAAAATTCCGGTCTCAAGTGCAGATAAAAGAGAGTAACATTGCAAGAGAAGTGACTCTATACTATGGTTTACAAATCCCTCTCCTAGGCGGGATAATTCTTCTGTTTGATTTTAATTTGAATTATTAGTTTTCTATTTTTAATTCCTAAAATAAATTATTTTCAAAATAAAAAAATCCAAACTCCCTTCAATTCAATCCAGCTTCTCTTGTGATTTCTTTCTTTTAGGCATCGCACTTACGTGTGGTTCGATCCTGTACTTGCCATATACTAGTTAAAACTCTCTAATTTATATATGCAGGTATTGAGAATTTTTGATAAATTACTTCACTCCAACGACATAACAAGAAGTAGTTATCAAATGCCATTTGATAACTACTTCTTTGTTTATCGTTGGAGTGAAGTAATTTATCAAAAATTTTCAATACCTGCAATTATAACTCAGAGAATTTTGAAAGTAAAGGGCAAGTAAGGATCGAACCACACGTAATTTGATGCCTAAAGAAGATATCACAAATGAAGCTAGATTGCATTGAATGAAGTTTAGATTTTTTTATTATTTTTGAAAATAATTTATTTTAGGAATTAAAAGCAGAAAACTAATAATTAAAATTAAACTATAATAGAAATAAATCCACCTAGGAGAGGGATTTGTAAACCATAGTATAGAGTCACTTCTCTTGCAATGTCACTCTCATTTATCCACACTTGAGAACGGAAGTTTTACCGTCTCAAGCGGAAGATTTAGAGTTAAAGCCCACTTTATCTACTTTTATTATATAATATTCTCACAATATTATGAATAGAATTCTTCTTATAGTGAAGAAGTAAAACTAATTCAATTGTGAGAATTTATATAACGAAAATTAGATAAGAATAAATTTAATCGTTTGCCTACTTAACCAATGATTAACTATTGGAGTGTGAAGTATCACCCGAATCCCAATTGAATGGAAACACGGGAGAGCTAGCTCTCCATAATTAAAATCGATTAATATAGAGGCATTACCATTTAGCGCAATAAATAACAATTTACAAGTGAAGCTAACTATTTATCATGACATCGGATCCCTCTACCTAGCGGGAGGGAATTTACCCGGGCATGATGCAAGTACAGAAAGAATAAAGAAAAATTGCAGAAAAAGAAGAGCACATAATAATAAGATGACAAAAGAACTTTTATTGAATAAAAAACTACGATTATACCTGACTACTTCCTTTCTTCGCAAATAACAAGAATCACACACACACACACACTCTCAAAATGAATAAAATTATGGTGAAAGCACTATGGAAAAATGGATGCCTGCCCCTCCCTGGCGGGAGGGGTCGGTTCGGTCCCTCTTCCCTCGTCCGTTTTTTCCTAGGTTTCGGATGGGGTTTATATAGAGAGGGGAAAAGAGGAGTTCGGGTAAGAGAGAGAGAGAGCGTTTCTGGTTGGGTTAGGTTAGGCCCAAAGAAAAAGAAACGAAAAAAAAGAAATAAGCAAGAGAGAGAAGTCCGGTTAGAGAGAAGACCGGAGGTGGGTTTCGTGCATGGCTCGGGCCGATCGTGTAGAGTTAGAAAGAGAGAAACCGAGGCTGGGCTTGGACGGTTAAGGAAAGAGAGGGAATTAAAGAGAGAGAATCAAGGAGGGAGAGAGATCTGATGGGTTGGCTCGGTACAGCTGGGTTCGCATGGGATTTGTGATTAGAGAGAGAAAGCTTGGGGGAGAAGGAAACGATATAAGACTTAGATGAGAAGGAGAGGTCCCGGACTGGAATCGGGATGAGGGAGTCGCGCCAGCCTGGGGACGTGCGGGGTTGTTGGAGTTGGAGAAAACTGGCGGCTACAATGATTTCTAGAGAGAGAAAGGTGGGCTCGGTTGATTTAGATAAGGCAACAGAGAGAGAAAAAGAAAGAAATCGGGCTGGGTATGAAAAAGAGAAGTTTGGTTGAGAAAAGATCATGCACGGCTGGATTCAGAGTGGTATGGAGATTAGAGTAATGGGATCGCAAGGGGGATTCGGTTAGTTAGTTTTAGAAAGAAATAAGGAGAGAGAAAAGGAAACGGGAGAGAAAAGAGGGGGACATCGCAGCAAAAATAGGAGGAGAGAGAGAGTTGGGTTTGGTTGTTTAAGAGAGAGAGACGTTCGGTTTTAGAGAGAGAAAATAGGGGGTCGGCAGATTTTTATGGGGAGGATCTGATCAGATGAATTAGAGAGAGAAAAGTTCGGTGGGGGGGGGGGGCTTGATGCACGGGACGGCTGTGATCACTGCATGCATGCATGTTGGGTTGTTGGGTGCTTGCATGCATGCATGGTACAGGATGGGTTTTCAGATATGGACGGCTATAATGAGGTCCGGATGGGAAGGAGTGACTTTAGGAGGACGTGGGGGACTCGGCCAGCTGGCTGAGGGGTGACGCATGAGGATCGGATCGGACAGCTGCGATGGTAGAGAGATTAGGGAGGATCTGGACGGCTTTTAATAAGGAGATTATGCATTTAAGAGAGATTTTTTTTAGAGAGAGAAGATTACGGATTGCAGCTAAAGAGGGGGAGAAAATGGAAAGAGAAAGATCAGGAAAGATGGGCTGATCGCTGATCAGTTTGGTGAGGGCTGCACTCAGGTCGGGTTGCATGGCTGTGATTGGTTTGAAGTGCTTGGGTTTTTAATGTGGCACATGCATGCATGTGCATGGAAGGGACGACTGCGATTGATTTTGAGACAAGAGAGATGGGATTCGGATCAAGAATGGGAAAGAGAGAGGGGATTGGAGTTGGTCACGTGCATGTGAGAGATAACTGGGGTACGGACGGCTGCGATGCATGCATGGCTGGGTTCACATGGAAAAGAGTTGGGTTTGGGTGTATGCTTGCATGGTGAAACATGGAGTGTTTTCATGTTGGCTCACATGGCTATGATCTGGCACTCCGATGTGATGTGCATGCATGACGGGTGAGGGTGTAATGGACCGTTGAGATCGTGTTGGGTCTAATGCATATCTACATATTGGTTTTCGAGTGGGGATTTCAGTCGAGTTTCGGACGAGTAAGGATGGGTTTAAGTCAGCCTCTAGTGAGCTGTTAGATGGCTATGAGATCGGATGAAATGGCTACAATTAATTAAGAGAAAAGAAAAGAAACGAGAAAGAAGAGAAGGGAAGAGAGAGAAAAGGTGGCCCAGCTTAGGTGTATTCCGAGTTCAGGCCTTGTCTTTTAGTACTTCACTTTCGAGCTGTGTGTCCCGGTCTTGCAAAGAGCATTTCCTTTGTGCTAGTTCCTCCGCGTGTCGATCATTGGTGAGCGCTTTAAGTCCGCTACCAAAGTATTGTGATGATGCCCACTGTATGTCACGCTCCATAGTAACTACGCGCGATGATGATAAACCCATTTACTGCAAAACAGACATAGAATGATGATACCCATCAGTTCCTTATAGTGAAAAAATAATATTTGATTATTAGTCTTTGTAATTTTCATGCATATAATGTATGAATGCAAAGCAATATACCGATGTTTCCGTACAAAATTGTACAATGCAATGATGAAATGAAATTTATGCACTTTATGTGTAATATGAATGTTTTATGCAAGAGAGTGATTGAGATATCCATGAAAAAGGAAATGCAATAATACTAATTTGGACACTCAACAGTCATCTTACCTTCCAGGCAAGACTCACACGTTGGTAGGCTTTCTGAAATATCTGGACTTAAAAGTCATATCTTAACCAACCTGTGAATCCTGTCTGAGGCTATATGTCCAAGCCTTAGATGCCAAAGGAGTGTTGGATTAACTGAGGGATTTTTTCTTTTAGATGAATTAACCACACATGCTTCAGTTATGTTATCCTGCTTATGATTAGAGTTAATAACATAGAGACCATTCTGTGTCTTTCTCTTACAAACAAAGAAACCATTCAATTTAATTGACATACCAGAAGCATCAAATAAAACTGAAAAACCTTTATTATTCAATAAGGAAATAGAAATTAAATTTCGTCTCAAGAACGGTACATAAAGTATGTCTCTAAGTATTAAACTTCTTTCATCAAGAAACTGCAAGATGACATCTCCACTTACTTCAGCCTCTGCCACGGCCTCAGTTCTCATACTTAGGATTATCGCGATTGCACTTAGCACGTGCAACAAGCCGTTAAACCCCTGGGTTACCCCAGTGGACGAGTGTTGTCTCGTAAGGGTTTGCAGTGAATATACCCACAAAATTCAATTTCTTTTTTAATATAAATAAGAAATAAAAAATTCGGTTTCGTAGAATAATTAAAAAGTACTCAAAAATAAGATTTCTAAGGCACAAAGCTCACAAGGTAGTTAATCCAAGCTTCAACTTTCAAAGTAAGCACTTTAGGTTCTAACTATTAGTTTCCCGTTAGAAAATATCAAGGTTAACTATGCTCGAGTGCACGGTGCTGTCTGGGCTAAACACAACTGGGGGTTTGGTTCTCTACCCGCATATCATTCTAACAGTCTCCTAGAATGGTCAAAGTCGACCTCAGAACCTGAGTCAAAACCAGCTAATCTAGACAGGCTAGTGAGAGTTGTGGATATTCACCTTAATACCCTATGGGCTTTATATGTGATATTCCAGTTTCCCCACGTTATTTATAACGACGGCTTTCACACTATTTTATTTTTATTTTTCTTTTTTTTTTCGGTCTTTTTTTTTTTGAATCTAATTATATATCCCTTCCTAACTTGTACCATGTTAGCTGCACTCTATGCCCATGACACGCTGCCAACGCTCTCATGAGTTAGGTAGCCATCCTTATGTTACCTTTATATTCGATTCACTCGAGTGCATAGGATCAATCTCATAACCCTATACACCAAGCTTTACCAATACTAGGGTATACAAGTTAGGACTTTTACATAATTAGGTCCTAGACCATGCTAATAGGTAGCCCTTTCCGCTATACCTTAAAATTCACTGGTCGATTTTCTCAAACCAAGTGAACCAGATCCGCATGGTTCATCAGGACTCCAAGTGGCTATTAGGTGATATGAAAGCTTTGAATCTAAACCCTAGGTGTGTAAGCCAGATGTGAAGTGAAAAGTCAAGTCAGGTTTGTTTTGACAATCTCTAAAAGATTACTAAGGGTCAGAACCATATTAGACATACTTTTCCTAGCTAATCCTTGGGCGTTCTACCTTGATTACCAAGTGCCTTATAGTCCTATTCGAGTACGATAAAATTAGACTATAAAACCTGAAATAAAAGTTTTTTTTTTTGAATAGATAAAATAAGACGATAAAAAGGTTACAGAAAACACTAATACATGAAAAAGAAAATGAAAACATGCAAATGCAAATTCCTATAGATTTCTATACGAACGCTGTAGTTTTGGTAGGGGACTACAGACTGGACACACATACGCCGAGACGTATGTGCCGAGCTTTCCCACTACAGCATAAGTTGATGCAATAATATAATTAATTTTTACTTCTTTTTTTTTTTCAAAAATAAACCTAAAACTGACAAATTTTACAGAAATTAGATATAGACAGGAAAGTACACCACACCCCCAAACTTGAAATAAACATTGTCCTCAATGATGCATGAGTATGAGGAATATGGGATGTTCAGAAATAATAAGTGCAGAAATTTAAATAATTTTTTTTTTAATATAAAGAAAGCCGTCCATTTTTTGAATCTAATTATATATCCCTTCCTAACTTGTACCATGTTAGCTGCACTCTATGCCCATGACACGCTGCCAACACTCTCATGAGTTAGGTAGCCATCCTCATGTTACCTTTATATTCGATTCACTCGAGTGCATAGGATCAATCTCATAACCCTATACACCAAGCTTTACCAATACTAGGGTATACAAGTTAGGACTTTTACATAATTAGGTCCTAGACCATGCTAATAGGTAGCCCTTTCCGCTATACCTTAAAATTCACTGGTCGATTTTCTCAAACCAAGTAAACCAGATCCGCATGGTTCATCAGGACTCCAAGTGGCTATTAGGTGATATGAAAGCTTTGAATCTAAACCCTAGGTGTGTAAGCCAGATGTGAAGTGAAAAGTCAAGTCAGGTTTGTTTTGACAATCTCTAAAAGATTACTAAGGGTCAGAACCATATTAGACATACCTCCCTGGCGGGAGGGGTCGGTTCGGTCCCTCTCCCCCAGTCCGTCTTCTCCTAGGTTTCGGATGGGGTGTTATATAGAGAGGGGAAAAGAGGAGTTCGGGTAAGAGAGAGAGAGGGTTTCTGGTTGGGTTAGGTTAGGCCCAAAGAAAAAGAAACGAAAAAAAAGAAATAAGCAAGAGAGAGAAGTCCGGTTAGAGAGAAGACCGGAGGTGGGTTTCGTGCATGGCTCGGGCCGATCGTGTAGAGTTAGAAAGAGAGAAACCGGGGCTGGGCTTGGACGGTTAAGGAAAGAGAGGGAATTAAAGAGAGAGAATCAAGGAGGGAGAGAGATCTGATGGGTTGGCTCGGTACAGCTGGGTTCGCATGGGATTTGTGATTAGAGAGAGAAAGGTTGGGGGAATGCGAATAATTTTTGATTAGAGAGAAAATTTTTGATAAATTTAAATAATTTTTTTATTTATTTTTGGAATAGATAAGATAAGAATATAAAAAGGCTACGAAAAACACTAATATATGAAAAAGAAAATGAAAACATGTGAATGCGAATTCTTATAGATTTCTATATGAACGCTGTAGTTTTGGTAGGGGATTACAGACTGGACACACATACGCCAAGACGTATGTGCCGAGGTTTCCCACTACAGCGTAAGTTGATACAACAATATAATTATTTTTTACCTTTTTGTTTTTTAAAATAAACCTAAAACTGATAAGTTTTGCTGAAGTTAGATGTAGACAGGAAAGTACACCATACCCCCAAACTTAAAATAAACATTGTCCTCAATGTGCATGAGTATGAGGAATGTGAGATGTTCAGAAATAATAAGTGCTGAAAAAAATTATTTTTATTTTTTATTTTTTTATTTTTAATGTAAAGAAAGCAGAGATATATACATATAAATAAAACCTCTAGCAGGTATAGATGTTAATCAGGAAAAGGCTTGCGTTTGCATAAATATGTATAACTGTAAAATTATTCAATGCATGCCCTGTACCACCCTAGAAATAGGTTACTATCAATGCAAAGTTGAGTGTACACCCCACGCTTAAGCACACATACAACTTTAAGAGTCGTATGTGCCGAGTCGGCGACAACTTTGCAAGGTTGAATGCAATTTTTTTTTTCTAGGGGGTTAGAATTTGCACATTAATGATTTGCAATATGAAATTTTAGAGTAGCAACCAATGAAAATAAATTCAGAGAAATTAAAGGACTTAGCTGGTTGTTAAGCTGCATTGCTCAACGTTGCTACTGCTTTGCCTTCATGGTTTTAGTCTAGCTCAAATGTGAATCCTCTTTAGGCCTTTTACGTTGGCAACGACGCCATTTGATAGAATGCTTTTTTTGCTATGATGATCCCCGGCAACGGCGCCAATTGATAACTACTTCTTGTTATGTCGTTGGAGTGAAGTAATTTATCAAAAATTCTCAATACCTGCATATATAAATTAGAGAGTTTTAACTAGTATATGGCAAGTACATGATCGAACCACACGTAAGTGTGGTGCCTAAAAGAAAGAAATCACAAGAGAAGCTGGATTGAATTGAAGGGAGTTTGGATTTTTTTATTTTGAAAATGATTTATTTTAGGAATTAAAAATAGAAAACTAATAATTCAAATTAAAATCAAACAGAAGAATTATCCCACCTAGGAGAGGGATTTGTAAACCATAGTATAGAGTCACTTCTCTTGCAATGTTACTCTCTTTTATCTGCACTTGAGACATGAATTTTTACCATCTCAAGCGGAAAATTTAGAGTTAAAACCCATTTTATCTAATTTCATTATGTAATATTCTCGCAATCTCAAGAACTAAATTCTTCTTATAGTGAAGAAGAAAGATTAGTACTCAATTGCGAAAATTTACATAATAAAAATTAAATAAGAAAAAAATCATAATAATTCGCCTACTTAATCAATGATTAACTATTGGAGTGTGAAGTATCACCCGAATCCCAATTGAATGGAAACACGGGAGAGCTAGCTCTCCATAATTAAAATCAATTAATTGAGAAGCGTATACATTAAGCGAGATCGAGAGCAATACGTAAGAAAATAAAGATAACTACTCACTATGGCATCGAACCCCCCTCCCTAGCGGGAGGGAATTTAGCCGGGCATGATGCAAGTACGGAAAAAATAAAGAAAGAGATATTGCAGAAGAAAAAGGATGCAAAAAAAATAAAATGACAACCAAGCTTTTATTGAAATAAAAAGTACTGCAATTACACCAAACTACTGTAGAGCATTCTTTTAAATAATGGACAGTGCTACAAACAAATAAACACACACACGCTTCGCACTCTCTCTATTACAAAATCATGGTGAAAAAAAAACTCTTGGAAAAACTACATGCCCCTCCCTGGCGGGAGGGGTGGGTCGGTTCTCCCTCTCCTCCCTGTCCGTTTTTTTTTAGGTTTCGGATGGGGTGTTATATAGAGAGGGGAAAAGAGGAGTTCGGGTAAGAGAGAGAGAGGGTTTCTGGTTGGGTTAGGTTAGGCCCAAAGAAAAAGAAACGAAAAAAAAAAGAAATAAACAAGAGAGAGAAGTCCGGTTAGAGAGAAAACCGGAGGGGGGTTTCGTGCATGGCTCGGGCCGATCGTGTAGAGTTAGAAAGAGAGAAATCGGGGCTAGGCTTGGACGGTTAAGGAAAGAGAGGGAATTAAAGAGAGAGAATCAAGGAGGGAGAGAGATCTGATGGGTTGGCTCGGTACAGCTGGGTTCGCATGGGATTTGTGATTAGAGAGAGAAACCGGAGAGAGAAAAGGGACGTCCGGGTCTAGGCTCGCGATTGGGTCGGGCGGACGTGCATGCCTTGAATGCACGAGACATCTGCGATGAATGGGGCGAAACGGACGGCTTTGATTCGTTAGGAAATAGAGAGAGACGCTAGAGAGATAGAGAAAGACGATCGGAATCTTAAAGGGGGTCAGACGTGAGATAAGGAAAGATATCCCGATTGGGATTTCAGTTTTAGAGAGGGAAGATAGGATGGGAGAAAATGGAAAGAGAGAACGGGAAAGAGGAGGGAATCCCGGGTTTAATTCTAGAGAGATATAAGGAAAGAGATTAGAGAGAGAAGTGGGGAATGCAGGAAAAATAGGAGGAGAGAGAGAGTTGTGCGATCGGGTTTAGAAAGAGAAAGATAGAAACCGGAGAGAAGAGAGAGATGGGTGCGGACGGCTGTGATCTCGTGAATGAGGAGCGGCTGATCGCCTTCGGATGGCTGCGATGCAATCAGATGGTTAAGGTGGTCGGTTGAGAGAATCTCGGAGAGAGAGCAGAGAGAAGATTAGAGAGAAAAATAAAAGGGACGGCTGGAATTTGGACTCCGGATGGCTGTGATCAAATGAGGTGGAGACGGGCTGTGGACATTTAAGGTGGCCCATGCATGCATGCATGCATGTGCATGGAAGCTAGGGACGGCTGCGATGCTATCGGACGGGTAAGGGTGGTTGGTTGTGATGAGATTCGGTTAGATACAAGAGAGGTCATTGAGGAAGCAAAAGAGCAACTTGCATGCATGTGTTGTTCTAGTGGGACGTGCATGCATATGTTGGGCTTAGTGTGTTAGGTGCAATGACGATAGAAATAGAGGGAGTTGGGTGTATTGAGATATATGGGTTTGCAAAGGATGGCTGTTGATGAGGTTAAGGAATGGATCGGATACGATGATGCATGGGTTCCAATCGATGAGTGTGATTTGGTGAGATGCATTGTAAGGGACTTTGGTTGGACAAACATGGATGGCTGGGATCAAATGGTCCATGAGAGGAACTTGGACTCATGCACGGGAAAGGACTGGTTGCGATGGGATCGTGCATGCATAGGTGGGGTATTTTGGAATTGAGATTCCATGCATGGGTAGGTTGAGTGTATCCCCGATTTTGTGCGTGTCGGTCTAGCTAAGACCATCATTTGTGAGCTCCATTGCGTTGCAAACCATTTAAACCAGCCGTCATATCCATTGCTAGCTAGGCCATTTGCTTGTATGTAGTCTTCCTCCAATCTTCGATTTGTTGCTGATTCATCGATTGTCTGTCCAGCGTGCATCTTCCATCGTATCGCCGTAAGAATATTCATCGCTCCATCATGATGTCCTTTATCTGACTACGTCGAGTTCCGAGTCGTTTTTCTGGAAAATGCATATGAAATGACACGTATTAAGTTCTAATACAATTATCAATAAAAGGATAATTTGAACTATCGGGCAGTATAACTTTCATGCATGATATGTATGAGAGCGAACCAATATATCGTTATGTCCATATGAAAGTCTACTATGAAATGGTGCAAAGAGAATCATGCAGTTTACGTATAGTATGAAAGTTTTACGTAACAAAGTGACATTATATGCATGATAAAGAAAGGATAAATCACACCATTTGGACGCTCAACAATGACTAAAAGATCTTTCCGAGCCAAAGGTAGCAGATCTCAGGAGGTATTAGAGTTGGTACACACTGATGTATGTGGGCCCATAAGTGTCCGTGCCATAGGAGGCTTCGAGTATTTTATCACCTTCACGGATGATCACTCGAGGTTTGGATACATATACCTAATTCGACGGAAGTCTAAATCCTTTGATAAGTTCAAGGAGTTCAGAGTTGAAGCAGAAAAGCAGACGGGTAAGAGTATCAAGTCTCTTTGATCAGATCGAGGAGGCGAATACCTATCGGATGAATTTATTGGGTACCTGTGTGAGTATGGGATCGTATCCCAGTTGACTGCACCAGGGATACCACAACAAAACGGTGTATCTGAGAGGAGAAACCAAACTTTGTTAGACATGGTTCAGACTATGATGAGTTATGCAACATTGCCACCTAGTTTTTAAGAATATGCCCTAGAGACGGCAGCATATACTTTGAACTTTGTTCCATCAAAGTCAGTACCTCTAACTCCTTGGGAGCTGTGGTTGAAGCGAAAGCCAAGCCTACAACACTTTAGGATTTGGGGTTGTCCAGTACATGTGCGGAAGGACAAGCGAGATAAGATGGAGTCAAAGACTAAGGTATGTCTGTTCGTTGGGTATCCAAAAGGGACAAAGGGTGGTTTATTTTATGATCCCGAGGATAGAAAGTTTATCGTCTCGATAAACACTGTATTCCTGGAGCAGGATTATTTAATAGACCATAAGCCCACCAGTAAAGTAGTTCTTGAAGAATTGCTTGGTACTGATGGGAGTACGCAGACAAAAAATGTAGTGGGAGCCGATACCACTAAGATAAACGATACTGTAGAATCAACTCCTAAGGAACCACCGCAGGTTCGTCGCAGTGGGAGGACCACAAATGCTCCTGATAGATACATTGGAGAAGCATTCATGGTAGATTCAGAGTTTCAGGAGGATGATCCTCTGAACTATGATGAAGCGATGGTATCCTCTGACCATGCAGTATGGCAGAAATCCATGGAGGCAAAACTGACATCGATGTCCCAAAACTCGGTCTGGACACTTGTAACACCGCCTCACAACATTAAACCTATTGGGTGTGAGTGGGTGTACAAAAAAAAAAAGAGAGGTCTGGATGGTACCGTTGAGACTTACAAAGCTAGACTAGTCGCTAAATGTTATACCCAGCAAGAAGGGATCGACTATGATGAAACCTTTTCGCCAGTGGCTATGCTTAAGTCAATCCGGATCCTCTTGTCTATTGCAGCCCATTATGATTGGGAGATCTAGCAAATGGACATCAAGACCACATTCCTCAATAAAGATTTGGAAGAAGACATCTATATGTCCCAGCCTCCAGGCTTTGTCGCAAGAGGTTAGGAAAGTCTGGTGTGCAAGTTGCAAAGATTCATTTATGGACTGAAGCAAGCATCCAGGAGTTGGAACATGCATTTTGATCAGGCTATCCAGTCTTATGGATTTGAACAGAACGTGGATAAACCATGTGTTTATAAAAGGAGCGATAAGGCTACAGTAGTTTTTCTGATACTTTACGTGGACGATATCCTGCTCATTGGAAACGATATTGGAATATTGTCTACAGTAAAGGTGTAGTTATCCTCTCAATTTGACATGAAAGACCTGGGTGAAGCAAGTTATGTTCTTAGAATCAAGGTAACTCGAGATCGCCAGAACAAGACTTTCTCGCTGTCACAGTCAGCCTACATAGATACTATCTTAGTCAGATTCAGTATGCATAACTCCAAGAAGGGACTGGTTCCATTCAGACATGAAATGAAATTATCAAAGGATTAGGGTCCTAAGACTCCTGAGGAGAGGGCAGAGATACAGAAGATACCTTATGCTTCGGCTGTAGGAAGTCTGATATATGCTATGCAGTGCACGAGACCAGATATATGCTATACAGTAGGCATGATGGGCAGCTATCAGTCAAATCTGGGTCCAGAGCACTGGACTGCTGTGAAAAGTATACTGAAGTATCTTCGTAGGACGAGAGATTATGAGTTAGTTTACTCTTCATAGGAACTGATACCGATTGTGTATACGGATTCTAATTTTGTATCAGATCCGGAATCCAGGAGAACGACATCAGGGTTTGCGTTTTCATTGGGAGGAGGAGCTGTCAGTTGGAGGAGCGTGAAGCAAGGATGCATCGCAGATTCAACGACAGAGGCTGAGTACGTTGCGACGTGCGAAGCAGCCAAGGAGGCAGTTTGGCTCAAGAAGTTCCTCACGGACTTAGGATGTGTACCAGGAGCTCAAGATCCTATTGTCCTTTACTGCGATAATAGTGGAGCGATAGCACAATCCAAGGAGCCAAGATATCACTAGAAGAGTAAGCATATCGAGCGAAAATAATACATTATCCGGGACTTGCAGAAGCGAGGGGAGGTTGCAGTGTCTCAGTTGGCGTCTACAGATAACATGGCGGACCCTTTCACAAAGGCGTTACTGACCAAGGCTTTTGAGAAGCACATGGATGCCATGGGAGTTAAAACTGTTGTTCCCCGCTAGGCCAAGTAGGAGATTGTTGTAGCTCGTGTGTCCTGAGCGTGGATTTTCTGTATTAACATTAATAAAGATGACTTTGGTTATTGCTTTAATTAGAATACTACTTTGGTATATGTTAATACACATATAATAAAGGACCTAGGAAACATAGTAGGCCACTGAGGCGCATGGTGAATCCATGCTTGGGAGGCCCAGTGGACCAGTTGTGTGTAGACTTAGAACCAGTTCACAGCTTAGGTGATGCCGGTCGCTTCACCGAGAATAAGCTGTTGGCAGGTAGAGGATGTGGTGAAGTCTCCACCACGGGAACGTGGGATTCCCATTCACCTAACCAAGCACGATGATCGTGTTGAACAGGAACCAAAACGGTGCACAGTTCAATGATTGAGACACTGGTACATAAACCGTCTTACTATTATAGATAATCTGTCCTTAACCCTGAGGGACCATGTACACTGGGCCAACCAGTTGTGTGGTGCTTTGATGTGCCAACGTGTACGGACCTTCCATGGTCCAATACCACGGTACGTTGGGTTACCCGGCTGGCGCTTGAGTGACATATAATCCCTACAGGTTATCCGACGTCCAGTGTTGGATGGGTGCGTTTTAATGAGCCAATCTGTCCACATAATTAACCCAAGCCTGGTGGTTGTCAGTATGACTGACGATGTTCCGGATGTTAGGCATAGCACCAGAAGGTGTGTGGTGTTATAGATAACAAGTCATCAATTCCTAGTCAGATGATCGATCGGGATCTGACGGTGCTCCCCACCGCCCGAGTCGTATCATGGCACCAGTAATAGGAGGGACTAAGGATTATCAGAGTATAGTAAAGAATAGGGTTACGAGGGAGTAAGATAAGTTTAGGATCACTAGAGTTTAACTCGCGTCGCACTCTGGGTGGCTACGTGGGTTAATCGGATTAGGGCTGATTAACGGAACTTTCGGTGTTCACCGGAACAGTTAATTAGGGATCCGGTTGGAGCTAGAGATCCTGAACCCTGAAGGTTCTACCATGTCGTTGCGTATAGAAATTGTTCCCCGACCTAGTTGGATACGTTGGATGCGAAGTAGCGCGATGGAGCACAAGCCCGGATCCTAAGAACCTAATTCACATGTGTTAGGGGTCGTTGGGGTATTTTGGTAAATACTAAAATATGGCTCAGAATATATTGAATATGGATCTTAGAATTAGCGGAATAGTTCCAAGAGCTCATAGGCGCTGACGAAACTCGATTCCGAGTAGCGCATCTCACTCAATCTCTCTTTCAGTTTTTTATTTTTCGTGAAGGGTGTTTTCGTCCAGGCTTCACGATAGACACCTGGAAACCCTGAAAACTACCCCCCTCATCCTAATCTCTTTAGGGCCGGCCCTAGCTTGCGTATGGCACTAGGAGGCCGGCCCTATATATAGTTTGGAGGGGGAGGGGCCGGCCTTAGGTGCTCTCCCTTTCTTAATACCCGAACCCCTCTCATTCTCTCCCTCTCTGAGGTGTCAGCCAAGGAAGAAAGAGGAAGAAGAAGGAAGAAGAAGGAGGAAGGAAGGAGAAGAAAGAAGAGAGAAAGAGAAGGAGGAGATCTCGTAGCTCGCCATCGTCTTCACAACGAATTCCTCCGTCGGCTCGTAGTCCTTGCACTCAAAGATAGAACTTCAAGAATTCCTCCCTTTGCAAAGGACAAGGTGCTATCCGACAGCTTCCTTTGCGATTCAAGTGTGGTTCTTTATCGTTCCGTCCTATCCGGATCATAGATCCATAAGGTATGATGATTCTAAATACCTAACTAGATGCATGCATGTCTTCTGTAGATCGTAGTATTCCTCTAGGGTTTCCGCACATATGCTAAGATCATAGATTTGCATGTAGATTGTTTTGTAGAATTAATTGTAATGAAACATACACTGTATGATCTTCGGATCTATCTTTTGCTTTCACTGTGACTCTGATAAGCGGATCCAATTCCAACAACTGGCACGTGGATAACAACTGGTGAGAATTTTTGCACCAACATTACCCCCTCATGAGGGAGCGGCTAAGCATAGCCCCGCTCGCTCAGAAGTATAGCAAGGTTGTTTACGTAGACCAGTTCGATCCTTCTATCCGCTGACCAGCTCCTGCTGAATGGTATTCCGCTCTGTGAAGTCGGCTACAGGGTGTGACATCAGGCCGCGTAAGGTGTCTTCATCGCGCCTGCCCGTGATATCACCAGGTTGCTCAACGAGCTAAGCTACGTGGCATCAGGCCGCGTAAGATGTTTCTGCCGCGTCTGCCCGTGATGTCACCAGATCGCTCAACGAGCTAAGCTGCATGGCATAAGCCGCATAAGGTGTCTTTGCCGCGTCTACCCGTGATGTCAATAGGTCGCTCAATGAGCTAAGCTGCGTAGCATCAGGTCGCGTAAGGTATCTTTGCTGCGTCTGCCCGTGATGTCACCAGGTTGCTCAATGAGCTAAGCTGCGTGGCATCAGGCCGCATAAGGTATCTTCACCGTGTCTGCCCGTGATGTCACCAGGTCGCTCAACGAGCAAAACTGCATGGTATCAGGCCGCGTAAGGTGTCTCTGCCGTGTCTGCCCGTGATGTCACCAGGTCGCTCAACGAGCTAAGCTGCATGGCATCAAGCCGCTTAAGGTATCTCCGCCGTGTTTGTCCGTGATGTCACCAGGTCGCTCAACGAGCTAAGCTGCGTGGCATCAGGCCGCGTGTGTGGTTTCCCCGACGATCTGAGGACCAAACTCTGGATGAGGTAGCTAAATCGATAAAAAATAAACATCATAAAAAGATCGATATGCATGAAAATTCGACATGTGCAAAATAGTGGGGCCCTATAGCTCGAGAAAAATACAAATCGATAGAAATCGAACCAAAACAGAGCGTAAGGGCCAAATGGAAGTTTGACAAGAGATAAAAGAATCAAAAGCTAACTACCCCTTGACCGGTTAAGGATCCTCAGAACCCCGGTTTTGTTTAGCGCGTCCGCATGACAGCGGACAGTGGCCTTGCTGCTAGCCTTCGACGTTAGTGGATTACGACCTCACCAAGTTGTCTAGCTTTGAGGGATTACCAAGATATTTTCAGGTCGCCTAAATGGGTGGTCACCCATTCAGGTCCCCTTAGATCACCCCGGGGTGCTTCCTTTCTTGGCATGTGAATGCGAAGGACCCAGGTCATGTTTAAAGTCCCCTAGATAGTGGACTACTCTGGCGATCTCAAGGTCATTCAAGACGGTCACTAAGAACCCCAGTCTTGCTTTAAGTCCGTACGACGGCAGGCTGTTCTTTGAGGAAGCTGCGTGCGAACTGATCGCGTACGAGCTGTTCTCTGTGGATTACTATCGAGCATAGATTTGAAGACTCATTTAGTCCAAACACTCTTCATTGCACAAAATGGTTTACAAGAGGGCGCCTACGAGCAAGGTAGGAGGCGACTGCTGTTTGGCCATCTTCCCTCGGTGATCTAACACCACATCTTCGAGCTTAATGTGTTACTGGACCAAGGCTAAGAGCTCGATCATGGTGTGGGGATAAAAAATGACAATGGCATCATGAAGCTCACCTCCTTCGGGGAGCGCGCTCCGGAAGGCACTCACGGCTGTCTGGTCTCGCCCGGCTGAGTCCTTGAGGGTGAGATAGGCGTTCCAGAATCACATCGAGAAGCACTAAAGGGTCTCCCTTGTGCCTATGGTGAGACCGAATAGTGCTTCGATTCGCTTCGGAGGTTCTCGATTGCACCAGTACTATTCTAGGAACAGCCCAGATAGAGTAATGAAGCTCGGGATCGAGCCCGGAGATAACTTATGAAACCAGTCCAGGGCCGAAACCGTCAAGCTGCTCAGGAAGGCATGGCATAGAACATGATCCTGGTCCTGGAAAAACAGCAACTTCCAATAAGCCAGCAGAACATGGTCGATTGGATCCTGCGATCCATCAAACATGATGAACTTCGGAGGAGTCCAAAGCTTGGGGAAATCTCCTCGATGCACCTCTCTCCTGAAGGGCGAGCTCCCTCTCTGAGCAGCCAGGTCTTCCAAGAGGTCGACGGGCATGCTGGGTAACTGCCAATGCCCAGGGTGATCCCCCAAGAGCGGCTGCACAGGCCCCAGGCGGTCTTGCACGTTTCCTCGAGGTCGAATCGCGCTTTCGCTACGGCGATGTTTGGAGATGATGTCTCGGTATCTGCTATGCTGCTTTACCGGTAGTCGCCTTGGCGTAGGGAAAGATCTGTGTGGGCCGTCACCTCGTGGGTCTCCGCACGGGGTAATACTTCCATCGTGGGTTCCTCCTCATGCTGACGGTGTGGGTTACGGTCTCTCCATCGAGACCTTACCTCTGGCTCGTCCGAGTCTGTACTTCGGCGAGGAGGGGCCATTGGCGGGGTTGACTTGTTACTGGAGTGCTGGGTGACGAGTCACTGCAGTCGCTTGAGAGCGGTCCCTTTCGTCTTACGTGCCACTGCGTCCTCCACAGGGGGCTCCTGCTGGGATGCCCGCTGTGTGGGCGCCATTGTGGGTTGATGCGATGCTGGGGCAGGGGGAGGTCGTGCAGGGGGAGCGAACCCCGCCGACACTCCTAACGCTGGGGTGGGATCGCTGATTCTTCCCTCCGTGGGTTGAGCCCGGGGGAGAGATCAGTCCTTCGTCTCATCGTCGCAACCTGGCGCAGTCACGCTAGCTTGTCCATCATGGCCCGCTGAGTGGCCAACATCTCCCAAAGGAGCTGGTCGCTGAGCGGAACAGGGGGTTGGGAGGCTTCAGCGAGCAGCCCGCTCTGCGTAGACCCGACACGGGCTTTTGCCTGTCTCTGCCCCCGCGTAGCCGGAGCCATCCTAGTGTCTGGAGAAGTACATCTTTTAGCCGTGTGGTCGTGAGCTTTCTCTCAGGAACTAGGCAAAAGATCCCACAGACGGCGCCAAATGTTAGGGGATATTTTTCGCTGGTCCGTGCGGTTGCCCTGCAAGATAGAAAAAGTGTGAGAATGGCTGGCTCCCTTCGGAGCGCAAACCCTCCGACACTCAAGTCAGAATAGGTACAAACAGGGGAGAGCAGTAGTAGTTGGAAAGTGTTCAGGTTTTGGGTTTCGAACCTATACTTTGGAGCCGGGGGTCGTACCTTTATAGACTCTTGTAAATTGCCAGAGTAGGACACGTAGCGGAATTACCGCACCTCCTATGCCCCCATGTGCCAGTCCACATGGGCTCTTAATAGGCTTTGTCGTCTAGCTTGTCAGGCGGTGGAAAAAGGGGGATGCATCGGTTTTGTCATTGCCAGGTGATGATTCTGGAAAGCGCTAGTCTGGAAGGTCCCAGACCGACTTTGGCTAGCTGCCATGGACTGCAATCATCCATGTAGCTCCCTGGGGGTGATGACATCTGTTGGTTTCGCACTGCCTTACTGTATGCGATCTCCGTGGGCAAAGGGGGTGATCTCTTGGCATGCGAGCTGGTCGCCAGGTGGACTGTGGGCACTAGCCACTGGGCGACCTCTACTACGTGCGAGCTGGTCGCATGTGGTCATGGTCAGCCCTGGGCGGGTTGTAAGCCACGGCCACAGGTGACCTCGAAAGACGAATGAGCGAGCTCTTTGACCATTTGCCTGATCAGGCGAGCTCCTGAGCAAGTTGTGGGCGTCGGGTTTAGCGAGCTCCTAGGCGAGCTGTGGGTGTTCATAGATATCATTCTAAGTTTTCTATTAGCAAAAGGGGGCGATCTCTTGGTATACAAGCTGGTCACCGGGCGGATTGTGGGCACCAGCCACTGGGCGACCTCTATCACGTGTGAGCTGGTCGCATACGGTCAGGGTTGACCCTGGGCAGGCTGTAAGCCATGGTCGCAGGTGGTCTTTGTCCTAGAGACGCAACGATCTGCTACTACAAGCGCCGGGGGGGCTACGAGCACCGGCCACTGGGCGACCTCTACCACGTGCGAGCTGATCGCATGTGGTCAGGGTTAGCCTTGGGCGAGCTGTAACCCATGGCCACAGGCGGCCTCACGTAGAGAGCTTAGGCTTACAGTACCTTACAAATGAGGCCTCGAGGAAGATGCTGCTCTGTCCAAGGGACGCAACGATCCGCTACTGCAAGCACTGGACAGGCTACGAGCACTGGCCACTGGGCGACCTCTACCACGTACGAGCTGGTCGCATGTGGTCAGGGTTAGCCCTGGGCGGGCTGTAAGCCATGGCCACAGGCGGCCTCACATAGAGAGCTTAGACTCGCAGTACCTCACAAATGAGGCCTCGAGGAAGATGCTGCTCTGTCCAAGGGACGCAGCGATCCACTACTGCAAGTGTCGGGCGGGCTACGAGCACTAGCCACTGGTCGACCTCTACCACATGCGAGCTGGTCGCATGTGGTCAGGGTCAGCCCTAGGTGGGTTGTAAGCCACGGCCACAGGCGGCCTCACGTAGAGAGCCTAGACACGCAGTACCTCACAAATGAGGCCTCGAGGAAGATGCTGCTCTTCTTTCTCCTTCTCTGTCTCCAAGCGGGATGCCGATCTCGACTTGGAGTGGGTTATGTGCGGTGCCACATGCTTGATTTGCGCAAATGATGATCCAACTTCTGCCAGATACTCTCTCGTCTTCAAGGCAACGCATCGCAACCGATTCTTTTGATTTGAATTCAACGGCTCACGGTAGGTCGACGGGCCTTGAAGTCAGAGTACTGAAGTTGGAAGCTGAAGCCTAGGGGGGCTCTTTTTTTTGGTTACCCAAGGTCGCCCCTTCGGTTGACTGAGGCCACTCAAGGTGCATCCCAAAGTGAGGACGACCCCCAGGGAGACCCTGATGCCTCCACGCTTCGCCTCCCGTTACTGGCACGTGGACAACAAACTGGTGAGAATGTTTGCACCAACAAGCATATGGTGCAAATTACTCGGTTGATGGAGGAGAAGGACCGTCACCAGTGTTTTAAAAGGCGGCAGAGGCGTGCGCCTCGAGGCGCGCCTCAAGGCGAGGCGGTTTTGCAAAGCCTCGAGGCGCACGCCTCAGCTGCAGGTTAATAGAATCCCACGCCTCTGCATACAGAGGCATCCGCCTCTGCCTGAGGCGCGCCAAAAGGCGTCGGAGGCATACGCCTCTATATGTGGAAGCGGGTCGGGTTTTCATGGTCTGCGGGTCAACAGACGGGTCGGGTTTTTAAAAAAAAAATAAAACTGCGGCTCAGGTTTTTCTTTCCCGCAGCTGCCCGCACACCGACTGGCTTCATCTAGGGTTTGAGAGACGAGCTCTCTCCCCGTCGCCCTCCCCTCCCCCCTCCTCCCTTGTTTGGTCTCGTGGCTGGAGCCACATCCAGAGGTGCAGCCGCACCCACCGGCGGGGACCGAACCCTCTCCCTTTGGCTGATCGCCCCCCCCGATCCCCTCCACCTAACTTTGAGGCTGATCGCCCCCTCCGAGCCCTCGAACCCAGTCAGGTAATCGGGCATTCCGGCTGATCACTCTCCAGTCTCCATTGCTCTCTTTTCTTTCTTTTTTTAAAGGTCCCTTGCAGACCTACTCTTGTTTTTTTTTTTTTTTGAAACAGTCTTCATTGGGTTTTTGTTTGAAACAGTCTCCAGTCTCCATTGGGTTTTTGTTTTTTTTTTTGAAACAGTCTCAAGTCTCCATTGGATTTTTGTTTTTGTTTTGTTTTTGTTTTTTTTTTAGCGGTCCCTGATTGGTTTTTTGGGGCAATTAGTGCTTATGATTTGAGTAATTTTGGGTCAATTTGACTGTAGACCCTTCTCCTCCATCTCCTGAAGAGTAATGCTATTTGAACAAACTAATGGACAAGCACTGAGCAACAATCCACTCCCATAGTCCCGATCAGGTGGCGGGGCGTAATGCCACTGTTATATGGGAGTGGATTATTGCTTGGTGTTTATTCTTCATCAGTTTGTTCAACTAGCATTACTCTCTCCCGAAATATCACCAATGCTTCATTCATTCTCCCTACTGCACAATTACTATTAATGAGCGAATTATAGCTCGCAACGTATACTATATACATCACCACATCTGAAGCCACCCCTATCCAGGCCATCTCAGCAAGTAAGACGAGCGCCTCATGGCCCTCGTGAACATTCCCTTCCCTGCAGGCTGCAGCAGTTATACACGAGAGTGTTATACCATTATATAATTTATATGTAAACGAATTGGGAGTCAAAAACTATAATTTTCAATATTCGATACATTAGCACTCAGTTGAAAATTATAGTCAACATGTCACTACATTATATTCAACATCTTACTAGACTACATTGTATTTTACCATTCTCGTGTGTTTTTTGTAGATGGATTCTAGAAGGGGAGGAAGGCGAGGAGGAGGGCATGGGAATCGAAAAGATCCCGCTTGGAAGTATGGCGAGGAAGTGGTGGAAGGCGAAGGTGGGAGATCTTATGTCTACATTAAATGCAATTTTTGTTCAAAAGTTATCAAAGGCGGTGTCAAGAGGATGAAAGAGCACCTTGCTCAAAGTCACAAGAATGTGGCACCATGTGAGCATGTTCCGATGGAGGTCAAAGAAGAAATGAAAGCTTATTTAGAAGTGGGGGTGAAGAAGAGAGATCAACAATACCGGGCTTTTGAGGAACAATGCAATTTGGGTGCATACTTTCATACTTCGGGTTCTCATCCAACTTCTATTTCCGCATCAAGTGGAGCATCTTCTAGGGGAGTCCGAGGGCCTATGGATAGGTTTTTGACAAACCCTTCATTCAATGATGTTAATGAGGTGGATGTTCAAGAAAATCGAGGAACTAAAGAGCAAGAACTTCCTCCAGCGACTCTAAAAGAACACCGAAACAAAGTGTGCTTGGACATTGGAAGATTCTTCATTGAGAACGGGATAGCTTTCAACGTTGCAAGAAGTTCTTCCTTCCATAATATGTTGAGATCCGTTGGGAGCTTCGGTAGGAATTTCAAGCCCCCTACAATGCATAAACTGAGCACATGGATATTGGAAGAGGAAGTGAAAACAACCAAACAAGTAGTGGATGATGTGAAGAGGACCTGGCCACACACCGGCGTGACGATAATGTCGGATGGTTGGACTGATATCCGTGGCCGAAGCATTATCAATTTCCTCGTCAACAACCCGGAAGGTACAATTTTTTTGAAGTCAATTGATGCCTCTGATGCCGTTAAAGATAAAAATGTTCTCTTTAATCTTCTTGATAAAGTGGTGGAAGAAGTTGGGGAAGAGATTGTGGTGCAAGTAGTCACCGACAATGCCGCAAATTATAAAGCGGCCGGGACGCTATTGATGGAGAAGAGGAAGAGGCTTTATTGGACACCTTGCGCGGCTCATTGCATTGACTTGATGCTTGAGAAGGTTGGGACTTTGCCGGCACACAAAAATGCATTGTTGAAAGCCAAATAAGTGGCTAACTATATCTACGGGCATGGATGGGTGTTGGCATTGATGAGGACATTCACCAAAAGGGAGCTCATTCGTCCCGCTGCCACTAGATTTGCTACGGCATATCTAACTTTGCATAGTTTGGTTCAATCAAAGCAAAAGTTAGAGGAGATGTTTGTATCGGAAAGTTGGACAAAAGGCCCTTATGCGAAAAAGGCAGATGCAAAGGCGGTAAGGAGGATTATTTTGAAGAATAGACATTTTTGGCCCGGAGTGTATTATGCTATCAAGAGCACAAAACTACTAGTTCATGTGTTGAAGCTAGTGGATTAGGAGAAGGTACCGGCGATGGGTTTCCTTTATGGGGCAATGGATGTCGCTAAAGAACAAATTAAAACGGCGCTGGGTGGGGATGAAGATGAATCAAATGGAGCATACCGTGAGATTTGGGATATAATTGATGCAAAGTGGGACTTCCAAATGCATCGTGATTTGCATGCCGCCGCGTACTATTTGAACCCCCAATTTCACTACGAAGACGACTTTTCAACTCATAGAGAGATAAAAGATGGGTTATTTTCTTGTATGGACAAAATGATTCCTTCGGAAGATAGAATGATCGCGGACCTCCAATTGGATACTTTCTATTTGAAGCAAGGTTTTTTTGGAAGAGCAAACGCACAAGGAACAAAAAAAAGTTGTCCCCCGGGTAAAAAATTAAACTCTTTTCCCTACTTTATAGTTTCTATTTGCATTAATTCTATAATTTTGTGTATACATCTTGTAGCCATTTGGTGGTCAACGTTTGGAGATGAGGTACCGGAGCTACAAAGATTTGCCATCAGGGTGCTAAGTCTTACATGTACGGCTTCAGCATGTGAACGCAATTGGAGCACCTTTAATCAAGTAATAAATATAAATTTGTTCCTCTTTCAATTCACTTTTTCCTATGTGCTAGTAACTAGTTGTTAGTTATGTGTTTCTCTCTTTTAATCAAGTTATGTTATATACTTATATAGTTATATGCGTCTCTTTTTATAGGTTCATACCAAGAAAAGGAACCGATTAAGCACACAAAAATTGAACCTACTTGTTTATGTTATGTGCAACAAGAGGTTAATGCATAGGCATTTGAGGAGGATGCAACTTAAGGATGATAAGATGCTTGATGTGGAGGAGTTGGCTTCTGATGATGAGTGGCTCATTGATGAAGAGATAGAACGCCTTCACCAACCCAACCAAGAGGAAGAAAGAACCGAGCAATTGGAGCTTGACAATGAGATAATGGATTTGACCGAAAGAAACCGAGGAAGTAAAGGAGGGAGATTGAGGTTGCAAAAGCATAAGACAAGTACAAGCGGGAGAAAAGGTACTAGTGTAGTAGTGTCAAGTGTGTGATTTATTTTGTTTTGTTCTCATATATGATTTATTGTATACTTGTGTTAAATATAATATATTTTGATTTTATAGGGAAAGAAAAGAGAGCAATGGTTGAAGAAGAGTGGAATGATGAGACCGAAGGGGATGAGTCGGAAGACGATAGGGCAATTCGGTATAATGATTGCTCCATGGATGACCCCTCTAGCGAAAGCGATGGTCAAGATTGGCTTGTTTGAGGCTTGGAGCATTTGACTTCTTTCTTCTTTTCATTTTGTTGTTTGTTAACTTATTAAAAATTAGTAGAATGTTGAATTTGTTATATTGTTGAATTTGGTATGTTTGAATCTTGACAATTATTAGTTAACTTATTATATATTGTTGAACTTAGTATGTTTGAATATTGATAATGTTGAACTTGTTATATTGTTGAAATTAGTATGCTTGAAGCTTGTTCGAGCGATTTAACTTTCCATTTTGTAGTTAGATTGTTTTATGGAGTCCTCGAGCGTGTCATATAAGGTATTTTCTAACACATTGCGATTTATTATGCATATCTACTTCAATTATTATTGTACATTCAATAATATTTTTATTCTGATTTTTATTCTTTTTTTTTAACATTTTTTTACTAAAACGCCTCAAAAAATTCCGAGGCTTACGCCTCGAGGCTTACGCCTCGCCTCTCCGAAGGAAAAACGCCTCGGTACGCTTTTCGCCTTTTTAAACATTGACCGTCACATCAACACTTTGCTTCAAAAGCTAAGCGCAAGGGATGCTGCAACAGTCAATCAACCTCCTGCTTCTCTAGTAGTCACTCCAGCACCATCTTCAACTCCGGTAGAGGTGGCCCCGATAGTTCTAGCAACTACTCCAGCACTCTATTCAGCTCCTGTCCCAGCGAAGGTCATCTCTCCAGTACCAGTCTCGGTGGCCACACAGCCGCCGGCGGTGACAACAATGACTGCCCAACAAATACAGTCGTTGGTGGCCGACATGATGCGCTCCCATGGTGGCAGTCTTCCTCTAATCACGGTGGCCTACTCGAAGCCTTACACTGCAAGGATCCAACAACTGCGTTTCCCTATCGGGTTCCAGCCACCCAAGTTCCAACACTTTGACGGGAAGGGAAATCCAAGGCAGCACATCGCCCACTTTGTCCAAACTTGCAACAACGCTGGCACATATGGCGATGAGTTGGCGAAACAGTTTGTTTGCATCCTCAAAGGTAATGCATTTGACTGGTACGTGGTATATTGATTTTCTTCCAGGATCCATCGACAGTTGGGATCAGATAGAGAGTGAGTTCCTCAATCGCTTCTACAGCACCTAGCACATCGTTAGCATGACCGAGCTTACTGCCATCAAGCAAAGAAAGGACGAGTCAGTGATTGACTATATTGATCGTTGGAGGAACCTTGCGCTAAATTTACGAGATCGTTTGTCTGAAGACTCGACCATCGAGATGTGCACCCAAGGCATGCACTGGGGCTTGCTCTATATCCTCAAAGGGATAAAGCCTCGATCCTTCGAAGAACTCGCAACTCGGGCTTACGATATGGAGCTCAGGCTAGCAAATCGCGGAGACTCAAAGACCAAAGATTTCTTGAAGGTGAAGAAGAAGGACAAGCCACCGGCACCAAGAGCAAAGCAAGTCAATATTGCCAACGTCGATTCAACCTCCAAACCACTCAAAATTAGTGGCAAGCCAGATCAAGGAAAAGGGGCCGCCATACCGCCTCCTCAGCCTCAAAGGCAACCAAGGATGACTCTTGAGGAGCTCAAAGCAAAGGAGTATCCCTTCTCAGACTCGGAAGTCTCCTCTATGTTCGACCAGTTGCTGCAGGAGAAGATGATCGAGCTTCCTCCATCAAAGAGGCCTGAGCAAATGCGTCGCGTCGATGACCCTCTCTTCTGCAAATACCACCGAGTGGTTAGCCATCCCATCGAGAAGTGCTTCGTCATCAAAGAGAGAATCATGGCACTCGCAAAGCAAGGGAAGATAGTGATCGACTCCGGTGAGGTCGTTACAGCGAACAGGATGTCCATCACCTTTGGTTCCTTCTCACCGGTACTCGTTCCTGCACGACGGGGAATTCATAAATTGCGCATCAATCGTCAAAGGCCAATCGTGAAGTCGGCTTCACAATCGAAGGTCTCGAAGCGACGACTGTGTACCCCTACGTTTGCTGGGAATGAAACACCATTGTCCCGGGGGAAACCATCACCACGATAGCAAGCACCTCTCCCAAGTGATGCCATATCTCAATGTGCCCTCCAACAAAAGTCGGCCTGTTGGGCCAACCCTCAAGTAAGTTTGACTATTACGTTCTCTACTCCCAGCCTCCATCAGTCCCAATAGAGGAGATTACGCCAACTGGCTGGGGGTCAGAGAACGAGTCTGCGAAAGAATAAGTCCCTCCCCGTCAGGCTATATACCAACATACTCTTTAAAAGAGGTATGAGCGTGGAGATCCAGAAGTTGGCTTGTTAGGCCAGCTCTCGGGTAAGTTCGACTACTACGTTCTCTACTTAAAGCCTTCATCCGTTTTGATCGAAAAAATCAAGCCCACCGACTAGGAAACAGAAGACGAGTGGCAGAGCCTCCAAAAGAACAAGCTTCTTCGACCGACACATGGATCATGCTACCCCATAAACGAAGGCCACGGCCGGCAAGAGGACACAAGCTAGATCGGGTGACGAGAAAGCTCCCTGAACAAAGAACTTATAAGAAGAAAAGCAAAGCCCTAGGAAGAAAGGTGTTCAAAGTGCCACTGGCAAATCCAGATGACCTCCTCTAGCAAAGCTCTCAGGAACCGGCAACATTGCAAGAGTTCTCCCCGATCACTTCCTCCCAGCCGATCAGTATCTCAGAGTCTGCTGTTGCATGGTCAAAGTTCACGAGATGCCAGAAGGAAAAGGCGAGACTGAGTCTTCTAAAGAAGGCGACTCCAACGATGAAAGAGATGGCTCCGACATGGGGCATTGTCTCCTACGACGAGGTAATCTTGCACTTGCCACTCATAGAATCATTGTACCTCCCGAAGAAAGCTTGTCTAGCAATGGCCGCAGCCCAAGCGGATCCAGATAGCTACAAGAGAAAGAGGAAAGATGGTGATAAAAGCAGAACTGTTGCCTCCTGCGATGCAACAATAACCTTCTCAGATGAAGATCTGTAACTTGGAGCACGACTGCACAACCGGCCCATTTACATCTTGGGTTATATCAAGGAGAAGCTAGTAAATCGAATCCTGCTAGACTGTGGCTCCGCCGTCAATATCATGCCTATCTAAATACTGATGCAGCTCGGCATCACCACCGACCAGCTATTACAAAGCCAACTAGTCATCCAAGGGTTCAACCAAGGCAGACAGTCCACTTTGGGATTATTCGTCTGAAACTTTCCATAAGCCAGCTTAACACAATGGTCCTCTTCCACGTCATTGACTGCCGGACATCCTATCGCCTCCTACTGGGAAGACCATGGCTATATGAGAACAGTGTTGTAGTGTCCACCTGGCACCAGTGCCTCAAGTACTACGAGGAAGGCATGGAGAAGTGTATTGTCGCTGATGACAAGCCGTTTAATGAGGCCGAAGCACACCTTGCTAACGCCAAGTTTTACGAGGCGAAAGACCTTGTTATTGAAGTCCTTCTAGCTAAAGCTCCTCGAATCCAAAAAGCTAAAGAGGTGAGGTGAGATAAAACTCCTCCACCTGCAAATCCGGAATAACCTTCCAGCAAGGCGGTGCTCGAGGTCAAGGAAACACCAAGGCCAAGACAAATGATGCGCATCAGCTGCAGGCCAAAATCCACGTAGCATACTCCGTTGCCCGTCAAAGCTGATCCGGTCCTGCACCTCATGCCTCAATGGCTTTGCAAATATGAGCGACCGCCACCTGCTTCGGCTAAAAAGCCGGTTCCGCCACTATCGGAGGCCAATATTATCACTTTGCAAGAAATGGCGTTGCCACTACTTGGCCTGATGCAAGCTTCAAGCCCGATCGGACTAGTCGGATCTATCAACTCCAATCAACTCGAATTTAAGCTAAAAGGTAGTTGGGGGCATAACACCGCCAAATTGCTATTCAAAGCCGGCTACAATAAAGAGAGTACCATACATATGGGTACGCTTCCTCCAGCTGCGATACTGCATGGGATGACCAAGACTCAAGCTCATCTTTTTCAAAGTGGCGAGCAAATTCTTCTGAATCGTCGAGGCATCGACTCCAGTCAAACCCTGATGGTCATCAAGATTGCAACGAAGAAGACCTTCACCTCCAACTACATTGAGGTAAAGATGATAGATAAAGTAGCTGAAGGATCGTTAGTCTCCGATGCATGCTATACTTATGCCGTCCATCCCAATAGTAAGTTAGCCAAAAGAAGACGACGACGGGCTCGATGTCAGTCCATACTCCAGAAGAAAAAGAAAAGCAGCCAAAGCCGGTCAAATTCAAAGTATACATCCGTGTTCGAAAGACTCGGGCCAATCAACCAAACAAAGAGGAAGTTAGTGTTCGATCGTTTGGAAATGTCAGTCGAGGACGCTGTTTCAGATCCCACCCACCCACCCAAGTCGATAGGTTCAACATGGTCTCTGGATAAAATCATCCGCAATTGATACATGGTGGCCGTCAATCATATCTCCGTTATCGAAACTGAAAATGGTGATGCTTCTACTTCGGACGACTAGTTGCAAACTGCCCCGCCAGTCCTTGAAGAAGGGGGGCAGTCCACCATTAACGACTTGAAGGAAATCAACTTGGGCACAGAAAAGGAGCCTCGACCTACATTCGTCAGCACACTATTGACTCCTGAAAAAGAAGCTACATATATCAAACTGCTCCGAGAATACAGAGACGTCTTCGCATGGTCCTATAAGGCTAGGAGATGCTAGGTCTCGATCCTAAAATCGTAGTACACCAGCTCGGCGTCAAACACGGAGCTAGCGCCATCAAGCAAAGACAAAGATGCTACCGACCAGAGTTGGTACCCCAGATAGAAAGTGAAGTAAACAAGATTATCGAAGCCGGCTTCATCCGAGAGGTCAAGTACCCGACATGGATATCCAGCGTCATTCCAGTCAAAAAGAAGAATGGTCAAATCAGGGTGTGCGTGGACTTCAGAGACTTAAACAATGCATGTCCCAAGGATGACTTCTCATTGCAAATCACGGAGCTAATAGTGGACGCGATGACAGGCCACGAAGTACTAACTTTCATGGATGGATCTTCAGGCTACAACCACATAAGGATGGTGCCTAAAGATGAAGAGCTCATGGCATTCCACACACCAAAGGGGATCTACTACTATAAAGTTATACCCTTCGGCTTGAAAAACGCAGGAGCCACCTACCAACGAGCCATGCAGAGAATCTAGCTTCGACGACATTCTTCATCAAAACATGGAGTGCTACGTCGATGACCTCATCGTAAAATTCAAGAAGAAGTCAACACATCTGCAAGACCTTGAGCTGATCTTCAAACGACTTTAAAGATACCAACTCCGCATGAATCCACTCAAGTGCGCATTTGGAGTCTCCTCGGGCAAATTCCTCATCTTTGTCATACGGCATCGAGGCATTGAGATAGAGTAATCCAAAATTGATGCTATCATCAACATACCTGCACCTAACACGGTGCAAGATCTTAGAGGTCTTCAAGGGCATCTTGCGTATATCAGAAGATTCATCGCCAACCTAGCAGGAAAATATCGCCCCTTCAGCTGCCTCATCAAGAAAGGAGCACTATTCAAATGGGACGAAGCTTACCAAGAAGCTCTCCAAAGTACTATCAAGAACTATCTGCTAAAACCGCCAGTTTTATCAACACCAGTTGAAGGAAAGCCGCTGATTCTTTACATTAGCGAACATTAGCAATCTGTGGGGGCACTCTTGGCTCAAGACAACGGACTAGGCAAGGAGACAACATGCTACTACTTGAGCCGCACCCTCGTCGGCACAGAGCTAAACTACTCCCCGATCGAGAAAGTCTGTCTGGCACTTATTTTTGCTACAAAGAAGCTGCGACACTACATACTGGCTCACGCCATCAGGCTTATCTCGAAAGCCAACCCTCTCAAGTATATTATGTCAAGACTGGTACTCTCCGGACGTTTATCCAAAAGGGCACTATTACTCCTTGAGTTCGACATCACCTTTGTTTCGCAGAAGGCAGTCAAAGGGCAAGCTGTCACGGACTTCCTGGTGGAATATCCTCTCCCAGCAGAATAGGAGCTGTCAGAAGATCTCCCAGACGAAGAAGTGTTCTCCATCGACATCGCTCCCTCTTGGAAGATATTCTTTGACGGCGCAGTAAGGCAAGATGTGGTAGGAGCAGGGGTTATCTTCGTCACTCTAAACGACGAGATACTCCCCTTATCGTTTCTACTGTCAGAACCATGCTCCAACAACATGATGGAATATCAAGCGCTGCTTATTTGCCTCGAACTCGCCAACGACATAAAGCTTTAAGGACTCAAAATCTTCGGCGACTCCCAGCTTGTCATCCAGTAAGTCTTGGCGGCATACAAAGTCAACAAGGATGACCTCATACCGCTGCACACACGATCCCTAGAACTCCTCAACACGCTCGAGGCCGCCTCCATTCAGCATGTCTCCAGGAATCTCAACCAACAGGCCGATGCGCTTGCAAATTTGGCGGTTATACTCTCATTTCCAGAAGGCCTAACTGGTGGTTGGGGTGCGCAGGGTGGTGCTTGGACAAGGGTGGTCGGGTTCCACCTAGTGCCTGATTGCCAGCAGCAAAGCCGTTGGCAACTGTCACAGCAAGAGCAAGAGGAAAAGGGGGTAGGGCTGCTGGTAAGGTGGCCGGTGGGGGCATGGCTTGGTTAATTGGGTCGGGCCCCACCGGCTGCACCACATGGCCGACGACTATGGCCACGTAGATGGAGAAGACAACAGGGGGCTAGGGTTGGGCTGGCTTCAACAGAACTAAAGAGCAAAGGGGGAAAGAAGGGGAGGTTGACTTGGTGAGAGGGCTTTGGCTCTGGCCGGCTCCTCCTCCCTGCTTTTCTCTTGCGCCGATGTGCAGACCACCACAGGGAGGGAGAGAAAGATCGAGGGGGAGAGAGAGATCGAAAGAGGGAGAGATCGAGGGGATATAAGATTGGGTTTAGGGTTTCTTTTATAGGGGAAAGGGGCGGGGACTGCTGGATCGAAGGGGATCGTAAGAGATAGAGGGGGTTGCCGAGGATTTTAGAAAAGATAGAGATGGTGCGATTTGGGTGGTGAGATCGGGGGAGGTAGAGGTAGAGATGAGAGGGAGAGGGGATTGAGAGAGATCGAGATAGAGATCGAAGGGGAGAGGGATCGGGGGAGATAGAGGAGAGAAACCGCTCAACAGGGCCCGTCTATGAACGTTTGGCGATTCAATCTGAGTATTATTCACCAGTAGGGTATGGGTATCGTGTGGTGCAGACAATTTACATTAAGTATACAAAGGGACAAAATATTTACTCACGTACTCATGGTGTCTGGCAATTTGGTTTTTTTAGGCTTTAACATGCTAGGACTAGGCCTAGTCGAGGTCTCAACACAATCAGGGTAAGCCTTGCTAAGTTCCTATACGACTATTTGCTTCTTACTAGAACAAATTTTACCCACCCAAATCATGCACACCATACTTGTTTTAAGTGTGAAAGAGTCTATATATATTATCTAATAGTATAATACTAAAATGAAAGCCTCTCCCATTTTATGACACGTGGATCTTTATTGATGAGCCATAATCCTTCTCCTGTGTGTGAATGCAACTCTCTCATAAATGTTATTAAAATCTTACTACAAAGATGATAAATACAAATTCAATTGCAACAATACCCCACGATCTCTTTCCATACCCCCACCCCACGACCAACCACCCAACCAAACACACACACCACCCAACCAAACACACACAATCTCTCTCTCTCTCTCTCTCTCTCTCTCTCTCTCTCTCTCTCTCTCTCTCTCTCTCTCTCTCTCTTCCTTTAGTCAGAAATGAGGTTATATAAAAAAGGTATATGTGTATGGAAAATTTTCAATCTTTTAGACAATGTTTCTAAAGGTCTATAAAATGAATCGGGATCACAGGAAAGAAGGAAACAACTATACCTATCAATGGACCGGATTTTGATGTGACTCCTATTCATTAAGTCGAATATGGATAGGTATTTTTGGTCTGATAATCTGATAATGGTTTGAATCCGATAACCGTTTAATTAACAAATTGGATATGGATTTAGGATAATCCAATCGGTTAAGAACCCGATCCGACAAACTATAACATAGTATATTATATTTTAACCATTGTTAGATTAAATTGCTTTAGATCTAAGGCCCTAAGTGTTATTATAAAAAAGATTCTCGTGGTCCCCCGATCGTGACTAGACTTTATCCTGGTCCTTCCGAGCCCTAAGTTTGGAATCAACTGTTCTTTTGTGGATTTGATGCTCAACGATATCACAACCATCCGATTGATGTACTCCTATCCACGATCCAAATTCTAATCCGATCCATACATGCACGGATATGGATTTGGTTTTTTGATCCGATGATCTGATAACGTTATGAACCCGATAATTTGTTTACTTAACGGATCGGATTTGGATATAGCCTAATCCGATCCAAATTTGATCCGTTGACAGCTCTAGAAACAACCATCAAAAACTTCTTGTTAGCAGGTCGCTAACACTGGCTCTGATAGTTGGGGGCATCATGTTGGAAGATGAGTCCCTCCTTGGTAAAGTAGAGGGCGGAAACGATCCTTATATGTATGATGGAACCTCCTCATCTCAATACCTGGGTTTTGAGATAGAGGAAATCTCACACATCAGTCCAATTATACCAAGCTAGTTGCTCGACATTTTAGTCTTTTTCGCAGGGGGGGGGGGGGGGGGGGGGGGTCGAATTGAAAAAAAAAAAACCATAAAAAACATAAAGAGGCTAGCAAAGAAGAGAATTACCACCAACAGAGGAAACAACAACAATTAGTCCCTGCAACAATGCTATATAGCCAACTCGTTTGCCAACTTTTGCTGCCAACTCCACGTGATGTGGAGTGCTGGCAGTTTCTTATTGATGGAAACATTTTTGTAAGGGGCCAGAGATGAGCCCTAGGCTGATGCCACTTAAAATTGGCAACCAAAAAATTGACAAACTAGTTAGCTACCTAGCATTTCCCTTAAAATCCATACTCTCGTAGGTACTACAATTAATAAGCTCACGTCCACACTTTATTTCCAACCAATTTGATTTGGTTGCATCAATGGAACAGCCTTGGACGTCACTCCCTAGGCTTGAAAGCAACCCGGAGGCCGTTCCTCATGTACAACGTGGTGGCCAACTTCGGCACCACCACCTGCCCCTCCGCCACCACCACCTGATACCTGAGCAGGATCGACGCCGCCACCATCTTCATCTGCATGTAGGCGAACTTCTTCCCGACGCACAGCCGCGGCCCCGCGTTGAACACCGCGTACTTGAACGGGCTCTCGCTGACAAACACCCCGTCCCTCAGCCACCGCTCCGGCCGGAACTCCCTGCAGTCCTTCCCCCATATCCCCTCCATCCTCCCCATCGAGTAGATCGAGTAGATCACCCTGGTCCCCTTCCTCACCGGCGTCCCGTCCGGGAACACGTCGTCCTCCACCGCCTCCTTGAAGTCGACCGGTACCGACGGGTACAGCCGCAGCGACTCCGACAGCGCCGCCTTCAGGTACTCCATCTCTTTCAGTTCCTCCACCGTGAACACCACTTCTCCTCCGCCTGCCGGGACCCCCCCCCGCCGCTTGACGATCCGGGCGATCTCGTCGAGGATGCGGCCCTCCACCCGTGGGTGCTTGTGCAGTAGCCAGAAGAACCAGGCGAGCGCGACGGAGCTGGTGTCCCTCCCCGCCAGGATGAAGCTGATGCAGAAATCCTTGAGAAACTGGTCCGAGAACCGGAGCTTTCCGCCCCCTTCCTCCGCCTCCACCAACATGAGCCGGGACAGCAGGTCGGACCGCTCCCTGCAGATCTCTCTCGATTCGGCGCGCCGGTCCGATACTGTCTTGCTGGCGAACTCGTGCACCTTCCGGATGGCCTCCTTGAGCGGACTCTCGGGGCCGAGGTTGAGGCGCCTCATCGGCTTCCAGATGAAGTTGGGCACGGTGAAGCGGAACATGGTGAGCTCGGTCGCCTGCTCGAAAGCCCGGGCGAACGGGACCTCCGGAAGGTCGACGGCGAGGCAGCCGGGGTCCACTCCGAATGCGGCGGTGCATATGTTGTCGAAGGTGAAGCGGAGGAAAACGTCCTGGAGGTCGACGGTCCGGCCGGCGACCGCGAGGCGATCGAGCAGCACGAGCAGCTTGCGGTGCACCAGGTTCCGGATCGTTTCCGCGGAGTATCCGCCGAAGCGGGCGGAGTGCATCTCGGCGGCGGCCGCGCGGCGCTGCTCCCGCCACGCCTGGTCGTCGGCGTTGAAGATGCCCTCGCCGAGGAAGTCGGCGAAGCGCTCGCGGTAGTATCGGCCCTTGGGGAAGTTGGCGAAGCGGGTCTTGAGGATGTGCTCGAGCTTGAGGGGGTCGACTGTGAGGATGCCGAAGTAGCGGCTGAACCACATGCTGCGGTAGGAGAAGGTGCCGCCGTAGCGGTTGGCGGCGTCGGTGGCCCAGTCGTAGACGTTGTGGATGTTGAAGAAGAGGGTGGGGAGGATGCCAAAGACGGGCCAGTTCATGGGGCCCTTGGCGGTGAGCCGGTGGACGGCGGCGCTGGAGAGGAAGAGGCAGAGCATGGCGATGGCTACGTCGGAGATCCGGACATGGTCGGCCACCTGGGCCCACATGGACGGTGCACCCATCTTTTTTATCACAGGGGAGGGGGAGGGGGAGGGATATGCATGCATGCATGCAGTGGTTTCTTCGTTAAATAGTTAGAGAGCGAAAGGTACGTCCCAACTGTTTTCTTGACATGTTGGTGTCCAAAATTTAAGTGGTGAGGCCCGGCCCGGGCCGGGCCGGGCCAGGCCGGGCCGGGTGTGCACATGCTTTAGATGGACCACATTTGATGACTCTCTAACTACCTTGTGATAGATGGTTAAAAGACTTTCAATCAATCCATCAAGCCTCGTTTAGAAGCGAGGAGATCCATATAGCCAGTGGGGGAGAGGAAATAAAGTTATCATTACAAGCCAAAGAATAAGCAACAAGTGCATATATAGACACTCTGGTCTCTATCGACGTGATTCAATACACACGACGCAAATAGCTGAGAGAGTCTCCTGCATTTCACGATGCGGTTGTGGATCTTTTATGGAGAGGGAGTAGATCGACCTATCCGACAGGAGTGTGATTATCGTGAGGTTACCACCCTCAAGAATCACATTGTTGACATTGAGCTATAGCAAAAGTTTGATTCCTTCAAGCATCGCCATAGATTTAGCTTCAATCGGTGAGCAGAGCGAAAGGATCAAACCGAAACAAGCGGTGCAGTCGCTACCTACAGCTTGCGGCATCCACATTAAGTTTAACATATCCCTTAGGGGGGTGATTCCATTGTAGCACACCGAGGTAGTTAGCCATGTATAGTAAATGTGAATAGTGAAGTGAATAGTAAATATCCATATTTATACGCATATTTCTATACATATACACATATAATTATACATCATGTGAATAGTAAATATAGTATTTATGTGTTGCTATCTATATAACAAGGGACGGCGGTCTACATGCTAACTAGACAAAACGGAACAACTTGATGACTAGACAAAAATGAACGGATAGATTTGATCATCTCTTGATCTAACCATAGAATGGGGCTCATCCCTTCACTTCTTCACAAGGGAATTAAGTCCCTCAATTAATACAGAATTAATTGGCTCACAAAGAAGGCAACCCAATCACCTGAAATCCCTCACAAAAATCACTCTCAAATCTCAATTAATATGAATCTTTAATTAAATTACACTTTGCCCCCTGAAGTTTAACTTAAAAACACTAAACCCCCTTATAGCTATAAAACAACATTTTGCCCCTTCAAATCAGTTTCGATCAGATAAAAATCATCAAACAAGGAAATTATGTAGTTGACAAAAGGGTGTATTGTGCTAACATTTCAAACTTTAGGGAGCGATTTGGAACAAAATAAACTACATGGGAGTTAAGTGTTTTTGAGCAAAACTACAGAGGGGTAAAGTGTAATTTATCCTAATCTTTGGAAAATTTTATTCATACCCCAAAAATCTGTAACTAGCCCCCGTCGCCCTATCGTTTCTCAATAACTTACTAAGCGACCCTTTAATACCAACATTGCCCTTTTCTTTTGTACCCCAAACCTCAAAGCCCTAACTTAGCATCTTTTGTACCCCCAACCCAACCCAAGGTCTGTTTGAACTTCCTTAGCCCTAGCCTAATCCGTCGGGTTGGCCAGGTTGTGCGGGATGGGTTGATCGGCTTCAATATGGTAGAGGAGAAATAATTCGGGTTGGGTTCAGGTTAGCCCGCCCAAATTTGGGTTGGGTTCGGGTTGGGCTCGGGTTGGGTCCCGGTTGGCCCGCCCAAGTTGCAGCCCTACGTCTGCCTTCAAGTAGGGGTGGCAATGGGTCGGGTTGGGTTGGGTTGAGACATAGGTATAAGGGCAAAACACCCAACCCGAACCCGACCAGTTTAATAAATAGGTCAACAACTTAAACCCAAACCCGACCTGACCCGTTTAATCCGTTTACTAAACGGGTCGGGTCGTGTCGGGTCGGGTTGGCTCGGGTTGGCTCAATAGAACCCATGTAAACCTACCGGGTTGGGTCAAGACAAGTCGGATTGGGCTGGATTTGATTGGATTGGGTTGGGTTGGCTCGGGTCGGGTCAGGTTGACACGACCCATTTGGTAAACTGGTCAAGTCGGGTCAATCGGGCTATAAGTACAAACCCGAACCGGACCCATTAAATAAACGGGTCAATCGGGTTGACCCTTATATGACCCGAACCCGTTTAGGCCAAATCTAAACCAGCTAACTTCGGGTTTAGAATTTTCGCCTTAGGCCTCAGTTTGTATCGAGACGGCCCTGTCCTGGGTTTGTGCTGCTCCTTAGGTGCACGCGGGATGTGTTTTTTAGCAGCAGTAGTGGTGATAGTCGATGGAGGATGTGAGAATTTCGGGTATCGCCCTGGGGGTGTGTTGTCGCCACAGACGGCTGTTGCATTTCCAAAGTTGCCGAAGGCGACCACAAAATATTGTCACCTTCCTCAAAATATTGCCACCGCTCACGAAATATTGTTATCATCCTCGAAATATTGTTACCTCCCTCGAAATATTGTCGCCGCTCTCGAAATGTTTTATTGCCACCTTTAAAATATTATACCCTTCCTTGAAATATTATCTCCGCACTCGAAATCTTTTGCGTGCCGACAGGCACGGGCATTACTAGTACGTATACATACATGCACTCATACGCATACGCTTACGTATACCCATACCTATATGCATACGCGTATGTGTATACACGTACATATATGCATACAAATACGTATTCGTATAACCCCTTTTGATTTTATTATTATTTTGACATGGTAAAGGTTCTAATTCAAATTAGAAGATAATCTTCATTTAGGCATAGGAAGTTTCTATATACTACTTAGCATAGTAATCCTACCATTAACCATAGTGAATCGTAATCTCTTCATGGCATTAATTAACTTGCATCATAAGCATGCTAAGAACCCTAATTAGCATCATAATAAACTTGCAAGAGAGCATGGTGATAAAACCTAGATATGAATAAAAATTACAGCTAAGTCATGTATGAAAACCTAGTTTAGCAATTAAGAACTAGTAAGCTTTTTCACGTGTAAAAATCCAATTTTCATGGCATTTAACTTGCATAAAAACATGGTAAGAACCTTAATTATCATTGTGGCCGGGTGCAAAATCTGGCTAACGACTGATGGTGGGACCCGCCAGCCCTACCTGGGGCTTGCGAACACAACGGTGGGACCCGTCAGCCCTGTCTGGGTCCCGTGAAGACGACAGTGGGACCCGTCAGCCCTGCTTGGGTCCATGAAGATAACAGTGGGACCCGCCAGTCCTTCCTGGGGCTCACACATACTATCTGGGGTCTGCTAAATCCCTCCGGGTATTTACCAAAACCCCTGATATTCCCAAACCTCTATAGATAGCAGACTCGACAAATATTCCATACCGGAATTCATTATTCCCAACTTTACCTTTTGTTTTCCAAAGCTCTCTGAGCCTTCTGATGATCAGACTACAATCAAGCCTACTCTACCCTCTGTCTACTTGTATGAGCACTCCTCTACCTGTCGCGAGTAGCTACTTCTTTCAGAGTTAGTGGATTCAAAGGTTGCATCTTACCGCATGGAGACGTAGGCTTTGGCCGAACTCCGTCACCATATCCTGTATCAACTCTATCTTTCCCTGAATTGCTTTGCGTCTTCTTTTTCCTATATTCAACAGTGTTAGCATGACAGCTCAATACGCAATAGCTCAGTACTCTGCAGTGCACCACATCTAAAACTTTACCCTTCAATCACTGTTGGAGGGAGATCGTATGACGGTCGTAATCTCCCCCCATAGTTTGGCATCATCTGTGGGATGATTCCTTATTGACTTACGACCTCCAGGCTTCCCAGCACCTTTGGTCAAGCAGCAACTACCGATTGCCCGAGCAATCCGTCTGTCCCATCGCTATACAAGAATGATGAATACACGACCAGTGGACCCGCCGGAGGGAAGCGACTTGCATCAAGACGTTCCATATCCTACGACCCGCTCAATGAGTCATAGGTTTGTGACAAGTCAGCACTCAGACCAACAACCTGTTGTAGATACGAGAAGTCGCTGGTCGGTTGATCGCGCCGCTCAGACTCAACCTTGGCAATCTCTCTAGCTTGTAATTCGACTACTCAATATCTGAGGAAAGTGTTGTAGCTCATGTGTCCTGAGCGTGAATTTTCTGTATTAACATTAATAAAGATGACTTTGGTTATTGCTTTAATTAGAATACTACTTTGGTGTATATTAATTCATATATAATAAAGAACACTAGGGAACATAGTAGGCCACTGAGGCACATGGTGGATCCATGCTTGGGAGACTCAGTGGATTGGTTCTGTATAAACCTAGATCTAGTTAACGGCTTTGGTGATGCCGGCCGCTAAACCGAGAATAAGCTGTTGGCAGGTAGAGGTTGTAGTGAAGTCTCCATTACGGAAACTTGGGATTCCCATTCACCTGACCAAGCACGATGATCGTGTTGAACAGGAACCAAGACGGTGCACAGTTCAGTGATTCAGACACTGGTGCATAAACTGTCTTACTACTATAGATAATCTGTCCTTAACCCTGAGGGACCATGTACACTAAGCCAACTAGTTGAGTTATGCTGTGATATGCCAATGTGTGTGGACCTTCCATAGTCCAATACCACGATATGTTGGGTTACCCGACTGACGCTTCAGTGGCATGCAATCCCTATAGGTTATCTGACGTCCAGTGTTGGATGGGTGCGTTTTGATGAGTCAATCTATCCACACAATTAACCCAGACCTGGTGGTTGTCATTATGACTGACAACGTTTTTGGATGCTAGGCATAGCACCGGAAGGTGTGTGGTGTTATAGATGACAAGTCATCAAATCCTAGTCAGATGATCGATCAGGATTTGATGGTGCTCCCCACTGCCCGAGTCAAATCATGGTACCAGTAATATGAGGGACTAAGAATTATCAGAGTGTCACGCCCCAGAAATCTGAAGACCGATCCCTGGGGTATGAGGGGAGAAAAAGATGGGGGTTCTGGGTCTGGTCAATTAATTACACCAATTTGGGTTCTCACAGGGCTTCTACGCTCTCTAATATGAAAAACAAGGAGGGAGAAACAAGAGGGGAATCTTTTAAATTTGATTTTTTAAAAAATATTTTTATTAAAAAGGAAAGAAGAGAAATATCAATAGAGATAAGACATTATCTAATCAGCTCGACCTTCAAAAGTCCTATCCTTTCAGTATGTGTGACCTGTCGGTGCCACTACATACTGATAGGAGTCTATCTGAGGGAGCACGAGGCTCAAGCCTCCTACGGCTAGCCAAGTAGTCTCACCCACTCCCTAACACTCAGGTGCACCAGTATAGGGTTCCTATCTACAGGGTTAATCAATTTAGTCATTTATATACACTTATATTTTCATCATGATCTATCCTAGGCTTGGGGCCTTGAGGAGAGGCCTACCCAAAAGAATTCAGCTGGAACCATTGCAACTACAACCATAGAATACTAACTAACTAATAAAAACTCTTATTCCAATACAATTACAATGTCTGAAGAGAAAAGACTACAAGATTGACATACTAAGCCGAAAGGTAACACTGCAACTCTAACTCCGCCTCTGGGCTCCTACTGTTACTCCTGAGCCTCCGGACCTGCAACTGAGCCTACTCGTGGGAAAGAGTAGCCCCCAATAGGAAATTGGGAGATTAGCCAAATTAATGGCTAGTGATATCCTAATAGTCTTTAATAATATGAGATAACTAATCGAAATAAATTAAGATAAGATCTATCAGCTCTAGTAGGATCAATGTTTGCAGAATGATACCTAAACCTATCAATAGTCTATATTCACATGCAATTCCTACTGTCACTAGGTTATCTAACATGAAGTCCATTCAATGTTCTACAGCAAATTAAATAAGACGTTTATCTAAAGTCACAAGGTCATCATGTAAACAGTCATACAATTCTAAATTCATAAATAGATAAAACACACATTATCAAAATGTGAACCCCGGATATTTTGTTCATCCTGCCCCCGGTCGGGCATTACTATAGGGCCTTTTATTTTGATGTAGAGGGCCAACTCTCTCGCCGTGCATCCACCAACACCATGCACTAGTCACCCAGATGATCATAAGGGGTTTCCCGTCTTTCACGGTGGAGCTCTACCGCCCAACTTGCTTTACTATGGGGACTTCAACTCCCCGGGACAGGGCTGCTAGGCCAATCCCTACTCGAGGGCACCTCCTATTGGCTTTACCACAACCCTTGCCCGTGACCCCTAACCTACTTAACTTCGGCTGTACGCGCAGGGTGGTTCACGGCCCTTGCGCGCACGGGGTCCCTACCCTTTAACCAGGTAGATTCACATATAACATCTTTCAACATATACAATGAAGCTACAAAAAGTCTATTTAATGTTTATCAATTTCCAACAATTTACCCCTGGTCCCGTACTGCTCTCGCAACCAATGCAACATAATAAATCAATAAAGTAAAACACTCATCCCTGTGACCCGTGTGCGAGGGTTGCCATACTCCTCTCAGGAGGGTGGGACCCGATAATTATTAGTTATTCAATTTATTGTTTAATTTAAGGGAATCCTAATTATGGTGTCCAAACAATCAAAAGCAATTATTATTATTATTCTATTAATATTTTAAGCATGCGTCGCCGGACTCGCGACTCTGCATGCAAGGCGGGGTCCACTTGACCACATGCGACGATGCTCGGCGGGGCCCGCATGCAGTGTCATAGACACCTACCCTTAGTCATTCTCATTTCCCACTATTAAAGACCACGCAAGGGTAGTAGATGTCACCTGGCTGTCGATAGCACACGACTCCAGCTTGTTGCCTCTGATCCGCCTCCGTTGGATCACCACGATCACAGTCTGATAACAACCACAGCTCCGCATCACACTCTATTGATTAAAACAAAAGAATCAACAACGAGGGTTCTATGCCAAGGATAGTCGGGCACCCTCGATAGGGGACCAACATTGAGTCGACAGCACGCAAAACCGTGCGATTGAAGAACTCGAACCTAAACAATACTAGGTCAAATAAGTAACTAGAAGCTAAACCTACTCATCGAATCGGGCTTGAAGAACCCTTTCCGATGGTTCCTGTTTCGCTAAAATCCGACTTCGGTCGAATGGTTTCGGGTCAAACCACGTAGAACTGATAAAATCGATCGCATGGCTGGTTCACTAGGGTAGAAGGGGTTCTAGGGTTATATTCTGGGTTTGATAGGTGGGACTCAATATTCTGAGCATAATGCCGCTGGTTTCGTCCGAATCCGAGTTCGGACGATGAAACGGCGGTCAAACCACGGTACCGCGATAATATCGGGTCAAAGGATAAAACAGGGTATTAAACAGTACAATTACTATGATAAACTATGGCCAATAGGTAGTATTTTCCGAGCCGGTCGAAATGGCGCTGGTTTTGTCCAGTTCCGAGTTCGGACGGAGAAATGGCAGTCGAACCAAAATTCCCTGGTTCACGGGTCTGGTTGTGAACCAGACCGGTTCACTGTTGGGCCGGGTCAGCAGTGGGTCTTGTTGGGTCGGGTCGGGTTCAAGGTTTAATTAAAACCTGGAATTACAAAACTACCCCCCCTCTCCTTTTTCTCCACGAGACCAGCCCGAGGGGCTGGTTCCTGCGCGTCGGCGGCCGGCGGGAGGGGCGGCCTGGAGCGCCGGCGAGCGCTCGGCTGGCCTCTCCCGCACCACCCCCACGGAGGAGGCGCGATGGGAGGCGGCCGGAGCGGCCGTCGGAGTCCGAGAGCCGGCCGGCGGGGGCTCGCGCGGGGTCGATCTATGGCCGGTGGTGGTGCGCCGGCGATCGCCGGGAGAGGCTCGGGTGCGGCGGCGGTGTCCGCCCGTGCGGGCCGCGGCAAGGGAGAAGGAAGGGCCGGGGGTCGCGGGTTGGGTCGCGGAGGGGATGAGAGGAGGAGGGGGTGGCTGACCTGCGGGTGTCTCGGCGTGCTCGCCGGGGCTCCGACGAGGGCGGGTCGGCTGCTCCATCTCCCTCGATCTCTTCTCCTTCCCTCTCTCTGACTTTCGTGTTCTCTCTCTTCTTCTCTCATTCTCTCTCTCTTCCTCTCATTCTCTCTCTCTATTTCTCCCGTTCTCTCTCTCTTTCTCTCCCGTTCTCTCTCTCTCCTCTTGTTCTCTCTCTATCTCTATTTATAATCACGGGAAAACGTACGGTTGTGGTGATAAGGGTTGGGGGGATAGAGTCGGTTAAGGCGAAGAGATAAGGAAAGAAAGATAGGGATCGATATATCATCCCAATCCTGTCCGATAATTCCCATCCGAATTTTGGATTTTTAATAACTGGGGAGGGAGGTCAAGAGACCTTAAATTATGCTAGGAGACCGGGAGGCAGGCTCTAGGGCTGGTCGGGCTCGGTCCCGTGCCCTGAACCGGGCTCGGTTGGAATCCGGGTGCGATTCGTCCATCAACCGGGCTAAAAAGAATAATCACTTGTAACTATCAAACCGGAAGTCAGAATAGGGCCCGAGAGGATTCGTTGGAAAGGTCCCGTCAACACGAACGCGTTAGCGCTTAGTACATAATTTTCTGACTTCTAGATCTCCCGAAAAGAAGGAAAGACTCCAAAAATCAAAATAGCAATAACTATTCACTCGGGTGTCGGATCGACCCAAACTCAGGCTCATTGGAAAGCTCTCTCAGAGCCTAATCTAACGTATCTTGTTTCGTTACAATCCGATCATCTAATATCTTGCAAGAAACAAAACAGTTTCGACTATCGACCAATTATCGCTTTTCTAGGATTTATCTGCCGGGCTGCGGAAACTGGCTGCGCATACACTTGATCGTTGCATGGAACGCACCATCGTGACATGCTCGAAGTTACGGAGAATGTGAACGTAAAACATCTCATAGGTTTACGATCCATTTATTGGGAAAAAGCCCAAAGAAAAAGTCTGGCTGCAAAAAGACGAAACTAGCCATTGAGGATTTCTATTATTCTCAAATCTAACACCACAGGTGTTACACAGAGTATAGTAGGGAACAGGGTTACGAGGGAGTAACATAAGTTTAGAATCACTAGAGTTAAACTCGTGTCGCACTCTGGGTGGCTATGCGAGTTAATCGGATCAGGGCTAATTAGCAAAACTTTTGGTGTGTCACCGGAACAGTTAATCAGGGATTCGGTTAGAGCCAGAGACCCTGAACCCTGAAAGTTCCACTTTGTTGTTGCATATAGGAATTGTTTTCCAACCTGGTTCGACACGTTGGATGCAAAGTAGCACGATGGAGCGCAAGCCCGGAGCCTAAGAACCTAATTCACATGTGTTAAGGGCCATAGGGGTATTTTGGTAAATACTAAAATATAGCTCAGAACATATTGAATATTGATCTTAAAATGAGCGGAATAATTCCAGGAGCTCATAGGTGCTGATAGAACTCGATTCTGAGTAGCGCACCTCACTCAATCTCTCTTACAGTATTTTATTTTTTATGAGGGTGTTTTTGTCCAGGCTTCACGATAGATAAGGAGAAACCCTAACCCCCCCCCCCCTTCATCCCTATCTCTATGGGGCCAGCCCTAGCTTGCGTAGAGCACTTGGGGGCTGGCCTTATATGAGGATTAGAGAGAGAGGGGCCGACCCTAAGTGCTTCCCCTTTCAGAAAACCCGACCCCCCTCTCCTCTCTCCCTCTTTGAGGTTTCGGCCAAGAAAAAAAGAGGAAGAAGGAGGTAGGAAATAGAAGGAAGAAGAGAGAGAGAAGAAGGAGATCTCATGGCTCGTCGTCGTCTTCGCAACAAATTCCTCCGTCGGCTTGTAGTCCTAGCACTAAGAGATAGGACTTCGAGAATTCCCCCCTTCGCAAAGGACAAGGTGCCATCTGACAACTTCCCTTGCGATTCACCTATGGTTCATCATCGTTCTGTTCTCTTCGGATCATAGATCCATAAGGTATGATGGTTCTAAGCACCTAACTAGATGTATGCATGCCTTTCGTAGATCGTAGTATGTCTATAGGGTGTTCGCACACATGCTAAGATCATAGATTTGCATGTAGATTGTTTTATAGAATTAATTGTAATGAAATATGCATCGTGATATCTTTGAATCTATCTTTTGCTTCCACTACGACTCTGATAATAGGATTTAAATCCAATAATTGGTATCAGAGCACGTTTCGGTGTATGTTTCATGTATGAATTCCTGAAAACATCATGTGAATATGTGATGTCATATGTTTTCGTCGGGGTTTGATGTAGATCATGCATATGGATTGTGCTATGTATCGTCTCTTTGCAGGTGCCGCGCTGAATAATAATCTATGATTGCATGTCTCCGGGGGTCGGACCCCGGATTTATTTTTTGCATTGATTATTATTGTACTTGTGGAGTTTAAGGCTCTAATGGGCGGGGGTGGAGGTTGACCACCCTCGGTTCCCTGGCCATGTTTTTTAAGATTGTTTTTGTTCTTCTTTCTAGTGAAATTATACACGAACGAGCACTAGCTCGGAGTGTGTTAGTTTTTTGGTCACAAGAAGAAGGAGATGATGCTACATCCACTTTTCGGGCAAGCGGTACCATGGAGTGCAAAGACCTGGCGAAAGCGTGCATGTTGGTTATAATTGGGATCGTCGTCGGGAGATCGTGCAGAATGAAAGAACATGATATCTTGGCTGTGCTATTCAGGTTCAGGGGTCGGACCCTGGACTTGATTCAGTTTGGATATTTTTTCTATTATTCTCTTTACTTAATGTTTAGAGAACCCGATGATAATTTAATTATCAGTTTTGCTTGTGAGTTAGTCTCTAGATAATGCTTATATACTTAGTTTATGGATTTATTGGTGTCTCTATATGTTTCTAACATGTACAAATTCAGTGGCTAACTAAAAGGAAAGGTGGTAACCGCCCTCGTGGTAGTTCAAGTAGCCGAGTACTGTGCACCGAGATAGACGCAGTGTTAGATTTGTTTAGAGATAACTAATGACCCTATAAAAAGTATGATAACCCTGGTGGGATGCCCTTTTCCTAGTTGGTCCTAGTGACCAAGTTAGAGTAGGACTCCATTAAGTGATACCTATTTCTAGTTGACGTTTGATGGTAGTGTGAACTCATCACGATTTGGTTATGCTACCATTAGGTTAAGGTCCGACAGAGGTTGTCGGATGTCCCTATTTGGCAAATATCAAAACTTATAATGAGATGAGATCTACTATGACATCATGCATCAAATTGTGAATGAGGCGTTATTCTAGTCGGAGTCCTTTCCATGTTGATCTTAGGCTAGGCTCCAGATCTTAGGATTATAAGCAAACTAGTAAAGTATCGGGATCCTTGGAATCTATGTAATGTTATTATTGTGAGAAAGGCAAAAGCTGAGTATTCAAGATAGGGACTATGATATTTTCCAAGGGTACTAATACTTTACAGGAATGTTTGTAATCCTAGTGGGAGTGCGATAGACCAGGGTCTAGGTCTAGGAGGTCGTAACCTTTCTAGACATGCATAAAACCTCATAAAAAAGGGATGTATAAGAGGTTCCCTCTAAAGGGGAGCCCTTGGCCTCCATAATCAACCGGCTAAGGGTTTGGGTGGGAGGTACACAGTTCGATATTCCTACCGGGTGAAAGCTGTGTTTCCTTCTATACTGGTTTGCCTAGTGGTTTCCTTCGGGACATGGAGGATGCCGGTGCTAGTGGGTAACGGTTTTTTTCTGTATCGCGGGAGCCTATGAACCCCCCTACTAATATCATCTAGATTTGTGAGAAGCATCCAGAAGCTTGTATGAAGCCGCCGTTGCTGTGCATGGCGGGCCACATAAAGCTGGCCAAAAGGAGACTGGGAGGTCTTTTAGTTTGTCGTGGGTAATTTTGATGAAGGCTGGGTCGTAAATACCCCGTTGGCAGAAGCGGTTGCATGCTTTCACCGAGATGCTGGCTCCAATTAAGGCTGATAGTCTCAATGCTCGACCCCAGGGAATTTTGATTCCTGGATGTCTCCATTGGAGGTAGTGAAGACATAGCGGCTAGAGTAAACATTATCTATTTTTAAATTTTATAAAATAGATTATAGTAGACCCTAATTTTTGCTTTGAACCATTTTTTACAGAAAATATGGCCAAGCTTGACCCCCTTGCCTCCATTCTTAATGATAACAAACTTACGGGACCAAATTACGAGGACTGAAAGTGTAACATAATGTTTGTCCAAGGGTTGGCAAATACTCGATTGCCCTAAGTACCCCCCAACCGACAATGCTGGGACCAAGTGCTTCTGAGGCCCAGTTGAAGGAATGGAAAGACTGGCTAGATGCAGATGACATATGTAAGTGCTACATTGTGACATCTTTGCAGACCATCCTTCAGAAGCAAGTCGAAGACATGGTCTTCACTCCAGATATGGTGCTCTATTTAAGGGAAATGTTCAAGGGTCGTAGTCGGGTAATTTGTTACTTGACCATCAAGAAATTATTGTCCACGAATATGGTAGAGGGGACTTTAGTTCAAGATTATATGCTGAAATTATTTGTCTATGTGAATGAACTTGGTTTCTTCGATGTCAACTTGGATGCAAAGATCCAAACCGATATTTTCCTTGCGTCTCTGTCAGGAACGTTTGAGGGCTTCATTACCAACTTTAGCCTTAACCGGTTGGAGATGATTAATACAGAGCTCCTAGCGGTGTTCCCGATAGCAGAGGACGAGATGAAGGCTGGTGCCCAATCCCTGAACATAGTGTGGAAGTTTTCTTTGAAATCCAAAGGCAAGTTTCAGAAAAGAAAGTCTAAGAAGCCCGTGAAGGTGGGCTAGGTGCATTTGCAGATTCCTAAGCAGAATAGTCCTGTGAAGCCCAAAAAAAAATGTTTCCGATGCAGCAAGAAGGGGCACTAGAAGGGTGACTGCCACGCGGCTCCCACTACAAAAAAGAGGTTTATTGCTGACGGTAAAATAAATTTCCATCGGTATAAATAAATTAATGCCGACGGATATCTATTAATTCTTCGGTATAATATATTTTATATTTTACTAATTTTTTTTGTTTATTTTTATCGATGGAAGATATATATCCGTCGGTATAAGTAATATACCGACGGTATTATATGAAGCCGTCAGTAAAATGTTATTTTACTGACAGTATGCATTTTTATCCATCGATATTATTAATATATAAATTTTTAAATTTTTTTACCTTTGTAATTACCGACAGAAATAAATATCCGTTGGTATAATATTTATACCGACGGAAGATAGTTAGCCGTCGTTAAAAAACTATGTTTTACCGACGGAATACATAAATACCGTCTGTATAAATATTATACCGACGGACGCATGTTCCGTCCGTAAAAAACCCTGTGATTTATCCGAGTACCGATCCTCGATTCCCTTTCTGTTTCGATCCTCTCTCTTGATCTAATTCCCCCCTCCCCGACCTTCCTCCCCTCCCTCGCGCGCCTCCGGCCAGCCACCCCTCCCCTCCCTCGTACCTCTGGCCACCTTCCCTCCCTCGCGCACCTCCGGCCACCTCCCCTCCCCTCCCTCGCACCTCTGGCCTCCCCTCCCCTCCCTCGCGTGCCTCCGGTCGGCCACCCCTCCCCTTCCTCGCACCTCCGGCCACCCTCCCCTCCCCTCCCTCGTGCCTCCGGCCACCCTCCCCTCCCCTCACCTCCCTCGCGCATCCGGCCACCCTCCCCTCCCCTCCTCTTCAGCGCACCACTGATCGGCGATGCTACTCGACCTCCCCTTCGCGGGCGCTGCTACTCCTCCTCCTCCTTGAGGCCTCCCTCTCTCTCTCTCCAGTGAGCTCCTCCTCCTCCTCCCTCTCCCCCTTAGTTTATTTTGTTCCAAATCGCATCTTAAAGTTTGAAATGTTAGCACAATACCCTTTTTGTCATCTACTTATACTCTTGAGTTCATACTAGTGATTAGTGGGCTCAAGCGCACATGCCGATTGAGACTACTATAATGATTTGAACTCAAATTATAACATGTCTTTTTAAGAAATTTTCTATAAAATGGATATTAATTAATTAACCCCTCGCAATTGTGTTGCATTCGAGTATGGTCGATCCAACGGCTCGATTGATGCAAATGGTTTGTGTTAATCGAGCACATCGTCCATGCTCGACTGCTGCACCGTGCGCACATTGCGCACGCACACTGAGCCAAGCCTTGATCTATAAATTCGCACCGTAAAATTTGAAATGTTAGCACAATACCTGTTTTGTTCCAAAACACACCCTAAAGTTTGAAATGCTAGGACAATAACTATTTGTTCAACTACTTCATTTTTGATTTTATCATTTTATCTAGGGCTTATTTTCGGATGGATCGGGTCAGAATAGAGGTGTTTGAGAAATTGCCAAAAAATTTTGCAATCCCAAATGTTATTTCGATTCCGATTCCGAAATTTCAGAATTTCAAAATCCAATTCCGATTCGGAATTATGGGAATTTTTTGGAATGTTACATTTTCAGAAATTAGGTTTAGGGTTTAGGTATGGCTGTAAACGAACCAAGCTGTTCGTGAGTGGCTCGCGGCTTGGCTCGATAAAAGCTCGTTCGAGTTCGTTCGGTTACTAGTCAAGCCAAGCCCAAGCCTAGAGTTTAGGCTCGTTTAATAAACAAGCCAAGCTCAAGCAGACCAAATCTCGGCTTGTTTGGGCTCGCGAACATGCTTATTTAGGGCTTGTTAGCAAAGCTCGTGAACAAGCTCGATAGGCTCATAAAAGGCTCATGAATAGGCTCATAAATAGCTTGAATAAGCCTAACATATAGCCTAGTATGAAGTTTAGACTCGTGAACAAACTCGATAAGGGACTGTTCAATCACTAATTCAGCATAGCCTAGTCTGAAGTTTAGGCTCGTGAATAAGCTCAAGCCGACCAAAGCTCGGTTTAGGCTCGTTTAATAAACGAGCCAAGCTTAAGCAGACCAAAGCTCGGTTTAGGCTCGTTTAATAAACTATTTTATATATAAATCATACTGTTTTATATGTATGTAAATCAAACTGTTTCATATTTATATCATATTATTTCGTATAGAAAAATATTACTGCTTTCATATGACATCACGGTCGAGGGTTCATAGAGGCAGGGGTGGGCTAGCTCGGAGCGCTCCGGTTGCCACCCCAGGGTCCGAGGCTGAGCCCTCCGGATCTGCGAGTGCTGTTTCTCTCTCCACACCAGCACCTGAGGTTGTAGCCTCTGGAGCTTCGAGCAGCGCTCAGTACTAGGCTACAGTGTCTACGCCCACAGGTAATATTTAGATCTAAAGTTGTAAACATGTTGTAAATACTTATTCAGTACTGATGTATATTTTATTTGCAGGGTCGAGTATCGCCAGGCACATAGGCGACCGAGGTATGACGACGGCCCGGCGCTTGTCGAGCTTACGTGAGCCGCTTTCCCTACAGTGGAGCGGCAGGTTCTTTGTGGGTGAGCATGTTTCTAATGCCGCCACGTAGGTCGGCATGATAGTAAGGGAGGAGAGGAATGCTCCTATTGTTGGGATAAAGGGGTGGAAGAATATCGATGCATCCTATAAGGAGAGGATGTATCAGGTCTTTTTGGTACGTTACTTTCATTAAAGCATTTTAGAATAATATCGTACTTTATAATTTGAATTGATAAAATTATTTGTTTCTAAATTGATTTTACCAGAGAGATTTAAATGGGAGAACATGAAAACCGACACCCACTGGAAGGACTTGTGGAAGACAATGAGTGAGTGGTACAGGGATTACTGTCACGAGCTCTACGGTTACTTGGTCGACAAGCCGGCTGAGGAGTTACAGGCTGCGACCGAGATGAGAGACGCACCTCCGCTACACGTTCTACAGTTTTTGGTCACTTACTGGGGTACCCCTCAGTTTCAGGTATAATTACTATTTTGTTGATTCATACTTATTTTAATATTATACTAAAAATTTGTATTGATGTTTGAAAATTTAATCGATTGACACAAGCGAGTTCTGCTAAAGTCAAGCAGAATAGAAATACCTCGACGACACCTGCTCCAGTGAGGGGGAGGACCTCCATGCCCCATCTTACCCAGTAGTTAGTAAATGATACAAATATTTCATTCTTGAAGCTCTAGAAATCTTATGTTAACTCATCTAATTTATTTTCTATGCCAAAAAATAGACACAGTCCTTGAGCCACGAGCCTAATCAGATTAACCTTTTTGAGGCTTCTAGGAGGTGGCGTACCGATGGGGCATTTTTGGACGACAGGGTTGCCTCGCAAGTCGTAAGTAATTAAATTATTGTTAATATATTCGTATACGTATGCCATCAAATATCATTGAATTTTATTGGTTGTTTTCATATAGGAGAGAATGAGACTTATAGTGACCCCGTCGGGCGAGGTCGGCCCCTCCTCCAGCTCAGTATCTATCGAATCGGCGATGGATACTGTATTCAGACCTGCCACGTAAGGCCGCGTCCTCTATACGGGCCTTGGAGTCATGCCCTTCTCCTACTTTGGACGAGAGGGTATGCGCTTGAGGGCACGGGACACCCAGACCGGGCTTATCCCTCAGTTGCAATCTACGCTAGACATAGAGCGTGAGCAGAGGCAGGCCCTCGAGCACAGGGTTAAGACGGAGCGCGAGGAGAGGCAGGCCATCGAGTGGCGAGTTGAGGAGGAAAGAGAAGCTCACAGGGAATTGGAGCATTGGTTTGATGAGTTCATGAGACACTCTAGTGGTGGCTCATGCTCATAATCAGGTACTTACTGATCTTTATAATATTAATATAAAATATGCATCTTACTAAAATTAATACAAGTACGATTACCATATTATTTGATTTTTCAATGCTTAGACTCTAAATTTGTCAATCGGAGGGTAAATTGTTAAAATATCTAATTAGAACTTACTCGTAAGTCCGAAATATAAAAAAATCCAAGTACGAATTGTGGGATACCGATCCGATCGAATCCAAACCAATTTCAAATCCAAAATACGCTAACTTTTGATTTTTCAACGCTTAGACTCTAAATTTGTCAATCGAAGGGGATATTGTTAAAATATCTAATTAGAGCTTGCTCGCAAGTCCGAAATATGAAAAAAATCCAAGTACGAATTGTCGGATGCCATCCGATCGGATCCAAACCAATTTCAAATTCGAAACACGCTAACTTATGATTTTTCAACGCTTAGACTCTAAATTTGTCAATCAGAGGGAAAATTGTTAAAGAATCTAATTAGAACTTGCTCGCAAGTCCGAAATATAAAAACAATCCAAGTATGAATTGTCGTATGCTGATCCGATCGAATCCAAACTAATTTCAAATCCGAAACACGCTAACTTTTGATTTTTCAATGCTTAGACTCTAAATTTGTCAATCGGAGTATAAATTGTTAAAATACCTAATTAGAGCTTGCTTGTAAGTCTGAAATATAAAAAAAATCCAAGTACGAATTACTGAATGCCGATCCGATAGAATCCAAATCAAATTTCAAATCCGAAACACGCTAACTTATAATTTTTCAATGCTTAGACTCTAAATTTGTCAATCGGAGCGTAAATTATTAAAATATCTAATTAGAACTTGCTTGTAAGTCTGAAATACGAAAAAAAATCCAAGTACAAATTATCGGATGCCGATCCGATGCCGATCCGATTGAATCCAAACCAATTTCAAATTCGAAACACGCTAATTTATGATTTTTCAACGCTTAGACTCTAAATTTATCAATCGGAGCATAAATTATTAAAATATCTAATTAGAGCTTGCTCGCAAGTCCGAAATATGAAAAAAATCCAAGTACGAATTTTCGGATACCGATCCGATAACGATCCGATTGAATCCAAACCAATTTCAAATTCAAAACATGCTAACTTTTGATTTTTCAACGCTTAGACTCTAAATTTGTCAATCGGAGGGGAAATTATTAAAATACATAATTAGAACTTGTTCACAAGTTCGAAATACAAAAAAAAATCCAAGTATAAATTATCGAATGACGATCCGATCGAATCCAAACCAATTTCAAATCTGAAACACGCTAACTTATAAATTTTCAACTCTTACACTCTCAATTGGCCAATCGGAGGGTAAATTATTTAAATATCTAATTAGAACTTACTCGCAAGTCCAAAATATGAAAAAAATCTAAGTACGAATTATCAGATGACGATCCCATCGAATCCAAACCAATTTCAAATCCGAAACACGCTAACTTATGATTTTTCAACGCTTAGACTCTCAATTGGTCTATCGGAGGGTAAATTATTAAAATATCTAATTAAAACTTGCTCGCAAGTCCAAAATATAAAAAAAAAATCCAAGTACGAATTATCGGATGCCGATCTAATGACGATCCGATCGAATCCAAACCAATTTCAAATCTAAAACACGCTAACTTATGATTTTTCAACGCTTTGAATCTCAATTGGTTAATCGGAGGGTAAATTATTAAAATATCTAATTAGAATTTGCTCGGAAGTCCAAAATACAAAAAAACTCCAAGTACGAATTATTGGATGCCGATCCGATATCGATTCGATCGAATCCAAACCAATTTCAAATCTGAAACACGCTAACTTATGATATTTCAACTCTTAGACTCTCAATTGATCAATCGGAGGGTAAATTGTTAAAATATGTAATTAAAACTTGCTCACAATTTCGAAATACGAAAAAAATTCAAGTACGAATTATTGGATACTGATCCGATGACAATCCTATCGAATCTAAACCAATTTCAAATCTGAAACACGCTAACTTATGATTTTTCAACACTTAGACTCTTAATTGGTCAATCAGAGGGTAAATTATTAAAATATCTAATTAGAACTTGCTCGCAAGTCTGAAATATAAAAAAACTCCAAGTATGAATTATCGAATGCCGATCCGATAATGATCTGATCGAATCCAAACCAATTTCAAATCCGAAACACGCTAACTTATGATTATTCAATGCTTAGACTCTCAATTAGTCAATCGGAGGATAAATTGTTAAAATATCTAATTAGAACTTGCTCGCAAATCCAAAATAGGGAAAAAAATCCAAGTACGAATTTTTAGATGTCGATCCGATCGAATCCAAACCAATTTCAAATCCAAAACATGCTAACTTATAATTTTTCAACGCTTAGACTCTCAATTGGTCAATCGGAGGGTAAATTGTTAAAATATCTTATTAGAACTTGCTCGCAAGTCCGAAATATGAATAAACTCCAAGTATGAATTATCGGATGCCGATCCGATGACGATACGATCGAATCCAAACCAATTTCAAATATGAAACATGCTAACTTATGATTTTTCAACGCTTAGACTCTCAATTAGTCAATCAGAGGGTAAATTATTAAAATATCTAATTAGAACTTGCTTGCAAGTCCGAAATACGAAAAAACTCTAAGTGCGAATTATCGGATGCCGATCCGATCGAATCCAAACCAATTTCAAATCTGAAACACGCTAACTTTTGAATTTTCAACGCTTAGACTCTTAATTATAGATATATAGTATTTTTTTAATAAATATATGTTAATTGCAGGATGTGCAGCGTCAGGGGATGAGAGCACCAGCGTTGGTATCGAATGGCATATGGTGATTAAGCTATGACACGTAGCTTCCCTCAGTTTTGGGTTGTGTAAAAATAATTTTGTAATAAATATGTGGTAATTTTTTAGTCTTGTCTATAATTATCTGGTATTGTGGTAATATTTGATAAATTATGGTTATATTTGATAAATTGTGATAATATTTGATTTAGTACGGTAATATTTGAAAAATTATGGTAATATTTGATTTAGTCAATTATGGTAATATTTAAATATATTATGGTATTGTTGTAAATCACAGGAATTCTGTAACATTATTTTAGTATTTTTTTAAAAAAAAATAATGTTTTTTTAATCGACATGTATTATAAATACCATCGGTAATAATCTATTTTATTTTTTTAATTATTTATATATTATCGACGAAACTTATCTGTCCGTCGGTAATATATAAAGTTTTCCCAACGGTATGACCTGTATCCGTCGGTAATAACCTTATATATTGCCGATGGAAGGTAAATGTCTGTCGGTAATACTCTATTATATTTATTATTAAATATTCATATATTACTGACGGACACAAAATATCCGTCGGTATTAGTTATTAATACTGACGGATATTTTTTATCCATCGCCGAGTTTTCCCGACGGACTAGCGACGGAAATTATTTCCGTCGCGATATATTATTACCGACGAAAAATTAATTTTACAGATAGATATTTTCCGTCAGTAAAAAACATTTTTTTTGTAGTGTCCTTAGAAGGCTGAGACATGTATATCTCAAATCCACATAGTGAAAACCCTTGTAGCATCCAATTATTCTCAAGTCTTATGGATTGTGGATTCTGGTTCCACTAACCATGTTTGCATTAATTTGCAGGTGTTCAAGGAGACAAGAAAACTGGGTGATGCGGAGATCATCCTGAGCATGGGAACTGAGGCCGTATCAGAGGCTAAGTAGTTAGAGATATCGTCTTGTAGTTTTTTGATGGAAGAAGTTTATTACTTAGAGACATACTTTATGTACCGTCCTTGAGATAAAACTTAATTTCTGTTCCTTATTGAATAATAAAGGTTTTTCAGTTTTATTTGATGCTTCTGGTGTGTTAATTAAATTGAATGGTTCCTTTGTTTGTAAGGGAAAGACACAGAATGGTCTCTATGTAATTAACTCCACTCATAAGCAGGATAACATAACTGAAGCCTGTATGATTAATTCATCTAAAAGAAAAAATCACTCAGATAATCCAACACTCTTTTGGCATCTAAGGCTTGGACACATAGCCTCAGACAGAATTCACAGGTTGGTTAAGGCAGGACTTTTAAGTCCAGATGTTTCAGAAAGTTTACCAACGTGTGAGTCTTGCTTGGAAGGCAAGATAACCAAAAGAACTTTCTGAGCCAAAGGTAGCAGATCTCAAGAGGTATTGGAGTTAGTACACACTGATATATATGGGCCCATAAGTGTCCGTGCTATAGGAGGCTTCGAGTATTTCATTACCTTCATGGATGATCACTTGAGGTTTGGATATATAAACCTAATGCAGCGGAAGTCTTAATCTTTTGATAAGTTTATGGAGTTCAGAGCTGAAGCAGAAAAGCAGACGGGTAAGGGTATCAAGTCTCTTCAATCGGATCGAGGAGGCGAATACCTATCGGATAAATTTATAGATTACCTGCGTGAGCATGGGATTGTATCCCAGTTGACTGCACCAGGGACACCACAATAAAATAATGCATTTGAGAGGAGAAACTGAACTTTGTTAGGCATGGTTCGAACAATGATGAGTTATATAATATTGCCACCTAGTTTTTAGGGATATGCCCTAGAAACGGCAGTATATACCTTGAACTTTGTTCCATCAAAGTAAGTACCTTTGACTCCTTGGGAGCTGTGGTTGAAGCGAAAGCCAAGCCTGCAGCACTTTAGGATTTGGGATTGTCCAGCACATATACGGAAGGCCAAACGAGATAAGATAGAGTCAAAGACTAAGGTATGTCTATTTGTTGGGTATCCAAAAGGGACAAAAGGTGGTTTATTTTATGATCATGAGGATAGAAAGGTTATCATCTTGATGAATACCGTATTTCTGGAGCAGGATTATTTAATAGACCATAAGCCCACTAGTAAAGTAGTTCTTGAATAATTGCTTGGTACTGATAGTAGTTTTTCTAGTGCTTTATATAGACGATATCCTGCTCATTGGAAACTGTGTTGGAATATTATCTACAGTGAAGGTGTGGATGTCCTCTCAATTTAACATGAAAGCCCTGGGTGAAGCGAGTTATGTTCTGGGAATCAAGATAACTCGAGATCGCCAGAACAAGATTCTCTCACTGTCACAGTCAGCCTACATAGATATTATCTTGGTCAGATTCAATATGCACAACTCCAAGAAGAGACTAGTTTCATTCAAACATTGAATAAATTATCCAAGGATCATGGTCCTAAGACTCCTGAGGAGAGGGCGAGTTACAAAAGATACCTTATGCTTCGACTGTAGGGAGTCTCATTTATTCTATATAGTACACGAAACCAGATATATGCTATGCAGTAGGTATGATGGGCAGGTATCAGTCAAATCCGGGTCCGGACACTGGACTGTTGTAAAAAGTATACTCAAGTATCTTAATAGGATAAGAGATTATGAGTTAGTTTACTCTTCACTAGAACTGATACCGATTGGATACACGGATTCTGACTTTGCAGCAGATTCAAAATCTAGGAGATCGATGTCAGGGTTTGGGTTTTCATTAGAAAGAGGAGCTGTCAGTTAGAGGAGCGTGAAGCAGGGATGTATCACGGATTCGATGACAAAAGCTGAATACGTCGTGACGTGCGAAGCAGCCAAGGAGGCGGTATGGCTCAAGAAGTTCCTCACGTACTTAGGATATATACCAGGAGCTCAAGATTCTATTATCTTTTACTGTAATAATAGTGGAGCAGTAGCACAATCCAAGGAGCCAAGATATCACCAAAAAAGTAAGTATATTGAGCAAAAATACTATATTATCTGGGACTTGTAGAAGCGAGAGGAGGTTGCAGTGACTCAGGTCGCGTCTACAGATAACATGGCGGACCATTTCATAAAGGCATTACCGACCAAGGATTTTGAGAAGCATGTCGATGCCATGGGAGTTAAAACTGTTATTCCCCGCTAGGCCAAGTGAGAGATTGTTGTAGCTAGTGTGTCCTGAGCGTGGATTTTTTGTATTAACATTAATAAAGATGACTTTGGTTATTGCTTTAATTAGAATACTACTTCGGTGTTTGTTAATTTATATATAATAAAGAACCTTAGGGAACATAGTAGGCCACTGAGGCGCATGGTGGATCCATGCTTAGGAGACCCAGTGGACCGGTTCTGCGTAAACCTAGATCTAGTTCACAACTTTGGTGATGCCGATCGTTTCACCGAGAATAAGTTGTTAGCAGGTAGAGGATGTGGTGAAGTCTTCACCATGGGAATGTAGGATTCCCATTCACCTGACCAAACATGATGATCGTGTTGAACAGGAACTAAAACAGTGCATAGTTCAGTGATTCAGACACTGGTGCATAAACCGTCTTACTACTATAGATAATCTGTTCTTAACCTTGAGGGACCATATATACTAAGCCAACTAGTTGAATGATCCTTTGATGTGCTAACGTGTGCGGACCTTCCATAGTCCAATACCACGGTACGTTGAGTTACCTGACTAGCGCTTGAGTGGCATGCAATCCCTACAGGTTATCCGACGTCCAGTGTTGGATGAGTACGTTTTGATGAGTCAATATGTCCATACAATTAACCCAGGTCTGGTGGTTGTCAATATGACTGACGATGTTCCAGATGCTAGGTATAGCACCGGAAGGTGTGTGGTATTATAGATGACAAGTCATCAAATCCTAGTCAGATAATCGATCGGGATCTGACGGTGCTTCCCACTGCCCGAGTTGAATCATGGCACCAGTAATAGGAAGGACTAAGGATTATCAGAGTATAGTAGGAAACAGGGTTATAAGGGAGTAATATAAGTTTAGGATCACTAGAGTTTGGCTCGCGTCGCACTCTTGGTGGTTACAGGAGTTAATCGGATCAGGGCTGATTCGCGGAACTTTCGGAGTATCACTGAAATAGTTAATCAGTGACCCGACTGCAGCTAGAGATCCTAAACTCTGAAGGTTCCACCATGTTATTGAGTATAGGAATTGTTCCCCGATCTCGTTGGACACGTTGGTTGCGAAGTAGTGCGATGGAGCGCAACCTGGAGCCTAAGAACCTAATTCACATGTGTTAAGGGCCATAGGGATATTTTGGTAAATACTAAAATATGGCTTAGAATATATTAAATATGGATATTAAAATAAGCGGAATAATTTTAGGATCTCATAGGTGCTGACGGAACTCGATTCCAAGTAGCGCACCTCACTCAATCTCTCTTACAGTGTTTCACTTTTCGTGAGAACGTTTTCGTCCAGGCTTCATGATAGACAAGGAGAAACCCTAAAAACCTCCACATCTCATCCCTATCTCTTTGGGGCCAGCCCTAGCTTGTGTAGAACACTTGGGGGTTGGCCCTATATAAGGATTAGAGAGAGGGGCCGATGCTAAGTGCTTCCCCTCTCAGAAAACCCGACCCCCCTTTCCTCTTTCTCTCTTTGAGGTTTCGGCCAAGAAAGAAAGAGGAAGAAGAAGGAGGTAGGAAAGAGAAGAAAGAAAAGAGAAAGAGAAGGAGGAGATATGGTGGCTCGTCATTGTTTTTGCAACGAATTCCTCCGTCGGCTCGTAGTCCTTGCACTTAGAGATAGGACTTCGAGGATTCCTCCCTTCACAAAGGACAATGTGCCATCCGACAGCTTCCCTTGTGATTCACCTGTGATTTATCATCATTCTGTTCTCTTTGGATCATAGATCCATAAGGTATGATGGTTCCAAATACCTAACTAGATGCATGCCTTCTGTAGATCGTAGTATGCCTCTAGGGTGTCCGCACATATGGTAAGATCATATATTTGCATATAAATTATTTTGTAGAATTAATTGTAATGAAACATATACCATGAGATCTTCGGATCTATCTTTTTCTTTTGCTGTAACTCTGATAATAGGATCTAAATCCAACAATTGGCATCAGAGTACGTTTCGGTGTATATTTCATGCATGAATTCATGAAAATATCATATGAATATGTGATGGCATATGTTTTCGTCGGGGTTCGGCGTAGATCATCCATATATATCAATTGTGTTATGTATTGTCTTTTTGTAGGTGCCGAGCTGAAAAATAATATGTGATTACATGCCTCCAAGGGTCGGACCCCGGATTTATTTTTTGCATTGATTATTATTGTGCTTGTGGATTTTAAGGCTCTAGATAGATGGGGGTGGTGGTTGACCACCCTCGGTTCCCTTGCCGTATTTTTTAGGATTGTTTGTTTTCTTTCTTGAGAAATTGTACATGTATGAGTTTTTGCTCAGAGCGTATTGGTTTTTTAGTCACAGAAAGAAGGAGATGGTGCTGCATCCACTATTCGGTCAAGCAGTACCATGGAGTATAAAGACCCAGCGAAAGTATACACATTAGCGATGATCGAGATCGTCATAGGGAGATCATGAAGAATGGAAGAACAAGATATCTTAGTTGTGCTATTCAGATTCAGGGTCGGATCCTGGACTTGATTCAGTTTGGATATGTTTTCTGTTATTCTCTTTACTTAGTGTTTAGACAACCCCGATGATAATTTAATTATCAATTTTGCTTGTGAGTTAGTCTCTAGATCAGGTTTAGGGTTAATACTTAGCCTATGGATTCATCAGTGTCTCTATATGTTTCTAACACGTGCGAATTCGATGGCTAACTAAAAGGAAAGATGGTAACCGCCTTTGTGGTAGTTCAGGTAGCCGAGTACTGTGCACCGAGATAGACGTAGTGTTAGATTTATTTAGAGATAACTACTGATCCCATAAGAAGTATGATAACCCTGGTGGGATGCCCTTTTCCCACATGATCCTAGCAACCAAGTTTGATTAGGACTCTACTATGTGATACCCGTTTCTAGTTGACGTTTGATGGTAGTGTGAACTCATTACGATTTGGTTATGCCACCATTAGGTTTAGGTCTAACGGAGGTTGTTGGATGTTTCTATTTGGCTAGTATCGAAACCTATAATGAGATGAGGTTCACTATGACATTAGGCATCAAATTATAAATAAGGCGTCATTCTAGTGAGAGCTATTTCCACGTTGACCTTATGTTAGGCTCTAGATCTTAGGATTATTATCAAACTAGTGAAGTATCAGGATCCTTGGAATCTATGTAATGTGATCCCTGTGAGAAAGGCAAAATTTGAGTATTCAAGGTAGGGACTATGTTATTTTCTAAGGGTACTAATGCTTTGCGGGAAGGTTTGTAATCCTAGTGGGAGCACGGTAGACCAGGGTCTAGGTCTAGGAGGTCGTAAACTTTCTAAACATGAATAAAACCTTATAATGAAGGGATATATAAGAGGTTCCCTCGAAAGAGGAGCCCCTGGCCTCTATAATCAATCGACTAAGGGTCTGGGTGGGAGGTACGTATTTCGATATTCCCACCGGGTGAGAGCTGTGTTTCCTTCCATACTGGTTCACCTAGTGGTTTCCTTCAGGACATGGAGGATGTCGGTGGTAGTGGGTGTCGATTTTTTCCTACACTACGGGACCCTATGAACCCCCTACCGACACTACCTAGATTTATGGGAAGCATCTGGAAGCTTGTGTGAAGCCGTCATTGCTGCGCATGGCTAGTCACATAAAGTTGGCCAAAAGGACACTGGGAAGTCTTTCAGTTTGCCATCGATAATTATGATGAAGACTGGGTCGTAAATACCCCGTTGGCAAAAGCGGTTGCATGCTCTTACCGAGATGCTACCTCCAATTCAGTACCGATAGTCTCAGTGCTCGAGCCCAGGGAATTTTGATTCCTGGATGTCTCTACTGGAGATAGTGAAGACAAGGTGGCTAGAGTAAATATTATTTATTTTTAAATTCCATAAAATAGATTATAGTAGACCCTAATTTTTGCTTTGAACAATTGTTTACAGAAAATATGACCAAGCTTGACCCCCTTGCCTCCATCCTTAATAATAACAAACTTACGGAACCAAACTACGAGGACTGGAAGCGTAACCTAATGCTCGTTCTAAGGGTTGACAAACACTCGATTGCCCTAAGTACCCCCCAACCAGCCATGCCGGGACCAAGTGCTACTAAGGCCCAATTAAAGAAATGGAAAGACTGGCTAGATGCTGATGAGATGTGCAAGTGCTACATTATGGCATCCTTGCAGACCGTCCTTCAGAAGCAAGTCAAAGACATGACATTCGCTTCAGACATGATGCTCTATTTAAGGAAAATGTTCGAGGGTCGTAATCGGGTAACTTGTTACCTGACCATCAAGAAATTGGTGTCCACGAAGATGGTAGAGGGGACTTTAGTTAAGGATTATATGCTGAAATTGTTTGGCTATGTGAATGTACTTGGTTCCTTCGATGTCAATTTGGATGCAGAGATCCAGACTGATATTTTCCTTGCATCTCTGTCAGGAATGTTTGAGGGCTTCGTTACCAACTTTAACCTTAACCTGTTGGAGATGACTAACGTAGAGCTTCTAGTGGCGCTCTAGGTGGCAGAGGACGGGATGAAGGCATGTGCCCAGTTCCTGAACTTAAAACGGAAGTCTTCTCTGAAAGCCGAAGGCAAGTTTCAGAAAAGAAAGTCTAAGAAGCCCCGTGAAGGTGGACTAGGTGCAGTTGCAGGTTCCTAAGCAGGATGGTCCAATGAAACCCAAAGGAAAATATTTCCGATGCGGCAAGAAGGAGTTGTTTGATGATCATGAACTTAATTAAAATTACTAAAAAGTGATTAAAGTGAACCAGAAAAACCAGAGAAAGAGCCTAGGGTGGAGAATCCACCACTAGCCACAATCTAGTCTACTTATGCCAACTAGGGTTTGTTCCTTCTAATGGGGTGTTTCAATCTATTACAATGAAGATCGCAATAGATTTCAATGAAGATTATCATTCTCAACGGCATGAGTTATCTTCGGTCGACACGGTCCGTCCTTTTGGGGCACGGACCATCTCCCCTTGGCATAACTCATCTCATCAAGAATAGATACATAAAATAAAGGATTCCTTCCAACTCGCACATGGCATGCACCACCTCGCACATGACATGCATCATCTCAGTTTAGCACGGTCCGTCTTTTTAGGGCACGAACTATCTTCCTAGGTATGGCACATCTCTTACGAGATGGGAGAGCAATAAACACATGGCAAGACAAGAGGAAATGGTTCATCCAATGATATAGATTTTCATTTAAGCAATCAGAATCGAAGAAAAGAAACTAACGATTACGAACATTAAAATACTTGCCAAGCCAATCCCCAAACAAAAGTTCAAAACCCTAATAAAATATAAAAAAAACCTAGAGTATGGCTAGGGTATCCGAAGCCCTAGAGAAGGACTAGCTGCTCATGGTGGGGATGATGGCACGAATGTTGATGGCATGGAGAGCAAGAATGGATCCATGGCGGCACTTCTTCTTCTTCCCTTGATCTACCTTTAAAGATGAGTTCCGAGCTCCCGGTTCGGATCGAAGGACGGCTCGATGTTTGACTTGCAAAGTTGTTACGTTTCTTCATGCGAAACATTAATAAATAGGGCTCCCAGCGCACATGGTTTGTAATCCTCTCGCAGCAACCTTGGACCATTCGATCTAGGGTTCGCAGGGCTCGGATGAGCACTTCTGATCGATCGGGCCTCGCGGCCGATTAATCGGAGATCGCAAACCCTCTATTTGCGGCACATGCAGTCTTCTGATTGGTCGGGCTTCATGGCCGATCGATCGGGGAATCACGAACCCTCTGTCTCGGACTGCTGGATGTGTGGCTGTCTTTAGAAATTTTCTTTCAAAGGTTGTTATCAGTAATCCTTTTACGCTGGGTTGCTTTTGATGTATTCTTTGTTCTTCAGGGTGCTTTCCTGTAAATCATATAGATGCAGGTAATCAGACCAATTGAGGGCATAATTTCTATGATTTATCGAAAGTTAATAGCTAAGATAAGACGCATTTATGTGCCGATCACACCCCCAAACTTAAATCTTACTCGTCCTCGAGTAAGATCGAAGTTAGGAAATAAGTTTGATTCCAGAAGAAAATATGTAAATTAAATTGGAAGGCACAAACTAGTGTCATACATAATTGTATGGATATTATTCGGTTTTAAGAAGAAACAAATCTAATCGCAATGATTTGCGTTGAAGCGAGGTGCTTCCAGACTTTATGCGTTGCTCAATTTAAAATTGAACTATGATTCAGTCTATCTCTATATGATCATATCCGTGTCGTGAGGTTCTAGCTTAATGTCAAGGGACTACTATCCTACTATTAGCAATAGGCAATATTTTGGATTCTATGATTTTCCTCAAAAATAGTGAACATACCAGGTTTGCTAATATACAAGAATATATTTTTATCAATATACTTTTTATTTTATTTTATAAAGTCTGTGCAATGTCTAATCCCCTTAAGCTTTTTACACAACTCTTTTATCGAGTTTTCTGGTCAATGACTCTCTGGCTAGATGGCTTCGGGGCATTGGGTGTGGAGACACCCCTACGGACCTTACTAGCTCAGGCTGCGAAGGCTATGAGATTCGACTAGACTTACTCCCCTATATCATCTTGACTTCCCACTATTTGATATGAAACCTCAACTAGATAGGTCGAGCGCCCCGGTTACTAGGTGGTGATCTTGGCTTACAGGTGTCCTTATCTTAACTTCCCACTGTTTGACACAAAACCTCAACTAGTTAGGTCGAGTGCTCTAGTTACTAGGTGATGATTAAGATGAGGTCTTTATTATCAATTTTTTTTTGTATATATGCAGAAATATATAGATATATAAAAGCTAGCATGGTCCATTCCTTATTTTAGATTCGATCAATTCATCTTAGTATTGCTTTAAGTTAGTTTGCATGTTCATCAGATGAAATTAGTAAGTCAGAGTGCATGTGTAGTTGGATATAATCACGAATCAACTTACTGAATCAAACTTCTCAATTAAATTGAACTAAGAATAAAGCTCGGTTTCTAACAATTTATTGTTAAAAGGTCTAGATATTGCATATGCGCTAATATGTGCACCCCCAAATTTAAAATACACATTGTCCTCGATGTGTTAAATTCTTTAAGAAAAAGTGCGAGATGTAAGTAATTTACCAGGGATATAAGATAGTTTCTTGGTGAGATATTACCTATTTTGTTAAGGAAGAGTATTTGTTTATGATGATTAAGCACCCTCAAACTTAAAGTTTGGAGTACCTGAATTGTTAGTAGAAGAGAAGCAAAGAGATATACATTTGTTACATGCCATTTTGATCATATTATTGTTCATCAACTTTCGTTTATTCAAAATAAAATAGACACACATAATTAAAACATGCAATAGATATAACGTAGGTTGCCTCCTAAGAGCACTAAGTTTTAATTCTTCAGCCAGACGTTACAAAACTAAAGTTCGAATTCTAAATAATGTAAAACATGCTAGTATGGTAGGTTTATTCCTTGCGAATTACACAGATCACGAGAAGGGTGGAGAGTTATCAGACATCCTTGGAACTTGAAAGTGTAGGAGTTGATGCGGCCATCATGAGTGGTGCGTCTATCGTATTGCCAAGGTCGTCCCAGCAGGATTTCACAGTTCTCTAGTTGCAGGATATGGCACCAAATCACGTCCGATAGTCGAGGTCGATGTGGATGTCAATGGCACACTTGTGTGACATTGGAATTTCTCCTCCGGCTTTAATCCATCCAACAATGTAGCTTCATTCCAAAGGAAATTATTTGATTCCAAGTAGATTGACCAGTTGTGAGGAGACAAAATTACTTGGCTTCTGTTATCGATCATAAGGGTGCATTCAATACCATGGATAAAGCAGGGGGTCAGGAAGAGATGGTCTTGTGTCCATAAGTGCTCTATTGATCGTAGTGTCATCAGTGTTTGGTAGGGGATGCGTGAGAAGTACTCATGAGGGGTAATTTGTAGTTTCCAGATGACGTTGTCAGTTAGACCTCAATCAAAATTACAGGCACCTCTTTATCATCCGTTATTCACATTACTGTCTCATCGGGTGCGCGTTCCAGACTTAGTTTTTCGTGCAAATTTTGGTCGGTCTTCGGCACGCCACGCTTCGGAGTGCGTGTTCCAGATTTACTTTTTCTGGTGAAGTTTGGCTAGTCTTCAATGCGCCACACTTCAGGGTGCGTGTTCCAGATTAATTTTTTGGGCGAATTTTGGTCGGCCTTCCATTCGCTACGCTTCGGGGTGCGTGTTCCAAACTTAGATTTTTTGGTGAATTTTGGTCGGTATTTGAAGCGCCACGCTTCGGGGTGTGCGTTTCAGACTTAGTTTTTCGGGCGAATTTCAGCAGGTCTTCGGTGAGCCACGCTTCGGGGTGCGTATTCCAGACTTAGTTTTTAAGGAGAATTTCGGCCGATCTTTAGTGCGCCAAGCTTCGGAGTGCGCGTTCCAAACTTTGTTTTTCAGGCGAATTTCAGTCGATCTTCGGTGTGCCATGTTTTGGGGTGCGCTTTCCAGACTTAGTTTTTTGGATGAATTTCGGCCAGTCTTCGGTCCACCACGCTTCGGGGATCGCATTCTAGACTTAGTTTTTTGTGTGAATTTTGGTCGGTCTTCGGTGCGCCATGCTTCGTGGTGCGCATTCCAGACTTAGTTTTTCGGGCGAATTTAGGTCGGTCTTCGTTGCGCCATGCTTCGTGGTGCGCATTCCAGACTAAATTTTTCAGGTGAATTTCGATCGGTCTTTGGTGCGCCATGCTTCGGGGTGCGCATTCCAGACTTAGTTTTTTGGGCGAATTTCAGCCAGTCTTCGGTGCGCCACGCTTCGGGGTGGGTGTTCCAGACTTAGTTTTTCCGGCGAATTTCGGCCAGTCTTCGGTGCACCACTCTTTGGGGTGCACGTTCCAGACTTTGATTTTTGGGCGATTCGGCCGATCTTCGGTGCACAACGCTTCCCGTTGCGCGTTCGTGACTTAGTTTTTGGGTGAATTTCGGCCGGTCTTCGGTGTGCCACGCTTCGGGGTACGATTTCCAAACTAAGTTTTTTGTGCGAATTTTGGCCGGTCTTCGGTGCTAATTGCTTCGGGGTGTGCGTTTTAGACTTAGTTTTTCGGACAAATTTTGGTCGAGCTTCGGTACGCCATACTTCGGGGTGTATGTTCCAGACTTAGTTTTTCGTGTAAATTTTGGCCGGTCTTCGGTACGACACGCTTCGGGGTGTGGGTGCGCGTTCCAGATTTACTTTTTCGGGCAAATTTCGGCCATTCTTCAGTGAACCATGCTTCGGGGTGCGTGTTCCAGATTAGTTTTTCGGGTGAATTTTGGTAGGTCTTTCGTGCGCCACGCTTTAGGGTGCACGTTCCAGACATAGTTTTTTGGGCAAATTTTGGTCGGTCTTTGATGCGCCACGGTTCGGGATATGCGTTCTAGACTTAGTTTTTTGAGCGAATTTTAGCTGGTCTTCGGTGAGCCACGCTTTGGGGTGTGCGTTCCAGACTTTGTTTTTCAGGAGAATTTTGGCCGATCTTCGCTGCGCCACGCTTTGGGGTGCGCTTTCCAGACTTTGTTTTTTGGGTGAGTTTTGGCCGATCTTCGGTGCGCCATGCTTCAGGGTGCATGTTCCAGACTTAGTTTTTCGGATGAATTTCGATCGGTCTTCGGTGTGCCACGCTTTGGGGTGCGCATTCTAGACTTAGTTTTTTATGTGAATTTTGGTCGATCTTCGGTGCGCCACACTTCGTGGTGCATGTTCCATACTTAGTTTTTTGGATAAATTTTGGTCGGTCTTCGGCGTGCCATGCTTCGTGGTGCGCATTCCAGGCTTAGTTTTACGAGCGAATTTCGACTAGTCTTCTGTGCGCCACGCTTCGGGGTGCGTGTTCCAAACTTAGTTTTTCGAGCGAATTTCAGTTAGTCTTCGGTGGGCATGCTTCGGGGTGCGCATTCTAGACTAAGTTTTTCGGGTGAATTTTGGTCGGTCTTCGGTGCGCTACGCTTCGAGTTGCGTATTCCAGACGTAGTTTTTTGGACGAATTTCAGTCGGTCTTCGGTGCGCCACACTTTGGGGTGCGCATTCTAGACTAAGTTTTTCAGGCGAATTTTGGCTGTTTGTCGGAATGTAACGCTTCGGGGTGCGCATTCCAGACTTAGTTTTTTTGGGCGAATTTCGGTCGGTCTTCGGTGCGCCAAGCTGCGGGGTGCGCTTTCCAGATTTTTGTTTTTGGGCAAATTTTGGCCGGTCATCGGAGCGCCGCGTTTCGCGGTGCGCGTTCCAGACTTAGTTTTTCGGGCGAATTTCAATCGGTCTTTGATATGCCATGCTTCGGGGAGCGCATTCCAGACTTAGTTTTTCATGCAAATTTTGGCTGGTCTTCGGTTCGCCACGCTTCGGGGTGTGCTTTCCAGACTTAGTTTTTTGAGCGAATTTCGGCCGATCTTCGGTGCGCCACGCTTCATGGTGCGCTTTCCAGACTTAGTTTTTTGGGCAAATTTCTGGCGGTCTTCGATGCACCATGCTTCGGGGTACGCGTTCTAGACTTAGTTTTTCGGGCAAATTTTGGCCGGTCTTTGGTGCGCCACGCTTCGAGGTGCGCATTTCAGACTTCGTTTTTCGGACAAATTTTGGTCGGTCTTTGGTACGCCATGCTTCGTGGTGCACGTTCCAGACTTAGTTTTTCGGGAGAATTTTGGCTGGTCTTCGATGCGCCATGCTTCGGGGTGCATGCACAACACTTAGTTTTTCGAGCGAATTTCAGTCGGTTATCGGTGCACCATGCTTTGATGTGCGCGTTCCACACTTAGTTTTTCAGGCAAATTTCGATCGGTCTTCGGTGCACCACGCTTCGAGGTGTGCATTCTAGACTTTGGCTTTTAGGCGAATTTCGGCTGGTCTTTGGTGCGCCACGCTTCGGGGTGTGTGTTCCAGACTTAGTTTTTCGGGCGAATTTCGGTATGTTTTTGATGCGCCACGCTTTGGGGTTTGCATTCAAGTCTTAGTTTTTCGGGAGAATTTTGGCTGGTCTTCGGTGCACCACGCTTCGGGGTGCGCATTCCAAACTTAGTATTTTGGGTGAATTTTGGCCGATTTTCAGTGCGCCATGCTTTGGGTGCGCGTTCAGACTTAGTTTTTCGGGCAAATTTCGATCGGTCTTCGGTGCGCTATGCTTTGGGGTGCGCGTTCCACACTTAGTTTTTTGAGTGAATTTCAGTCCGTCTTCAGTGCGCCATGCTTTGGGGTACGCATTCCAGACTTTGTTTTTTGGGCGAATTTCGACCAGTCTTCGGTGCACCACGCTTCCAGGTGTGCGTTCGTGACTATGTTTTTCGGGCGAATTTCGATCGATCTTCGATATGCGACGCTTCGGGGTGTGCATTTCAGACTTAGTTTTTTATGTGAATTTCAGCCGGTCTTCGGTGTGCCATGCTTCAGGGTGTGCAATCCAGACTTAGTTTTTTGGGCAAATTTTTATCGGACTTCGGCATGCCATGCTTCGGGGTGCGCGTTCTAGAGTTAGTTTTTTGTGAAAATTTTGGCCGATCTTCGGTACGCCATGCTTCAGGGTATGCGTTCCAGATTTACTTTTTTGGGCGAATTTCGGTCAGTCTTCGGTACGCCATGCTTCAGGATGCGCGTTCCAGATTAGTTTTTTGAGTGAATTTTGGTCGATCTTTCGTGCACCATGCTTCGGGGTGCGCGTTCCCGACTTAGTTTTTTGGGCGAATTTCGATTGGTCTTCGGTGCGCCATGTTTTGGGGTTTGCGTTCCAGACTTAATTTTTTGAGCGAATTTCAGCAGGTCTTTGGTGAGCCACGCTTTGGGGTGCGTTTTCCAGACTTGGTTTTTCAGGAAAATTTTGGCCGGTCTTTGGTGCGCCACGCTTCGGGGTACGCGTTCCAGACTTTGTTTTTCGAGCAAATTTTGGCTGGTCTTCAGTGCACCATGCTTTGGGGTGCGCGTTCCAGACTTAGTTTTTTGGATAAATTTTGATCGGTCTTCGGTGCGCCATGCTTCGGGGTGTGCACTCCAGACTTAGTTTTTTGTGCTAATTTTGGTCTGTCTTCGGTAAGCCACGGTTGGTGGTACGCGTTCCAGACTTAGTTTTTTTGGCAAATTTTGGTCGGTCTTCGGTGCGCCACGCTTCGTGGTGCGCATTCCAGACTTAGTTTTACGGGCGAATTTTGGTCGGTCTTCGATGTGCCATGATTTGGGGTGCGTGTTCCAGACTTAGTTTTTGGGCGAATTTTGGCCGGTCTTCGGTACACCACGCTTTGCGGTGCGTGTTCCACACTTTGTTCTTCGGGCGAATTTTGGCCGGTCTTTGGTGCGCCATGTTTCGGGGTGCGCATTCCAGACTTTGTTTTTTGAGCAAATTTCAATTGGTTTTCGGTGTGCCACACTTCCCGGTGCGCGTTCGTGATATATTTTTTTGGGTGAACTTCGGTCGGTCTTCGGTGTACCACACTTCGGGGTGCGCGTTCCAGACTTAGTTTTTTGTGCGAATTTTGGTCGATCTTCGATGCGCCTGCTTCGGGGTGCGGGTTCCAAACTTAGTTTTTCGAGCGAATTTCAGTCGGTCCTCATTGCACCATGCTTCGGGGTGCGCATTCCAAACTTAGTTTTTCGATCGAATTTTGGCCGGTCTTCGGTGCGCTATGCTTCAGGGTGCGCATTTCAGACTTAGTTTTACGGGTGAATTTTGGTTGGTCTTCGGTGCGGCATGCTTCGGCACCGCATTCTAGACTTAGTTTTTCGGGTGAATTTCTGTCGGTCTTCGGTGCGCCACACTTCAGGGTGTGTATTCCATACTTAGTTTTCCGGGTGAATTTCGACCGATCTTCGGTGGACCACACTTCGGGGTGCGCGTTCCAGACTTTGTTTTTCGAGCGAATTTCGGTCGTTCATCGGTGCACCACGCTTCGGAGTGTGCATTCTAGATTTAGTTTTTCGGGCAAATTTCGGATGGTTTTCGGTGCGCCATGCTTCAGGGTGCACGTTCCAGAATTAGTTTTTCGGGCGAATTTCGGTCGATCTTCGGAGGGCCACGCTTCGAGCTGCGCGTTCCAGATTTACTTTCTCGGGCGAATTTCGGTCAGTCTTCAGTGCGCTACGCTTCGGGGTGCGCATTCCAGACTTAGCTTTTCGGGCGAATTTCAGTCGGTCTTTCGTGCGCCACGCTCCGGGGCGCGCATTCCAGATATAGTTTTTTGGGTGAATTTCGATCGGTTTTCGATGCGCTACGATTCAAGGTGTGTGTTCCAGACTTAGTTTTTCGGGAGAATTTCTACTGGTTTTCGGTGCCCCATGCTTCGGGGTGCGAAATACAGACTTAGTTTTTCGGGCGAATTTTGGCCGGTCTTCGGTTCGCCATTCTTTGGGGTGCTTGTTCCAGACTTGGTTTTTCGAGTGAATTTCGGTCGGTCTTCGGTGTGCCAAGCTTTGGGGTGCGCGCTCCAGACTTAGTTTTTTGGACAAATTTTTGCCGGTCTTCGGTGCGCCACGCTTCAGGGTGCGTGTTCCACACTTAGTTTTTTGGGAGAATTTTGGTCGGTGTTCAATGCGCCATGCTTCGGGGTGCACATTCCGGGCATTGTTTTTTGAGCGAATTTCAGTCGTTCATCGGTGCGCCATTCTTCGGGGTGTGCGTTCTAGACTTAGTTTTTCGGACGAATTTTGGTCGGTCTTGGGTGCGCCACGTTTCAGGATGCGCGTTCCAGACTTAATTTTTACGACAAATTTTGACCGGTCTTCGGAGTGCCACGCTTTGAGGTGCGCGTACCAGATTTAGTTTCTCGGGGCGAATTTCGATCGGTCTTCGGTGTGCCACGCTTCGGGGTGCGCGTTCTAGACTTAGTTTTTCAGGCGAATTTTAGTCGGTCTTCTTTGCGCCACACTCTGGGGTGTGCTTTCCAGACTTTGTTTTTTAGGCGAATTTCGATCGGTCTTCGGTGCACCACGCTTCGGGGTGTGTGTTCCAGATATAGTTTTTCGGGCGAATTTCGATTGGTCTTCGGTACGCCATGCTTCGGGGTGCGCAATCTAGATTTAGTTTTTTAGGAGAATTTCGATCGGTCTTCGGTGCGCCTCGCTTCGGGGTGCACGTTCCAAACTTTGTTTTGCGGGTGAATTTTGGTCGGTCTTCGATACACAATGCTTCGTGGTGTGCATTCCAAACTTAGTTTTTCAGGTGAATTTTGGTCGGTCTTTGGTGCGCCACGCTTCAGGGTGTGCATTCCAGACTTAGTTTTTTGTGCGAATTTTGATCGGTTTTCAGTGCGCCACGTTACGTGGTGCGCATTCCAGACTTAGTTTTTCGAATGAATTTTGGCCGGTCTTCGGTACACCACATTTCGAGGTGTGCATTCCAGACTTAGTTTTACGAGCGAATTTCGATCGGTCTTCGATGCGCCACACTTCGGGATGCGCGTTTTAGACTTAATTTTTCAGGCAAATTTCGATCGGTCTTTGGTGTGCCATACTTCATGGTGCGTGTTCCAAACTTAGTTTTTTAGGCAAATTTTGGCCGGTCGTGGGTGCGCCACGCTTCGAGGTGTGCATTCCAGACTTAGTTTTTTGGGCGAATTTTGGTTGGTCTTCAGTACGCCACGCTTCGAGGTACGCGTTCCAGAATTATATGCAAATTTCGGCCAGTCTTTGATACGCCACACTTCGGGGTATGCATTATAGACTTAATTTTTCGGACGAATTTTGGCCATTCATCGGTGCGCCATGCTTCGGGGTGTGCTTTCTAGACTTAGTTTTTCGGTCGGTCTTCGGTGCGCCACGCTTCGGGGTGTACGCTCCAGACTTAGTTTTTTGGCCGAATTTCGGCCGGTCTTCGGTGCGCCACGCTTCGAGGTGCGCATTCCAGACTTAGTTTTTTGGGTGAATTTTGGTCGGTATTCGGTATGCCACGCTTCGGGGTGCGCGTGAGTTATATACAAATTTTGGCCGATCTTCGGCACGCCACGCTACGAGGTGCGCATTCCAAATTTACTTTGTCTTCAGTATGTTACGCTTTGTGGTGCGCATTCCAGACTTTGTGTTTTGGTCGAATTTTAGTCATTCTTCGATGCGCCACAGTTTGGGGTGTGCGTTCCAGACTTAGTTTTTCGGATGAATTTCAGCTGGTCTTCGGTGCGCCACACTTCAGGGTGCGCATTCCAGACTTAGATTTTTGGGCAAATTTTGGTCGGTCTTTAGTGAGCCACGCTTTGGGGTGTGTTTTACAGACTTAATTTTTCAGGTGAATTTTGACCGATCTTCGGTGCGCGACGCTTCGCGGTGCACGTTCCAGACTTAGTTTTTTGGGCAAATTTCGGTCGGTCTTCGGTGCACCACGCTTCGAGGTGCGCGTTCCAGACTTAGTTTTTCGAGTAAATTTTGGTCGGTATTCGATATGCCACGCTTCGAGGTGCGCATTCAGACTTACATGCAAATTTCGGTTGGTCTTCGGTACGCCACGCTTCGGGGTGCGCATTCCAGATTTACTATTTTGGGTGAATTTTGGTCAGTCTTCGGTGCTCCATGCTGTGGGGTGCGCGTTCCAGACTTAGTTTTCTGGGAGATCTTCGGTCGGTCTTCGGTGCGCCACGCTTCAGGGTGTGCGTTCTAGACTTAGTTTGTTGGGCGAATTTCGGCCGGTCTTCGGTGCGCCACGCTTCGAGGTGCATGTTTCAGACTTAGTTTTTCGGGTGAATTTCAATGCTCCATGCTTCGGGGTGCACATTCCAAACTTTGTTTTTCGGGCGAATTTTGACCGGTATTCGGTGCGCCATGCTTTAGGGTACTCGTTCCAGACTTAGTTTTTTGGATGAATTTCGGTCTGTCTTTGGTGCGCCACGCTTCTGTGTGCGCATTCTAGAATTAATTTTTTGGGCAAATTTTGGCCGGTCTTCGGTGCTCCATGCATCGAGGTGCGTGTCCAGACTTAGTTTTTTGAGTTAATTTTGGCCGGTCTTCGGTGCCCCACGCTTCGGGGTGCGTGTTCCAGACTTAGTTTTTTGGGTGAATTTCAGTCGGTCTTCGGTGCGCCACGCTTCGGGGTGCGCGTTCCCGACTTAGTTTTTCAAGTGAATTTCGGTCGGTCTTCGGTGTGGCACTCTTTGGGGTGCTCGTTCCAGACTTGGTTTTTCGAGCGAATTTTAGCCGGTCTTCGGTGCGCCACGCTTCGGGGTGCACTCTCCACACTTACTTTTTGACTGGTCTTCGGTGCGCCATGTTTCGGGGTGCGCGTTCCAGACTTTGTTTTTTGGGTCAATTTCGGTCAGTCTTTGGTGCGCCACACTTTGGGGTATGCGTTACAAACTTAGTTTTTCGAGCAAATTTCGGCCGGTCTTCGGTGCGCCACGCTTCGTGGTGCGCATTCCAGACTTAGTTTTTTAGGAGAATTTTGATCGGTGTTCGATACGTGACGCTTCATGGTGCGCGTACTAGACTTAGTTTTTTGAGTGAATTTTGGCCTGTCTTCAGTGCATCATGCTTCGAGGTGCGTGCTCCAGATAGTTTTTTGGGCGAATTTTGGTTGGTCTTCGGTGCACCATGCTTCGGGGTGCACATTCCATACCTTGTTTTTCGGGCGAATTTCGACCGGTCTTCGGTGCGACACGCTTCGGGGTGCGCATTCCAGACTTTGATTTTTTGGCGAATTTTGGCTGGTCTTCGATGCGCCACGCTACTCGGTGCGCATTCAAGACTTAGTTTTTAGGGCGAATTTCGGTCAATCTTTGGTGCACCCGCTTCAAGGTGCGCATTCCAGACTTAGCTTTTTATGCAAATTTCTGTCGGTCTTTCGTGCACCATGCTTCGGGGTGCGCATTCCAGACTTAGTTCTTCGGGTTAATTTCGGTCTGTCTTCGGTGCACCACGCTTTAGGGTGTGCGTTTCAGACTTAATTTTTTTGGGTGAATTTTGGCTGGTATTCGGTGCGCTACACTTCGGGGTGTGCGTTCTAGACTTAGTTTATTGGACGAATTTCGGTCGGTCTTCGGTGCACCATGCTTCGGGGTGCGCATTCCAGACTTAGTTCTTCGGGGTAATTTTCGCCTGTCTTCGGTGCACCATGCTTCGGGGTGTGCGTTCCAAACTTAGTTTTTCGGTAGAATTTTGGCTGGTCTTCGGTGCCCCAAGATTCGGGGTGCGCACACAACACTTAGTTTTTCGGGCAAATTTTGGCCGGTCTTCGGTGCGCCATGCTTTGGGGTGCGCATTCCACGCTTAGTTTTTTGGGCAAATTTTGGTTGGTCTTCGGTGCGCCACACTTCGAGGTGCGTGTTTCAGAATTAATTTTTCGGGCAAATTTCGGTCGGTCTTCGGTGCGCCACACTTCGAGGTGAGCGTTTCACACCTAGTTTTTTGGGCGAATTTCAGTCGGTCTTCAGTGCGCCATGCTTCGGAGTGCGCGTTCTTCAACTAGCTTTTCGAGTGAATTTCGGTCAGTCTTCGATGTGCCATTCTTCGGGGTGCTTGTTCTAGACTTGGTTTTATAGGTGAATTTCGGTCGGTCTTCGGTGCACCACCTTTTTGGGTACGCGCTCCACACTTATTTTGTTGGGCAAATTTCGATCGATCTTCGGGGTGCCATGCTTCGGGGTACGCATTCCACACATAGTTTTTCGGGGGAATTTTGGTCGGTCTTCAGTGCGCCAAACTTTGGGGTGTGTGTTCCAGACTTAGTTTTTCAAGCGAATTTCAGTCGGTCTTCGGTGTTCCACACTTCGGGATGCACGTTCCAGACTTAGTTTTTTGGGCAAATTTCTGTCGGTCTTCGGTGCGACACGCTTTGGGGTGTGCATTCCAGACTTAGTTTTTTGGGCAAATTTCGATCGGCCTTCAGTGCGCCATGCTTCGTTGTGCGCATTCCAGACTTAGTTTTTCTGAGAAATTTTGGCCAGTCTTTGGTGTGCCTTGTGGTGCGCATTCCAGACTTAGTTTTTTGGGCAAATTTTGGACGATCTTCATTGCGCCATGCTTCGGGATGCGCGTTCAAGACATAGTTTTCCGGGCAAATTTTGATCGGTCTTCGGTGCGCCACGCTTCGGGGTGCGCATTCCAGGCTTTGTTTTTTGAACAAATTTTGGTCTTTGGTGCGCCACGCTACCCGGTGCACGTTCATGATTTAGTTTTTTGAGCGAATTTTGGTCGGTCTTCGGTGCACCACGCTTCGGGATGTACGTTCCAGACTTAGTTTTTTGTGCGAATTTCGGTTGGTCTTTGGTATGCCATGCTTTGGGATGCGTATTCCAGACTTAGCTTTTTGGGCGAATTTTGACCGGTCTTCAGTTTGCCATGCTTCTGGGTGCGTGTTCTAGAGATTTTTGGGCGAATTTCGATCGGTCTTCGGTGCGTCATGCTTCGGGGTGCGTGTTCCAGGCTTAGTTTTTAAGAAGAATTTTTGATCGGTCTTCGGTGCGCCACGCTTCGAGGTGCTCATTCCAAACTTAGTTTTTTGGGCGAATTTCGATCGGTCTTCGGTGCGCCACAGTTCAGGGTGCGCATTCCAGACTTAGTTTTTCGGGGGAATTTCGGCCGGTCTTCGATGCCCCACGCTTCGGGGTGTGTATTCCAGACTTAGTTTTTTGGGTGAATTTTGGCTGGTCTTTAGTGCGTCACGCTTCGGGTTGCACGTTCCAGACTTAGTATTTTGGGTGAATTTTGGCCGGTTTTCGATGCGCCATGCTTCGGGGTGCACGCTTCACACTTAATTTTTTAGACAAATTTTGGCAGGTCTTCGGTGCGCCATGCTTCGAGGTGCACGTTCCACACTTAGTTTTTTGGGTGAATTTTGGTCGATTTCGGTGCACCACGCTTCGGGGTGTGTGTTCCAGACTTTGTTTTTTGGACGAATTTCGGTCAGTCTTCGGTACGCCACGCTACGGGGTGCGTGTTCCAGACTTAGTTTTTCGGGCAAATTTTGGCCTGTCTTCGGTGCGCCGCACTTCGGGGTGCACGTTTCAGACTTAGTTTTTGGGACGAATTTTGGTCGGTCTTCGGTTCGCTACGCTTCAAAGTGCGTATTCCAGACTTTATTTTTCGGGTAAATTTTAGCCGGTCTTTGGTGCCCCACGCTTCGGGGTGCACGCACAACGCTTAGTTTTTCGAGCGAATTTTGACCGGTCTTCGGTGCATCAAGCTTCAGGGTGCGTGTTCCACACTTAGTTTTTTAGGCAAATTTTGGCCGATTTTCGGTGGGACACGCTTTGGGGTGCGCGTTCAAGACTTCATTTTTCAGGCGAATTTTGGCCGATCTTCGGTGCGCCACGCTTGGAAGTGTGCATTCCAGACATAGTTTTTCGGATGAATTTTGGTCGGTCTTTGGTGTGCCACGCTTCGGGGTGCGCATTCCAGATTTAGTTTTTCGAGCAAATTTTGGCCGATCTTCGGTGCCCCATAATTCGGGGCGCGTGCACAATACTTAGTTTTTGGGCAAATTTTTACCAGTCTTGGGTGCGCCATGCTTCGGGGTGCGTGTTCCACACTTAGTTTTTCAGGTAAATTTTGGCCGATCTTCGATACGCAACGCTTCGGGGTCCACGTTCAAAACTTTGTTTTTCGGGCGAATTTTGATCGATTTTCGGTGCGCCACGCTTCGGGGTGCGCATTCCAGACTTAGTTTTTGGGGCAATTTTCTGCCGGTCTTTGGTGCGCCACGCTTCGGGGTGCGCATTCCAGACTTAGTTTTTTGGGTGAATTTTAGCCGGTCTTCGGTGCGCCACTCTTCGGGGTGCTCGTTCCACACTTGGTTTTTAGAGTGAATTTTGGCCAGTCTTTGGTGTGCCACGCTTTGGGGTGCGCGCAACAGACTTAATTTTTTGGATGAATTTCTACCGATCTTCGGTGCGCCACGCTTCAGGGTGCGTGTTCCACACTTAGTTTTACGGGTAAATTTTGGTCAGTCTTCGGTGCGCCATGCTTCGGGGTGTGCGTAGCAAACTCCACTAGGGTTAGGAATTGACCACGTGTGTCTCCGTACTACTCTGGATCTATATCCTAGTGTCCAAACACATATACGCATCTACTTTCCGTAGCACACACAGAGCGTATTAGACATGGACTGTTTACTTTTTCTTATTATGTCTCGTGAATCGAGGAGATGATTTAAGAACCGTACAAAGTGTGGATAAGGTGAAACCTTCAGGGACCAGGGTTCATAGCTTCCAACTTGAACTCGGTTGACACATTATCTGAGTGTATCATCGACCTTCTAAGTCCGAGTTAACCTGCGTAGCCACCCAGAATGCGATGCAGGCTGCACTCTATTTCTCCTGGACTTACTATATTCTCTCGCATACTCCATCTCTTCGCTTAGTAGTGTTAAACTCGCCGTCCCTCCACTTGGTGCTATGAGTCAACTCGAGCGCTGGAGAACACCGTCAGACTCGAGTGCACATATGACTTGGTTCCTTCCAGGTTGCATATATGTCGTAACTACTAATTACCTCATCGAGTAATCTAACCCGGTCAACATTCTAACTGATGACCACCAAGCCTGCATTTGGAACAACATAAATCAGACCAAGGAACGAACCACCTGTTAAGGGTGTGGATGACCTGCAGGAGTGGCATGCTGATGCAATGCCAGCCGGGTAACCCAGTACATCGTGGTTTTGGATTACATAACTGGATTCTCACACATTGGTGCACCAAAGCACTACACAACTGGTTAACCCACCAAACATGGTTCCTCAGGGTTTAGGACCGTTTTACCCTAAGCACAAACACGACTTAGTGCACTAGTGTATGCTCACTGATCTGTGCACCGTGTAGGTTCAGTTCGGCCACAGACACTGTGCCTAGTGATGACCATGATGAAGACTCCCTATGCACTGTCATCCCCAACAGTTTATCATGATGAGGCGATTAACCTAATCATAACTGGGAACTATTTAGGTTACATAGGACCTATTTACTTAGTTTTCAACTTAGTGAACTACTATGTAACCATGGCTCTCTGTTCTAATAAGAACACGTAATTGTATTGCGTACCAACATGCATCTCATTGAATAATATTTATCCTTTATTATTAGATCAAAACTCAAAGTTTTATAAGCTTAGAACACCAATTCTAATAGCCCACTCATATTATCTGGGGTCTAGTAAATCCCCCCAGGTATTTACCAAAACCCCTGATATTTCCAAACCTCTATAAATAGCAGACCCGACAAATATTTTAGACCGGAATTCATTATTCCCAACTTTACTTTCTGTTTTCTAGAGTTCTCTGAGCTATTTGCTGATTAGACTGCAGTCAATCCTACTCTACCCTCTGTCTACTTGTATAAGCACTCCTTAGCCTGTCAAGAGTATCTACTTCTTTTAGAGTTAGTAGATTCAAAGGTTGTATCTTACCGCACGGAGGTGTAGGCTTCGGCCGAACTCTATCACTACATCTTGTGTCAACTTTCTCTCCCCTTCTATTGCTTTGTGTCTTCTTCTTCCTATATTCAACAGTGCTAGCGTGACAGCTCAGCACTCTGCAGTGCACCACATCTAAAACTCTACCTTTTAATCGACTGTTGGAGGGAGATCATACGACAACCATAAATCATGAACAAGATCATAGAGCATCCATGGTAGTGGGGCTTACCTTCTTCCCCTTCTCTTTCTTCATCCTTTTCTCTTTTTCGTCCCCATCTTTGCTTGGCCGAAATTGCTTCCCCCCTCCCCCCCCCCCCTTTTCTTCTTTTTTTTCCCCCCCTTCTTTTTGGCATAGAGAGGTGGAGGAGTAAAGAGGAGAGTGGAGAAGGAGAGGATATGAAGTGGTAGAGGGTAGGGGGAGCAAAACAAAGTGGCCGGCCACTCCCCTCTTCTCTCCCTTTTATCCAACATGGGGGGAGAAAATCGTGTTGGTTTGGAGCATCAAAGTGCGCAACAGAAGCAATTCATGTTTCAAAAATCAATACGGATCGTGGCCATGCTATATTCTTTTGCTAGATCGTGAATGAATGATTTTTAATCAAATTAAAAGCGCATAGAACTATATAAAGATTATTTGAGAATTACCTCTCAGGTCTTATAAATGCCCGAGGTAAAGAACCGCACAAATTCATCTTGGTAGAAGATGAATTTGTCGATGAAGCAAGAATGCCTCGTAACCTGTCGAGAACATCTTCTATTCCCGTCCTCATCATAAGCTTGGACGGTTTGTGGGAGCCGACTTCCGGATCCATGTCCTTCTTCTCCCGCAAGAAAGAATCTGTGTGAGGTGCCTTTCTTTTCCCTTCTCTTCTCCTTTTTCTCTCTTCTCTCTTGCTTCTCTTCTCTCCACTTTCCTCCTCGGTTGAAATTCACAAGGCTTAAGCCATAAGAGGGGTGTCTAGGGCTCGTTAAAACCCCCATAAAGAGATAAAGATTGAGATAGAGATAGGGATAAAATAAAGCTCCCCCAACCCCCTAACCGATAGATAATAGGCATCCTTAGGGGGGGCGGTTTTTATTAATGGAGAGAGGAAATCCTCTCTCCATTAATAGGTCGGCCACCTCATGGTGTGGGCCCCACATGGCCGGTCACTTATGGAGAGAGGAGTATCCCCTCTCTCTCCATTAATATGGTCGACCACTATATGGCTCATACCTCTTAGTGACTAAACTCCGAGGGGGAGGGAATCCTTGTCAAGCTTGGATCCCTCACTCCTTTTTCATATGGTCCGATGTCGCATATCTCATGTGCACATCCCATGCAGCATAACCACCTATACTTTGGCACGCTTTACAAAGCATGACCCATTTAAGCAACTCTAGTGGGTCCTACTAGTAGTGCCACCTAGGATTCCTAGTTCAATTAGGATTCTCTATGGAATTGACTTTAGAAGATCCGATCAGGTAAACCTGACACAAATAAAACCTAATCCTCTCCATGCACTAACTATGCATTAGGATCGGGTAGCTTATCTTTATGAATAGGCTAGGAGATGGAATCTATGGGAACCTCCATGACCTCGGCTCCAACTAAAGGTGTGTGTGACCATCTCATGACCACACCATCCTCAATTAGCCATGACCACAACCACTACTAGGTCATGACTACACTTTGTGGTCCCTTGAATATTATGAAAGAACCTTTCTCCTCTATGTTGCATTTAACCCCTCCTACTTTCAGTGTCCATGAAATTATTAGGGATAAAAAGATTGTCTCTTCCAGTATAGTGCACTTGCTTAAGTCCTAACTTTTCATATCCTTGTAGTCATCATCTTTACTTAGAAGCTTCTGGCCAAACTTGATGATCAACCTTTCATAAAAGTTACTCAAGGAGACACCTTGCTCCCCTCGGGGAGTGAGGAATTCCCAAGCATGCATCCGTTCTCCAGTATCCACTGCAGGTCATCCAACCTACCCAGATTTAAGTCTACAATAGACCGCACTATTTTGCAGATCAAAGTGACAAATAACAAATCTAGAGTCCAGAGGACATCCTGAGATTTAGTGTAATACCCGTAAAAGTTTTCCCAAATTTTTTTTTTGATGCACTTGTGCCTGGTTGTCTAATGAATGATAATGATAATAAGTTGTGTTTGCACTTTGTTGACACTTGGCTTGTGTGGTCGAACACAGTGTCGGATCAGACCAAGGGTCTCAGGTCCGAGCCGCCAGGCGATATGGTTGTAGCGAAATGCTTATATGCCTATGTATGCAAATGTGTAGGTGCATACGTATACTTGGGTGCCTAAGTGTGCATGCATAATCATATAAAATAATTATAACAATATATATATATATATATATATATATATATATATATATATATATATATATATATATATATATATATATATATATATATATATATATATATATATATATATATATATATATATATATATCTGAAGCAAGACAACCGTTGCATGTCTCCCGAACATAAATGATGAGCTGCTAACATTTTTTTTCCCTACTAGATCACAAGGTTAATTGCATAGTAGTCTTCACTGACAAATTTATTAAATCAAATCCACCCATATCAGATCATGTGAATCTGATCATACTTCAAAAATTTCCTCCCGTATCCCTCACATTAATAACCAATAGTGCATTTGACAAATTTCCCCAATCATCAACCCTTATCCTTTGAAATCAAGTGATAGTCTCCCCATCATGGCGTGCCTTTCTCACAATATCATCTATCTTCCTTTTCAAAGAAACCTACATTGTCCTATTTGATCGGATCAACCCAATTCTTTCAACTGTCTCGCTCATGCATTCAATGCCCAATAGTATTTTTAATCAATTTTTCCCTTGCCCACCATGTCTGATCCTATAAATGCTCATACACCATATTCTTCCCCTACCCTTAATACACTTGAGACTTCAGCGCTCCGATCAAATTATAGTTACCCTTATCTACCCGTGTTTCTCTCTTCCTATCCCCTTTTTGCTCTTTTTATAACACCATCGTCCCCTCATCTTTCCTTTGCATAAACCACAGCCATGAACTTCCCAAATTCCCATGACTCTCTCTCTCGCTCTCCTTACAAGAAACCCACACCTAGCCAACCCTTTAGAACCCTACTTCTCTCATCCCCTTTCAATTAACCCACACCCAACCAAACTCCAAACCCACATCTAACCACTTCAAAAACCTTGATCCCGACCCCCCTTCTTTCTGATTTCCCTTCTCTTGGTCTTGATATAGTACCTGGTACTCCTGAATTTGATCTAAGGGCAATCCAGTTTGTTTTATATTATTGCTAGAATAATTAATGTGGACCCCTTGTTATAATTATTGCATAAATTTTTGATGTTGCATGTTGTTGGTTGAATTGAGTTGGACCGGGCCGTGGGTCCTAGGTCCGGGTCGCGAGGTGACAGAAACAATGCTGGTGGTTATGGATCTAGGTATGAGGTTGTATCAGTGCGCGGAGAGCATAATTTAAACATTGTCATGATTTGCTTTGAATAGTGGCAAGTCAGTTGGACTGGACAAGACTCACGGTGTCGTCCGATGACGAGGTGCAGTGCAACATAGGTTTGAGCTCTGGCAAAGCCAAATCAGTCCAAATTCAAACCTACTTTAGATCTGATTTGAATTTCGAAAATCCGGATGGTTATCTAAATTCAATCCCAAATCAAGCTTTAGTTGATCCCCAACATTTGTACTAGATCTAACTGATCTAATAACTGCCAATCTCCAATCGTTCGATTGGGATCGGATCACCAAAAATTAGGATCGGTTCAATACCAACCTATTTAGGCAAAACCCAAACCGACCCAACCTTGGTCGGTTTTGAGGATTTTCAATCCGATCAAAACCGAACTAAGATTGGAATCTAATCCGATCCAATTCAATTAAATTCGGTTTGGATTGGATTGGATGGTAGGTTTGGACCATGACCCATATTCTTATGGCGTTTTTTTCCCCCTCCTATTAGGTCCTAGTTTCAACTTAAAACATAAGATTTCTAATTGATTTTGGATCATCGTACAATATTGCAAAGGTTGTTGATAGCAAGGGTTAATGAGGACATATGGTATATTTAATAAAATACTATATATATATATATATATATATATATATATAGGGGAATGTTAGGATGCGGCGTGCGGTGTCGTACAGCAGCCGTCTGATGCACCGCTGCATGCATTGCACGCACGCAGCGGGTGCATCAGACGACTGCGGTGCGACACCGCACACGCCGCATTTTATCATTCCTCTCTCTCTCTCTCTCTCTCTCTCTCTCTCTATATATATATATATATATATATATATATATATATATATATATATATATATATATATATATATATATATATATATATATATATATATATATATATATAGAGAGAGAGAGAGAGAGAGAGAGAGAGAGAGAAAACGGGATATAGGCTGGCAGCCCATTTCTTGGTTTGGGCTGCCAGCTAACAGCCCTCTGATCCTCATCATCTGCCGTCCGTTTTTTTAAAAAAAAAAATTGTTTTCTTAACAGCTGTACACCACTTTCTCTCTCTCTCTCTCTCTCTCTCTCTCTCTCTCTCTCTCTCTCTCTCTCTCTCTTTCTCGATCTCGAGCTCGAGCACCAGCCCGACCACCTCCGGCCCGGCGACTGCTCCGGCTCACTGGCGCCCCCCCTCCGGCCCCCCGGTACCTCCGTCTCCTGCTCCGGGGCTGGCCGATCGCACCAACCCCCACCTCCGGCACCCCCACCTCCGTCTCCTGCTCCGGCGCCCCCCCTCCGGCCCTCCGGCACCCCCACCTCCGTCTCCTGCTCCGACGCGGCCGATCGCAGTGCTGCTGGCCGGCGCCGTCTCCTGCTCTGGTGCCCCCCCTCCGACCGCGGATCGCACCTGGCCCGACCGGAGGGGGCTGTCGGTCGAGGGTCGGGGGGCTGCTGGTCGGAGGGCTGCCGTCGAGGGTCGGGTCGGGGCTGCTGGTCGGGGCTGTCGATCGAGGGCTGCTGGTCGGAGGGTGCTAGAGGTCGGAGCCGGAGCAGGAGACGTCGGGCTGCTGGAGATCGAGAGAGAGAGAGAGAGAGAGAGAGAGAGAGAGAGAGAGAGAGAGAGAGAGAGAGAAGAGAGAGAGAGAGGGTTGACAGTTGTAATCGATTTTTTTTTTTTAAATGGACGGTTCGCGATGGGGATCGGAGGGCTGTTAGCTGACAGCCCAAAGTTGCAAATGGACTGTCAGCTCATACCCCGTATATTCTCTCTCTCTCTCTCTCTCTCTCTCTCTATATATATATATATATATATATATATATATATATATATATATAGGGAAATGAGTTCCTATGACATGTCATAGGGAGTACCCTATGACATATGGTGAGTTAGTAACCCTAGAATATTTAGAATGTTCTGAATTTTTATGAGGATGATCACCCTATCTTAGATAGGACCCCCTCAAAAAATTGGCTCATTCTAAAACTTCTAGAGGCCTCAAATATGATTTTCAATTTAACGGTTAAAATGGATGGCCGATAAAGCTTCTAGCATTTGATGCGCCTACAAGTTTTAGAATGCTTTGATTTTTTGTTGACATTCTATCTAAGGTTTGGTGATCACCCTCAAAAAAATTCAGCACATTCTAAACATTCTAGCATTACTAATTCACCATATGTCATAGGGTACTCCCTATGACATGTCATAGGAACCCAGCCCTCATATATATATATATATATATATATATATATATATATATATATATATATATATATATATATATATATATATATATATATATATATATATATATATATATATATATATATATATATATATATATATGTGTGTGTGTGTGTGTGTGTGTGTGTGTGTGTGTGTGTGTGTGTGGGTTCAAATCGGTTTAGGTCGGTTTTAATTTACAAATACGTCAGCCGATCCAATAATCTCGATTTTTAAAAAACCCAATCCAATCGTATCTATTGAGTTTGTCGAAGCTGATCAAAATCGATCAGTTTAGTTTGGTTTCATCGGTTTAGCCGGTTTGGTTTGGGTCCTGCACACCCCTACCCAAAATCCCCTCAATCGTTCCATCCCTTCCTCTCACCGATCTCCTCCTCTACATCTCTCTCGATCTCTTCCCCTATCTCTTCAACCACCACCCCCCTTCCCATTACCCCTATTAAATAAAGCCCTAGACCAGCCCGACCCCCTCTCACACCTCTCGATCCCTCTCATCTCTCTCCCTCCCAATCTCTCTCATCTCTTTCCTCGCTCTCACTCTGTCTTTCTATGGTGGCCAATGCACAGTGGCAGGAGAAAGGGGCTGCCAACGCCGGAGCTCGGGAGTAGCAGCCGACGCTGGGGCAGGGAGGAGCGGCTGCCGACAAGAGGGTCCCCCACCGACCTGGTTAGCCCCCTCTTTCTCTCTTCTTTCCCTTTTTTGTGATTCTGTTAGCCCGACCCCATGCCTTCTTCCCTGGCGACTGTCCACGGCTGCCGGCAATGTAGCTGGCGATTGGGCAGTCGGCGGAGCCCGACCAAACCAGGCCAGGTCCCCCACCGGCCACCCAACCCCCAGCCCCAACCCCCAGCCCCTTGTGGTTTGCCTTCGAGGCGACCATGGCCGTCGACCTTGCCGGCGGCGGCTGTGTAGCCGCTGAGGCCCGACCTAGCCAGGCCAGATCCCACCAGCCACTTGATTACCTGCCCGACCAGCGTGAGCCCTCTCCCCCTAGTTCTCTTGCCTCGTTGCGATGACTGCCAACACTTTGGCTGTCGGTGACCAGGCAGCAGGTGGCTTCCGACCAGCAGCCGGCCAAGCACCACCAATGTGCTGACCTTCCTTCTCCCCCCTCGTCGAGGCTGTCGTCGGTCCTTGACCAACGACGGGGTAGGTCGATAGGAGTCGACCACTAGCCAACCACCTCTTGTCTGCCACCCTCTTATGGTCTTGATGGTTGTTGACCGATTGACCGGCGACTGGTCTATCAGCGGTAGCCTATCCACCGACCCTCCGATTGCGATTCATCGCAAGCAACGCCTCCTTGTTATGTCGTCATTGGCCTAAAGCCCAACGATTGAACGACGACCAACTTCGACAGCACCAATCTTGGCTGAGGTATACCAAAGCCGCTACCCTTCTCTGATAAATTGACCCCAACTTGGGCAATCTTACACATCCCACCACCATCTACGTCTCGACCTACATCGTATTGCTTGGCCACGGTGCCATCTATCCATCGAATTGATTGCATCGGTCTTCGTACCTATGGCTCGGTGATAATGATATCTATAATCCTTGTGTCAACCCTGCCAATCCCGAGGCACAACTGAATGGGGCAAATTATTTAATCTTAAACTAAGTTTAGACTTGGTAAGATCCATATAATTATCGGTTTACTATTTTCCCCCGTAGAGATCCGCCGACTTTAGATTAATGCATGGTCATATGGTTCACCTAACAGTTCGTGACCGGGACAATTCACTCGGAGGCACTACACCAAAATCAGGATTTAATAACACAGCCAACTGTTATAAATATGTTTAGTAATACAAAAAAACCGTTAGGAATATGGCGTTACAGATATTTGTAGCAACTGTTACTAATTGACCATTACAAATTGTTTGTTTTGGTGTAGTGAGGCGGAGTGGAGGTTACCTTAGCAGGAGCTCGTGTTTGCCAACCAGGTGACATCAACTTTTTTTTGGTGGTCTTTAATAGTGGGAAATGAAAACAACCGACAACTAAGGGTAAGTGTCCATGACACTGCATGCGGGTCCCTCCGGGCATCGTCGCATGTGATCAAGTAGATCCTGCCTTTTGATCGGCACATAAACATATCATATTCATGCCCCTAAACATGTATCGAATCACAATACTTCTGCATTAAAGTGTCTAATTAATTGTATTTTCATGTTTGGCAGGAAAAGAGCCATAAGTAGTATCAAATCAAACATAATGAGGAAGAAAACTAAGGGCAGTCATGAAGAATTCAATCTCTAGAAGCAACCCCCGTGTATAGTCCCCCGTAGACAGATATATCATATCCGTCGATTGATTGGCCTTGACCCTTTTTGTTGATAGAGGCTTTTCCATGATCGATCGATCGGACCCGAGCGCCGATCAATCGACTGTGGCCATCTGAGCACCCCGACGCCCTAGATCGGGCAGTCAAGAACGCCTGCGGGAAGACTACAACTCGTGTATGCTTGGGAGCCTATATATCCGCGTTTCCATTGAAGAAACGCATCAGCTTTTCCCTTCGAAAAATTGTCGCACTGGGAGGAAGATCGAGAAAGAAGAAGAAGAGTCACTATAGATTGTTCGTTATCATCAACTCCTTCGTCATTACCCCCACCATGAGCGGCTAAACCCCTTCTAGGGCTTCAATGAAGCCCTAGCTTTGTTCTAGTTTTATTTATGTACTTTTAGGGTTTTGTGACTTCAATTAAAGATTAGCTTGATAAAGATATTTCTAGTCTATATTTGTTGTTCGTTCCTTCATCTTGTATGTGCTATTATAAATCTATATCGTAGGAATCGAATAGAACTTATCTTTATCTTGCATCGTTTTTAATATTTCTTACCATGTCATAAGAGATGAGCCATGCTTAGGAAGACGGTCCGTGTCCTAAAAAGATAGACCGTGCTACACTAAAGATGGCGCATGCCATGTGCGTGATGGTTAGACACATTTTGTTCGACTTATCATCCTTTTACGAGATGAGTTATGCTTAGGGAAGACAATCTGTGCCCCTAGAGGATGAATTGTGCCGACCAAAGATAATTCATGCCATTGAAGATGATAACCCTCGTTGGGACTCCGTTATGATTTGTAATCATAACAAGTCAAAATGCTTCATTGGAATTAACAAACCCTAATTGGAATAAATACACTAATTCATAGCTAGCGGTGGATTCTCCGCCCAAGATCTTTTCTACTTGAATTCCTTCTTTAATTTAACCATTTAATATTAGTTTTATTTAATTTGCAAACCATCACACGACTTCTCTAGTTGTTTTAATCCTTAGAATTAAACCAAAGTTACACAATCACAGTTCTTGAGGACGATACCGGTATTTAACCTTATAACGACAAACGATTCGACTAAAGATATCGATGTGATCAGGAACGATCATAGGTTTTTGGCTCTGTTGCCTAGGATTGTTAACGGTAACTTAGGAATAATTTTAAATTAATCTCTTAGATTTATTTTCCATAATCTTAGTACTTTTTTTTTCTTACTTTCTTTTCAGATACCTTATTCATGGAAATAGGAGTCAACTACTTCTTTTCCAAGTAAGTACCCCTGATATTTTCTTTTCCTTTAAAGTCTTACTTTCACTCGCTATCTTTGCTTAGTCTAGTTAGCCTTTTAACACCTCTACCTGGGAAAGCTCGGCATATAAATTTGTACTATTGTCATCCTCATTAAAAGCAGGCACAACCTTAGTTAATTTAGTTAATCTACTTTTTGTTAATTGCATGTTTGGTCGGCACTCTTTAAGGCCGCATCTAATTCCTTTAGATTCCGACCTCGAGCGTATACTCAAGTCATGCCGTAGTAACCCTTGCTAGTCAAAGATGGATGGCAATGTGGATAACCCACTATAAAACAATGTGCGTGAGGTACGTGAGGCACCCGAAGCCCCCAAAACACTTAGAGCGCACTTCACGCCCATGGTCTACACATCTCTATCATGCATAAGATTCTTTGCCGCTCTGACGGGAAACTTTGAAATAAAATCCAGTATAATCAATATGCTTACATCTTTTCATGGGCTCTCCAACGAGGACCCATACAAATACCTGGATGAATTTTTAGGGTTATGCACGATATTTAAGCTACAAACCCTAGACGATGAAGTAACGAAATTATGGCTATTTCCCTTTTCACTTAAGGACAAAGCCAAACATTGCTCCAAACCCTAGGAAACGCCACCATCACCACTTGGACACAACTTCAACAAGTATTCCTGAAGAAGTACCTTCTATTTAAAAAAACCAATCAATATAAGAGAGATATAACCAGCTTCTCCCAATTGGATGGCGAGCAATTTCACGAGACTTGGAAAAGACTCGATCAAACACCTACTAAGGAAATACCCCCACCATGTCATGCCATAATGGCAGATCGTCCAAAACTTCTATGATGGACTGATCGAGAACAACTGTCATATGATCGATGCGGCATATGGAGGAACCGGCCTTTATGTTGAAGAACGGAGATGAGGCATAAAAAATCTTTGAAAATCTCTTTGATAATTCCCTACAACATGCCTTGTCTGTTAGAGACACCAGGCAAGCCTTACTGCCATCTCAAAATGGGGAGGCCTGTACGAGCTCTCAAGCTTGACAGATGTTTCTAATAAAGTGGACGCCCTACCTCGAAAGCTAGATCAACTGTTGTCCATAGGGACCCCACCTTTATTCACCAACCAAAATTTCAACCCCCCCCCCCCCCCCCCCCCCCTCCTCAAGACGAAGTGTGCACCTTATGTTCTCTGCCCAATCATCATGTGAGCTCCTGCCCTCTTGCACCCCAATATCTCGAATTTGTGCAAGAGCAAATTAACTCTATGGGCATCTATTAAAGGAATAACCTATATTCTAACACCAATAATCTAGGATGGAGAAACCATCCAAACTTAGCTTGGAAACCCCTAACCCCCACTGCTTCTTACTCGCAACCTCCCATACCACTATTTCAAAACTCCAATCAGACCTATTGGCCACCTCAACCAGAATATCAAAACCCAAATCCACCCCCAGGAACCAATCATTTGAAGATAAGGTGTTGGGTGCCTTGCAAAATATCGAGGCTAACACGCAACTCCTGTATTCCCACACCCAATCTATCTCAAAACTTGAGTCCCAAATGGGACAGCTAGCAAACGCCCTAAACCGTCGCGAGGAAGGAAAGCTTTCTAGCAAGCCAATACCAAACCCTAGGAGCCAAAATCAAGTCCATGAAATCCACAAAAATATCTACCACAAACATGAAAAGGGTATCACAACCCTTAGGAGTGGTAAGATAGTGGACAATCAAGTCGACCAACTGAAAAAAGAATCTGCTCCAGAGCTTCCTACTGAAAAAACAATCGAAAAACAACCAACACAAGCCGCTCCAACTCCCAGATCGGCCAGCAACCAATGCACGCCATGAGCTTCCTTTCCTCAGAGCCTAAAAAATCCAACCTCTGCCGACTTGAGGACATTTTGGACACCTTCCAGTAGGTCAAAATAAATATGTCCCTAATGGAAGCCATCAAACAAATCCCTAACTATACGAAGTTCCTCAAGGAAGCAAGCATAAGTGCAACTTTAAATCAACCGTGTCCAAAAAGATCCTCCATACTGAGCAGGTAAGCTCGCTCGCTATTTATGAAAGACACGCCCCCAAAGCTGAAAGATCCGGGCACCCCAACCATCTCTTGTGTCATTTGAGATTACTCCATTGACCGAGCACTTCTGGATCTTGGGGAAAATGTCAATTTGCTACCTTACTCAGTGTATGAAAACCTTAACCTGGGTGAACTACAACCCACGATAGTCAAATTGCAACTCGCCGACCGTTCTATCAAAACACCCTGAGAAAATATCAAAGACGTCTTGTTCAAAGCAGACAGATTCTACTTCCTGGTAGACTTCTTAATTCTAGATATGAAACCGGTCAGGAACCCTACTCATTAAATCCCAGTTACTCTTGGTCATCCTTTCCTTGCGACAACAAATACATGTGTCAACTGCCGCAGTGGAGTTATGGACGTATCCTTCGGGAACATGAGAGTTAAACTAAAAATTTTCAACTCGGCTAACCAAGGGCCGCAAGACATCGAATGCTATCAAATTAACATCTTCGACGACTTGGTTGAGAAGGCACTCCCCTACATCTAGCCAATGATCCATTGAAGGCCTGCCTCTCCCATTGCAACCAATCTGATTTAAGCCTAGAGGATGACATGGGAGAAATAATCATCTCTCTGGACTCCACAAACTTGTTATATAACCTCGCCGTAGAGGTTCAAATTCAAAAACCCCTCAACACCTTATGAACTTTCCTTGCCATCGATTATTTCGCTACATGTACTTGAACATACAACTACCTACAACACTCAAGTACACATTCCTAGGACCTAATAATACTCTTCCTGTTATCATAGCATCCAACATATTGGGTGATCAGGAGAGTCAACTTGTGGACCTTCTTAGACAATAATTGGATGGTCTGTATCCGATCTCAAAGGGATTGAACCCTCCATCTGCATGCATCGCATCCACCTTGAGGAGGATGCCAAGCCCAAACACGAAATGCAATAGAGGTTACACCCAAACATAAAAGAGGTTGTTTTAAAATAGGTTGTCAAATTACTCGATGCTAGGATCATCTATCCCATCTCTGATAGCAAGTGGGCAAGTCCAACCCAAGTGGTTCCAAAAAAGTCAGGTATAACTGTCATTAAGAACCCACAGGGCAAAATCGCCCCCACACGTACCACCACCGGGTGGTGCGTATGTATTGACTACCGAAAGCTCAATACCACTACTCGAAAAGATCACTTTCTGCTCCCATTCCTTGATCAAATCTTAGAGCGAGTTGCGGGTTAGCGCTTCTTAGACGGTTATTTCGGGTGAAACCAAATAGGCAAATACCGGTGTTCCCAGATGACCAAGAGAAAACCACCTTTACCTGACCTTATGGTACTTTTGACTACTAGTGAATGCCGTTTGGGTGGTGTAATGCACCTGCGACCTTTCAACGATGCATGATGTCCATCTTTTCGGACATGATGGAAAAAATTTTAGAAGTCTTTATGGACGACTTTTCTGTCTTTGGGTCATCCTTCAAAGATAGCCTGCATAACTTAGACCTACTACTTGAACGTTGCGAAGAAACGAACCTCGTGCTCAGTTGGGAGAAAATCTATTTTATGGTCCAAGAGAGTATTGTTCTTGGCCACATTATTTCTCATCAAGGTATTGAAGTCGATAAAACAAAAGTCGACTTGATCGCAACGCTTCCACCACCTCAAACAGTGAAGTATATTCATGCCTTTCTTGGCCATGCTAGTTTTTATCGTTGTTTTATCAAAGACTTCAGCAAAATTTCCCAATCCTTGTGCAATCTCCTTGCCAAGAATGTACCTTTCGTCTTTGATGATTCCCGCTTCGAGGCATTTGGAAAACTCCGGTCTACTTTGTCTAGCGCCCCAATCCTCGTTTTCCCAGATTTGTCGTATCCCTTCGGGATTATATGTGAAGCCTCAAATTTTGTTGTTGCGGTAGTTTTAGGATAAAGGATTGATCGGGTCTCTCATGTCATTTATTACGCAAGTAAAACCCTCCAAGGAGCACAATTGATTTATACCACAATAGAGAAGGAATTTCTAGCCATAACATTTGCTCTCGATATGTTTAGATCTTATCTCTTAGGGTCCAAAGTAGTCATTTTCTCTGATCATGTCGCCCTACGGTATCTACTAAATAAAAAAAAGCCTCGGCTGATTAGATGGATTCTACTACTTCTGGAATTCGACTATGAAATTCAGGACCAAAGGGTACTAAAAATGTAGTAGCAGACCACCTATCCAGAATAATACTAGAAGTTTTCTGTGACACCATTCCCATTAATGACTCATTCTCAGATGAGCAGTTGTTTAAGGTGTCACAAGGAATCTAACATTGGTTCACGCTCATCATGAATTATCTCACCATAGGGCAAGTCCCTTCTCATTGGTCCAAACAGGAAAAAGACCGGTTCTTTTCACAAGTCCGGTACTTCTTTTGGGATGATCCTTAACACTTTAAGTACTATTATGACTAGGTGATCCGTCAATGTGTGCCTGAGAGCGAGTATCATAGCATTCTTGATTTTTGCCACTCTCAGGTATATGGAGGATACTTTGGTGGTAGGAAAACCACAAATAAAGTCCTACAAAGCGGTTTCTACTGGCCATCTCTATTCAAGGATGCCCACCAATTCTATATGTCCTGCGACCGATGTCAGAGAATGGATACCATCTCTAAACGCAACATGATGCCCTTTAACCCAATTCTGATCATCGAAATATTTGATGTATGGGGCATCGATTTCATGGGTCTATTTCAATCGTCATTCGGTTTCATCTATATTCTTGTAGCAGTCGACTATGTCTCGAAGTGGGTATAAGCAATCGCCACTACAATGAACGGCCACAAGGTGGTCGTCTAATTTCTGAAGGACCATATTTTCAACCATTTTGGCACACCTCGGACCATTATCAGTGATGGTGGGAGTCAATTTTGTAACAGGGCATTCAAGTCTCTCGTACGGAAATACATCACATATAAAATGGCCACTCCCTACCATCCTCAAACAAGTAGTCAGGTCGAAATGTCCAATCGAGAAACCAAGCGTATTCTAGATAAAACGGTCTGCCCTGATCGCAAAGATTAGTCATCACGTTTTAATAATTAACTGTGGGCCTATAGAACTACTTTTAAGACCTCCATTAGCATGTCCCCCTATCGGTTAATCTTTGGTATGACTTGCCATCTCCCTGTTGTGTTAGAACATCGTGGATAATGGGTCACCAAAGCTTTTAATTTTGACATGAAGACGGCCGTGGCACATCGCAGGCTTCAGCTCAGTGAATTGGATGAATTATGATGGGAGGCTTATGAGAATTCCAAGCTCTAAAAAGAACGGACAAAATCCTTCCACGACAAGCAGATCATTCGAAAGTCGTTCACCCCTGGCCAAAAAGTTTGGCTCTTCAACTCATGGTTGAAGATGTTCTCGGGCAACCTTTGATCCCGATGGGACGGTCCATACACTGTTGTCTTCGCCCCCACTCTTGCCACAGTGGAAATCCAAGATCCCAAAGACAATTACGTGTTCAAAGTGAATGGTCAGTGTCTAAAGCCTGTAGTGAAACATGTCATCGAACCTCCCCTCATCGAAACCGTTGACCTGGCATGCCCGGTCTAAGTTGATTAAGTATGCACATGACAAGGTCGGGTTGACGACGTTAAACTCAGCGCTTCTCGGGAGACAACCCGAGCTACATTTTATGTATAAAAAAAACTATAAAAAATTGATTTTAATTTCTTTATTCAATATTTTTTCCCATCTAACCACCTCCAATTCCTTATTTAAAATGTGAAATTCAAAATTTGAAATTCAAACTTCAAAATCCCACAACCACCACCCCATTAACTCCCCCTTAATACCCATTACTAACCTCCATTAGCATCTAATCCCCAACCAACTGGATGGTACCTGCAGGCGGTGACACATCACCCTCAACCTCTCGTTCGAAGTGCCACCGGAATTCGTCCATCTCGAGCTCCACCCCGATATCCCCAACAAAGTTATCCTCACCTCGCTCAATCCCCACACTATGGCGAGGGGAGTCATTCGCCGAGCCCAACTCTCGAAACATCTCTGGTTCCTCGACAATGGCTTCTCCACCAATCTTTATCCCTTTGGCCACGTACAAGAATATCGCCCACCAATCCTCGAGCTCCTCTACGCCGCGCACAACAACTTGTGGTTTCGCCCTTCTGAATATATCATTCAGGTGATGAAATACAAATCTAACGAGATAGCAAAACAATCCACCGTCAGGCTAGCGCTATCCCTCCACTACCCCCTCTACATCACCGCAATCCTCCGTGCCGCTGGCTTTCCACTCCAAGCATCCGAACCTTCAGTTCGAGGCCTAAAGACATTCAAAGTCTCCGCCTGAAAACGGAGCCACAAAATCAATATCACAAACCGCGATCGCCCAGCCAGACCGCCTCCACCAGAGCACGTGACTATGGCAGAATTTTGGGAACTACGGGCATAAGTTCATTAGGTGCGCCGCCTTTAGGAGGCAGCCATCAGGGCCCAGTTCCCAGACACTGCTAAGCAAATGATTCAGACTACCTATAAGCTGCCACCCGACCCAGCCCACGCCCCAGCACCAGAGCCCGTATCTGATCCGCTCCCCGTCGACACTGACGAGGATGATTCAGAAGACGAGGGGAGTGATGAAGACTATTCCGGCGAGGAATAGAACTAGCTTGAGCCTTTTCCTCATTTGGCACATGCGTGTGCCCCTATCTTACTTCTGCATTTTTAATTCAGCATTGTACTTCAACTTTCTAATCAAATCTCTGTTGTGATGATCATTTTTTGCTACCAATTTTAAATAAAAATCCCCCCCCCCCCCCACACCCCCCCCCCCCCCCCCACACACACACATATATATATATATATATATATATATATATATATATATATATATATATATATATATATATATATATATATATATATATATATATATATATATATATATATATATATATATATATATATATATATATATAATAATACATATTACAGCACGTTCGATTTATTTACAACCGTGCCACTATAACCGAGATATTTTGGGCCGTCCGATAGAATCCCACCGAGTGCCTTCAAAGCATCAAAATATAATTCGATTTAAAGGAAGAAAGCATAATGGTTGAGAGAGATTTTAGACCATCCGATGGCATCGCACCTCCCTCCCTCTCATCCCGATTCTATTCCGATTGGAATCTCTCTCTCCGTCCCTTTCGTCTCCCACCCCGACCTCCCCCGTCCCTTCCGACGCTGACCTCAAACCCAAGACCTCCCCCGTCTCCATCGCCCCCTCTCTCCCTCTCCGTTACTCACCCCAACTTCCCCCGCCTGCACGGACGCCGCCCGACCTCCGACGCTGACCTCGAACGCCGACGACTCCGCTGGTGAGAATCTCTCTTCCCCCGATCTCTCTCTCTTTCTTCCCGGATCTCTCTCTCTCTCTCTCTCTCTCTCTCTCTCTCTCTCTCTCTTTGTGGATTGGGTGGGAGCCTGACCGCCCGATCGATCACACCCCACAGCTTTATGCGGTAGAGCCTCCCCACTGAAGTTTATCCCTCTCTCTCTCTCTCTCTCTCTCTCTCTCTCTCTCCCTCCGTCTCTCTCCTCCGTCTCCCCCATTGGTCTCAACCCGGCAAAGCCCGGATGAAGCATCGGAGGAGGCAGTCAACCCTCCTCCTCCCCTCTCCGATCCGACAACAACGGTGGAGGAGGAGGTTGCCCTCTTCCTCCCTTCTTCCAGCCTGCAGCAACGATGGAGGAGGAGGCCTCCCTCCCTCTTGATCTGGCTATAACAGTGGTGGAGGAGGCCGTCAACCTCCTCTTCTCCCTCCGATCTGGCCACCACAGTGAAGGAGGAGGCCAGTCAACCCTCCTCCTCCCCTCTCCGATCCGATAGCAACGGTGGAGGAGGACCCTCTTCCTCCCTTCTTTGAGCCTGCAGTAGCGATGGAGGAGGAGGCCTCCCTCCTTCTTGATCCGACTGTAACAATGGTGGAGGAGGCCGTCAACCTCCTCCCCTTCCCCCTCCGATCTGGCGACAACAGTGAAGGAGGAGGCTGCCCTCCTCCTCCCCTTCCCCCTCCAATCTGGCCACAACAGTGAAGGAGGAGGCCGCCCTCTCTCTCTCTCTCTCTCTCTCTCTCTCTCTCTCTCTCTCTCTCTCTCTCTCTCTCTCTCTTGGCGCTCCCTCCGGCCTATTACCATCTCCGATCCCTCCGGCTCTATAAGCCCAGCTGCCTAATCGGTCCACCACTTCACCGTCACCCGGCACCGGCCTCAACCTATGGTCGGTGGTCCAGGTGAAACCCCAAACTCCTCTCTCTCTACTTCAAGAACGTTGTCGGGATCATCTACCGATCCGGGTGGAGGGGGAGTGCCTTGAGTGGCTGTTGGATTTGTAATCCTTCGTTCAAATCGCTTTAATCGATCAAAGGCAAGAATAAATCAATTCTTAATTTCCCCTTATTTTCTCTTTGTTCCTCTTGATCTGAAGTCTGTGTTTCCTTAAATGCGAAAAAAAAAATGTGTTTACTGTTGTTTCCTTCAATCTTCCTAATTTTTTGTGTATCAAATTACCGTGATGCATGGATTCCTAAAGTTGTTCAGATATAATTTTTTCTGTTAAATTTTTTTACTCCTTTTCTACTTTCCTTTTCCTTGGATCCTAAAGCAGTCATAGTGAATTCTCCAAAAAAAAAAAACATGCAATCCCAATTGGTAGAGGGAGCCCTTCTTGATTTGTTGATATTTTTTGCTGAGATTTTTCTTGCATTTCGGTGTGTGTGGGCAATGGGACTCACGAGTCCTAGACATGAAGCTGAATCCGAGGAGCTCACAGGTGACGGATCCGAATGGTTGTTTAAATTATTTTTGAAATTCAATAGTCCAAGGAATAGGTGATTGTGAAGGGTGTGCTACTGCTAGAGCCGATGAAGCTGAAGGGTGTGCACGAGAACGAGGAAGCATGCTATGGTGGTGGTGGAGTTTGGAGGTGGTGACAGAGGAGTCATCATCTACATTGTTTTCCTATATCAAAGTCGTAATGTCAGTCTCCTGAATGAGGTGGGAAGGTGAAAGTTATTTGTATTTCACATTTTAATTGAATCATACTTTGGTTTGGATCTTAAAGGTAATATCTACGAAATTTTCTTGATCATAGCCAGTTTAATCAATCATATCAAAATATAACTATATTATCGATACTTGATATAGTTTTTCTAGATGTTAAATTGTTGGTCTTACCATGTAAAAGCTTTGTTACTTTCTGACACATCATTAATTTGAGGTAGGTAGTATACTAATTAAGAAGAATGTTATATTAAAACACTAGAATTCCCTATGCCTAGAGGTATTGCCATGGCTGTTTTCGGTGGCAAAACATATTCGACGAGGGCGACAAAATTAAGAAGAATGTTTTATTAAAACACTAGAATTTCCTATGCGTAGAAGTACTGCCATTGTTGTTTTCGGCAGCAAAACATATTCGGCGGGGGCGACAAAATTCGTCGACGGTGCCCACATCGGTGTTGGTTCCTACACTCGGCTGTGGTGACATTTTTTAGCGAGGGCATCCACATCTGTCGGTAGCCGCCCTTGCTAAAATTGGTTGTAATGGATGAATGTAGCCGTCACAGACGGATAAGTTTGCCACTACCGAATGTGGACACCGTCGGCGTTTTTTGCCCACAACTCCGAATGCATTTTACCGCTAAAGGCGATCGTTGCAGTGTGGCACAAGGAATACATGTGTGGCTGTCAACAGCTAGCCCATGTCGATTAGCTACAGCTTTCTTCACAATACCCATGTCACTGCCAAAGACGGCTTTGCCACTGAAGGCGGCCATAACAGTGTTGCCAGCCGCGCCGAAGGCGCCTGCTGCGTGCCGATCGGCACGGGCTTCCACTAGTATATATATATATATATATATATATATATATATATATATATATATATATATATATAGAGAGAGAGAGAGAGGGCTGTTACGTTGCGCTGTGAGCTGCCATGGGGGGAAAGTGAGCTGCGGGTTTTTTGACCCCCCAAAAAGTTTTGGAATTTGATAAAATTTGGTGAGGTTGTTGTCTAGGATAAGATGATCATCCTCACCAATTTTCATCAAATTCCAAAACTTCTAGGGAGGTCAAATGGTCGAAGCAAAATCTGCAGATTTTAACGGTGACTGCGGACGACAGAAATTGCTTCGACCATTTGACCCCCCTATAAGTTTTGGAATTTGATGAAAATTGGTGAGGATGATCATCTAATCCTAGACAACAACCTCACCAAATTTCATCAAATTCCAAAACTTCTAGGGGGGTGAAAATACCCGCAGCTCACTTTCTAAAACCGCAGCTCACAGCTCACTGTAACATTCCTCTCTCTCTCTCTATATATATATATATATATATATATATATATATATATATATATGGGGTGGGATCCGTTGACAACCCAAAATGGGAGGTAAATTTACCTCCCATTTACAACTCGCCATAATCGTTGGTTAGAGATTTCCGAATTTGCTGATTTTTTGTGAGGATGATCAACATGGCTAGTTGATCATCCTCACAAAAAATCATCAAATTCTGAAACTTATACGGGCATCAAATGTGTTATTTAAATTAACGGTTCAAATAGACGGTTCATAAACATTTGGTTCAATCGGCGCCTTTAGAAGTTTCAGATTTTGTTGATTTTTTGTGAGGATGATCATTATGGCAAGTTGATCATCCTCACAAAAAATTAACAAAATCTGAAACTTCTAAGGGCGCCGATTGAACCAAACGTTTCTGAACCGTCTATTTGAACCGTTAATTTAAATAACACATTTGACGCTCTTATAAGTTTCCGAATTTGCTGATTTTTTGTGAGGATGATCAACTTGCCATGTTGATCATCCTCACAAAAAATCAGCAAATTCGGAAACCTCTATCCACCGATTGAATCAAGTTAAAAATGGGAGGTAAATTTACCTCCCATTTTGGGTTGTCAACGGATCCCAGCCCTATATATATATATATATATATATATATATATATATATATATATATATATATATATGAGGGTCAGTTCCTATGAAAGCGTCATGGGGAGTAACCCTATTACATACAATGAATTAGTCATGCTAGAATGTTTAGAATGTTCTAAATTTTTACGAGGATGATCCCTTTACCTTAGAATGTCGACAAAAAATCAATGCATTCTAAAACTTGTTGGGGCATCCAAAGGTAGAAGCTTTATCGGTCATCCATTTTAACAGTTAAATTGAAATGCATATTTGATACTCGTAGAAGTTTTAGAATATGCCGATTTTTTGTAGGTGTCCTATCAAGATAGGGTGATCATCCTCATAAAAAATCAGAATATTCTAAATATTCTAGGGTTACTAATTCACTATATGTCATAGGGTACTCCCTATGACATGTCATTGGAACAATCAGCAAGTTTTAAAACCTCAAAGTATTTCAAATAAGCTCATCAAATTAATGGTTGAAATAGATGGCTGATAAAACTTCTAACATTTTGATGGATCTAGATGTTTCATTTGATTTTTGGTGGATATGTTGCCTATAGCAAGATGATCACTCCAAAAATCAACAAATTTTGAAACCTCTAGCTGTATCAAAATGATAGAAGTTGTATCGTTTGTCCATTTCAATCATTAATTTGATGAGCTTATTTAAAATGCTTAGAGGCTTTAGAACTTGCTGATTTTTTGTGAGGATGATCATCTCAACATAGATATCTCCACAAAAAATTAGCAAATTTGGAAATCTCTATATATGTTAATAGAGGAGTATACATTGAAGCCTTCAATGCATAGGCATACAAAGTCATGCTCCCATATATATATATATATATATATATATATATATATATATATATATATATATATATATATATATATATATATATATATATATATATATATATATATATATATATATATATATATATATATATATATATATATATATATATATATATATATATATATATATATATATATATATATATATATATATATATATAAAGAGAGAGAGAGAGAGAGAGGAAACGGGAAATGGGCTGCCAGCCTATTTCGAAAAAATAGGCAGCCACCCATTTGATGCCCTTAGGAGTCTTAGAATGTGCTGATTTTTTATGAGCATAAGTATCATATCTTGGATAGAACACCCACAAAAAATCAGCACATTCTAAGACTCCTAGGGGCATCAAATGTTAGAAGTTTTATCGAGCGTTCGTTGTCACCGTTAATCTGAAATATTATATTTGATGCCCCTAAAAGTTTTATAATTTGCTGATTTTTTGTGGGTGTTTTATCTAAGATAAGATGCTTATGCTCACAAAAAATCAGGACATTCTAAGACTCCTAGGGGCATGAAATGGGTGGCTGCCCATTTCGTCGAAATAGGCCGCCAGCCTATACCCCGTATCCTCTATATATATATATATATATATATATATATATATATATATATATATATATATATATATATATATATATATATATATATATATATATATATATATATATATATATATATATATATATATATATATATATATATAGGGATGCTAGGGTGCGGCGTGCGACGTCGCACCGCAGCCGTCTGACGCACCGCACGCCGTATTTTAGCATTTCTCTCTCTCTCTCTCTCTCTCTCTCTCTCTATATATATATATATATATATATATATATATATATATATATATATATATATATATATATATATATATATATATATATATATATATATATATATATATAGAGAGAGAGAGAGAGAGAGAGAGAGATGTTATAATGCGACATGCGATAAGTGCGGCACCGCACCGCTGCCTTCTGATGCGCTGCTGCGTGTATGCATCAGACGGCAGCGATGCGGTGCCACACTTACCGCATGCCGCACTATAGCCAGCATTGCTTGTAAAGTTTGGTTACTGATTTCCTTATGTAACTCATGCATATGAGATGCAAATGCATATGCAGACTCTGAGGCTTTATGATAATCAGTAATGGGAATGAGGCCTGCAGGTTGATGAGGTTTGAAACAATGCATGACTTCATGTGGACTCATGCTAGTGGTCCTATTGACAGATGTATTACATGCAGACTTGGCTATGGACAGTTTAAGATCCTAACTCCCAACATGTTCATCTATTAGAGTTCGCAGGAGATTTTCCAGACTCAGATTGACAACTTTGGTCTGACTAGTGGTTTGAGGATGGAACGTGGTAAAAAATTGAAGCTTGATTCTCAATTTGTGCCACATGGTCTTCCAAAAGAAACTGGTAACTTTGACATCCCTGTCGGACACAACGGTTTTAGACAGCCTAGGTAATCTGATAACACCGTCAAAGAATATCTTGGCGACTCGGGACGCATCAGACTTTTTGGAGCAAGGTAGGAAATGAGGTATCTCAGGAAACCAGTCTACAATGACTAAGGCTAAATTATGCTTTTTGAGAGCCTTCCTGTCTAGGGTTGATTTTTGCTCGATCTGACTACTCTTAGGTTGGGAGGGAATCAGTTTGACTTTCTTACCCTCATACTCAAATAGACACATGTTCGACTGGCCATAAATGAGGACATCATTGTCAAATAGCCAAGGTCGTCCCAGAAGGATCTGACCCACGTCTATGGTCAGGACATCATACCAGATTTTGTCTTGGTAGATGTTGAACTTTATGGGCACTAGACATCTTTGTTTGACCTCCATAGTAGTGGAGTTGATCCAGGACACTTGGTAGGGATACGGATGAGGAATGGCTTTGAGTCCTGCTTTGGAGATCACGGTTGATGACACAGCATTGATACAACTGTCGCTGTCAACGATGACCTTGCAGTTCTTATCCCCAATCATAGTGAAAGTGTGGAAAATGGCGGTACGTCTCCAGTCATCTAGACCCTTGGGTTGAGACAGGGCGCACTTGACGACTGACATAGTAGGAGAAGGCATCTATCTAAGGCAACTCAGAACTGCCTCATCATCATCATCATCAAAGTCTCCATCTCCTTCATCTTGGTAGATGAATTCTACCTCTACTGGTTCTACCGCTTCAATAGGGGTGCCATCAACAATGTTGACTTTGACAGGGCTTGGGCAGTTGGTAGCCACGTGGTCGTAGACCTGACATTTATAGCACTTGATGAGAGGGCTGACTTTAGAGAAGTCCCTCTCGGAGCCTTTGCCTCGGGTGTCTTTATCATTGCCTCGACCCGGGGTATCAGCTCTTGGTTGGAATTGGTTAGGGTAGGGCTGACTTGGATAGTTGCTCGAGGACGACCGAGGGACATTGCTTTAGGAATCTAGGCCCCGATGGGAGTGGTTGGACCTAATGCTAGCTTGAACTAAGGCGTAGGCTCTCTCTAGCTCGGTAACATCTCGTGCAAGGAGTTCATTCCTCAGGTCTTCTCTCAGACCTGACCAAAAACGGGATAGGACCTGGACATGGGTTTCAGTCCCTAGGACATTGCAGCGAGTCAAAAATTCATCGAACTTGGCGACGTAGTCCTTGACGGACTTATTGCCTTAGGTGAAATGGTGCCATTGATCCAATAGACGGGCTTGATATGACGGGGGCACGTATTTTCCCTTCAGTTCATTCTTCATTGCGGCCCAAGTGTCGATGGGATCTTGGGTTCGAGCGACTCTTAAAGCTTTGACATTGATCCAGTACTGGCTGGCAGGTCCACTAAGCTTCATGGCAGCGAATCATACTTTCCGCGGTTCAGTTAAAGGGTACCAGGCAAAGTATCGATCCATGGACTGGAGCCAGTCAAAAAAGAATTGGGGGTCGTGCCTGCCATCGAAAGATGGCACCTCTAACCTGATGCTCCGGAGATACTGTTCATCCGGGTCTTGATTGTTCTGCCAGGGTGGCCGAAAATCTTGAGGGTTCAAGGGTGGTGGGGTTTGAGGTGGAGCTTGGTCCAGCCGGTCAAATCGGGCATTCGTGTCGCGCTGAAAATCGGCGAGGTTCTGGTTCATCGCTGCTATACTTTGAGCTAACTTGGCAAGTACCTTAGTTAGGGCCTCGGGATCCATATTGCAACTATCAGACTCACTAGACTCTCCTAATAGGTATGGCCTACCCCTATGGGTTGGCATGCAATGATAATCCACAAAATGATGCACATTTTTTTTTATTACCTTATTGCACAAGAACTAACTAGATGAATGCAAGATATGAGACCAGGTTCGGAATGCGAATGATCTAGCTATGACCATACTATGATACCAAAATGATGCAAAACGATGCAGGTGGACTGGAAATCAGTAGTTTAATTGTGCTAGCAGTGTTTCACTATAAATTAAAAGTTCTAGGTAGGAAATTTTGTTCAAGCCATCAACATGGAATAATGGATTTTAAAAGAAAACTACAATCATCAGGTAGTTCAATCTCAGTTCTAGAAATTTAAAATGAATATTACTTATATTAAGAGACAAGAGTCCGCCCCGCAATATCTAGAACCAATGAACTTAACAGGCAGGTGGGGACACACAACCTCACGATGGTGGACAGCAGCTAGCAAAGATAATAAATCGGAGATTTGAATAATGGAACGACCGAGAGTACCTTGCTGGGTAGGAACGTACCTACTGAGGGGTGAGAGAGCCTTAGGAGCCTCGGGTGGAGGCGGAGGCGGAGGCGGTGCAGAAGGCTCGGGCAGCGTTAGGACCGGTGCAAGCTAGAGGAGGGTGAAGACGTCGGATGCACGGGTGCGTCCGGATGCTTAGGTAGTCGCCTTCGTTCTGGATCAAGCCGTGGTCGATGCCCGGGTTGACCATGAGGACATGCATGCCGAGGGTGCCGAAGGTACGAAGCCAAGAATGGGATAAGGCCTCGAGAGGAAAGGTAATGGATTTGGGTGTTTTGCGGGGGAGAGGGACAGGGTCGGGTGGGACGAAGGCTCAGACGGGAGAAGGGGATATGGCCGGGGTTGGCTGAGGCCGGCGGGCGCGGGAAGAGGGGGAGGAGGATGCAGGCGAAGCGAGGCCGCGAGGATAGGAGGCAGGGGTCGGGGTCGGGTCGCGTGGAAAGGAGGCAGGGGGGTCGGGGCTGGGACTAGGCACGAGGAGAGGAGAGGGCCAGGACTGGGCCGCTGGGGAGGAGTCGGGGGGCCGGGCTGAGGCGCGGGAAGAGGAGGCGGGGGCCGGGAGGGGGTCGGGTTGGGCCGCAGCACAGGGAGAGGGGGCGAGGCTGAATCGGGGGAGAGAGGGAGGAGGCGACGGTGGCTAGGGCACGTGGCAAGGAGGCGGGAGGGGTGGGGATCGGGTCGGGTCGGGCAGCAGCACAGGGAGAAGGGGCGGGGTCGGACGGCAGGAGGAGAGAGAGAGGGAAGAAAAAAAATAGGTTAGGCCCACTAGGGTTTCACACACCTAGGTTGGACCTAGGGTTTCACACGCCTAGGATTTGGGATACGATTTCACACACCTCACGCTGTTATCACTCAATACAATAGTGGAGAAATAATTTTTTTATTTCATTATTCAGTGCCTACAAAGGAACAAGGGGGGCCTTTATAAGGCTTACAATGACTAACCCAAATAGCCGACAGGCGAGGTGGGACTAAACTCAAAGCAAGAAAAAAAAGACAAAATAAACGCAAACAACTGGGGTTGGCTCTGCTTAGCCGATCACAACCACAAGCTCAAATGACGCCTCCTGTGCTAGTACAAACGCCACGGGCTCGGTTCGATGTAGATTTCCGCATCACTGATCCCTAGGGTGTGAGGTGAGAAAAATGAGGGTTTGGGTTTGGCCAATCAACTACACCAATTGGGGTTCTCGCATGGCTTCTTCTGCGCTCTCACACATGAAAAAGAAGGAGAAGGGAGAAGCAATATGGAATCTTTTTAATTTGATTTTATGAAAATATTTTATTAAAAAGTAGAGAAATAGAAGTTCTCAACATAGAGAATGTTTCTCAAGATAGACTTGACCTTTAAAAGGGCTATCCTCTCAGTATGTGCGGTATGACAATACCATTACATGCTGACAGGAATCCCTCTAAGGGAGTACGATGCGCAAGCCTGGCCTCCAATGGTGAGCCAAGTAGTATCACCTACCCCCTAACATTCGGGTGTACCGGTCCAGAGATCATACCTATAGGGTTGATTGATTAGGCCATTTGTATATACTTATATTTTATTATGATCTATCCTAGGCTTGGTCTTACGGAGAGACCTACCCAACAGAATAAAGCTGGATAATTACAATACTCCTATAACTAGTCACAACACAACTAAAAACTAACATCATCATTCTTATTCAAAATCATTCATGACAAATAAACCCACAAGATAAAAACCAGATCTACAATATAAGAGAACTAAACCTACTTCACCCTCCTGAGCTCCTACTGATACTCCAAACTCTACTACGAACCTAAAACTGAGCTTACTCATGAGAAAGAGTAGACCCCAAAAGAAGAATTGGAAGATTAGTCATTTTAATGGCTAGTGATATCCTAATAGCCTTTAATAATATGAGATAACAAATCTCAATGAATTAAGATACACTTAATTAGCAGTTCTAGCATGATCAATATTTGCAGAAGGATAAAATAAGCCTAGCAATAGTCTATATTCTTATGCGATGTCTACTGTCACTAGGTTATCTAACACACAGTCCATTCAATATTTCACAATACTTAATTAACAATCAAATAAGTTATCTATCCTAATGTAAGTCATGGATATTATGATATATCCTAGGCTTAGGGTCTTGAGGAGAGGCCTACCCAACAGAATTTAATTGGATCATTACAATATTCCTATAACTAGTCACAGCACAACTAAAAACTAACATCATCATTCTTATTCAAAATCATTCATGACAAATAAACCCACAAGATAAAAACCAGATCTACAATATCAGAGAACTAAACCTACTTTACCTTCTTGAGCTCCTATTGATACTCTAAACTCTACTACGGACCTAAAATTGGGCCTACTCGTGGGAAAGAGTAGCCCCTAAAAGAAGAATTAAGAGACTAGCCATTTTAATAGTTAGTGACATCCTAATAGCCTTTAATAATATAAGACAATATATTTTAATGAATTAAGATGCACTTAGAAGTTCTAGTATGATCAATATTTACAGAAGTATAACATAAGCCTAGTAGTAGTCTATATTCTCATGCAATATCTATTGTCACTAGGTTATCTAACACACAGTCCATTCAATATTCCACAGTACTTAATTAATAATCAAATAAGTTATAAATTCTAATGTGAACCCATGATATTTTGTTCATCCTACCTCCGGTCGGGCATTACTATATAGCATTTTATTTCGATGTAGAGGGCCAACTCTCTTACCGTGTATCTACCAATCATAGGCATTCTTGATCATCTAATCTAGGGCGTCGGGGTGCTCAGATAGCCACGGGCGATCGATTGGCGCTCGGGTCCGATCGATTGGTTATGACAAAGTCTCTGTCTACGGAGAGGGTTGTGGTCGATCAATCGACGACTTTGATTTCTCTGTCTGTGGGGGACTGTACGCGAGAGTTGCTTTTGGAGATTGTTTTTTTTGTGGCAGATTTTAGTTTTCTTCCTTATTATGTTGAATTTGATACTGCTTATGGATCTTTTCCTACCAAACATGAAAATATAATTAATCAGAAACTTTAATGAAGAAGTATCGTGATTCGGTACATCTTTAAAGGCATGGATAAGACACATTTATACGCCAATCATACCCCCAAACTTAAACCTTACTCGTTCTCGAGTAATATCGAAGTTGAGCAAAATAAGTTTTTATTATTGAAGATATGTAATGTTATGGAGATGTGCATGTCAGTGTCATACAAAATTGCATAGTAATTATTTGTTTGGTGAAACAAATTTAATTATAGTAAATTATATCGAAGCAGAATATTTTCAAACCTTATGTATCATTCATTCTAAAATCAAATTGCGAATCAGACTATCTCTGCATAATCATACCTGTGTAGCGAAAGTCCTAACTGTGTGAAATCGGACTAATATCTTACCGATAACTACAGGTATTAATAGGATTCCTTGATTTTCAATCAAAATAATGAATGGACCAGGTTCACAATTATACAAGCATATATTTATATTGAATATACAATATATATATATATATATATATATATATATATATATATATATATATATATATATACTAGTGCATGCCCGTGCCTGTCGGCACTCAGACGGCCGCCTTCGGTGGCAACACACACTCGACCATCTTCGATAAAAGACACATTCGGATGGGGGTGCCACTCACCCTGTCAGTTACGCCTTTCTCCAATGGCTTCCATACTGGGAGTGCAGATCGATTCATCGGCCGGAGCTGTCGTCGTAGACCCCTCTAGTGCATCCATGTCGAAAACAAAATCCAGATAAAGAGGGAGGGAGAGGAAGTCGGGGTTGCCTAGCAGTTAGAGGAGATCGAGTGGAGGTCGAAAAAAAATGAAAAAAAATTGTAAAAAAAAAGTGCGATCTCGGATCATCACACCTCCACATTAAACCTGAATAACTACGACACATGTAATCAACAGAGAGAATAATAACTACATGACAATGCACTCACTGAACCCAATAGCTCCAATGCTCTCTATCCACTCACCACCGCCATCACTGCAAGAAATCAAGCAAGAACTTTTTTTCTTTAACTACCCAAAAAATCTTTTTATTTACAGAAAATAAAAGAGATAAAAAAAACCTGTGTTTAGTGCTTTGGAGTAGACTGGTGATCACCGCCCTGTCGACGGAGCGTTGTCCACTGCCAGGACGTGCAGCTCATGCCCAGTTTCCCCGCCGCCGACTCGACCGGAATCGTGAAGAGAGGTCGAAGAGGTGTAGCTACAAAATTTGGATTGGAAGCCCAAAGTCCCTTCTGCCACTTAACAAAATTACCACCTTCATGCCATATACATTAGCATTCAGACAGAAAAAAGAAAGAGAAACTAACAGCAAAAAATATAGAGATAGTGTATTCATACCAGTGAGAAAATCCAGAGGGTTCGTGAAGCATCCAGAACATTCTCAACGGCAAGGGATTCCACCAAGGAGGAGAGAGACATATCCGAAGAGGCTGCTCTGTTGCTATAACTTTTGCAAAAGGCCTCCATCTCTGCTATTACCCATGAAAAATTTTAGGAAAAAAAAGACGACAAAGAAAAGCAGAAACACTAAATAATAACACGAAGAGATCCCTATTTAAGAACGGAAAGGGGCTAGAGAGAGCAGGAGGGTGAAGTAGGGCTAGGATCTCTTTCTCTCTCTACATTGTTTTGCGAGGCTCGGGGAAGAACTTTTATAGAAGGGGAAAGGAGTGATTAGGGTTTTTACCTTTGACCGATCGAGGGATTTGTCTTTGTCGGAGCGAGGTCAATCATTGCCGGAGAAGAGAGGAGACCCATTTGCCTTCAACCGATCTCCAACCGACTGTCGTCGCTTGAGTCGCCCAAACATGCTGCGACTCCAGCAACCGACTTGCCTTCGGCCTACCGATCTCCACCGCCCCACCTGTAATCTGCACGAGAAGAGGAGCCCAAGAGAGAGACTCTCTTTTGCGTGATCAAAAGATGAGAAAGAGAGAGATGAGATGAGAAGGGGAGGGGGTGTTTTATTTTATGGGAATGAAGGGGGATTTGATCGGGGGGCGATCTGATCGGCTAGGAGAGGGCGGCGTGAAGAAGGGGGGGTTCAATCTGACGGCGGGGGGAGGGGGGCGTCAAGGGAGGGGGCGTGAAAGGGGGGCTGGCCAAAAATTTAGGCGGGTTGGAGGGGGGTACGATCTCATCGGCGAGGAAAGGGAGAGGGCGGCGTGAAAGGGGGGCTGACCGAAAATTTAGACGGGGTGGACGGGGGGGGTTGCAATCTGATCGGCAGATAGAGGGAGAGGGCGGCGTGAAAGGGTGGTTGACAAAAAATTTAGGCGGGGTAGAGGGGGGGTGCGATCTGATCGGCGGGGAGAGGGGGGAGTGAAGGGCAGGGGCATGAAGGGGGGGGGCGGCTATGATGCACGTGGGCCTCGGGGCCGAACCACTGGAGAAGATTTTTTAAATTTAAATTTATTAATTTGGAGATGAGCTGGGTTTTTTAAATTAATTTATTCTTTTTTTAGAGATGAGATGTGCGTGATCTTTGTTTGGAAAGGGGGGGGGGGGGGTTTAAGTTGAATTCTCTCTCTCTCTCTCTCTCTCTCTCTCTCTCTCTCTCTCTCTCTCTCTCTCTCTATCTCTCAACTGGAATGCTTTTGTCTAGTAATCATTTGGTTCTGTTTTGTCCTAGTCAGTACAAAATCGCCATCCCTTGTTATATATATATATATATATATATATATATATATATATATATATATATATATATATATATATATATATATATATATATATATATATATATATATATATATATATATATATATATATATATATATATATATATATATATATATATATATATATATATATATATATATATATATATATATATATATATATATATATGATTATGCTATGGTGCGGCGGATTATCATGCGGCTAACGTGCAGCCACCTCAATGGTGGCCACATGTATATTTTTTTCTTAATTTTTTTTTTCGAAAGTGATTACCTACCCCTTGATGAGCCACATGTCAAAAACAACTTATTTGAAGACCTGTAGGTGCTTCAAATGTGCTCGACATTTTTAACCATTCAAATGAACGGTCAAAAAAGCTGAGCACATTTGAAGCACATATAGGTCTTAGAATGAGTTCATTTTTGACATGTGGATCATCAAGGGGTAGGTGATCATCCTCGAAAAAAAAAAAAATACATGTGCGGCCATTCACTTGGCCGCACATTAGCCTCACGTTAATCTGCCGCACATTAGCATTTTCCTCTCTCTCTCTCTCTCTCTCTCTCTCTCTCTCTCTCTCTATATATATATATATATATATATATATATATATATATATATATATATATATATATATATATATATATATATATATATATATATATATATATATATATATATATATATATATATATATATGAGGGTTATTACAGTGAGATGTGGGTTGCCGGGGAGGAAAGTGAGCTGCGGGTATTTTTACCCCCCAAGAAGTTATGGAATTTGATGAAATTTGGTGAGGTTGTTGCCTAGTATAAGATGATCATCCTCACCAATTTTCATTAAATTCCAAAACTTCTAGGAGGTCAAATGGTCGAAGCAATTTTAACGGTGACTACGGACGGCAGAAATTGCTTCGACCATTTGACCCTCCTAGAAGTTTTAGAATTTGATGAAAATTGGTGAGGATGATCATCTTATACTAGGCAACAACCTCAACAAATTTTATCAAATTCCATAACTTCTTGGGGGGTCAAAATATCCGCAGCTCACTTTCCCCCCCGGCAGCCCCTAGCTCACTGTAACAGCCCTATATATATATATATATATATATATATATATATATATATATATATATATATATATATATATATGGGTCAGGATCGGATGACCCAGCAAATAACCCAGCACCCTTTGATGCACTTAGAGGTTTTAGAATGGACTGATTTTTGTAGGCATGTTGTCTATGGTATGCTGATCATCCTCACAAAAAATCAGCCCATTCTAAAACCTTTAGGTGCATCAAATGCGCTCTTTAAATCAACGGTTAAAATTGACAGTCGAAAACTCCTTTAAGCTTTCTACTCAACTCATTTATCGAGTTTTTTGGTCAATGACTCCTTAGCCAGATGGCTTCAAGGTATTGGGTGTAGAGACACCCCTAAGAACTTACTGACTCGGGCGACGAAGGCTACGAGGTCAGACTAGACTACCGTCCTGTATCACTTTGTCTTCCCACTGTTTGACGTGAAACTCCAACTGATTAGGTCGGATGTCCCTGATGCTCAATCCAAACGTCCTAGTAAGAAAATACAATTAAAATGAAAATCTACAACTTATACATGCGGTGTTGCGAGCCTACCAATGCATGCATGGACTAGTAAGAAGATACAATTAAATTGAAAATCTACAACTTATACATGTTCGGACATAGTAAACTTAGCGACTTATTCTTAAAATATGATAAGTTAAAAAAAGAAACCCCAATAAATAAATTAATATTGAATTATAGTCCCCACAGTAGGAGTGTAGGGGAAATTAGAGTAGTAGAACATGGGTATTCATAGGGTTGAGTTGCTGAGGAGGGACTAGTAGTCTCTATGGTTGAAACTATGAGAAGAGAGAGTTAGACAGTGGTGGAACATGTCTACTCATTTAAAAGTTAGAACATACAGAAAAAAGAATAAAATAAGCTACCAACAGAGGTAGGGACCACGTACATACTGGGATGGTGAACCTCCTAGGGGTGTGCAATCGAAAAGCCAAAAGTAGATTTGGAATCACGAAATGGGTTTCAGTAAAGACAGGTAACTGACCTTTTTGGGGCCTGACTTAGGGAACCCCAACCTAGGGTCATAGTAGCCGTCAAAGCAAAACAAGCTTGGCGGGGAAAAACCATTTGGCCAATTGGATAGTGTTGCATGAATGGATCCCATGCATGGATAGAGCCGACCCTCTGACGTGAAAAAACAATAGCAATACTTACTGAGGGCAGGTTGAACAAAATAATACCAGGGTTCACATTAGGCTAGAAAATAATTAATACTTGATTATAATATTAATATCATAGACATATATATTGTACAACGTGGATCTGGATATACAACTTTGGACTATGTTTAGAATTGATCATGTTGATTATAACTTGAATTAAAAGATATTCATTTCTAGTTATTAAAAGCTATTTGAATGTCACAAGCCTTCGCCGGGCTAATCTTCTAATTCATTTTGGGGCTACCCATTCCCATGGGCAGGCTCTCTTTCACGACAGGAGGTTCAGGAGTACTAGTAAAGCTCAGGAGGAATGAAGTAGCATACTATATTTTTTGGTGTTTCCTTTTAAGTATTCTCTTTTGGCAGTACGTTGTTACTTTTTATTAGAATAATGTAAGGGTTGTTGGAAATAGCATTTTATTTAGTTTTGGCATCAGACTTGTGTAATGATACAGTTGTATAAAGGATCCACTTATTAGGCCTTTCCTCAAAGCCCTTATTAACCCTAATAATTAGTCAATGATAAGTATTTAAAAGACTTAAACTGACTTCTTATAGATATGAACACCAGTTCTTACTCCTTTGTTCCCGAGAGCCAGGTGAGTGGGTGAGGTCTTTAGCTCGTTGTCGGAGGCCGGAGTCGTACTTCTGTGAGCCGTGAGAATATAGTTTAGAGCCTGTGAGAATCTTGACCCAATCACCAGTTCACTTGACTTAACCCTCTTCCTCATTCTTCATCTCCCCTCCCCCAAACCAGGCTACTAGGACTCTGCTAGATTTCTGGGGCATGACATTTAAGGTTTAGTCAACCAGTAGAAGAGTGACCATAGTCCTTAGCGACAACTTTATTAGAGTCAACTACTCTAATGATCGAGATAGATTTTCTCTCCGTTACGAGAAAACCACAGTGTTATAGTCTTTAAATCGGGTATCCAATCCAATTACTGACTGCAGACTTTCTAAGATGTGTGAATTGACACACTCAAATCTCCTGTGTACTGATCACATCAATACAATTGAGTCACCTAGCATAACTCAGAGGATAAGTGGTAAGTAACAACTGAGTAAGCTATGAAACGATACAATGTCTATTATTCAAATAACCAAGGTCTAAGACAATGGTATTTGGCATTGTCGAACACAAAGTCCAACAATCTCCCACTTGTTCGCAATGTCAATCTATCTCAGTCTTTACCCCCATCCCCTCAAGTTGTTATTCAAAGATCTTGATCAACAGTGCCTTTATGAAGGGATCTACTAGGTTATTGGCTGAGTCTACTCTAGCTCCTCAATCTCCTTGTGCTTCTGTATCTGTCTGATGAGATGATACTTGTTCTCTATTTTCTTCCCCATCGAGTGATTTCCTCGAGTCCTTCACTTGTGTTATAGTCGCATTGTTATTATAGAGGAGTGACATGGGCCCCTGCACTGATGGTACCATTGTGAGCTCTATAAAGAACTTCTTTAGCATACTGCTTCCTTCGATGTCTCAGATGCGGGCAACATATTCAGCTTCCATGTAGAGTTTGCTATATATTTCTACTTCATACTCTTCCAACTAACAGCACCTCCACCAATATAAACATATATCTAGAAGTGGACTTTCAGGAGTTTGGATCCATCTAGAAATCTGAGTCGGGTGTAGCCAACCAACACTATGTCCTTCCCACCGATAACTAGAACATAATCCCTAGTCCTCCTCAAATATTTGAAGATACGCTTAACAGCCATCCAATACCTCTTCCCTTGGGTTAGATTGATATATGTTGACCATGCCTACTGTAAAATATATATCTGGTCTAGTACATTGCATTGTATATATGAGACTACCTATTGCTGAGGCATAAGGTATCACCTTCATGTGCTCTATCTCTTTTAGTGTCTTAGGATACTGAGTCTTGGATAGAGTAATTCCATGCCCGAAGGGCAAGAAGTCCTTCTTAGAATTATTCATTGCAAATCTAGTCAATACCGTATCTATGTATGCAGCTTGGAGAGACCTATCATTCTTCATTTTTTATTTTGCAAAAGCTTGATCCCGAGAATGTAGGTTGCCTCCCCTAAGTCTTTCATATCAAAGTTTTTAGATAACCAAATCTTTATTGATGACATTACACCCACATCATTCATAATGAGTAGGATGTCATCCATGTAAGCACCAAAAACACTACGACACCTCCCGCCATTTTTCTATACACACAAAACTCTTCCAGATTCTGCTCAAAACCAAACGATTGAATGGCTTGATCAAACCAGATATTCTAACTCTGGGGATGCTGCTTTAGTTCATAGATGGACTTCTACAACTTGCAAACTTTTCCCTTTAGTCCCTTGGCTATGACTTCTTCTGGTTGCACCATAAAGATGCTTTCTTTAAGATGGATATTCAAGAATGCCATTTTGATGTCCATATGCCAAATTTTATAATCGAAATAAGACTCAATGGACAAGAGAATCCGGATCAACTTTAGCATTGCTACTGGTGAAAAAATTTCCTTATAATCAATACACTCAACCTAAGTATACCCTTTCGCAACAAGCCTTACCTTGAAGGTTTCAACCTTCCCATTAGGTCCTCTCTTTCCTCTTGTAGATCCACTTGTATCTTATCGGCTTGATATCTGCAGGAGGATCCACAAAATCCCAGACATGATTGGAGTACATGGCCTCTATTTCATCTTTCATAGCATCGAGCCAGAATCCCGAGTCGGTGTCCTTTTATAGCATGTTTTGTAGTTTGGGGGATCTTTCGTGTATTCATCTAGGATGACCTAGAAGGCTTCTCCCAATTACCTGTCAGGTTGCCTGACTATCCTTTACACTGAGGCTCCAGTACAATAGGTTCAAATGGTGCAATTACCGTGTTATCTATGGGTGGTTCACCAACAATTTCTTGGACTTGCTCTGGAACCTATGGTATCCGAAGGTACCATGATATCTGCATAATCCATTATGGTATGAGTGTTATTTTCCACGGGACTATTTTGAATCTCATCTAGAACTATCGTATCCTTTGGGTCTTCTATCTGTAATATAATCATCTTCAAAAAAGACAACGTTAGTGCTAACTAGCATCTTTTGACTCCTGAGGTTTATAAAATAGATAGCCATTCATTCCCATAGGATAGCCTACAAAGTGGTACAATTTTGACCTTGATTCCAACTTATCAAATTAGCCTTTCCTGACATAGGCAGGGCATCCCCCAAATCCGTAAATATAGTAGATAAGGCTTACGCCCAGACCACAATTCCAAAGGTTTTTCCTTAACGGATTTGGATGGAACCACATTAAGAATATGGGCAAGTCCCCAGAATGATTAAGAAAGAGCTTCAAAGCTCATCATAGAACTTACCATCTCCATCAAGGTTCTATTCCTCCTTTCTGCAACATCATTTTGATGTGGTGTGCCTGGTGCAATGAACTGAGATACTATCCCTCTCTCTAACAAGTAGCTTTGGAAGTCTGCTCGGAAGTATTCACCTCCCCGATCCGATCGGAGAGACTTCAGGCTTTTTCTTGTCTACTTTTCCACCTCCGCCAAAAACAACTTGAATTTCTTAAATGTTTCAGACTTATGGTGTAATGGGTAAACATACTCGTACATTGAGTAATCATCTATAAAGGTGACAAAATATTTATATCCTCCTCTAGCCTTTACACTTATGGTCCACATACGTTTGTATGCACCAATTTTAACACATTTTTTACTCTCATTCACCCTTTTTAGTAAAGGATATCTTGGTCATCTTACCCTACAGATAAGATTCGCAGGCTAGTGGTGACGAGTCCTCGAGCGAGCCCAAATACCCATCCTTCACCAGCCTTTGTATCATATCAATGTTAATGTGGACCTAACCTAAGATGCCAAAGATGGGCAGGATTCTTTGAGGAAAATTTCCTTTTATTGGAAACGGGATTTGATGAATCTAATATTTCAGTATCATGCAGTAAAGGTTATGTGGGAGTTACCAAGTACAAGTTGTTACTCATCATACACCGAACATATAAACTTGTCATGCTTCTTATTGGTCACCTTAGTGTCAAACGAAAGGTCCAACATAAACTTGATCAATGATGAAACTGACATTAAATTCCATCATATGTCTGGTACATAGAGACGGTTGTTTAGTACTAAACTATCACCATCTCAAACCATAGTCTAATTATTCCTACTGACATTGTCATGAATCTAGCATCCGAACCAAAGTTAGGTAAATCTCACACGCTTAGTTTCTTGAAAACCATGCAACGAGTTGCACACGTGATTTGTGGCTCCCAAGTTTACACACCAAGAATCAGTAGCTCAATCCACATAACACATTTCGGCATTCAACATGATAAGATTTCCCGTGCAATTGTCTTACCCTTATGGGTCGAGTCCATTTTGGCATTAGTGTGTTGACGGAAATTAAGGAGCCAGACTATATAGTTAGGTCTAGCCAGTTCATCTGGATAGGCTCATAGAGGAACGGGTTTATAGGATAAATGCCCTGTAAAGGGCATAGACATGCATCAATCAATACTCATTAATGATTAGACTTATGTTGTTTTCTTTACAAATTGTGGTCTCTCTTAAACCACTAAAGAAAAAGCCTAAAAATTCAAACTCCACAAGAGCACAGGGACATAGAACCCTTCATACTCTCACTTAGTTGAACGGACGTTTCGCCCACCAACTCCCACTGTCTAGGCATCTCACGCAAAGCGAGCAGTTGGTCACCGATCCCTATAGGGAACCCATACATGTAGCCACCAGGTAATGCCACCCTGACTACAGGCTCCCACTTGGGGGAGGCGAGGCACTACCTAGCTTACTATGGAATGACAATAGAAGGTCATGAGAATCTTGTAAGAATCCTGCTCTCACTCGATTATTACTATTAGAGAGGTTTTAACATAACACATTCATCTTATGGATGAGGGTTCTATTATACAAACTATATGATAGTTGTATGTAGACATGCAAAGTTATGTCGATCAATTATTTTCTATGCATCTCATGCAAAGTTATGGCGATCAATTATTTTCTATGTCTTCACATAGATCATAACTTGATCGGATGATGTCCCTTAATTATTGTTATGTTCTCTACTATAATCATAATATCTAGAGCATAGCAAATAAACATTCAGAAAATAAGAAAAATATGGTGCATGCTCATTGCCCGTGATCCTCCAACCAAAAAATAAAGAAAAACTAGACCGGTCTTCAACTTGTCCAGAAGAAGCTCCAAGCATCCTCCAAGTTGTCCTTCGAGTCCTCTGAATCCTCTTCTTGATGGTTCATATTCTTCTGCTTCAGATCACCTCATTCGCATCATGGGTCCACCACAATGTCCTACATTTTTATAGCAACAATGTATCGATCCGGTCCAGAAAAAGAAAATTTTACACCCTCATCATTTGTGAGGTTTACATTGAATAAAAAAAAACTTAGACTGGGAGATCGAGTTTTCGTACTTGCCCCCTTACAAGTGACCACAATTATCAATAGAGGATCATAGGACTTCCATATCAATTATATGAATGCAACACATCTCAGAGTGCAAGTATGCATATGCAATTCTCATCACAACCATCATTATCGCATGATAAAATATATGAAGAAAATATACTAGCATCCTAGGAACTGTGTTAAAAGATGACGGACATCATCAATCTCTTTAGATATTCAAAATCTAAAAAGATATTAACACAACCTACACTCTGATACCAATTGTTGGTTTGGTGCATCAGGGCGCCGCGGCAGAAGCGATTCATATTTCGGAACTCAATACGGATCATGGTCGAATCATCTAAAGATTATCAGAGAATTATCTCTTGGATCTTATGCATGCTTAAGGTGAAGAGCCGCACTAATTCATCTTAGTAGAAGATCAATTTGTTGATGAATCAAGAACGCCTCGCAACCTATCAAGAGCATCTCATTTTCCCATCCTCATCATGAGCTTAGATAGCTTGTGGGAGCCGACTACTAGATCCATGTCCTTCTTCTCCGTGAGAAAGACTCCGTGCGAGGCGCCTCTCTTCTTCCTTTCCTTTTATTTTTCTCCTCTTCTATTTTTCTTCTCTTCTCTCCCCTTTCCTCCTTGGCTAAAATTCACAAGGCTTAAGCCATGAGAGGGGCGGCTAGGGCTTGTTAAAACCCTCATAAAGAGAGATTGAGATAAAGATAGGGATAAAATAAAGCTCCCCTAACCCCCTAACCGAAATCCCTAGATAATAGGCATCCTTAGGGGGGCAGTTTTTATTAATGGAGAAAGGGAATCCCCTCTCCACTAATAGGCCAGCCACCTCATGGTGTGGGCCCCCACATGGCCGGTCACTTAATGGAGAGAAGAGTATTCCCTCTCTTTCCATTAATACGGTCGGCTACTATGTGGCTCGTACCAGTTAGTGACTAATCCCCGAGGGGGAGGTAATCCTTGTCAAGCTTGGATCCCTCCCTCCTCTATCACATGGTCCGATATCGCACATATCATATGAACATCCCATGTCGCATAACAACTTATACTTTGGCACGCTTTACAGCATTCCCACTTAAGCAACCCTAGTGGTGCCACTTGGGATTCCTAGTCCAACTAGGATTTCCCAAAGAATGGACTTTAGAAAGTCCGGTCAGGTAAACCTGACACAAATAAATCCTAATCCTCCCCATGCACTAGGACCGGTTGCTCATCTGTATGAATAATCTAGGAAAGAGAATCTATGGGAACCTCCATGACCTCGGCTCCAACAGAAGATGTGTGTGAACATCTCATGACCACACCATCCTCAGTTAGCCCTAGGTGACGACTGCACTCCGTGGTCCCTTGTATATTATGCAAGAACCCATCTCCATTGTGTTGCACTTAACCCCTCCTACTTTTAGTGTCCGTGAAACTATCCGGGATCAAAAGACTATCCCTCTCGATATAGTACACCCGCTTGAGTCTTAACTTTCCAAATCCTTGTGATCATCATCTTTACTTAGAATCATCTGGTCAGACTTGATGATCAGCCTTTCATGGAAATTACTCAAGGAGACACCTTGCTCCCCTCGGGGAGTGAGGAATTCCCAAGCATCCCTCCATTCCCCAATATCTAGTGCAGGCCATCCAACCTATCCATATTTAGGTCTGCGATAGACCGTACTATTTGGCAGATTAAAGTGACAAGTACCAAATCTAGAGTCTAGAGGACATTCCTGAGATTTAGGATTTAGTCAACCAGTAGAAGAGTAACCATAGTCTCAGCAACAGCTTTATTAGACTTGGTTTACTCTCTCAATTCTGTTCGGTGCACTCAACGCACACCAATATGTATGGTTTAAAGTCAACTACTCCGATGGTCGAGATAGATCATCTCTCCATTACGAGAAAACCAGAGTATTACAGTCTTTCAAATCGGGTGTCCAATTCGATTACTGACTATGAACCTTCTAAGATGTGTGAAAAAGGCGCACTCAAATTTCTTGTGTACTGATCTCATCAATACACTTAAGCCCCCTAGCACAACTCAGAGGACAAGTGGTAAGTAACAACTAAGTAAGGTATGAAAAGATGCGAGTATTTGGTATTGTCGAACATAAAGTCCCCCCCCCCCCCCCCCCCCCTTGTTAATTCCAGGGAAGCCCAAGTACAACTAGGTTTACTAGTTGCATGTGGGCTCCCACTATGTGCTCACTTGACCTTTAGGGTGTCTTAGTCATTTGTAGGTGATGTTGTGGGTGCAAAATTTGGCTAAGACATTCTGAAGTCCTGCTTGGGACCCACAACGACTACAGTAAGTCTCGCCAGCCTAGCCTAGGGCCTACAACAACTACAATGGGCCCGCTAGCCCTGCCTTGGGCCCACGACGACAGTGGGACCCCCCAGCCCTGCTTGGGGCCCACAACGACTACAGTGGGGCCCGCCAGCCTTGCATGGAGCCCACGATAACGACAACAGAGGCCACCAATCCTATCCAAGGCCAATGACAGCTACAGAAACCGCCCTGGAATCTAGATGTTTCCAAACCCCTATAAATAGCAGACTCGAAAATAATCCAGTATGGAATTCATTATTCCCATATCCAACTTTCAATTTCCAGAGCTCAAACATCGCTCTCTTCCATTTCCTTTGATTGCTAGTACAAGTGACTCTCGGCCTGTCGAGGTCACTTTACATTTCAGAGATAGTGGATTAAGGTTGTGCCTTACCGCACGAAGACATAGATTTTGGGTAAACTTCAATTCCACACACTGGCCTACTCAACTCTTTGTTCTATGTCATGCCAACATCCAAGCAATGAATCAAAGTCGAATTGATTGATTGTTGGGCGAGTCTTCGGACGGCACGAAGATCATCCCCCACAGATGTCATACGTGAAATCCATCATTCATATTCATAAGGGATTTTAGGGTTCTCACAATTTTTCCTCGCTAGACCAAGTGGGAGATTGTTGAATTTGATATGGTCTGCAGCATGCAAAACTTTGGCTTACTCATAATTAGTTGATAGTTTAATTAGGATTGCATATTGGTACATACCTAAATACGTTTTCTATTTACAGAACAAGCAGTCATGACAACGTAGTAATCCACATAAGCAGAAAAATATCCTAGACCTTCGACGAGATAGTTCAGAGGGCTCTGCAGATGGCTCGTACTACGAATCAAGAGCGAGTCTTTTCCTCTGAACAAGGAACTTGATAGTTCCTGTTCAGAGAAAGAGACCCGAGTAATTGTCCTCGTGTACTAACGATGTCGTTTTATTGGAGCCAAATAACCATTGAGTATTGTCATGTCAATTTAGGGTCAGTTTTATGAATCATTCTGCCTAAGGGACGCCCTAAATTTAGCAATTAGGGCTAATTACAAAAAACCTCCCTTAACCTATACAATTCATTTTATATTGTAACCTAGACAACAAGATGTTTTTGCACTGGGTCCCTCTCGAAAATGATGCATATAGAGAAAGTCCCTCTGTTGACTTGTCTCCCTTTTAAATAACAAGACTGTCCCTAATACTAAAATCACAAATGTTACTCTTCACTGTTGCAAAGAGTAACAATCTGCACTGTAGCAAATGTTACTCTTTATTATTGAAATTTTATTATTTGCTACAACAAAATCACAATAGCTTTTTTTTTCTTGTTTAAAAAATTTCTTATTTTTTTTGCTATAATGAAATCATAGTAGAAAATGTCACTCTCTGCTTAGTAAAATTTCGGTAATCAAAAGTAACATTTGCTATAGTGAAATCATGGTAGCAATTTTCCTTTGCACCCCTAATCATTTGGCCTACCCTGTGTTAGAGGTCGAACTTGGGCAGGTCTAGCCCAACTCGAACAATGGACAAATATGGGCAACGCTAGTTAAAAACTTGGACGGGTTTGGACAAAAAAAAAAAATCAACCTGATTTCAATTTGCACCGTCTTTTCCAACCAGAGGAACCAACGTAGGCGAGTATAGTGGCATACATGCTTGTAGGGTACTGTTGTTGATCCATCACCATATCCATTCCAAAATGTGGAGGTTTTAGAGAATTAGAGAGAGAGAGAGAAAGAGAGAGAGAGAGAGGTATTGGCTGATTTTATTTTTTATAGTGGTGACTATTGTTGGTTAATAGAATAATTTATTTTATTATTTTGGTTTTAAGAAATCAATTATTTCTATTTATTGCGATCAAATTAAACCCGTCCATCCCGACCAAACCATCCATCTTTTGGCAAATTGGGCAACCCGAGCAACCCAAGTAACTCAACATGGGCAAACACAGGTCGGGCTTCCACAGGTTCTGGTGATCCATGGGCAAAACGGGTTGAGCGGTGTAGGTCGTGTTGGGCATGGGCAGCCCCTTCAACCCGCCCAAGTCCCACCCCTACCCTGTGTTGAGTAAGTTGGACATGTAGATACCACCATACCAAAGGATTAACCACCTTGATCTAAAGGAATGCACTTAATACAAAAGATATCATCAGACGGCCGCCGGACCAGTTACACACAAAATCAGCTCACTGAGCTCTCTATATGCATATTTTAAACCTCTCTCTCTCTCTCTCTCTCTCTCTCTCTCTCTCTCTCTCTCTCTCTTCTCATCTGGACGGCAGAAACAAAAAACACAGTCAATGGTCTCATCACAACCAAATCTATACAGCATTATTCCGATACAGATAAAAAAAGAATCATCAATCAGCTAGTGTCACCCAAGATATTTAACTGGAACAAGAATCCTTGCTTGCTAATCAGCACTGCCAGCGTCTGTCTTCAGAACAAGTTGCCCGGATTCGTTCCTCGTGAAGAGCTTCTCCGCCAGCTCGTCCCAGTTGGTCCTCCTACCGGATTTCAACTCGCTTCGTGGGGTTGCTACATCCGGGACCTCACAAGGCGGCTTTGGGTTGCTCGAACAGGTTGCTTCGTCTGGTTTTGTGGAAGGTGAGGCTTCTGTACCTTCGGCGGACTCGTCTGTTGGCGGCGCCACAGCATGTGGCACATTCAATGTCACTGCTCTTTCCAGAGCATATCTGTGTTCCTTTTCAAATGTCTGTTTCCTCTCCATCTTTTGTTGTGCCGGAGGATTCTTCGCCTCAGCATTGTCCTTAATTCTCTGAGAAGAAAACCAACCATCCTCACAATTGTTACGCAACTTCAAATTATTACATTTGGACCAAAAATACATTGTGAACTCTCTCTCTCTCTCTCTCTCTCTCTCTCTCTCTCTCTCTCTCTCTCTCTCTCTCTCTCTCTCTCTCTCTCTCTCTCTCTCTCTCTCTCTCTCTCTCTCTCTCTCTCTCTCTCTCTCTCTCTCTCTCTCTCTCTCTCTCTCTCTCTCCACTTACCTCTAAAGCTTTTTGTGCTTCTCGTTCGATCCAAACAATCCCATGATCGGACGTGGCACTGCATGATAGCACGATATGTTCAAATCTTCCTTCAACTGGAATGGCAGTTCTCACCTCGGGAGGAAATCTTCCACATCTGAAAGTACAATATCATATAAAACAAGTGTATCAGTGGCTGAAGAACACAACAGTATTATGTTATCTCATGAACAATGGTATCAAGTTGAAGTATGACTTGAAAACATCTGCCGCTATCTTCGTTGTACTGCTATCCCAATTATGCTTCTACACAATTTTTTATTTATTTTTACATAAACCGAGTCAGCAATTGGAGAATAGTGGTCAATCAGATTCACCGAGTTAGCCAAAAGGAAAAATGTTGAAAACCGAAGAATTTACTAGCCCATCTCGGATAATGGAGTCCTTAGCCAACTCCTAGTATACTGTGGATGCCTTTTTCTTCCCAACTATAAAGATTTCCACTGTCGATGCTTCTTCACCACAAATCATACATACATCACGACATCTCACACAATGTTCAGATTCTACATACCGCTTCTTTATTGCTCATGTTCTCCGTATTCCTAAATCAGTAATGCATCTATACTGTCAATTAACTGGCATATCATTACTTCATTAGTTCAATCTCTCTTTTGCACACCTGTTTCTTGATCTGTTCTTTTGATCTTATTATTCGTAAGCAATTGCAACAGAGTCGTTAGAATTTATCACATGCATCACAAGGCCCAAGCACATCAGTTAATGAATAATTTGCCTAATGGTTCATACTCAGTTGTCTAAAGTCAATTGAAGTCTTCTCTTCTGGCTCAGTCCAGAGCACTTATTCACTGAACCTTTGTTCCTTTTGAATGGGCCTCGCCTCAGCTTTTTTTGCCCTCATGGACATTAATAAATGGGTGGAGAGAGCAAGTGCTGTTACATCCTTGAGGTTGCTCGATCTCTCCCCTCTGCTTCCGTTCTTAACCAGTTTATACCACCTGTTTTGACCACTACACAGTTTGTCTATATTATCTCGCATTTCTCCATTTGGATGAATAAACCCTGATAACCAACTTACTACCTCCTTCAGTCGCTAGTGGTACCTTTATTTATTTTTAGACCCCGCACCAAACAGCCAAGCTTACTAGTGATACTGTAAATTTGAAGACCTAACAGTAAATTTTAGTATTTTTCAACAATAAAACCCACAATATTACATGGCTCAGAATATTGGCCCTTAAAATAGCACAAGCTCATTAGTTGAGGGTGGCAAAGCTGACGATTTTGAGGTGGATGGCGGCTAAACTAGGAGGGATAGCATAAGAAATGGGTGTACTGGAGGAAATGTTGCAGTGGAAGTGTTGTAGTGGCACTAATTGAGGACATAATAATGGAGGACACATTAAGATGGCATGGGCATGTACAGATAGAGTAGAGGTAGCCCGTATAAGGAGAGGGTCTTGGATGTCTGTGAAAGGTTCAAGGAGGAGGGGAAGATCCAAAATAACATTAATGAAAATTGTTAGAAAAGATATGGAAAAACTTTCATGAACAATAGATATAACCCTTCACAGAAATGAACATCGAATGCTTCAATTGATGGGTCATTGCTCGATGGTTATAGTTATGGTTATGGATCACAAAGATATGGTGATGGAGCTTATGTTGTTAGTTCTGGTGATATGTCAAGGGTGATAAACTCTTCAGTCACTTTGGATCATCACTTTGGAAAGAAACTAGAAGTCGTTGGATGAATGTTTCCCAACAATCTCCAGATATGAGTTGTAGAAATCGGTGGAACATGTGCTCGATCTTGTTCACTAAAGGTGGAAGAAGAGGTCGTTGGTCGATCAAAGGAAATTGGACAATTGGATCTTCGTTAGCTACATCATCAACTGTCGGATCTGAATGCGTAACCAACTCGCCTACAACTTGTGACTCCATGATGGGACCGTTGATGGGCTCATCTACATTGGTTAGGAGCTTAGCGGAAAAGTCCTCTAATGAATCTTCTTCATGTCATATCATGCTCCTTGTCGACCATCGAATCTTCATTTGGTAGAGTTTTAGTAATTTGTTTCCACTTTGGTACGATCAGGTAATTTCAATAAACCATACTAGAGTTCCTTGATGCATAAGATCAACCAACCAAGGTTCGACCCTACTGTGGCGTCCTTGAAGGTGATCCTCTTCGGTCAATGTTGTCGATCACTGAATAGATTAAACAACCTATAGATGCTTTGATACCACTCTTGCGTAAATAAACTTCCCAGACTAATTTCCTAACTGATTGAAAATTAGATAAGATCGAATGGGCCCAACTAAATGATTAGAAGTTAGATAAGATGGCATTTTCTACATAACTAAAAGTTAGAGCAGGTAACGCTTGAATCACCAGTACAAATGATAGAAAGAGAAGAAAATAAGAAGACAAGACCAAAACCAAATCTTATTCATCCATAACATAATTTTACACCATTCAAACCTAACCAAAATCTAGATCTTTGATTAAACCAAATCATCTTGCCAGTAAAACCAAAGGTATGATTGAAAATTAGAAAAATAAAATCTACATCCAAATCCCTCGTTAGCACTTCTAGGCCATGATAACTTGGTCAAAACGAGTTTGTTTGGTGTCTCTAATGCATGCAAATGATGAAATTCATCTAGGCATAATATATGGCTAAAATGAACTATCAAATCTTATATTATGGCTACAGAAAGTTGTCTGTTATAGGGATGTTATCAAAACATGTTTACGTCCTATTTAAGTTTAACGTCTTGTGCCAATTTCATGGTTTGAGGGTTTGTCCAAACCCGAACCTGTTCGCCTGAACTACTTCCGGATTTTGGCCGATTCAAACCTCTGAATCGTGTTAAACTTAGTTTGAATGAAATATATGTAGTTAGTGGTTATTCATGATCAATATATCACAAGATTTCGACCTAAACGATTGGTCGAATCGGGTAAATCGTACACTACTTTCTAATTTATTTTTCTGATTTTTTAAATATTAATAGTTGAAAGCTTGAAACAGTTGAACCTTAACCCAAACCCAAACCAGTTCATTATTTGGCCAGTCCGAACCAGAATTCTCAAACCTTGAATTTACGTGTAAGTTTTATGTGATTAAACTCACTTATGGATAATTATGTTGGGCTAATATTCCTTTTAGCATGTATATATGCATGTATGGACGTGTTTCTAAGGCACTCAAGCACTTAAATTTTCCAAATGGATGTTCCTTGCTTCCGAAGACATATAAGAGAGGCATGCAGGAGAAAAATAAATACTAATCATGATCTTATTAGGGAAACATGTATATACCAGGGATCAAGGTACAAAATCTCGAAATATTTCGCAAAATATCGCGAAATATATCGGTTTTCTCAAACCTCGGCACGAAATGCCTATTGTGATATCGAACGAAATGAAATCACGATAATATCGCGATATATCGCGATATTTCGCATGATATATTTGTTGGCACAAAATATCGCGATATTTCGTGAAAATTTCGAGATATTTCGGGATTTTGGCAGTGAAATCTTGGGACTGACTGGTTATAAAAGGGGACTGGGGGGGTTTCGTTCTCAGAAGCTTATTTACAATAATAACACTTAAGTAAATGTCGTCTTACTTAATTTTTATTTTCTCTATTTACTTTAAGTTATTATATGTAAATAAGCAAATACCCCCCCATTTGATTTCAATAAAAATATCAAAAAAATCAAAAACCAAGTGAATCAAAAAGTATGCTTTCAATTTTAGTAGGAGAAAACAGTTTTTTCGGGTTTTCATAAAATTTGTATGTTGAGAAAAGTGGTTAAATCAACTCATTTTTAGCTCAAAAAATTCCACAAGATGTAAAGCTACAAGTACATCTAGAAAACCATGGTCCGTCAAAATTTTTTTTGAATGTATAAAAACTTTTCTTTATAAAAAATCATTTTTTCAGAATTAGTAAAAAACAGTGTTTTGCATTTCAGCATAATTTTTGCACGATTTCAAACTTGCACAACTTTTTTGTTTTAAGTTCATTTTCAAAATCGTTTGAAGCATTATTTTAACAATCAACTAATCTTTATTTTGGAAACATTTTTATCCACAAAAAAGATTAAAAATTATTTTAAAAACATAGATCAAAACAGGACCAAACAAGACTGCACAAGACTCACAGACTCAAATGCAGAATACATGCTTTGTGATGCTCTACACCCGTAGATAGGGTATAAATATTATCCGAGTGTTCCAAATTGTGTATATATACTTGGTTTATCACTATGCAGAGATTCATTGAAAAATTCCATTAAAAAATCAATATTTCCACCATTTCTATAAATTCACAATATTCCACTGTCGAAATATTTCCACGAAATATTTCCATATCCAGAGGGGTCGAAATATTGACCGAAATAAAAATTTTGAACCTTGCCAGGGATACACCGATACTTCAAAATAGGTGTCGTACCCATATCAGATACCCTGATACTCCGATACGGCCCGATACGGCGGGATACGTATCTGATACGGCTAGAAAGTATCGGGGTTTAAAAAAACAAAAAAAAAAGATCCGATATGTTAGGGATACGAGACTGATACGCCGGGGATACGGGACCGATACGTCAGAGATACGGGGCCGATACGCCTGGATGCGTATGGATGGTAATGTAATCCAAAATCCAAAAATCCGACCCGAACCTGACCGAAACTTCGGATATGGGTCTAAATTCTATACGTGACCATTTGCTTAATGATATCATTTATATGTTTTGTTTTTTATATGTTTTGTTTTTTGGATGATGCATGTGACACTAACTTTGTATTTTGTAATGGATGATGAGTTAGCGTTAGCGTTACTTTTTTTGTAATGGATGAATGTGACACTTGCTTTGTATGTTTTGGTTGTATTGAATGTAAATCATGTAATGAATGATGAGCATGGTCATATTTAATTTTCAAACTATTCATATTCTACTATAAAATATTATATTTAATTATTAATATTATATATATATATATATATATATAATTACAAACGTATCCCTGTTGTACCGCGTATCCTAGCTTTTCAAAAATCCACGTATCGCCGTATTCGTATCCTCGTATCCGTATCCTTATCGGTGCTTTCTAGGTATATATATACACATTAGGTGTGTCACCTACAACTCTACAAGTGAGAATACCACACAATACAATATAACACTACATGTGCAATATATGCAAATTGAATTGTCTCAACCCCCCCCAAACTCAAGGTGGGTCACCTACTGAGAGTTGAGTAAGAATGAGAAATGCTAGAGAGCATGGGAATTAAACTCTTATTTGAAGGGTGGGAGCTAGTTGTTTCTTTAGAACAAAATCAGGGAGTAGAGTAGCCCTATAAGGCTAGTAGATCAAAGGCAACCATTTTGCATATGTATCCTCCAGCTAAGAGGGTCTAAAAATTCTGATGGGGTACGACACAGGGATGAAAATATGAAATAGTGAAGTTTTAGGTAATAAAATTGGGGTAATTATTCTTGGCTCTTGTGGGGGAAAATCTTCGTGCCGACCCGAAGACTTTCGCAGCACCAGTCAATTGGAGTTGAAATAGACGTTGAGGATCGTTGGTCGATCTGTTGATTGAAGTTGAAGTCTTTCGCAGTATACAGGCAAAGAGAGATGCAATCAGAGAAGCACTCAGAGAGAATTGACACGAGAGATGTGATCTCGGAGTTCAGCCGAAGCCTACGTCTCCGTGCTATAGGGAGCAACCCGAATTCACTAACACTTGTTTCGAAGTGACCTCGACAGGCCGAGTGTCACTGAAGTTTCTTCGACTTGTTCAAAGACAAGAAGAAGATCAAGGTGAGGTAGAGGGTTAGAGGAGATAGAGGTTTCTGAGACAGATATCAGATGATGGCACTGATCTGTTTTCAGAGCTCTGGTTTGAGTTCTGGAGTTTCAGGTTTTGAAAGTCCGATCCATTTTACATTCGAAGGCTCTGCTATTTATAGGATTCTCTGGGAGGAATTCCAGGGTACATGGCGGTTTCTGCTGTCGTATCTGGGGATCCTCCAGGTAAAGCTGGTGGGCTCCGCTGCCGTCTTAGGGGGCCCACCAGGCAGGGCCGGTGGGTCCCGCTGTAGTCTTCGGGGGCCCACCAGGCAGGGCCGGTGGGTCCCGCTGTAGTCTCCGGGGGCCCACCAGGCAGGGCCGGTGGGTCCCGCTGTAGTCTCCGGGGGCCCACCAGGCAGGGCCGGTGGGTCCCGCTGTAGTCTCCGGGGGCCCACCAGGTAGGGCCGGTGGGTCCCGCTGTAGTCTCCGGGGGCCCACCAGGCAGGGCCGGTGGGTCCCGCTGTGGTCTTCGGGGGCCCACCAGGCAGGGCCGGTGGGTCCCGCTGTTTGCAGACTTCTTGCCAAAATTTGCACCCACAGTTACCCCCTCCAAGTTAGCTAGAGTTCGCTCTGGCTGGCTTGGATTTGGTGCAAATCATAAAATCCCCTGTCGAAGAAGGCACAAAGAAGCTTGCCGAGTGTTAGCGCAAAAAAGATCGGCCGGTCAATTTTGACCGATCGGTCAATTTTGACCGAACGGTCAATTTCGACCGATCGGTCAATTTCGACCGAACGGTCAATTTCGACCGATCGGTCAATTTTGACCGAACGGTCAATTTCGACCGATCGGTCAATTTTGACCGAACGGTCAATTTCGACCGGTCAAGGATTGAGTGATCGGTCAAAAAACATGGTTTTTTGACCGATCCAGTGGAAATTTGGCCGTTCGGTTGATTTTGACCGATCGGTCAAATTTGACCGATCGATCAAATTCAACCGGTCAAGAATTGAGTGATCGGTCAAAAAACATGGTTTTTTGACCGATCCAGTAGAAAATCGACCGTTCGGTTGATTTTGACCGATCGGTCAATTTTGACTGATCGGTCAAATTTGACCGATCGGTTAAATTTGACCGAACGGTCAATTTCAACCGGTCAAGGATTGAGTGATCGGTCAAAAAACATGGTTTTTTGACCGATCCAGTAGAAAATCGACCGTTCGGTTGATTTTGACCGATCGGTCAATTTTGACCGATCGGTCAAATTTGACCGATCGGTTAAATTTGACTGAACGGTCAATTTCAACCGGTCAAGGATTGAGTGATCGGTCAAAAAACATGGTTTTTTGACCGATCCAGTAGAAAATCGACCGATCGGTTGATTTTGGCCGAACGGTCATATTTGACCGTTCGGCTAAAATCAGCCGGTCAAGGTTTGGGTGATTTGGCAAAAAACCTCAGTTTTTTGCCGGATCTAGTAAAAAATCGACCGATCGGTTGATTTTGGCCGAACGGTCATATTTGACCGTTCGGCTAAAATCAGCCGGTCAAGGTTTGGGTGATCGGCAAAAAACCTTCGTTTTTCGCCGGATCTAGTAGAAAATCGATCGATCGGTTGATTTTGGCCGAACGGTCATATTTGACCGTTCGGCTAAAATCAGCCGGTCAAGGTTTGGGTGATCGGCAAAAAACCTCAGTTTTTTGCCGGATCTAGTAGAAAATCGACCGATCGGTTGATTTTGGCCGAACGGTCATATTTGACCGTTCGGCTAAAATTAGCCGGTCAAGGTTTGGGTGATCGGCAAAAAACCTCAGTTTTTTGCCGGATCTAGTAGAAAATCGATCGATCGGTTGATTTTGGCCGAACGGTCATATTTGACCGTTCGGCTAAAATCAGCCGGTTAAGGTTTGGGTGATCGGCAAAAAACCTCAGTTTTTTGCCAGATCTAGTAGAAAATCGACCGATCGGTTGATTTTGGCCGAACGGTCATATTTGACCGTTCGGCTAAAATCAGCCGGTCAAGGTTTGGGTGATCAGCAAAAAACCTCAGTTTTTTGCCGGATCTAGTAGAAAATCGACCGATCGGTTGATTTTGGCCGAACGGTCATATTTGGCCGTTCGGCTAAAATCAGCCGGTCAAGGTTTGGGTCTTGAACCTGTACTTTTGAAGAAGTGGCATAGTTTGTTCTGCTCCTTTGATTTTTGGCAGTCTTGAATATCGATGGTGTTTGATTTTCTCTGCTTTTGAATCTTGTGTTTGCCGGAATGTGGCTTTGAACCGGTGGTCCGGTTTACTTAGACCGGTGGCTTGCTTGAATCGTTGGTTTATGTGGACCGATGGGTCTGACGCTTCGTCTGGTCCGACTGTTCGCCTGATTTAGCGCTTGCTACGGATGGATGCCACGTGTACCTGCAAAAACACGCGATTTGATATGGTGAAGACACGTGTCTTCTCGATTCGTGCACCGTTTTTACCCTGGGTATATAAGTCTTTCTCGCTGTCATTCTCGCCTCACGCTTTCAGAATTTTTCGTAGTCCAGACTCTCTGCTTTTCCATCTCTCGTTCTTCATCTCTTTCGATCAGTCAAATGGCGTCTTCGAGCAGTTCGAAGAAGAGTGCGGTTCCTTCCAAGAGGAAGGGCAAGGAAGTTGTCGAGGCTTCTTCTGTTCCGAAGGGCCGAGGCAAAGGCAGGGCAGAATTGATCGAGCTTGGCCAACTGGGCAAGAGGCACCAAGGAGTGGGATTCGCTTCTGCACCGTCAAGGCCAGAGCAGATCCCCAAGGCAAAGTTTGTCCTCTGCCCGCAGCTACCTTTGGAGGCGGAGATGGAGTTTGGGTACAACATCGGCAGCAGACTTACAGATGTCAAGAGGGAGAAGCTGCATGAGTTGCTGTCATTTTTCACAGAAGGAAAGGCTCGACCAGCGCTCCCTGGAGTTTTATCCGCCTTTGGCGTTGATAGGCGGACAATCTTTGTCTCGTGGGCGAGCAAGGAGCAAGTGATGGGAACCATCGTCACGATCGGCCAGCTCAACTGTGGACTGCGCCTTCCGCTGCCGCCTTTCGCCGCGAGGTTGCTGAACGCCTCCGGTCTCTGTCCCGGGCAGGTCACTGGGAACTCCTGGAGGATCATCTACGCTTTCTGTCGCGTAGAGTCGGACTTTCAGAAGGAGCTAAGGGAATGCTACTCCAGCCTCCCTGAAGGTGAAGAAGCCCGAATCGAGCTGGGGTATTTCTTCTATCACTACCGATGGGCCTGGAGGAAAGACAGCCCATTCTACTATCTGACGGGTGTGTCTGCTCTTCGGCCGATCGCTGACACTATCGGTTCTGATAAGCTCTACACTGACTGGCCGTTGTCGGTGTCTGGTGCCTGGACCCCGATGTCTGTTCCTGAGGTTCCCCGATACAAAGTGCATGAAGAGATTGATATGTACTGCACAGGAGGAGCTCTCTCTTGGCCTCCAGAGCGAGTAGGGGTCCTTGACAACCTCTTCTTGGAGTTGACATGTGGGACTAGATCGTGGAAGCAATTTTCGAATTGCCCAGTCCGACATGGCAAGGCCAACCTCCTCCACCGATCGAAGCTTCGTTATGAAGATAATGAGGTCATCTACTCCGATTACAAGGAGGACCCTCAGTCTGGAAAAATTGTTAGAAGGCTTCGATTCGAGAAGAAGGCTTATGGAGCCAGGCGCGCACTTCCTTCAGAGGAGAAATTGGTGATACCTCGCCAAGGCCCAGCAAAGAAAAAGAGGAAAATCCCCATCAAACAGGAGGAGGATGAGGAGAAAAAGAAAGATGAAGATGAAGAAGAGGAGGTAGAGAGGGAGGAGGAGGGCGGAGATGAGGATGTTGAGGGCACAGGCAGTGACGAGGAAGAAGATGGTGAAGATGAGGATGATGAAGATGGGGGTGGTGAGGAAGAGATTCCTCCCACCCCCACTGATGGTGGTCAAGGACATGGGGGTGGCGAGGAAGAAATTCCTCCCACCCCCACTGGTGGTGGTCAAGGACATGGGGGTGGCGAGGAAGAAATTCCTCCCACCCACACTGGTGGTGCTGACGAGGAATTGCAGCCTATCCTCATAGACAAGGGTAAGGCTCGCAAGATGGAGGGAGTTATGGACGCAACGGGCGATGGCTCCAAAGTGATTCCTACTTATCACTTTGGGGAATTGAAAAAGAACCCGCTGCGCTTCAAGATTAGGATATCGGGGAGTGGTGGGGTTGGAAGCAACCCTACACCTCTCGATCAAATACCTCCCGAGGTTCCCCGTCTCGAAGGGGCGACAATAAGTGGGGGTGTGGAGGTTGAACAACCCCCACCCCCTTCGCGATCTCTGGCGGAGGAAGTTGCTGCTATGGTGGCAGGGCTCACCTCCTCGAGTGGGCAAGAAGACGAAGGGGGAGCATCACCTCCTCGAGATGTTCCCTCTCCTGCTCACTTGGAGAGAGGAAGCCGGGTGGGTGATGCTACTCCTCATCCTTTGCCAGAGCCAACCCCCAGCAAGGAGAAATCGACCCCCAAGGGTAAGAGCTCCGACAGTGGGAAGGGAAAGGCTCCCCAAGTCGAGGCTTCAGGTATCTGTACTAACCTGTTTTGATTGACTTCCTTGTCTTTGAAGCTTGAAAATATACTAACACTTAGAATTGCTGCATGGATTGTAGGTACACCTGCTGGCCCGGCTAAGAAGAAGATAAGGAGTTTGGGTGATGTTGACATCAATCATCCCACTAACGCGATCCGGAAGCTTTGCAATCTTCCGGATGCTACTTTTGAAGAAGCCTTCGATCGGCTTGAAATAGTGGTATGTGCATATGCTTTGATCTATTGTTCGAATTGTATCTTCAGAATAATTCTAACTTTTTGTCCATTTGCAGAACTCAGCCTGTTTGAGAATCGCAAGCAAGCTTTCCAGGAAGGCAGGAGAACGGGAGGCCGCATCCGAGGTAACCCGTTTGACGGCCGAACTGAAGGCTGTGAGCGAGGAGAGAGATAGGCTGAGGGAACTCCTGTCTTCGAAGAAAACCTCTCTCAAGGCCAAGATTGAGGATCTTCGCAAGGGGAAGTTAGAGATCAAGGGGCTGCAGGATCGTTGTAAGGCGCAGAGTCACGAGCTTGAATCCTTGAAGAATCGACTCTCCAAGGTTGAGGACGTGTCCTGCGGTCGCACCAACGAGATCAAGGAGCTGAAAGAACGACTTGCTACTCAACATGCTGCTTTTACTGCCAGGGAAGAGACTTCCAAGAAGGCACTGGAGCATGCATTGTCTGAATGCAAGAGTTACAAAGAAACGGCCGAGAAAGCGGCAGAGGCACTCAGGGCACATGTCAGCAGTGTCCGATCTTCTAAAGCTTCGGTTGCGAGCAAGCCTCGTGGCGAATCTGAAGGAGAAAAGTCGCGAGCTCCGAGCGTAGCCAAGCCCTGATGTATTTCTACCTTTTCTTTGTTGTTTACACTTGTAAACTCTTGACATGTAGCAGCTCATCATTGTATTTGACAAATTTTGATAATCGAAAGATCATTTTGGTGTTTGAAAATTGAATCTCTTGAGTTGAATGTCTTTGAATGTCATGTTCTGGATAGCATTAGCGTAGATACAATCTTTCGAATGTAAGGGGCCGAGTCGCAACTCGATTACCCAAACTTAAAACTTGAATATTGAATTGGAATTCGTGTAACACTTGTATATGAGGGGTTGAGTCGCAACTCAAGTACCCAAACATGTTAAACGATATCGAAATTGATTGAAATTGAATATTGAAATTTGAAAGTCAGTTTAACATTTGCCAGTAAGGGGTTGAGTCGCAACTCTAACACCCAAACTTGTTAAAAAGACTTGGTAACTTGAATATTGTCAGTTTTTAACATTTGCTAGTAAGGGGTTGAGTCGCAACTCTAACACCCAAACTTGTTAAAAGACCTGGTAATTTGAATATGGATAACTTGAAACTGCTTCAGAACTTGAATTGAAAAGCTGAACACTGGCACATTTGAATACTTGAAAGAGATCTTTATTTATCACAGAATTTACATCATGGATAGAACATCTTGAGGTGCCTAGAATTCCAAGCTCGAGGCAATCTATCTCCTTCTGGTGTGATCAGTCTGTAAGAACCTTTGCCTCCTACTGATTCAACGATATATGGACATTCCCAGTTGGGAGCAAGCTTCCCACTGCTATGTTCTTTAGTGTTGTAAAAAACTGCTCTGAGAACTAGGCTGCCCACTGGGAATTGTCTCTTATAGACTTTCTCATCGTAGGCTCTTTTGATCTTCTGCTGGTACTTGGCCACACGAAGGGATGCTTGATCTCGTAGTTCTTCTGAGAAGTCTAGATCATTGATTCGTAGTTCTTCGTTGATTCCTTCTTCAACTGCTTTGGTCTTCAAAGTACTTGATATATTTTCTGTTGGGAGTACTGCTTCCGATCCATATGTTAGACGAAAGGGTGAGAACCCTGTTGATCTTCGCGGAGTTGTGCGATACCCCCAAAGAACTTCAGGTAGGACTTGCTCCCACAATCCTTTCTTGTCGTTGAGTTTCTTTTTGAGTATACCAAGAATAGCTCTATTTGAGGCTTCAGCTTGACCATTGCATTGAGGATATCTTGGAGTTGAATATAATAGCTTGATACCGTTGTTCAAACAGAACTCTCGGAATTTGCCGGAATCAAATTGAGCTCCATTGTCAGCAATAAGAACTTGAGGTGTACCGAACCTTGAGAAGATGTTATGCCGAACGAATTTGATCACTTCGTCGTCAGTTTCTCGGAAGAGGGGCACAGCTTCAACCCATTTGGTAAAGTAATCAGTGGCCAGCAGTAAATACTTCTTCTTGCTCGGAGTTGGAGGGAAAGGACCCAAGAAATCTAACCCCCATTGATGGAAAGGCCAGGGGCTTGATAGTTGGTGAAGCTCATCTGCAGGGAGATGGATAGCTCGAGCGTGTCGTTGGCATGGCTCGCATCTTTGAACAACTTGTCGAGCATCTTTTGCCATTGTAGGCCAGTAGTAACCTTGTAGCTTCGTCTTGGCTTCAAGAGATCTTCCTCCCGAATGATTTCCACAAGCTCCAGAGTGGATATCAACCAGGATTGCCTTTGCTTGCTCTGGGCCAAGGCATTTGAGCAATATCCCATTGTGGGATTTGAAATATAAATCTTCTCCTTGCAGAATGTAGCATGGGAGCTTCCTTTGAAGTTTTCGAGCTTGATTTGAATCTTCCGGTATTTTGCCATGCTCGAAGAAGTCGAAAATTGATCGTCTCCAGTCTTCAAGCTCACTCGTAGTAGTGAGGATCGATGTCAGTTGATCTCCACCCCCAGATCCTTTTGTAGTAGCAAGGATCTGTTGATCGGGGATGGTCTTGGGCACTTCTTGATAATCGATCTGTATTTGCCTTCCTCCGAGCGAGTCTCCGAGGACAGAGGCAGCATTAGCTAAAGCATCTGCTTCACGATTCTCTGCTCTCGGAATTTGAACGAACTCAGTCATGGTAAAACGTTGTTGAAGACATCGTACTAAGGCTAAATAGAGTTGCATTCTTTCTTCACGAGCTGTGTACTCTCCATTGATTTGTCTTATGATCAACTGGGAGTCGCTGTAGATGATGATTCGATTTACCCCCAGGGATTCCGCCATTTCGAGTCCGGAAATAAGTGCTTCGTATTCGGCTTCGTTGTTGGTGGCGTTGAACCCTAGGAGAGTGGCCTTCTGTAGATGATCAAGTTCGGGGGATACTAAGACTATCCCAGTTCCCGAACCGATCGAACTTGAAGCTCCATCAGTATAAAGCTTCCATGGAGGAGTTGCAGCAATAGCTTCGAGACTTGGATCAATTTTTGTTGCAAGGTTGATCGGAGTATTGTCCTCATCTTCTAAGCGCATGTCGACATCTTCTTCCCAAGTGATGGGGTCTTCAACTGGAAAGTCAGCTAGAAAATCAGCAACAGCTTGACCTTTGATAGAAGTGCGAGATTCGAACTGAATCCCCAGAGCACTCATTTCGATCACCCATTTGGTCATTCGACCAGCTCGACCAGCTTTGTTGACGATATCTTTGATCGAATGTTCTGAAATAACAGTGATCTGGTGGGAGACGAAGTAAGGTTGAAGACGACGCGATGCAGTGAGCAACGCCAGGATGACCTTCTCAGTTTTTGAGTAACGAGTTTCAGCTGGAAGGAGAGTATGGCTGATATAGTAGACTGGATGCTCGACGCCTTCTCTTCTACTGACTAGAACTGCGCTGATTGCTTGATCGGTCACGGCGAGATAAAGCCACAGGTCTTCTTTTGGAAGTGGAGCCGTCAGGATAGGAGCTTGCACCAGATATTTCTTGATGCTTTGAAATGCTTCTTCACAGATCGGACTCCAGCCGGAGGTGTCTGCCTTTCGTAGTTTGTCGAAGAGAGGCTTACACTTGTCGGAAGACTTTGAGATGAACCGATTGAGGGCAGCAAGTCTTCCAGTGAAGCGCTGCACTTCCTTTCGATTGGTAGGTGATGGCATGTCGAGGATAGCTCGAATTTGGTCGGGATTAGCTTCGATACCCCTCCTGGTCACAAGGTGACCCAGAAATTTGCCCGATTGAACTCCGAAAGCGCACTTGGCTGGATTGAGCTTCATACGATATTTTCGAAGAACTTGAAAGGTTTCCGCCAGATCGGAGAGATGCTTGCTCCGAACGGAACTCTTGGTAAGGAGATCATCGACATATACTTCGACGTTGCGACCGATCTGATTTTCGAACATCTTGGTGACTAGCCTTTGATAGGTAGATCCAGCATTTTTGAGGCCGAACGGCATTACATTGTAGCAGTAGAGACCTCGGCTAGTCACGAAGCAAGTCTTCTCTTGATCGTCTGGATGAAGCGGAATTTGATTGTATCCAGAATACCCATCCATGAAAGACAATAGCTCGTGGCCAGCAGTGGCATCGACGAGTCTATCGATCCTTGGCATGGGAAATGGGTCTTTGGGGCAAGCCTTGTTGAGGTTGGTGAAGTCGATGCAGACTCTGACTTTCCCATTCTTCTTCGGAACAGCAACAATATTAGAGATCCAAGTAGGATACTCTACTTCACGGATGAAGCCTGCTGCGAGTAGCTTAGTGATTTCTTCTTGAACAGCAACTTGTAGCTCTGGTCGGATGGTGCGTGGCTTCTGCTTGACAGGCTTTACCTCTTCTTTGATTGCAAGTCGGTGACAAGCGTCATCTGGATTGATGCCAGGCATGTCTTCGAAACACCAAGCGAAGACGTCGATGTTGGACTTGAGGAAGGATACCATGTCTTGCGCTTCTGCGTCGCTAAGACCGGTACCAATGAAAGTTTGTCGAGGTTGATCTCAGCTGCTTATGTTGATTGGGATGATTTCTTCTATTGAAGGTGATGCTTCCCATTCGATTGGTGGAGATTCGGTCAGCGGAATCTCCTTTGATTGCTATTTGGAAGAGGGACCAGCTTCATCTCGCTGCCGCTTTGGAGGAGCAATGTTGATCTTTCGATCTGTCTTAGCCGCAGCAGCCTCACAAGACCTTCCAGATTGCTGATCACCTCGAATGCAGACGATGCCTTCTCCAGTTGCAAACTTGAGTAGTTGATGATAAGAAGAGGAGATGGCATTGATCTGATGGAGGAATGGTCGCCCGAGGATGGCGTTGTAACTGGAGACCCCTTCGACAATGGCAAACCTCACCGAGACTCGAGTCTCTCGGCTGAGGTCCAGAGTGAATCTCGATTCGCCCACCGTGATGCTTTGTTCGCCGTTGAAGCCAGTGATCACGGTCGGGACGACGTCGAGACTTTGATATTTATGTCCCAGACGTTTGAAGCAGTCTGAGAACATAATATCGATAGAACTCCCGGTGTCGACGAGGATCCGATTGACGGTGCTTCCGTTGATGATGAGTTTCAAGACCAGAGGGTCTCGATGGGGAGTATGAACTCCTTGAAGATCGGTGTCGTTGAAGACGATGGACGGCCAAGCAAGACCTTCGATGGCTTCTCGATCCAGGTATCTTCTTTATTTGCAGTAGATCGAACATGGAAGATGCGCCGAATTTGCCGATCGACTTCTTTCCCGGTCATTGCTTGGTTGTGCAATGATCCATGAATGCCAAAGATATTGGCATTCACGGTGAGAGATGATGGGTTGGAAGAGATTTGACGTATCCAACACACTTCTTTCCCCTTTGCAGAGGTTCGACGTTGATCGTGCCCGTTGTTGACGAATTCTTGAAGATGGCCCTCTCGCAGCAAGTCTTCAAGATGGAACTTCAACCGATAGCATCGGTCGGTAGGGTGGCCGTGACTTCGATGGAATTCGCAGTAGACTGTTTTGTCTGCTGTGAATTTGGAGTTTGGCTGAAGAGGATTGGGCCTTCGAAGGAATTCCTCGTGTTGAATGCGGTCGAGTATTTGTTCGACCGGTATATTCCACTCGGTGAAAGTGGTCTTTGTTGGAGATCGACGCCCATCATTCTTTGGTCGTTTGTTGGTTGGAGGGGCTGCTGCCTCAGCGTTGTGAGCCTTGGCAGCATACTTGGGAGCTTCTCTCTCCGCAGGCCTTCGTTTTGTTTCTCGCCCTTTTCGAGCGACTTGATCGTCTTCGACCTCGATCTCTCTCTGGATTCGATCGAACATAGCACCCAGAGAAGGAGGGGGATTGCGGATGAAGTCGTTGTAGATGTGTAGATCGAAGCGGAGAGCGTTCTGGAAAGCCAACATGATGGCTTCATCATCCAGATGCCTTCCAGAGAGGGCAGCATGCTCGTTGCGAAACCTCCTAGTGAAACTTCGGAGAGTCTCGTCAGCACCCATCCTTAGCCGATAGAGAGAGTCGAGCTTCTTCTCGGGCTTCAGATTGAGCTGATAATGTTGCACAAAGAGTTTAGCCAAAACATCGAACTGGGTAATGGACCCAGCTCGGAGATTATGATACCAGTCGAGCGACGGCTCATCGAGACTTCCTGCGAAGGTGCGGCAGAGCACGTTGTTTTCTGCTTCGTGTGGCGTTAGAGCTTGCTTGAATGCGAGGATGTGGAGAGTAGGGTCTCCTCGTATGCAGTTGAATTTGGGGAGGATATGAGTTCTCCATCCCCTTGGAAATGTTGACTCGAAGAGGCTTCGATGTAGAGGCCCGGCAGAGGAATATCCATCCCTACGACCATGTCCTCGACCTAGAGATGGGTCAAGAGGCAAGATCGCAAGGTCTTGCTCAGGCACTGAAGTATTGGTCGGTTGAAGTCTATGTCGGAGGTCCGATCCAAGCCCATGTTGAAGTGGAATGGAAGGAGAGACTCTACTCTTTGAAGGAGCGCCTTTCATTTGGTGCTTCCTTGGTATATTGAGCTTTGAAGGTGCCCTCTTGTCGCAGTTGCGGCCAGAAGACGATTGGGAAGACTCATCGTCAAGGCGATCCCACACACTCTGCTTCCAGGGGGCAGCAGAGGGAGTTGGGTTGCGTCGGATCCTCTCGAGGGCAGCAGTGCCCATTGACCTCCGTTGTTCGGAGTGAATTGAATGTCGAGGAAGATCGACCCTCTCATTTGTAGAGGGGTTAGGAAGAGCAATCCCAGCCTCAGAAGCTGCCTTCTTAAGAGCGTCCCTCTCGGCGGTGAGGGTGGCGTTTTGCTTCGCCAATTGGAGTAGCTGGAAGTCGACCGCAGAGATTTGGTAAGTTGATGGAGGGTCTTCAGCAGGAGCTGGTGTTGTTTGCCCAATCGACTGTCGCGCGGGGTGGGCGATAGGTCGATCGACAGATCTGCCACTCCCTGAGCGAACCCCCATCTCAGGAACAGCAAGGGGCTGTCCGAAGTTGAGCCTTTGACTCATTGAACGAGTCTCAGGACGAGCTTGTTGTTGAGTGTTACTTCCTCCTGGTTGACCCTGGTGTTTTGTCCTCGCCATTCAGAGAGCGAAGGGTGCAACGAGAATGCCGACGTTCGATCAGTGGTCTGATCAACCGAGGAGGCGAGGAAGTTTGGCTATCAAGATTGGTTGTATGCTCAACCGATCGAGTAGTAGCGGAGAGCTGGACTTTTTGCTCAGATCCCACAGACGGCGCCAAACTGTGGGGGAAAATCTTCGTGCCGACCCGAAGACTTTCGCAGCACCAGTCAATTGGAGTTGAAATAGACGTTGAGGATCGTTGGTCGATCTGTTGATTGAAGTTGAAGTCTTTCGCAGTATACAGGCAAAGAGAGATGCAATCAGAGAAGCACTCAGAGAGAATTGACACGAGAGATGTGATCTCGGAGTTCAGTAGAAGCCTACGTCTCCGTGCTATAGGGAGCAACCCGAATTCACTAACACTTGTTTCGAAGTGACCTCGACAGGCCGAGTGTCACTGAAGTTTCTTCGACTTGTTCAAAGACAAGAAGAAGATAAAGGTGAGGTAGAGGGTTAGAGGAGATAGAGGTTTCTGAGACAGATATCAGATGATGGCACCGATCTGTTTTCAGAGCTCTGGTTTGAGTTCTGGAGTTTCAGGTTTTGAAAGTCCGATCCATTTTACATTCGAAGGCTCTGCTATTTATAGGATTCTCTGGGAGGAATTCCAGGGTAAATGGCGGTTTCTGCTGTCGTATCTGGGGATCCTCCAGGTAAAGCTGGTGGGCTCCGCTGCCGTCTTAGGGGGCCCACCAGGCAGGGCCGGTGGGTCCCGCTGTAGTCTTCGGGGGCCCACCAGGCAAGGGCCGGTGGGTCCCGCTGTAGTCTCCGGGGGCCCACCAGGCAGGGCCGGTGGGTCCCGCTGTAGTCTCCGGGGGCCCACCAGGCAGGGCCGGTGGGTCCCGCTGTAGTCTCCGGGGGCCCACCAGGCAGGGCCGGTGGGTCCCGCTGTAGTCTCCGGGGGCCCACCAGGCAGGGCCGGTGGGTCCCGCTGTGATCTTCGGGGGCCCACCAGGCAGGGCCGGTGGGTCCCGCTGTTTGCAGACTTCTTGCCAAAATTTGCACCCACAGCTCTCCCACAAAAAAGTGTGGGGCATCTGAAAAATTCAGCGAGCTGTGGCTTCATGGAAATATACGAAAAGAAAGTTTCCCACCTATCATAATCGATAAATAGATGATGGACCAAGTGGCAGTCAATATGAATATGCTTGGTCCACTCATGCAATTATACAAAAAGTGGTTGCTGATAATCTAGATAGCACTCAAGTTATCACAATGTATAGAAGTGGTTGTAGGTAAAAGAACTCCCATATCCTTCAAGTACAATGAAGCCAGTCTCATTGTGGGTCTACCATGGCATGATACTATGCTTTAACCGTGAAGCAACAAATATTGCCTGCTCTTAACCCTCTAAAACATGAGTAATAAAGGTTTGAAATTTCCATTTCGGTCAATATTTTGATACTCTGGATATGGATGTATTTCATGAAAATATTTCGACAGCGTGGAAATATTGTGATTTTATAGAAATGGTGAAAATATTAATTTCTTAATGGAAATTTTCAATGAATCACTAGATAGTCATAAACCAAGTATAAATACACCATTTGGAACACTCAGATAATATTTGTACCCTATCTAGGGGTGTAGAGCTTCACAAAGCATGTATTTTGTATTTGAGTCTCTGAGTATTGTGAAATCTTGTTTGGTCCTGTTTTGATCTATGCTTTTCAAATGGTTTTTAATCTTTTTGTGGATAAAAATGTTTTCAAAATAAAGATTAGTTGATTGTTAAAACAATGCTTCAAACGATTTTGAAAACGGACTTAAATAAGAAAGTTGTGCAAGTTTGAAATCGTGCAAAACTTATGCTGCAATGTGAAACATTGTTTTTTAACAAGTCTGAAAAAAAAAATAGTTTTTATAAAGAAAATTTTTTATTCATTCAAAATTTTCTTTGACGGACCATGGTTTTCTAGATGTGCTTGTAGTTCTACGCCTTGTGGGATTTTTTGAGCTAAAAAGGTGTTGATTTAACCACTTTTCTCAACATACAAATTTTATGAAAAACCGAAAAAATTGTTTTCTCCAACTAAAACTGAAAGTATACTTTTTTATTCACTTGGTTTTTTATTTTTTTGATATTTTTATTGAAATCAAATAGGGGGGTATTTGCTTATTTACATATAATAACTTAAAGTAAATGGAGTACTTCAATGTTATTATATAAACAGCTGAGAATAAAGCCCCCAGTCCCTTTTTATAACCAATCAGTCCCAACATTTCGGTGCCAAAAATCTCAAAATTTCGCAAATTCTCTAGAAATTTCCACAAAATTTGTGTCTAGGTGTCTTTTGGCACAATAAATCGCGATATTTCGCGCCGACAAATATATCGTACGAAATATCGCGATATTCTCGTGAATCCCATTTCGTTTGATACCGTATATGAGATTTCGTGTCGAGATTTCATAAAACTGAGATATTTCATGATATTTCATTATTTATTTCGAAATTTTGATCTTTGAGAGTAACCAAGAAGCTAATAACATTGAGCAAGATTACAAAGAATCTCAATATCAATAGGACGAAGTTTCTTTTGAAGTTAATAGGAGTCAGGGATCAAGGACATTATCAAGTTTACTGATTGTATTGATCATGTCATCGCATGCAAGAAAAGAATAGTGCATGCTTAAAGAGGTGTAAACAAAAACAATTGCAATAATAACATTAGAGAACTCAAACAAAGCACGAGGGTCCTATTGGAGGCCATACAATATGCAACGGGAGGACAAAATGACATGCATACAGATATGCCAATATATAGAACTCCTGTAGACACCGTGAAGATATTTTACAAAGTTTTCATGCACGAACTGGATCTATAGAACATTGGCCATATTGGCTACATGGATAAAGGTTTCTTCGTAGTACAAACCATAGGCGTTCTCAAGCCACAAAAGTAGCCTTATAATGCTAGATCAAGCCATTTGACTTAGTTTTTATTTTATAGACCCGACGGTAAGAAATAGGGACCTTCATGGGAGGAAAGGAAACGAGGTCTCAATAGTGAGTGTTAAAGTACTTCAAGCTCCTTTGCCATGGCATGTTGCCACTTAGGAAGGCTGGTGGCTCTCGGTAAGTTTCGCTGTCTTTCAATGTGACTGAATGACTTCCTAAATAGACTAATAACTAGTAGAAAAACAGGTAAAAGTAAAATGTTGATCCATCAGCAGGATCTCATTGTGAAAGGGATGGCAACATGCTAGAGTATTAAGGCATTACACTTGAGGAATAGCTTAAAACCTGGTTCAACTGCATGTTGATGCACAAAATAAAAAAATTTAAGTAGGATGAAGAGCAGGACCAGTGGGGAAAGGAACATAATTTACTAGCAGACTATCAATCTGGATAGCTCTTAATAAAAATGACTAGCGAATAAATAGATCGGATAAGGTTCGGTGGTTGTGGTTATGGTAAGCAGATTATCAGTCCAAGTCTTCACCGAAGGACTATCAAAGAGAGGATAAAACTCAGCAAATGTGAGTACTACCGACTATAGAAGGGAGGAAGCTGATCAGGGACACTTTGATACCCTTTATGATCTACGTTGTAGCCCATACAAAACATGGTAAAACGAGATGAGAGCTTAACGCCCTTGTTAGGAGAATGTCAGAACATGTATATCTGAAGACACACAAGTGAGCACGAGGGAGGTTTAGATAAGAGATGATTTGAAGGAGAAAGAATAGAAAGGATAGCTCTGAAGGCATGTGATCCATGAGATAAACTGTGATGGGCACTGCCTAAGCACAAAATTAAGTAGGAATGACAATAGACAGGAGAAAGTGAACAGCCAACAAAATGCGATGAAAATTGTGCTGAAGAAGACCTTTTGGACATGAATTGCTAGACAAGGAGAGGAATGGTTCCTTGAGTTGAATGATACGTACAAATGTCATGGAAGAGATATTCACCACCATTTCCATACTGAAATACTTTGAAGGAATGGTTACATGAGTTGTACAATAAATACAGAAGTCATGGAAGAGATATTCACCACCATATCCAGACTGAAATACTTTATTAGTCTTGGTTACGTGCAAATCATAGCAATGTAGTGTCAATATCTCCACAAACTATCACATCTACTATGCATAATTAATGTCATGTAAAGCGAAGGTAAATAATAATTATAATACTATATTCATTAACAATGCTAAAGACAAAAGGGCTAGAACTCTAAACATCATTGATTACGCTCAAAAGGTGTAAGTAGACATAAAAGCAGTACAAATGAAATGCAGTTTGTTTAGCAAGCTTACCACCCATATACGAAGTTAAATACAGAAGAAGAGACATGACCTAAAGCACAATTATGAGCTAAACGACTAGATAAATGATTTAGTCTATGGTGGCCTAAACCAAAAAGAGAAGACAAATCGGGATGTAGTTTTGTCATGAAGTCACGTATGTATGCAGTTGAATATTATGTCCAAATCTTTCTCCAAACCAGATTGATCCTGTACGGTAAAAAGTAGCGTTAAATTTGTGCAATCATGATCAACAAGTTGCAAAAGAAAGATATAAGGCAACTTTAGAGACATGAAGAATAAAAAGAATAGAAAAAGGGCTATTAGGGAACCAAGATGTAGGGTGGGAACAAGTGAGACATCTATGACAAATTGTAGCAAAGTGAAGAAGAATGGGTACAAATCAAGCAAATTAACACCAATATTCACACATTGACAAGGCCAAGTCAGGAATAAGAACCAAAACTCCAATATCATGTAGTAATAATAGTAGGCGTCAAGGAAGGACTAGAGGTGAGCAAGTCAAACAGTGAGCTCCAAAATGGAATGAGATGGTGCAACAGCAACAGGAGCAAGAATCTCTAAGACGAGTAGGACACATAGTCGCAGTAACGGCTTGGCCATACCGGATAGTGCTTCTAGACTCCATGTTCAAGGGAGACAATCAAATGGCTGGGAATATTGAAATGACGGCATAAGACAGATGGAGGAAGATTACAAAAAAAAGAAGTCGAACCACTGGGAGAGAGTTTAGAATGAGGATCAGCTCTCGGCAATCACAATCTCAAGGCCACGTAATGGACACTAGTGAAGAGAATCGTGAATTCGGTATAATCCACTTGAAATGCTTCAGAAATAAAACAAATGATGACAATCTGAAACATTCCCATTTGTATTCACACATTAAGTACAACCGACACAAGTGAAGTAAAAGAAATGGGCTCCGCGGGCATGCAGCAGCCAAGTGTGCCCATTAGTAATGCATTTGTGATTCAAAATGTTGAACCATACGATTATCATGGTGCACCAAAAGGCATGTCTGCATAAGTTGATATTCATGAGCATGGCCATTTGTGCATGCATATCCTGGACATTATCCACACATTCAAAGTAGAGGTGTCAAGCTCAAAAACGATCACAGGAACAAGGACTGACAATAATAGCAACATGTGGGTGACCAGACTGATGTTAGATACAAGGTACAAAAAATCGATATCGGAAAAATGAAAACCCGATACGAAATACCACCTGCAATCTCGAGCAAAACTGAAAATGTAAATAAGCAAATACCCCCCCATTTGATTTCAATAAAAATATCAAAAAAATCAAAAAACAAAGGAATCAAAAAGTAAACTTTCAGTTTTAGTAGGAGAAAACAGTTTTTATTGATTTTTATAAAATCGACATGGTGAGAAAAGTGATTAAATCAACTCCTTTTTAGCTCAAAAAATTCCACAAGATGCAGAAGTACAAGTGCATCTAGAAAACCATGGTCCGTCTTGGAAAATTTTGAATGTATAAAAACTTTTCTATATAAAAACTCTTCTTTCCAGACTTGCTAAAAAAACAGTGTTTCACATTTCAGCATAATTTTTGCACAATTTCAAACTTGCATAACTTTCTTGTTTTAAGTCCACTTTCAAAATCGTTTGAAATATTATTTTAACAATCAACTAATCTTTATTTCAAAAATATTTTTATCCAAAAAAAAGATTAAAAATATTGGAAAAATATATATCAAAACCGAACCAAATAAGATTGCACAACACTCACAGACTCAATACATTGAATACATGTTATGTGAAGCTCTACACCTCTAGATAGGGTACAAATATTATTTGAGTGTTTCAAAGTGTGTATCTATACTTGGTTTATGACTATCCAGAGTTTTACTAAAAAATTCCATCAAAAAATCAATATTTTCACCATTTCTACAAAATTGCAATATTTCCACACTGTCGAAATATTTCCATATCCAGAAGGTCGAAATTTCCACTGAAATGGAGATTTCGAACCTTGGTTAGATACTCATCTACGACATTGGGAAGACAATTGGCGGCACTAATATATCTCTCCAAAGTATATGGCTCATAAGTTAGCCCAACATGTTCTTCCAAACACGATTGTTATGCCACCATAATTCACACCAATGCCTCCAATTACTCCCAAGGGATTCACCAGAGTACAATAAGAAAAAGCCCAAAAGTGACCGTAAAAGAAGCCAGAAAGAGGGAAATAGTAAAGCTGTATGAAGTAATATCTCAAATACATAAAATGCAGGTACATGTAGTAAAACTTAGCTTGCATGAGAGGATAAGAGAAAAATACAATGTATATATCTGATTGAATAAGAACCACAAGGAAAAATCCCAAGGAATAATGGAAAAGGAAGTAAGATAAATGGAAGAAGCAAAGGGAGTACAGATATGAAGTGCTAGTGACTAGCAAGAGAGAAAAATCAACAAAAATTGAATAATAACCTTTAAGAAATACGAGATGGAAAGACTTTATGTATGGTTGAAGAATGTAGATGCTATTAGAGATAATAAGGATATCAAACCAGACAAATATGGTCACTGATAGACTATGCTATCAAAGTCGGGCCTAGTCGGCGACTAGTCCCCGACTAGTCCCTGGGCGGCATTTTGCCGACCGATTAATTTCGATTCCGTCATTGCTGGGCGGAACCCCGACTAGTCCCCGACTAGACCCGACTAGTCCCCGACTAACGACTGTCGACTAGTCCCCAAGCAGCATTCTGCAAGCAATTTTTTTTTTGAAAGGAGTCTTTGCAAGCAATTTTGTTTGGATTTTTTTACATTGGCTCAAAATCTTGAGTCGCAAGACTCACAACTATGGCTCTTCCCTGTAATCATCTGTTGAGCACCTGAGAATCTCAGATAAAACCATAGACAAATAATTAGTTTATTTGTTGATATCCATATAAGCCTATAATCAAAATTGGGTTGTTCACTGATTAAACATCATCAAACAAATATTGTGATGAATTCTTAGTTCTGAGTCTTTTGACATGGGCATGAAGCCAATACAACTGTGTTATGTTAGATTGTTGCTTATGTATTTATACCCATGCTGTGAAGTGTGAAGGTATGTATTGTTATTAACCGACTAATATCATATACTTATTGACATTTATGCTAATTCATATATCATATATGTTTAGGGAGGGGGGGAGGGGTTAGAATAAGTTTTGGCCGACTAGTCCCGAATTAGTCCCGACTAGTCCTAGTCGGCCCTTGGCCGACTAGGGCCGACTACCGACTTTGACTGCATAGCTGATAGAAGGTTGAAAAGATAAGAACATAAAGGTAGCCTGACTCAATCCTTATGAACTGTGTGACCATGATGATCATGTGGCCTGGTGTACGGGTCTCCCATATCCACAGAGAAGGTAATGGGGCCGCCGACTGGTTAGCAAATAAAGGCTAAGCAGCCTCCTTTTCGGTGATCAGGCACTGTAACTATCCGACTGTCCTGTTAGTGGTGACTCGTCGTGGCCTTTACCCTGGGGGACCTTCGGGCTCACCAGAGTCCGTGAGTGGTTTAGGTGTTTTCTCCTTGTGTTTTATGCTGTAGTTTTCCTTGCCTGTAAGAATCACCAAAAAAAAAGATAACAGAAAATCATGGCCCAAAGGAGATCATTGAGCAGCAGTAGTTAGTCAGTCAAACCAAGGCCCAAAGCACCTCAATAGGAAAATTCTTCACTCCGAGAGATGTTCAAAGATAGAAGAGGGAAATAGCCTTGATTGGACTATTACAATAACTTTAAGTGGAAGAAACTTGGTTGTAGGTGGCATCCCATTTCAAACTTCAATACTACCAACTACCATGGTTTCAAATCCTAGTAGAAATGACGAAATTTTGCCGAAATATTTTGTTTTCAACCGGAAACGAAACAAAAGGTAGGATCAAAACCTGGACCCTTACACATTTCACTGAATTTTCGACATTTGCTTGGGGGCCACCGAAACCGAGTGGGTTTGAAATATTTGGGCCGATTTCGTTGACCATTTCGCTAAAATTTTGTGATTTCAAGGGTATTTCAGGGATTTTGACCGAAGCCAGCACATTTCGACTGAAACCACCTGATTACCTAATTTCGCTCGAAGCCGCCGCATTTCGCCAGATATTTGCCAGATCTCGCCACCGAATTTGCTGGATTTTGCCGGACCTTGAAAGCTTGGGCGAGCGAAGAAGAAATTATTTGGACTAGCGAAGATGGTTGATTTTGATTTTTTCATGAGAAAATAATGTAATATGTATATATATATATATATATATATATATATATATATATATATATATAATATGATGATTAGCAAGTTTTTTTTTCAAGTTTACTGATATTCCACCTTGGTTATCATGATCCATGCAAGCTTACTATGTGTTTGGTGTGTGTTTTCTAAAAATTATTCATGTAAATATGTATGCACAACTATGAAAAAACTTAAATTCAAAAAAGAACCATAGAAAATATCATTTTTTGGCCATTTCATAATTTTTACACCATTTTGGTCAAAATTTTAAAATTTTGGTTTCGGCCTGAATCGAAACCAGACACGAAATCGAAATTTAAAACCATGCCAACTACCAATAAGGCTTTCCATCATCCTAACAGCATATTCGATTGACAAGAGCGGAGAGAGAGTTTCCACAAAGCTATAATCACAACCAAAGAAACCTTTTGGGAAGCCATTATCACAATGTAGATCATACACACCCAGGATAAGTTTTATCTAATCAATCCACATCTCAACCCAAACCCCATTTTCCCAAAGGTTATCAAAATCTGAACTTTCTAAAAGGTCAATCCATTGAAATTCTGACATGCTCACTTTGGTACACATAAATCTGCTGAAACACAAAGAAAACCCCATAATTGAACATTGACATAAAAGCACAACATTTCTCAAAAAAAAAAAGATATAAAGCACAAAGTGTGTATAGATCAACGTATTGAACTTCATTTTCGATCTTTAGTCTAGGAAACTAGTAAAAATCTTGAATACACTATCGAGCGAATAAATGGTTATGTAATTTTTAACCTTGTTAGCTCTTTTTTAAGAATGACAATAATGGTGGTAGCACTTATGTTTCTCGAAGGCACTCCACTGTGAACAGAAATATCTAATGACTGCAAGATCTCCTCCTTTAAGATGTTCCAGTATCGATGGTGAGTAGCAAACGGAATTATCCATTCTAGAAGCCTTCACCTCCACAAGACTGAAGATGTCTCCCCTTTTAATTCTCTTTTGTTTATCAACTGCTTCAATAACAATGCAGCAAAGAGAACAGGTCGGAGGTCCCCACACCCATCTCTCCCAAAAAATGTGAGGGTAAGCAATGTTGTCAGAACCGGACCGGAAGACGAACCGGTTTGTGTACCGGTCCGGTTCGGCCGGCCGGTCCGGTCCGGTTCACCGGCCCAACAAACACAGTCAAACCTAGAGAAAGATAGAGAGAGAGAGAGCATTTGTGAACCAAAAAAAAAACCAGTTCAGTCCGGTTTATACCTAAAAGAGCCCGGTCCGGTCCGGTTTATACCTAAAACCGCCCGGCCCGACGGTTCAATACCGGTTCGTTTTCCAACACCGGTTCACGCCCGGCCCGGACCGGTTTTCCTACCGGTTCGCCGGTTCCCGGTCCGGACCGGCCGGTCCGGTCCGGTTCTGACAACATTGAGGGTAAGTGTTTCACCATCTCTTTGTCCGCCTCCTCTATCCTTTGTCCTTCCACTTCCACCCATGAATTTACATTCCCTCCTACTACTTTAAATTCACAACATATTACCTTGTCAGAGAAAAAGATATTGTCGCAACTGCGTTATCAGGCTAACACAAATTTCTGTATGCAATCAGATCACTTGAAATATATGCAATCAGACAACTTCGACTCTAATACATATACATATAACTTCAATATAATACATATATACACGAATATTATTTCAGCCCAGAATAGATATGGAAAAGAACAAGTCGTATATTACTTTGTGATGCCAGGAAATTCACAAGCATGAAAATAAGGCAAAGCTAATAGCCAAAGGAATTTTTTCATTCTATTTTACACAATACATGTATCCGCAATATCACAAATGAGTGTTGTGCTAGGGTACATCTGAAGTAGTATAAATAGACAGGAATATTATTTCAGCCCAGAATAGATATGGAAAAGGACAAGTCGTATATTACTTTGTGATGCCAGGAAATTCACAGGCATGAAAATAAGGCAAAGCTAATAGCCAAAGGAATTTTTTTCATTCTATTTTACACAATACATGTATCTGCAGTATCACAAATGAGTGTTGTGCTAGGGTACATCTGAAATAGTATAAATAGTAATTTCATCTTTATGCCACAAGCAAAAAGTAAAAAATCGATAGAAGCATGAACAACGGTTGTTACTTATAACCCACAAGCAAAATGTATCAAACTTTGTCTAATACAACAAGGCCCCAGAATTCAAGTACCTGCAAAATTTTCTCTCGACAATATGATACATTCGACCAGGAGCATAAAGCCTTCTTGGGTCTTTAAGCTTCCTACTTTCTGGTATAAATGTATCTCTCAGGCAAACCAAAAACAATAAGCAGGGCAAGCTGTCCAAAGCAGTAAGACCTGGTTTAAAATGGTTGTAATCTGCTGCTATTGAAATTTCTAAGACACAACTAAGAATCCATTATAAGGACCTATAAATCTTTTTAAGAAGGATGGAAGCGGAAGATTGGAAAAGATTTGATAGACTTGTAAACAAATATACAGACATAACATACCAGAAAATAGATCCAAAAATATGTTCCAAGGGTGTCGGTGTTCTCGGTAAGAAATCATCCTGGAAGTATTCATAATGAAAGTATCACGATGAATTTCTGGAGAGAAAAAGAGGGAGAGATCCATCTCTAAACAAATATTGACAAATAAACATATTTAAACAAACAGAGGAAATTCTAGTCATTTCCTTTTTTTAATATAAATGTGTGCTTGATATTGGCTAGATAAACATTAAGTGATATAAATAAAACAAAAGAGAAAATTAAGGTACTATGTTCTAGGATAAAAGTAGAGAGCTACTAGATAAAAAGTATCAACTGCTAAACAATTGGAACAGCTACGGCCCAGTGGTGTAGAGGCTCCTATATCAGTTCTAAAATAGAATGTGCACACCCTCACCAACAGATGTTAGGGGTATGCAGTGTTGGTTCCTTCCTGCATCAACTACTGAAGAGTTGAATGTAGATGCTCTAGAAACAGACAGAAGAGGGGAAATGAAGAAGAAAAGAAGCCAAAAAACTGATCTCTCCTCTACCCTATTAATCTCAACAATCTGCCTACTGGTTAGGTGGTGCCCATATTTTATGTTAATGCAATTTGACTTTAAGCATCTTCATGATCAGTTCCAGCTTTTTAGCAATTCAATCATGCAATCAGGTATATCAATGCTCTACTCTAAAAATCTCAACTTGATTCTCAAGTGGGACCCACAACAAGTAGATGCATGTACATCAAGATACCTTTTATAGTCTGGTATCACTACAAACTTGTTCCAGATATCGGTTAATGAGTTCAATGCTTGTGGTAAACATCAAATTAAAATGCTAAAAATGACTGTGATATTCTGCCCTTCAGTCTAGAGTTTACCAACTTCTAGATTTAGAATTGACAACAGTCGTAGCTAAACTAAACGGAATACAGCGACTGGTGCCTAGTATTTTCCAAGAACTTATGGTTCAGCAGAAAGAACTACAGCTACAGAATGCTTTAATGGATTCAAATTCAGAATTCGTTTGCTTGGCCTATTTTAGTTTTTGGACTTAATTTATGTAATGGGTTGATATGGATTCATTTGGGCTTTTATTGTTAGATTTTTTTATTTGTTTGAGTTTAAGTCGGCCATTAGACGAGTGACACAAAGAAATACGTTAAATGATGGATGGATGTCACATAGGCACAGGAGATTAAAGAAATCCGATGATTCACAAACAACATGGACATTACCATTGATCCAACGTCTCTGGTTATGGGAGATGCCTCCATGCCTCCCATTATGTACGGCTTCCCTAGTGCACTGTACGGATTCCGTCGGCCCTAGGGATGTGTGCCCGTCTCTCTCTCTCTCTCTCTCTCTCTCTCTCTCTCTCTCTCTCTCTTCTTTATTTTGCCTACTTCTATCCATTACAGTTGGGACAATCTGATGAATATTTTTGATAATTGATGAATTAAAATAAAAGTTTGCTATTGTAATCGTCTTATTCATGCTGATTCGAAGAATTTCGAGGAGAAATCCTTTGAATCGGGACAAGTCCGGATGGTGGAAGGTCTATTACTCTCTTCGTTCTTCATCTCCTATGTAATATCCTCTTCTAAAAGCCTAAATTAAACATGGATCTACAGTTGAAACCAACTCCACATCGATCCATCACCAAAATTCTTTTAGATGTATCAAAAACCATAGACCTCCATTGCTAACCTTCAACAAAAACCTAGAAATACTTACAACTGAACCCTAAAACATACCTTAAACCCATCAAGCCTTGTATGTTTTCCTCGAAACCAAATTTCCTTGAATCCTCCATAAACCCTAAAACCTCCTATATGAAAAGCTTGAATTTCTAACTTGAAATCGGATCCCAATTGAACCCAATTCCCAATCTGGATTGCGCAGTCCAAATCTGAAAAACCTTTTATATTTCTGCATCCAACAGTCAACTCACTACCAAACTTTTACCCTAACTTCCTCCAGGTCGTTTTTGTCCTCCTCCGGGTCATTGGAGCAGGATTGGATTTTGGCCTCAGGCCTATAATTATTTATGAAAATATTATCTTGGAATGTCAAAGGGCTTGGTGATGTTGATAAGTGTCGTGCTATCTCTCTTTTGTGTCTTGTATGGGATAGATATTGTTTGTCTTCAAGAAACTAAAACCAGTAACCCCAGTAACAGTTTCCTTCGTATTCTGGCGGGGCCCAGATTTCCTCTTTGGGAATCCCTAGACGTTGTCGGCTCGTCGGGTGGTGTTCGTATTGGCTGGCGCGAGAAGTGTTTTGACTTTGTCCGTAAGGTTGTCGACAGCATGGATCCACTGAAGCATGGCCCGAATTCCCCCTTTGGGAATCCCTAGACGCTGTCGGCCAAAGAGTGTCTTGAACAAACTAAAGGAATGGAGCCCCCCCCCCCCACCCCCCCACCCACACACACAAAAAAAACCCATCAAACACACATTGCCCATCCCCGTCCCGGAGGGAAAGGAGTCTAGAACTTCTCCCCGCGAGGTCCTGGCTCCCTAAATTAGTCAATAGACTCAATAAATATATTTAACAAATAGATTTAGGCACCTTGTCCTTTAGTTGCCAACAATTTTCATAAAAGTCTATCTAACCAAATTTCAAAGAGACCGCTTTTATTAAAAGTACAAATAAACCCCTCCAGCCCTCCTTGCTAGAAGGATTCTAAAAAACTATGAAAATTCCCCAAAAAATCAAAAGAAAGCATAGTACCCTTGAAACAAAAAAAGAACTAAAAAGGCACCTAAAGGACTCACCTACGGTCAAATTAAACAATCAATATCCAAGGAAGTATAGAATACTTGAATGTTCAATCCTTTCATATTATATCGGTGAATATCTCACGCAAGCAACTCACAACTGCAATGAAATGTACTTCCTAAGTAGTAACCATTAATCACTAAGGCCGAAATACACCATCTCTGTGAATCTTAAAATGCCCGAATTCGCCTATCAAATAAGACCCAAATCTACAATGCCTTGAGATTCAAATCACCGAATACTACTTTACCCAATTACTTCCCAACGGGGGAAGAATTTTCATATGCACACAAGGGTTGAGACTTGAGAGCATATAGCTGAATCCTCACAACATAGACGCAGACAAATCACCAAGTCATAAAAAATTTTGATATTTGATTATAACAAAGTACGAGTGTTCTTTGTCAAACTCTAGACAAACCAACCACAGCTCCAATAAAATGTACATCGTACCCATCAATTATTTGTTTTTCTATGGAAAACAAAAAATATTTGCTAATACCTAATACCAAATAACTCCCAAACGTTTAGTTACTTCAATCTTAAGCATTCAAATGTATACTCTTCTCCAGTTACTAACATCCTCAAGTAAGGAGGAATCCCTCGTTTCAGACAAGGCTGGTTAGATCTCTTCAAAAAGCATTCCCTTAAACCCCTAGCCTGCATGGTAATCTCCTAAATTCCATAAATATACACAATCAATTGTTTAAATCAATCAAATAAAACTCCAAATTTGTACTTTTGCTTGAGATCCAAGCCACAACTTTCCATGATGTAGTCACTTGCCCAAGAAGCAATACCATAAAAAAACCGAGGCAATACCATAAAAAACTCTTCTTTTTTTTTTTTTTGAGCAATCCCTCTTATCGGATGGGGGGTTTGGCCTGGACCCCTACCTGTTGATACCATAAAAAATTCTAAAATGAGTTTTAATGAAACTCATACAAAATTGAGTTTTAGTCAGATTTTTCCAAGGTTTCAAATGCCGTTCGGTCGGCCAAAATAAGGAAATTTGCCGTTTTTCTATCAAATGTCGGTGGACAATTGTAAAATGGGAAAGACGAATTTCGGGAGAAAAATTTCGGTTTTCATTTTGATAGAAATCTGTCTGTTTTGGGTCAGATTTCCATTTATTTTATTAGTTTGGTATGAAAAAGATCGAACTTTTCAGCGAAAATTCACTATATAATCTTTTCGGTATTCTTCAAACTCATACCAAATGGAGTTTTTACTCAAATTTGAAAAAGGGTTGGAGTGCTCTGTATCAGATTGAGTTTTACTCAAATTTTTACTCGGATTTGAGTAAAAATTTGAAAAAGGGCTAGAGATGCTCAGAGAAGGAAGATTAAAGAACAAAAAAAAAAAAAAAAACTTGCCTGCAGCACGACGGAATTGATGACATCGGCGTACTTGACGGCGAGGTTGAGGGACATACACCTGGCGGGCGCGACGGCGTAGCACCGGATCTGGCTCCTGGGGATGCCACCGAACTGGTTCCGGTGGTTGACGACAATGATGGTCATGAGGGCGGCTACGCCGGAGCCCAGGGAGTGGCCCGCGAAGACGAGCTTGTACTCCGGGCCCAGCTCCCGGAGGAGCTGCCGGAGGGTGGCGGACTCGCGGTTGAGGATCCATACGGCGGACTTGAGGAGGCCGTGGTGGACGAATCCGCCGTCGAACATCTGCATCCCGATGCGGTTGTCGAGGAGGACCTTGTAGTCGGACTCGCGGATGAGATTGAGGCCGCGGATGGCGAGGAGGATCTCCTTGTTGTCGCGGTCGGCGTAGATGATGTAGGGCGGGGAGCGGCCGTCGGTCTGGTCGTAGGGGACACGCTTGACGACCCAGGCGGGGTTGAGCCGGTAGCCGCCGGCGGGGGGATAACGGGGGTTGGCGAGGTCGTCCTCGTAGACGGCGAGGATGAGGCGGCAGATGGCGGGGATGGGCTCGAACTCGTCGGCGGAGGCGGGGGCCCACGTCTCGGAGTCGTAGGAGCCGACGTAGGTGATGCGCTTCCAGGCCCAGCGGGAACACCCCAGGCACACCACGCACTCCAGCCCGCACGACACCGACATCGCCGCCGGCGCGCTCGCTCGGCCCCGGCCCGGATTGGGTCAAGCGCCGGCCCAGCTCTTTCAGAACGTGCGGCGAATGTGGAGAGAGAGAGAGAGAGAGAGAGAGCGAGCTAGCGAAGAGAGAGAGAGAGAGACAGACAGGCGAGGGCTATATACAGTGCTCGACAACATGGGGCCCACCTAGTTCAAGGGGGAGCAGACCGGCAGGAGTGTATTTGAAGTTCAGATCTCCTCCAATCGTTCGACCCTGGTCGGTAGGCTCTACTCACATCACAGCCGGACATCAGCTATCGTACAGATGTGATGCGTGTCGGGCCAACCGGACGGGGACGACTGACTGGAGGAGATCTGAACTCGTGTGTTTGGGACAACAACGGTGAGCGTACCGCGCGAAATACGTACTGCCACCTGGTCCACCTCCTCCTGATGAACTTAGGTGGGACCCACGAGTCAAAACAGAGGGTCTCCTTTTGCGGTTTCGATCACGCATCCCAAAGTGGGCATCACTCTCGTGATCCTCCCGAAGCGTCCATACCGAATGGTCAACTAGAATGACGTGTCCGGATCGCACTCAGCCAGTCATGGTGGGAAGCTGCGATTGGATGCCACGTCATTCGGGTTGAGCCTTCGGGACAAAAGCTACGGGTCACCGTGGCAGGTGACCATGGTAGGTGAACACAAAAAATCAAATGAAATTGGAAGATGCTCCTCGAACGTCGAATGTGCACATCGATTACCAACATCCTGACATGGCATCGGATCACAGCCTCCATCCCCATCCAGTGCATCGTACTCACCCAGACCGTCAGGCATCAGACGGCAATAATCCAGTATCACGTCCGGATCTCTTCATCAATGTGCATACTCGAAGTTGGAGGAGCATTGCTGCAAGGGGTAATGTCATTTGAACAAACAGAGAGCAACCCGTCGGGACACCCCCCTCCCCGCCAGAGTACGATTTTGTTCAAACCTCCTTAAACTAGTGGAGCGTCCCGCTCTCTCTCATTGGTCCATTCCAAGGGTATGTTTGTCATTTCATACTATTTATTATAGTGAAATGACCAAAAACCCTAGAGATGGACCAATGAGAGAGAGCGGGATCTCCAACGTCTTTAAGGTGGCTGGAACAAAATCGTTCTCTCTCCGCCAACCACCATACACCTCTCATCATCTACCATTGCTTACGGCTTATCGGGCCACCCACCAATGCCACCACCACCGCCTGCCATCCCCCGTCAGCCACCACCTGTCGTCCGACCATTTCTAGCAGCCACTCGCCACCATCGACCATCACCGCCCGCCAACTGCCGCTTGCCATACGTTGCTGCCCTGTCGACCAACACTTGTCATCGCCACTTGCCATTGGCAACCCACTCATCATCTATTGTCTCGCCCACCACCGGTCGTCTAATCGCCGACTACCGTCGTCAGCCACCACCCACGCACGTGGCATCCTTTAGTGCTTGGATTCATCCCATGGCCTATAGGCTATAGTCCCACCAATCAGGAGATACCGGTGCTCCACGTGGAGTTGTCCCATTGGATTGTCCCTTAGTTTGTTCAAATAGCATTCCTTGCCATCAGCATCCACATGGAGCACATGGTGGGGGCAGTCTGGAGGGTCTGCTGGCCTGTGCTGGCTCCACTCTGCTTTCAGTTGGGTGGCCTGTGCTGGCTCCACTCTGCTTTCAGTTGGGTTTAACACTTTGATAGATGGCTAGCCTTTGACGTACAGGATCGGAGGCATGAGAATGATGGTATGATTACATCCTGATTCCTGAAGAAGAACAGAACATGGGGTGTGAGTGGGTGTGACAAGGATAAACCTTCCCCCTCCAAAATATTTTGATATTGTCATCGGTTTGTCTTTTGAGCTGGATGGTCAACCCAAATTCTAATTAGGAAGATATTGTTGGAAGTTTTGCAGTTAAACGGGTTTAGCGGGTTATCCGATCCGATCTATTTGTGACGGATTTGGAATGGAATTTAATGGGTTTGAACGATTTTGAGATTATTTAAAAATAAAAAATCGATTGATTCGAAAATGGATCGGGTTTATCCTACCTCATCCCAAATCCTACCTGATTATATATACGTATACCGATTACAATCATGAATCGGGCAGGTTTGAAGGTCAACTCGAACCGAACCCATGGTGTTGTATCCTTAACCCAAGCCCAACCCAAGTTCATCATGAATAACTCAAGTTAAGCTCAGGTTGTCGGGCTTGTATATTAGTTGGGTAAGATCATATTGGGTTGGGTTGTTTGACCGTCAGGTAAACCACATGTAAGCGATTGGTCTCATCGCCATGAATGAACATTTGAATAAATGTGACAGGGTCTCTCTTTTGATTCCTACTCCACCTTAGGTTGCGGCCCTTGGTGAAGACAGTAACCAGGTGCAACCTAGAGGAGCATGAGAATTTGTAAAGGGAGCTCCCTTTCCAATAAATAAATCAATAAAAAGGGGTAAATAAATGGTGTTTGCCAATCGATCATGTCTTTTATTGCATTCTTTAGTTGTAAGAAATATTCTACACAAAACATGCAATATCTCTATTATCGAGAACCATACACTTTGAAAACAATGAACATAGAGATCTTATGCGGAAGCGAAAGGGATCGACTCGCATACCTCCGGCTATAAATTGCCGGGTGATGACAATCCGTAATTTGATCGATGCGAACGAATTTTCTTTTTGCGAGATCCTAGGCGTGATGAAGGAAGAAATTGTGAGAAACGAGATCTGACGATCTCAGGTGGAAGCCTTCAACTCCGCTTCTTCTTGGTTCCTGAAAACCCGTGGAGACCCCGCAAAGATTGACGAGACGAGAGAGGAATCACAAAGCCTGAGGATTCTCTCTCTCTCTCTCTCTCTCTCTCTCTCTCTCTCTCTCTCTCTCTCTCTCTCTCTCTCTCTCTCTCTCTCTAATTCAATCTAACGGAGAAACGAACCTTCAAGGAGAAAAGCAAGGGCAGTCGAACCTTGTTCTCTCTCTCTCTCTCTCCTTCTTGCAAAACCAAGAGCACTTGAGGGAGGGAGAGGGCTGAATTCGCAGCAGTCCTCTCTCTCTTTCTTTTTGGCTTTTGGAGAGAAGAGAACGGAGGAGAGAGCGAAGGGGAGGGGCTGCACTTGGGCCGCATCCCTACTTCTTTGACTCCTGTATTCGGACAAGAGAAGGGGGGGAGAGAGGTCACAGCTCTCTCTCTCTCTCTCTCTCTCTCTCTCTCTCTCTCTCTCTCTCTCTCTCTCTCTCTTGTGGCTACTGTACATCGAACGGAAAGGGGGGAGGGGGGAGATCGCACATTTGTGATCGTCTCTCTCTCTCTCTCCTCTCGGTTTTCAGGCGGCAGGCCAAAAGGGGACACACACGGACGACTGACACCCCCCCTTATACCCCCTGTAGACCGCAACTCCCTTGCATTTTCCCATTTCCAAATTGGGGGTCTCCTATGGGTTTACGTTCCCTAATCAGGTGCGCTAGGTGTGACGCATCCTCATTGCACCGAAGTTGGAACCCGAACACTCTCCCACTTGGCAAACGAAACCCAGAAACAAAACAAAAATTTATTTTGGAAAAACATACATGCTTATGGGTAATGACTCAGTTTGAAAAGACCTTAGTGTGCACACACTTTATTTTGCAAAAAATAAACTAGGCCCATATCCTTAAGAGCTATTCCTTTAATTAGACAGAGATTCATAATCACATGAATCGTGGCGGTTATGTCCTTATGAGCAGACACTCCTTCTCACGCATTACGCTATGACCAATTCTCTCTGAATAATCACTTTATGTGATTATCAAACTTTATGAGTAAAAGACAAAGTCTTACTCTGAGATCCTACTGTATGTCTCACAAACTTAAGTATACATATCCAGAGTGAGATAAATAAATAAACTTTATTAGCTACTGAAAGGGAAACATACAAGCATAATTAAATGTACAATGAGACTTGAAAACCCCATGCTATCCATATGACCCTCATAATGAATGGGTGGCGACCCCTTGGTCATTGGATCTATAACCATAAGCTTCGTACCAATATACTTAATGATGTTCTTATTAACTGATTGATCATCCCACACGATAATATACTTTATGTCGATGCGCTTGTTACGATTCCCGCTCTTTCTGTTCTTTGATAAGAACACAGTAGCTATATTGTCACAACAAATCCTTAATAGGTCTGGATATAGAATCCACAATCCTAATCTTAGTGACAAAACTCTTTAGCCAAGAAGCTAGTAATGTTGCCTCATAGAGTGCAACGAACTATGCCTCAGAGTGTCTGTACGTAAACACATAATCCTTCGTCCCCTGAAGATATCTCATGACCCTTATGGCACCCCTCTAGTGATCCATGCCTGGATCACTCCGGTGCCTACCCAACATTCCTACTGCAAAGCTGATGTTCGGTCTAGTACAGACCGTCATATACATCAAGCTGCCAACCATAGATGTATAAAGAATGTTTTATATAGCCTCTTTTCTAAGAAAGTATCTCAAATTTTGGGACAAGCTGAATCTGTCATCTTTAACAATAGGAGTAATATTAGGCAAAAAGTTTCCCCTTATAAACCTTTATAGAACGTTATCAATATAGGCCCTTTGAGATAATCTTAGTGATCTTTGAAATCGGTTCCTAATGATCTCTGTGGGGGAAATTTTTGTGCCGTTTTGATTAGAGACTTCGCCCCATAATTCTTGATTGAATTTGATGGTTTGTAAGTTTAGGAGATTAGAGAGTAGATAGAGAGAGAATACATGAGGAGTTGTTGTCGAAGTTTGGTCTTACGACCTATGTCTTCGGGCGAGAGGTGCTACATGGTTTCTACTATAATGCATGTAAAAAAGGGGGGAGCATTCTCTCGACAAGCCGAGAGAAGCATTTTACAGTAGGATTGCACGTAGCAACTAGAAGAGAACAAGAAGGAAAGAAGTAAGCTCTGGCGCTGGCTCTGAAATCCTCTCATTCTTTGATCGAATGACCAACCTCTTCTCTATAAGCCATAGGAGTCCTTTTATAGTTGAGGCATGTACTCGATATAGTAGAGATACTGTGACGGTGCTGAGGTAGCGCTGGTTCTGGGCCTCCTTACTGGGCCTTTATTGGGCCATTGTTCGGGCCCAATAAAGGGGAGGGCTCGATCTATGGGTCCTATAAAGCAGGCCCATGAGCCTGGGATTACCCACTGGGTCATCGCACGGGCCCATGCGGGTCTGGTCCTGTATAATTTTTGCACCCACAGTTACCCTCTCCTAGTCGGGCCAAGGTTATGTGGGTTGGTTAGAATCTCCTGGTACAAAGAAGCTATTGTTGTGTGGTGTGACTCGGGTTCGATCAGTCCCCGATGCTGCGGGGTCGGTAGGCTCGAGCTGGCGGAGCTGTTAGTTCAGTTGAGTGTTGAGGCGGTAGACATCCCAGACTTGGTTTTCTTTTGCTGCATCCTAACATGCTCTAATGTGTCAAGCTTCAGGATGCACGTTCCTAACTTAGTTTTTTTGGGCGTATCCTAACATGCTCCGGTGTACCACGCTTCATGATGCATGTTCCAGACTTAGTTTTTTTGGTTGCATCCTAACATGCTCTGGTGTGCCAAGCTTCGGGATGTGCGTTCCAAACTTAGCTTTTCTGGGTGAATCCTAACATGCTTCAATGTGCCAAGCTTCGAGATGCGCATTCTAAACTTAATTTTTTCAAGCGAATCCTAACATACTCCGTTGTATCAAGCTTCGGGATGCGTGTTCTAGACTTAGTTTTTCTGGATAAATCCTAACATGCTCCGATGTTCTAAGTTTCGAGATACGCGTTCCAGACTTAGTTTTTCTAGGCAAATCCTAACATGCTCTAGTGTGCCAAGCTTCGGGATATGCATTCCAGACTTAGTTTTTCTTGGCGAATCCTAGCATGCTCTGTTGTGCCAAGCTTCGGGATGCGCATTCTAGACTTAGTTTTTCTGGACAAATCCTAACATGCTCTCGTATGCCAAGCTTCGGGATACACGTTTCAGATTTAGATTTTCTGGGCAAATCCTAACATGCTTCGGTGTGCCGAACTTCGGGATGCACGTTCCAGACTTAGTTTTTCTGGGCGAATCCTAACATGCTCCAGTGTGCCAAGCTTAGGGATGCACGTTCCAGACTTAGTTTTTTGGGAGAATTTTGATCGGTCTTCGATGCGCCACGCTTCGGGACACGTATTTTTGCAACTGAAGCTAGGGTTTTCTTTATCTTCATTCCAGCCGTCGCCCTCCCCGTGCAGGTATGCTTCCATCCTCCCTTTCCCTCTTTCTTTTGATTTTTTTTCTGCCTTCACGAGGGTAATGGCAAGGGGGAGGTCAGGCCGTCCGACCCTCCCGCTTTTAGGAGTTGCCATCGGGTAAGAGAGCATGTGGTGGGGATGGTCAGACTGTCCGACCATACCGGAGAAGAAAAGGGATGAGACGTTGCACGATCGAGCAATTATACGACCAAACCCATGGCCGACCGGTTATCGGCGTCGTGGAGGTTGCACCGCTCGATCGGGGATGGGGGAAGGGTGTGTTCCCTTGTTCGATGATGCCCTGAAGTTGGTAAAGAAGATGGGAGGTGGGATGGCCGTCGACGTCTCTTCCACCTTGATGTCGCTTGAGAAGGAGTAAAGGGGATGAGTTCCCTCACATCGTTGCTGTTGTAACCCATATCGACTCGCCCTGCCTTCATGAAAAACTGGGTTGTGAATGCCGACCACCAAGGCTAGCTCTGTAATTCACTGATTACTTCTTCTCAAAGGAGGGGGTGAATCAAAGCATCCCAAGGGAAAGGCTTGCAAAGAACCCTCTTCTTAAATGGTTAGTGGTGTCAGAGAAAGATGAGGTCGGCTGTCGCCCTCTCCTCACATCCTCTGCTCGAAGACATAAACCACGTCATAGAAGTTGTCGCCGTCGGCCATCGTGTCGTCCATCTTAACACATTGAGAGTCGTCTCCTCCTATTATTCCAGTCTCGTCTTGGAGTGGAAAAGGACAACCCACTGGAACTCTGTACCCCCCGTCTGCGGAGAAGGAGGAGCAAGGGAAGCAGGGCTCGACCACTCACACCCTCGCTGCCCTTCTGCGGGGAAACGGGGGGTCTATTGCTACCCCCATCGTCAGAGAAGGAAGCGCAAGGGGAGCGATGCTCAACCCTTAAAGCCATTATCATCATCGTTCTAAGTCGATCGGTTTCATCAATTGGCTTGTCGGGCCTTCTGAAGGTTTGCTCTCGGACCGATCATTTTTAAGGTCAAACGATCGATTTTGATGATCTGCTACTGAGGACTTTTCTGCCACCGCTTCAAGAACAATCGGCCTGGTGGCACCGCCAATCGATTTTATAAATCAGCCAATGGGGACTTCGCTGCGAGACGCTCTGAGATCGATCGGCCTTGTGGTAGTGCAGATCGGTTTCAGAAGTCTGCCATTAAAGTGTTGGAATTGATGTGTTCTAAGTTTGTAAAACTTTGAGTTTTTGATCTAATAATAAATGATGAATATTATTCTATAAGATGTATGTTGGTGCGTAATACAATTACGTGTTTTTATTAGAACAGAGAGCCATGGCTACATGGTAGTTCACTAAGTTGAAGACTAAGTAAATAGGTCCTATGTAACCTAAATCAGTTCACGGCTATGATTAGGTTGGTTGCCTTGTCATGATAAGCTGTTGGGGATGATAGTGCATGGGGAGTCTTCACCATGGGTTACCCGGCTGGCGTCGCATTACCATGCCACTCCTGCAGGTCATTCACATCCTTAACAGGAGGTGCGTTCTTTGGTCTTACTTACATTGTACCAAATCCAGTCCTTGGTGCTTATCAATTAGACTGTTGATTGGGTTCGATTACTTGATGGGGTAATCTGTGGGTACAACGTATGTACAACCTGGAGGGAACCAAGTTATATAAGCACTCGAGTCTGACAGTATTCACCACTACTCGAATTGACTCATGGCACTAAGTGGAGGGACATCAAGTTTACCACTATTGAGCGGAGAGCAGGGGTATGCGAGAGAATATTGTAAATCTAGGGGGAATAGAGTGCAGTCTGCATCGCACTTTGGGTGGCTACATAGGTTCACTCGGACTCAGAGGGTCGATGGTACACTCGGATAGTGTGTCGACCGAGTCCAAGTTGGAAGTTATGAACCCTGGTCCCTGAATGTTCCACCTTATACACACCTTGCACAGTTCTCAAATCATCTCCTTGATTCATTAGAGACACAATGAAAGGAAGTAAACAGTCCAAGTCTAATACGTTCCGTGTATGCTTCGCACTAATGCACGGTAGATGCGTATACATATGTGTGCACTAGGATAGATCCGGAGTAGTGCAGAGACACACGTAGTCAATCCCTAACCCACGTGAAGTTTGCTATGCAGGTGACATGCACTGGTTCGTGTTGCAAATTAACTAGTTGACTTTACTAGGGGTACCCTAGGTTTTCATCGAGGGCATCTCAATGATAGTGAAAACACTAGTCATAAGTCACTCAGCACGTCATGTGAGTTCCCGATGTGAGTGGCAACCAACTAGAGGTGTGGGGTGCCTTGTGAAACCAAGGGCACCATCACACACTAAGGTGGCCGCCCCCCCACATAAGGACAAAGGCATAGTCGGCCCCCTTAGTAAACTTATAGGAGAAGAGGGGGCCGGGTATAGGGGGTTTGACCAAGGTATGGCCGACCACATAGGGGTCGGGTTTCACATGGAAAGGAGAGAGAGAGAAGATAGGAGGTCGGCCCTAGCTTCTAGGTCTTGCTAGGGGCTGGCCCCTATATGAGAACAAGGTAGGAGGTGGCCGGCCTCTCTGGTAGAGAGCCTTGGCCTAACACCCCTCCTCAAGCTCTCTCTCGTCTCTCGTCTCTCGTCTCCTCCTCCGTGTATGAGACATCGGACTTCATCCTCGCGTTATGAATCGAATCCAAAGAAGAGTCGTTCATCGAAGGCACTAAGAGATCTAGGAGCGACGTTTTGTGCAACGGGTAAGATCGGGTGAACATCAAAAGCTTCATCCTCTTGCATATCCTTATTCTTGTTCGTATGAATTCTTCCATCTCCATCGACAAAAAAGGCAATCCTCTATGGTTAAAAGATCCACACGAAGGTATGTATCATTCTAACTCATAATCTAGCGTAGTCTCGAATTGCATGCATGCTAGATATTCGATTCGCTAGATTAAACTTAGGGCGTTCGTCTCAAGTGCATATATATGCACGCACATTAAGTTTCATGAAAGTTTATCGTGTAACATGCACTACACACAGTCTTTTGATCGGTAAATCACTTTCGTTGCGGGTCTCTGTTGGGAAAAATAATTCCCTAGATCAAAGTTTGCTCAGCGGAAGTCGGGCAGCGGTCGTAGGACCACGTTGCCGGGTGTGTGCTACAAAAGTTCTGATTATATAATCCTATCATCTGCACATGATGCAATAGTACGAACCCCTAATCGTCATTCTAACGAGATGATGCAACATACATCAGATGATCTATGCATTAAAATTTAGAACAAGCGATAGAGAGATTATACCTTCGTGCAGATTTTTTCACTGCGGAGGATTTTCTTCTTTGTAGGTGGAGACGGATACCGAGGTACGGATGAAGGGATACGGATATAGATCCACCGTTGGGTTCACCGAGTCTCGCCTCCCAGCCGCGTCCTCGTTGAGAGATCTCCGAATTCCTCTTGCCAATGAGCCTCTTCCGATGCTTGCAAAAGCCTTGAGGAAGACGAGAAAGAGAAATGAATGGTGTGCAGATTTTCGGCGCAAGAGGCCGGGGCTTGTTTCGAGCAATAAATTGCAGCAAAACACCCTTTTCTTGCCTTGAACGAAATTCCCTTTCATCCTCCTTTTAAGTGGCCAGCCATAGGGATTAAAAATCCCTTTGATATGGCCGGCCCTATCTTATCCAACCACCAGATAAAACCGCCCCCTAGATTTTAGGGGGGGCAGTTCTAACTATCCAACAAACCATATATGGGGAAGGATCTTCTTAGATCCTCCCTATATCAGGTCATGGCTGCATATGAGCGCTCCTAACAAGAGTGGCCGTCCATTAGGGCATGCGGGGGACCAATTGGCAAAAGATCAAAATGCCCCCTATGCTTCTAATGGTCGTACACTCGTGTATCGGACTCCGATTGCGAAACCGTTCAAACCTGTAGAACCCCTAGGATTTCTAGTGTCTTCTTGACATGGAAATGTTGTTCTCTCATCTAAGTGTGCCCTCAATAATTTATCCATACTTAGGGGTGCCCTTAGTAAAACGAGGGGTGCCCTTAGTAAAATTTACCAAGTAACTCTACCGAGCTCCCGTGCGATGCACGCTCGGATTGTCAGCACCTATGAGGGGTGTTAGATATTTTATATAGGCCTCTAACCACTCTGGGGTTGCCCCCTGGAAGTATACTTTGTTTCTCTTTCTCTTTCACGCTCTAGTACGAAGCACCCGTGGGATAATCGTCTTCCTAACTAAAGTAGTGCAAGTAAGGGAAGAGATGGTAGACACGATTTTGGATATGGACAAAGTGGAACCTGCAGGGACTAGGATTCATGGCTAGCAACTAGGCCTCGACCAACACACCCTACAGGTGTCTCTGTTATTTCTCTGAGCCCCGGTTAACTTGCGAAGCTAAACAGAGCGCGATACAAGTTGACCTCTAATCCTCATAGACTTATTATGTTCTCTTACATACCCCTGATCTCTGCTTAGTTACAGTAGTGTGATATCCCTCCACTCAGTGCCATGAAACGACTCGAGCGGTGGAAAACACCGTCAGACTCGAGTGATCATTTGACATGGTTCCATCCAGATAAACTAACCTCAATGTACTTCCCTTTGCTTTGGCCAAGCTAGGGGATCCGGTCGTCAGCTCGACTGACAACCACCAGGCCTGGTTTTAGTGTGATGTGAGTTCGACCATGGAACGCACTACCGGTTAGGGTTGTGGATAGTCTGTAGGAGTGACACGCCGATGCGACGTCAATCGGGTAACCCAACGCACCGTGGTATTGGATCACACATAAATGGATCCCTCACACGTTGGTGCATCAAAGCACCATGCAATTAGTTAGCCCACCGGTCATGATTCCTCAGGGTTTAGGACTAACTACTCTAAGCAGAAACATGGCTTAATGCACCAGTGTCTACTCACTGATCTATGCACCATGTTGGCTCCGTTCGGTCACAGTAACTGTGCCTGGCAATAACCATAGTGAAGGTTCTATGCTCTGTCATTCCAATAACTTCTCACGATAGGGGAACCAGCCTTATCATAGATGTGAACAATTTAGGTTATATGTTTCCAATTCACTGAGCCTTCCTCTCAGCAGATCTACATAAACCATGGCTTGTTGTTCATCATAGAACACGTGGCATGATCACGTACCACTAATGCAATTGTTATTCAAATACAATCTCTCTATTATTTCTTTGAATAAAATATTTTTATAAGCTAAAAACATATCAATTCCAACAATTTCTCACTTGGTCTAGCGAAGGAAAACGGTCTTGACTCCTATAGCTCCTGCATACTGTTCGAATACCTTGCTTGGTATTGCTTTGGTGAATGGATCAGTAACATTGTCTGCAAATGCTATATGGGTCACCGCTACTTGCCCTTCCTTTTGAAACTGCCGGATCAGGTGGTACTTACGCTCGATGTGCTTCCCCTTCTAGTGGTTCCTTGGCTCCTTTGCTTGTGCTACCACTCTGCTATTGTCACAATAAAGGACAATAGCTCTTTGAGCCTCTGGTATATATCCTAAGTTCATCAAGAACTTCTTGAGCCATACCTCCTCTTTCGCTGCTTCGTACGCTGCTACGTACTCAGCCTCAGTAGTAGAGTCTGCGATGTATTTCTGCTTCACACTCTGCCAACTGACTGCTCCTCCTCCTAGAGTAAAGACAAACCCTGAAGTCGACTTTCTGGATTCCACATCTGACATGAAGTCAGAATCTGTGTACCCAATCGGCGTTAGGTCATGTGAAGTATAAACTAACCCATAATCCCTTGTTCGACGAAGGTATATGAGTATATTCTTCACAGAAGTCCAGTGTGCTGGACCGGGTTTGACTGAAACTGACCCATCATTTCTACTGCAAAACAGATATCAGGCCTTGTACAATGTATTGCATACATTAGGCTACCTAACGCTGATGCATAAGGTACCTTCTGTATCTCTGCCTTCACCTCAGGTGTCTTAGGACCTTGGTCCTTGGATAACTTGGTCCCCTTGCCTAAAGGCAATAGATCTTTCTTGGAGTTTTGCACCAGGATGTTTTGGCTAGTTCCGAATCATTCCTCGTGGGAGGCTTCAAATCATCATGACCATTCGCAAAACATAGACAATTATTCATATAGCACAACCGATGCGATTGGATTCAGTCGAATAATTGAACAAAACCCACACGCCGAACCTTATGATCGAAATTAGCATGCCCTGTGGCATACAACCCTTCGCTCTAATTTGATTCTCGAATCAGGGCAAAAGTAGTCACATGACATGAATTTTGGATCTACCGAAATTCTGATCAACTATCTCAAATTCAAGGTTTGCCGCATGGCCTACTTGCCCCATCCCTCGGCATAAGCCAAACGGGAGGGTCAGTTGCTGATCGTGAAACTCCCCTTGAAATCCTAATGGTCGATTAGAGCGAAAAATACATGTGTGATTTTTAGGGTTCCTTATGATCTCTTGCTAATCGATGATGAGTTCATAGAACCGAAAAAACCCATTAATGATCGCAAAACAAGATCCAAACATAATACCTACATAAATAAAAGAGGGATCAAATCAAAAGCATACTTTGATCCCTAAAAAAGCATCACAACAATTATCCACATTGTACTACCGAGGGAGAAAACTTTTTTGGTAAAAAATAATATGAAATAACCTGCAATAGTTATTTACGGTCAAGACAACGGATCTTACGGCATACCACCCTCTATTTCGAAAGTTGGAAACATAGTATACCATAGGCTCGCTTTCGGATCCATAAATTCCCGTTAAATCGAAGACAAAATATTTCCAGATTAAATCGGCGAATAGACGATCTCCTTGTCGATCATTAATGGGATCAAGTAACTTGAATCGACCCATTAACGATCACAAACCGGGATCAAAACTTTAGCTACATGGATAACCGATCAAAGGATGGCTCTGATACCAAGTGTAAGAAATATTCTACACGAAACATTCAATATCTCCATTATCAAAAACCATACATTTTGAAAACAATGAACATAGAGATCTTATGCGGAAGCGAAAGGGATCGACTCACGTACCTCTGGCTATAAATTGTCGGGTGATGACAATCCGTAATTTGATCGATGTGGACAAATTTTCTTCTTGCAAGATCCTGGGCGCGATGAAGGAAGAAATTGCGAGAAACGAGATTTGACGATCTCAGGTGGAAGCCTTCAACTCCAGTTCTTCTTGACGACTGAAAACCCGTGGAGACCCCACAAAGATTGACGAGACGAGAGAGGAATCACAGAGCCTGAGGATTCTCTCTCTCTCTCTCTCTCTCTCTCTCTCTGTAATTCAATCTAACGGAGAAACAAACCTTCAAGGGGAAAAGCAAGGGCAGCCGAACCTTTTTTTTCTCTCTCTCTCTTTCTCTCCTTCTTGCAAAACCGAGAGCACTTGAGGGAGGGAGAGGGATGCGATCACAACAGTCATCTCTATCTTTCTTTCGGCTTTAGGAGAGAAGAGAACGGAGGAGAGAGCGAAGGGGAGGGGCTGCACTTGGGTTGCAGCCCTTCTTTTCTGATTCCTGCAAACGAATAAGAGAAAAAGGGGCGGGGGGGAGGTCATGGCTCTCTCTTTCTCTTGCAGCTACTGTACACCGAACGGAAAGGGGGGAGGGGGGAGATCGCACTATTGCGATCTTCTCTCTCTCCCCTTGGTTTTCGTGCGACAGGACAAAAGGGGCACACGCATGGACAGCTGGCACCCCCGCCTTATACCCCCTGTAGACCTCAACTTCCTTGCGTTTTTCCGTTTCCAAATTGGGGGTCTCATATGGGTTTACATTCCTTAATGAGGTGCGCTAGGTGTGACGCATCATCGTTGCACCAGAGTTGGAACCCGCACCCACTCAAACCTAAAAGTTAAATCCTGACACCTATAGGATTAGGGTTGGTTCGAGACGACTTAACCACATATCTCTTGAGCCAGACCTATTACCCACTAGACCGACTGGGTAAAGTCGAGCCAAAACCCAACATTAGCATCATAAACCTCCTCTTCTGTCTCGAATTGATAGCTTAGTTGGTAAGACATGCAATCCGCGGCCTTGGTCAAGAGTTCGAGTAAGTGCTATGGTACATTTCCTCCCGCTCGCCTTAGCGCGACGAGTCTTCTAGATTGCGAGGTTATTAAAAATTTGGATATTTTTCTCATTCTTGTGCAAAGTTTTGATCCTTGATCTATCTCGTGTCGGCGTACTAACAGTTGAAGCACTTACCACTTTGCTCCTTCAAAAAAAATTTAAAAAGAAAACCTCCTTCCAAGTGTCCATCTTGTATTGTAGCTATGCCATCAAACCTGATTGAGCGTTCCAGTCATGGCAGTCCACATCTTGGCTTCTAGAGTGATCATCTGGACATGTTTTATATCCTAAAAATAATTGAAATCCGCATAATTATCGGCAGCGGGCGGCCGTCGACGGGGGTGGTGATGGTGGCATCCCCTATTGTTCATCCCATAGCCCATAGCAGCACTCCTCTTCACATAGAGTTGTCAGCAAATTGTCACACTTTGCCCCTTACCAAATAATAAGTGAACAATATTTGGCTCAAACAGCAGTTGAAGAAGATCCATGGTCCACTATCAATTAATGAAAAAATGTGCCTTAGGTCCTTCAAAATATATTGATTTAGTGTAGGAAGACCAAAATATATGTTTTTAGTGATGGTTCCTATGATACAAATTTTATTACTTGTAGCCACTCATAATGGCACGTGGGGTACATGCATCGCGATCAGAGTTTGTTACGTCTAACAAACTTTTAAAAAAGACCAAACTTACCCTTCCTGCTATATCCTTCTTCATATGTAGAATTTCATTCATCGTTCAAAAAATTACATTAGTGATTTCAATGCAGCAAGCAATTTTTAAAAAAATAAAATTTCTAAATAAAACATTCTACAATGATTTCACTGTAGCAAATGTTATTCTTTATACCAAAATATTAATCTTAATTAAAATGTAACATTTTGGTATTAAATAGTAACATTTGCTATAGTGATTACACTATAGCTATTATTTTTTATAAAATGAGATTTCCTTATTGCATATACATACTAGTGCAAGCCCGTGTTTGTCGGCACTACAACGGGCTGTCTTCGGCAGCAACACACCTGTCGACACTGCAGCGGGCCGCCTTTGGCGGCAACACACCTGAACGCCTTCGGCAACAAAACACTTTTGACGACAACACCGACAATCATAGGGGCACCCATTTTCTCTCCCGTACTGATTGGCACGAAGCGGTTGCCTTCGTCACGACCAACTCTCCCTCCCCCTATAATCGATCAATCACAGATGTCTCTGTTCGAACGGATTTCTCGAGATCAACCCGATGGTTTAGGGCGGCCGAAATTTCAGCAGGCGGATTTATAGCCGTTGATGTGAACAACGATCACGGGATGAATGGTCATGTTTAGTGCAGTTTAAATGGGTTGGAATTTTAGGGGTTTAGGGTAGTTTAAATGGGTTGGGATTTGAAACCAAGAAAAGGGAGTTGGTTGATGGAGAAATAGAGATCGTGCATTGATTTTTGAATGAATGGTTAGATCTATTTGGTTTATTTTTGTCCAGTCAGCTTGTCCTAGTCAGCTTCCGTTTTGTCTAGTCAGCACAAAACCGGGATGAACGGTCATGTTTAGTGCAGTTTAAATGGGCTAGAATTTTAGGGGTTTAGGGTAGTTTAAATGGGTTGGGATTTGAAACCAAGGGGAGGGAGTTGGTTGATGTAGAAATAGAGATCGTGAATTGATTTTTGAATGAATGGTTAGATCTATTTGGTTTATTTTTGTTTAGTCAGCTTGTCCTAGTCAGCTTCCGTTTTGTCTAATCAGTACAAAACCGCCGTGCCATGTTATATAGATAGCAATCATCTGCTTGTATAACATGTATCATGACTTATCTAAATTATTATTTCTGACTCAGCTTGTCAGATGTTTGGATTAAGTTTGAACACATGGTGCGCTGCTATTGGTCGGTCATGCTACAAGTTATACAAGTAGGTCAACAAATTTTTTCTCCCACGGCAACCGGCATGACACTACAAACCTATAACACCACCATTACAAGACACCCAATACAAACTTAGTTGTGAACCAATTTCACGTGTAGAATATGATGAATACCGACTATAAATGGATCTATGTATCAATAGCTATTGGGCTCTATTGACATGCTGGTAGGATGAATGGGAAGGAGTTGAAATCTATTTCAAAAGTTCCGTACATAAAAAAAAGATCAATTTTGCAACATAAAAGTAAAAATGCAAAGAAAAAACAACTACGGTTGTATGATTGTATCCCAGTGGTTAACCCTATTATTTCTCTCCCAGGCAATCGCAAGATAGAATCTCGGGCTTGTCTTACGCCATCCTATAGTTGGCAGGATCCGAACCACGGTCTCCTCTGTGCAATGGCACTTACATACGTCGCTCTAACCAGGATAAGTATGACGTCTTCAAAAAAGAAAAGATCAGAAAAGGCAAAAGATCACAAAATGCATTGGAATCAGTAGTTGTTGCTAACTCAGCGACTCGGACATAGTATTATCCAATCCATATGTGAGTTGTTTTGAAACCTTCCATCTTGTTGACCATTTGTCAATAATCAACCGCAAACAGTTATCACCCATTCCTAGATGGAGCATATCGATTGTGCATTGGAGTCTCCCTTGATTAATGTGAAGGTCCTCAGACACAACGGAAGAAAAAAAAAAATTACATGAGAGCTATAGGCAATGTGACAACAAGAAAGCAACTCCTATTCCCTCGCGCAAGGTCCGACGATGAAACTTTGTTGGAGCTCCTCCCTCATCCTCTTTCTTTCATTCTCTTCCTCTTTTTCTTTTTTTCTTGTGTGGACGACCTCCTTGTGAATTAGGATTAGGAGAGGCCGGCCACAAGGCCTTTTAAATCCAAGGGTGGCCGAGTCCCCTCTCTCCTTACCTGTTGCGGTTGGATTCCTTAAGTGTAGGAATCAATTCCTACACTTAAATAATCCACTCCTATACTCTAGGGGCTACCAATTTGGGACTCCTCGTCCTACTAGGAGACTTGTGGCCAACCTAGGAAGCTCCTTTGGACTCTCTAGGATGGCCACAAGGTCCTCTCCTTTACAATTCTGGATATATTTTAAGGATGGATCACTAAATCCCCCTTTTTCTTTATGGTGTTAATGATGCCAGTCGAGACCCAAGAGTGTATGTCCAGTTACTAATGTGATTAGTTGTCCTACGTACCGTGATGGGTAGTTTGATCATATATGGAGTGATCCAAACCAATATTTTGAGTTTACTAGCAAAAGCATAAAATAGGATGTTATTTAATAGAACGCTACTTTGCTGCTAATCTCATATGGAAGTGTGTCATACATTCGGGGGAGGTGGCCATTCATTACTATTTATAATTTAACCAGAAGGACGTGTCTCGATCACAGCCATCCGTTGCACCCAACTCTGACCCGTGAATCGCACTCAGCCTCGAGCATCAGGCAAAGGGACATTGTAACTAGATGCCACATCATTCTGGTTAGACATTAATTCGGGCTAAACGTTCATGTTGAATAACATTGTTATAATGAAAAACCTTATCGCAATTCCAATTTCAGTTCTAACCTATCTCTTAAACTAAGGTCGTAACCTCAATGATCCAGTATCTTGGATAAAAATCGTCAATGATTCGAAATTTTCTTTAAATGTTCAAGGAGAATCATCAAACTAATATGTCGAAATTGGCAATGACCATAAAAATAAGCAAATGTACTCTCGACTTGGTGATTATTCTATGAAAGTTCACATTAATAAATTGTAATATTTTAAATATCCGATGATTAAAAAGTCCATGCGGAGATAATTTTGCATTTTTTGCTATTGTCCTAAATAGTTTGATCTAAAATTACAAAAGGAGCACGATATGAGTTAGTTATAACGGAAGAAATGATAAGAACGTGAGGGTGCATCAAATTGGAAAACAAAGATTACAATGCCTAATCATAGACCATGTTGCTAATCAATAATGCAAATCATGGAAAAGACATAAATTCTCTGAGGTTATAATCTCACAGGATCATATAGGCTAAGGGCAAAGCTGAATCACAACCATTGTTTTGAATCTTGATAATAACATTTGTATCCCGTGCCATCATGGAAATGTAAAAAAACCAACTTAGCAAGAGAAATCGACCATTACTTTTTTTCTTTTTTTGAGAATCGAAATATCATGCAACCATTGCTTTATCGGTATTTGCTACCTGATTGGTATGCTGCACTTGCTTACTGCCCAATCGGAGCCTGCCATGCGGGTAAATAAAGGGTCTACACTTGCAACCGGAAGTATGTTACACTTTTACCGCACTGTTATTCCGCTTTAATGACCCATGTGGCAGGCCCCGATTGGGCAAGTCGGGTCGTTATTCAACTTTAATGACCCATGTGGTAGGCACCGATTGGGCCAGTCGGCCAATTAGTGGCTAATCCAAATTAATGGAAGCAAATCACGTGATTTAAACCAAAATCTTATTCCAAATCACAAACTAGGGCTCTACTGGTAATTTTTAGTGAAATTATTTTTTAGAAAATTATTGCCACACGAGGATTTCACTGAACAGCTGGCCTTGCTGTCGTGGCTAAATCGAGCGCGTTGCTGGAGTACTTCTGGGTCCCCTGCGTCTCATTGGAAGCCCTCCACGCCGCCATATCCGGTCCCATCAACTCCAGCCCATCGATGCACATCTTCTCGTCGGTCACCACCGCGCTCAACCACGTCCGCACGTTCGACATCGCCGACGCCCCGTCCGCAGACCCGTCCGTCGGACCTCTGCCATCGCCTGCGCCGTCTGGTCCTCCGCGTGACCGAGCAGCTTGAGGCTGTTGGTTTTTTGATGGCCCTTTACGGGAGAGTTACTAAACTAGGTGGACCGGGTTGGCTGTCGCGGTCCTGGTCAAACTGGGCGACTCAACCAAGAGGCTTGACAGGGTTGGTGGTGAACCTAGCCTCCTTCTCATGTGCACCCAATAACCGGTGGGTGCCCTGATGGGTTGCGTCTACCGGTTGGACACATCTATTATAAATAGATGTGCAGGGGTGAAGTTCCCATACGCATGTCTTTAGAGCCGCCGTTGTGAATCCAGAGGGATTCAGGAGGACCCATTGAATCCGCGGGAGACGGCAGCGTGTGGAAGATCTTCACCCGGTATTGCGAGCGATCTTTCTCATTTTCACACGAAGGTATGTTCTTCATCCAAGACGACGATCTCGGTCTGTCGATCGGGGTTGTTCTAGTTTAGAAAACCCAACAATTAGTATTAGAGCAAGGTTTAGATCTTCTTCGTCATTCTTGGATGATGATTCCTTGAGTGTTCTATCGTTTCCGTCGAGATCTAATCTCGTCAGTGATTTTGTTCCCGGTTTTGGATCGATTCTGACCGGCTATGGCTATGGGATCTTGGTCCCATCGTAAATCCGATTAGAACCCCTCACCAGCCACCCAAAACCTATTTTGATCTCGTTCGGCGGTGGCTCCGGACTCCAGGCGTCGGACGACGCACGACAGCAGCGGCGGCAGACTCCGGCGCGCAGCAACAGCGGCGGTCGACTCTGGCACGCAGCAGCGGTGGCCGACTCTGGCACGCAGCAGCGGCGGCGGGCTCCGACGCGCAGTAGCTGCGGGCGGTGCGCGCAAGCAGCTGTGGGCAGCTCCTACGGCGTGCGCAGGTGGCGGCTAAGTGTGGGCGCAGGGGAGGCTGACGACGAGGTTAGGGTTTCCTGATTCATCGGGAAGATGAACAGGAATCCGACTGTATTTTTGGGTTTTTGTTTTATTTTGGGTTTAAACCCAAATTTACACCCGACACGACTAAAGCTTTTAGTCAGTCCCGATTTAATGGTTCAGACCCGTTTGCCACTTGATGGCTTAAACCAAGTCAGTTTGGACCCGATCCGAAAAACAGTCCTTTACCCGACTTTCGCTGTACCCGACCCGGTTTCATTCTGGGCCCAATCCGAGCCACAGGCCCAGACCTGAGCCTAGCCCAGACTCGGTCTAGACCTGAGCCCAAAACCTGGTTCAGGCAGGCCCAGGCCCAACTTGAGCCCAGATTCTGGCTCAGTCAGTCATGATGCTATTATAGATCTGTTTTAATCTGGACCGTTGTTTTTTGGTCCTGTGATCCTAAGCCCAATTGGGGTCCGATCTGATCGATCCATTTATGGATCTTAGCTAATTGGACCATTCCGAACACATCGGTATGGTCAGATTTTATAGATTCAGACTGTTTTGCAACTTGCTACATATATAATTTAAATAACAATATTTTAATGTTCTAATATGTCATCTTATGCCAATTTCAAATTGTTCATTATATCACATGTGTAAGGTGGTCATGCTGCAATTATAAATGTGCCTGGATGATATAAAGCTTTCATGCTTTCCTACAAGTAGGCACATGCATGTTAAATATAGTAAACAATTGATGACTACCATTGAAGCTTGTAGGGATAGAATTTGGCATTGGTTGTACATATTAGGTCTTCCATGGGGTTTAGAAAAGACCAAGTGATCGTCTGAGGCTCACTTTCGAAATGAGTCGGATTTGCCCAAAGGTAGGTGGCTCATGGAGATTGTGGGTAGTCGAATTGGAGTGCTTCCACTAGGGTCACTAGGCATCCTATTGTACTAGGGTTTGATTCCGCCCAAAGGTGTTTCAGACTACTGAGTGCAGTAGAATGAGTAGAATAGTAGCATGTGATTAGGGAAGATAGGATAACCCTTCTGCCCAAAGGTGTTGGATAGTGTATGACTCAACCCTATTACAGCTGACTAGGTCTTGATGGTGTGAGGGAGTTGTCCTAGAAGAGAACTTAGCACATGAAGTTCTCTTCGGTTTATTTGAATTATAACCCCTAATTCATCTCAACATATATGTGTGAATAGTATTGAACTATCACTAAATTTGTAATTCTCTTTTAAGAGATGGATTTGTTAGCTATTTCGAAGAATCTAGCTGGTATTGAGCCCCTGAATGTCTCTAATTATTTATCTTGGAAGATGAATATTGAGATCTTGCTTGGGTGTATCGATTATGACTTTGTGCTTACGGAGCCAAAGTCGGCAGAGCTTACAGACTCTTCTTCTAAGGCCCAGAAGACCCACTTTGCTAAGTGGGAGAAAACGAACCATCTTTCTATGATGATGATCAGGGCCACCATTAGCGAGGAGCTTCGAGGTGCCATTGCCAAGACTGAGACTGCAGCCGAGCTGATAGCATTACTGAAAAGCAAGTTCGTGGGCAGCAAGAAGTCCCTGATGTATAACAATATGTTTTAGATCATGAATCTGAAGTATGACGGCAATGGTAGCGTTCGTGAACATATTCTTAAGCTCTCGAAGCTGGCCATAGGAATCAGAGAGCAGGGTCTTCAGTTTGAGGAGGAGCTTCTAGTTTATATTGCAGTGATCTCTCTACCTAAGTCTTTCGACACTTTTAAGGTGAACTTCAATGCTCAGGAGATCAAGTGGGATATTAATCAGCTTATCACCCTATGTGTAACAGAGGAAGAGAGACTGAAGGGAGGAAAGAAGGAATATGCTAATTTGGGCTTTAGTGGTTCTGGGAAGAAGCCATTTAAGCCGAAGCTTCAGCAGTAGAAGCAGACCTTCAAACAGAAAGGAAAGTTCCAGAAGCAGTTTCAGACCAAGGGCAAGCAGATGGGCAAAGGTAATAAGCCACAGGCCTCTGGATGTTGGCACTATGGGAAGCTAGGGCATTTGATGAAAGACTGCAGGGTCAAGCAGAATGTTGAGGCACAGTCTTCTGGAGGTATGACTTTAGTCTGTTGTGAGTCCAATGTTGTAGATATACCGTCAGATTCTTGGTGGGTCGATTTAGGAGCTTCTGTTCATGTGTCCCATACTTTGCAGGGCTCAGGAGCAGAAGAAGACCCAGGCTGGAGGATAGGCTTTTCCTCGGTAATGATGACTCGGTGAGGGTGGAGGCAGTTTGCAGCTATGGCTTAGTACTGGGGGTCACATTCTGGTGTTGGAGGTCGCTTTCTATATTCCGACCTTCAGGCGGAATTTGCTTTCTATTAGTAGATTATCAGACTCTGGATATCTATTTGCTTTTAGTAAGAACAATCTAGTTATTTATCTGAATGGTATGACTATTGAAAGTGGCTTTCTAGTGGAGGGTTTATTTAGATTATCTTTATGTTCTACTTCTATCTCTTGTTTATCTAAGCCACTAGATGCTACTATATCCGGGTCTAAGCGTCCCTTTCTAGCAGAGGACTCTGCTGTGCTTTGGCATAAGAGACTAGGCCATATCTCTAGGAAGAGAGTAGAGACCTTGGTGAAAGATAAGATTCTACCTAGTTTGGATTTTTCAGACTTTGGTACTTGTGTGGACTGCCTCAGAGGGAAGATGACTAAGCAGAGAAAGCTCATAGCTACCAGAGCTTCAGAGCTCTTAGAGTTGATCCACATGGATATTTGTGGTCCATTCCCAGTCAAAGCTCGTGGTGGTCATAGTTATTTCATCACATTCATTGACGACTTCTCTAGATATACCTACGTGTATCTTCTCCACCACAAGTCAGAGGCTTTGGAGGTCTTCCAGACATACCAGTTGGAGGTGAAGAAACAACTTGATAAGAAGATCAAGATAGTTCACTCAGATCGTGGAAGAGAATATTTTGGAAGGATAAACCAGGATAGTGTGACTCATGGCCCTTTCTCTGAGTATCTAAGGCAGTATGGGATTGTTCCCTAGTATACCACACCTGGCACTCCTGAGCAGAATGGTGTGGCAGAGAGGAAGAACATGACTTATCAAAAGGCTCTTCGTAGCATGATGAGTCACTCTTCTCTTCCAAAGAAGTTTTAGGGAGAAGCTTTGAAGACAGCGATTTATATTCTGAATCGTGTGCTTTGCAAAGCTGCTCCAAAACCCTTTACAGGAGATGAAAAGGTTCGGCTCCTAGCCTCCATTATTTGCATGTTTGGGGTTGCCTGGCAGAGGCTAAGCTCTTTAATCCATAAATAAAGAAATTTGATTTCCGCACAGTTTGATGTTTCTTTATTGGCTATCCTGAGAGATCGAAGGGTTTTCGGTTCTACTATCTTTCCAGACCATTGGAGATAGTGGAGACCAATAGGGCTATATTTCTAGAGGATGCAGAATTCAGTGGGAGCCAACGACCATTTGATACTCTTTTCAGAGAGAACTCTTCGGAAGGTGTTGTGCCAGTGTCATTTTTTTCAATTGTTCAACCAGACGTTATAGCAGATACGACACCAACACCTGCTGAGACGGTGTCTGAGGTTGACCCACTACCAGTTCAGGCTGTACCGGTTCTAGATACTCCAGTGGAGCCATTCCAGTCGAGGAGGTCAGATCGACAGCGTAGGTCAGCTATCCCAGACTATTATAAGGTCTATTTTCAGGAGATTCAAAGTGAGGGATCTGATATTACTGACCCCACTTCCTTCCGTGAAGCTTTGGGTTGCAATGAATCTCAATAGTGGCTGGACGCCATGAGAGAGGAGTTACAATCTATGAAGAAGAATCATGTTTGGGATCTGGTTGTGATACCAGAAAATCGGAAGGCGGTGGAATGCAAGTAGATCTTTAACACCAAGAGAGATACTGATGATAAGATCGAGAGATTCAAGGCCAGACTGGTGACTAAAGGTTTCAGGCAAAAGAAGGGTATTGACTTTGGTGAGACTTACTCTCCGATTTGCACTAAGGACTCCTTACGAGTGATTATGGCCATTGTAGCCCATCACAATCTGGAATTGCACCAGATGGATGTTAAAATAATATTTCTAAATGGTGATCTGATAGAGGACATTTACATATCACAGCCAGAGGGCTTTGCAGTCAGTAGGAGCGAACAACTGGTTTGCCAATTAAGGAAGTCCATTTATGGGCTGAAGCAGGCTTCCAAGCAGTGGTACCTGAAGTTTGATCAGGTTGTTACAGAGTATGATTTCCAAGAGAATATGACTACCAGATGTATATATCGGAAAGCCAGTGGGAGCAGGTTTGTCATACTTGTCCTCTATGTTGATGATATTCTCTTGGCGAGTAATGACATTCACATGCTCCATGATGCTAAGCACTTCTTATCGAAGAAATTCGATATGAAGGACATGGGTCAAACAGACTATGTGCTTGGGATCAAGATTCACAGAGATAGAGCAACAAGAATTCTTGGACTCTCGTAGATAGCTTATGTTAAGAAAGTCCTGAAGAGGTTCGGGATGGATATGTGTGCTCCGGGTGAGGCACCAGTATTGAAGGGAGATATATTTTCACAGGATCAGTATCCCAAAAATCAGGCTGAGAGGAGTCAAGTGGATACAGATGAGTATGCTTCCTTTGTGGGGAGCGTCATGTATGTTATGACTTGTATTCAACCAGACATTAGTTTTACTGTTGGGATGTTGGGTCGTTATGTGCAGAATTAGGGTGTAGCTCATATGCGTGCAGCTAAGAAAGTTCTGAGATATCTTCAGCGCACCAAAGAGTTCATGCTTACCTACAGGCACTACAAAAAATAGGTTTTTTACCGACAGATATTTCTATTTCCGTCGGTAATAATATACATTTTACCGACGGGAACCATAATGTCCGTCGGTATTATTACTAAGATTATTTTAATTTTTTTTGTATATTTATTGCCGACGGTGATATACTATCCGTCGATAAAACGTGTTTTACCGACGGACATTATATTTTTGTTGGTATAATGACTTTATACCGACAGAAATATAGTATCCGTCAGTAAAGAGTAACAGTATACTTTTTACCGACGACAGATATATTTTCGTCTGTAAAACGTAATGACGAAACTCAGGGTTTCTACCCGCTCTCTGGGAAAAATGGAACCCTGTGTTTCGTCGTCGCTTTTTACTAACGGAAATTATTTTACCGTCGGTATAATGACTTTATACCGACGGTCAAAATAATTTCCGTCGGTAAAAAGCGACGACGAAACTCAGGGTTTTTACCGGGTCTCTGGAAAAAATGGAACCCTGAGTTTCGTCGACGCTTTTTACCGACGGATATTTTACTTCCTTCGGTAAAAATAATATTTATACCGACAGAAGTAAAATGTCCGTCGGTAAAAACCCTGCAGTACTTAAACTTCAGCGATCCCCTTCTCTGTTCTGTTTTGATCTCAATCCTGCCCCGCCCCTCTCTCTCTCTGTTACTCTCTCTCTCTCTCTAAATACTGCCCCCTCCCCGGCCTGGCCTTCCTCTCCCCCTCCCCGGCCTCCCTCGCGTCGATCCCTCCGGCCGACCACCCCTCCCCTCTCTAGCGCCACCGATCGATCGGCGAGCTCCTCCTCCTCCTCCTCCTCGTGGCCTCCGGTGAGCTCCTTCTCCTCCTCCCTCTCCCCCCCTAGCTAGTTAATATGCAATTGGTCTAGTTTGTAAAAAATGTCATTTTTGATCATCTTGATGATAAACTACTTTTTTTTTACAATGAAATACTAAGCAAAATTATTACTAAATCAGCTTTTTGATCATCTTTTGAAACTTCATTTTACAATGATAATACTAAGCAAAATTATTACTAAGCAAAATTTTACAATGAAACTACATTTTTGATCATCTTTTGATCATCTTGATGATCTTCCTTACCTAACTGGTAGTTGCATAAAGAAGTGTACTAAATCAGCGTTATCCTTATCTTTCATCGGGATCTATTAAGCCTTTAAACTGGCCTTTCAAGAGGTGAAGCTACTGATCTTCGACCAAACTAGCTTGGGGGAAGCCCCAAAACACCCATTCACATAGCTACCAGAAATAGAGTGCTAGATCCAAGGGGTTCTCATTGGTTATAATTCATTCTAGCGATCTTCGACCACCCTATAGTTATTACATTCCTTAGGGGAAAGCCCTTTCACCCGAACCATGCCTTTCTTTTATTTAAACAGTATATCCGCCTCATCTGCTATCCGCCTCCCTAAGATATATGCTTTTTGATGCACTTCTTTCTTGGACAGTCACACTCGTCCTCAGAGGTAGAACTCAAGGCATCATTAGTGATTGAACCCTGCAGGACAAAGTCACACTTTCTTTATAGACACATTCCTGTGGATTCAGGTTGAATGCCTCTTGACTTGGAACTTCCTCTTTCCTTGAACTTTTCTACTTTTGATTGACCTCCACCGAGGGAAATCAGGAATCTTTGAACAAATAGCCCGGTAAATCAGATAATCCTTAAAGTTATAACCATTAGGATTAATTTTTATCCCCAAAATACTCTTTTTAGTGGAAATATAAAGATTTTTCCCATCCATTAGGGATGTGGATGGCCTGTAGAAGTTTCGGTTCAGTGTTCCATACCCGGAAACCGAAATCGAATTTGTGCAGAGTCTTATAGCATTGTTTAAAATTACTTTATGTGTTGTATAGCCAGATAGACGAAGATGTCTTCGATCGATAAGAGTTGGATACGTAATTCGAATCACATGAGCCAAGAGTACAGAGAAGGAGTCAGAAAATTTCTGGATTTTGCATTTGAGCGTCTTGCACCACTTGATGGAAAAATTGTGTGTCCCTGTATAGACTGCGGAAGGGTAACTAAGAAGGTTCGAGAGGAATGTGAGGTTGATCTGGTAATGCGTGGCATTGACATTAGCTATACCCGTTGGTTCTCGCACGGTGAGAAGCTAGATGCAGTCCCCATGGCAGCTCACGGTGAAACTGCAAACACAGTGATCGATGATGAAAATATTAATACAGACGATGACGATGACGATGACATGCAGGGTATGATACATGATTTGCAAGGTGGAATAGGCACGAAAACACCGTCAGGTGATCAGCCCAATATTAAAGCGGATAAGTTTTACAGATTGCTTAAGGATGCCGAACAACCTCTATACCCGGGGTGTGAGAAGTTTTCAAAACTCTCTTTTACTGTAAAGCTTCTTCATTTGAAGTGCCTCAATGGTTGGAGTAATAAGTCATTTAATATGTTGGTAGAGTTGCTGAAAGAGGCTTTTCCTATAGGTGAGACAGTACCGAAATCATTCTACGAGGCGAAGAAGACAATTAAAGATCTCGGTCTAGGTTATGAAAAAATTGATACATGTGTGAACGATTGTATGTTGTACCGGAAAGAGTATGAACATGCAGGGTCATGCCACATATGCGGAGCAACGAGATATAAAGAGACGGATACCGAGTCTAGTACCAATCGAAGGAAGAAAAATGTATTTGCAAAGGTTCTCCTATACTTCCCGCTTAGGGACAGGCTTCAGAGGTTGTTTATGTCATCGAAGACTGCTGAGCACATGAGGTGGCATTCACGAGAACGTACAGATGACGGGGTTATGAGACATCCGGCCGACTCTCTAACGTGGAAAGATTTTGATCATACCTATCCTGAATTCGCATATGAAGTTCGCAACGTCAGGTTAGGGCTTGCTAGCGATGGCTTCAATCTCTTTGGGAATATGAGTGTGTCGTACAACATTTGGCCAGTTGTCCTAGTTTCATACAATTTGCCTCCTTGGATGTGCTTAAAAAAGCCATACACAATGCTCTCCTTGCTCATTTCCGAACCCAGGTTGCCTGATAATGATATTGACGTTTACTTGCAACCGTTGATTGAGGAGTTGAACGAGTTATAGGAAGTTGGGGCCGATATGTATGATGCCTCGTTGCGCTAGAATTTTCGGATGCATGCGACACTTCTATGGACCATCAACGATTTTCCTGCATATGCCAACTTATCCGGATGGAGTACTAAAGAAAAATTGGCATGCCCTACATGCAATAAGGAGACAGATTCATTACGATTAAAGAACGGAGGCAAGTTCTGTTATATGGGCCATCGAAGATTCCTTGTTGACGGCCATAAGTGGAGGCAGAACAAAAAAGCGTTCAATGGCAAGAAGGAACTTGCAAAGGCCCCGGAGCAGCTTTCGGGGGTAGAAATCTTGTGTGAATTGGATCAGCTTGATGCCGTGGCACTTGGAAAAGGTAAAAAGAAGAGAACGTATAAAGATTCTAAGCGTGAGCATAATTGGAAGAAGAAGAGTATTTTCTTTAAACTACCGTACTGGAGCAGCCTACTCTTGCGGCATAACTTGGATGTCATGCATATCGAGAAAAATATGTGTGACAACATTATAGGAACACTGCTGAATCTCGACGGTAAGACGAAGGATAATCTTAAATCTCATCTCGATCTTAAGGAGTTGGGCATCCGAAAATCACTTCATCCCCAAGAGATTGGGGATAAGTATGTATTGTCAGTTGCATGCTACACCATGAGCTCACAGCAAAAGGCAGCCTTATGTGCATTCCTACAGTCTGTGAAAATGTCAGACGGTTATTCTTCGAATATCGCACGATGCGTGCAAGAGAACGACCGGACGTTGTCTGGATTAAAGAGCCACGATTGTCATGTTCTTATGCAGCGATTGTTATCTCTTGCTATACGTAGGAATTTAACCGAACAGGTGTCCGGTCCATTAATTGAGCTCATCACTTTTTTCAGACAGTTGTGCTCGAAGGTACTTAGACTGGACCAACTTGATCAGATGGAGAGGGATATTGCGATCACATTGTGCAAGCTAGAGATGATATTTCCACATTCCTTCTTTGATGTCATGGTTCATTTGACCGTTCACTTGGCAAATGAGGCCACACTCGGTGGCCCAGTTCATTACCGCTAGATGTATTTTATTGAGAGATAATCGTCTCGTCTCATTTTTTAATATATTTGATCGTTTTTGATGTATTTATCCATAATTTTTTTTCTCAAATTAGGTACTTGCGAACATTAAAATCATATGTTCGTAATAAAAGTCATCTGGAGGGATCAATTGCTGAAGGATACCTAATAGAAGAATGTCTAACATTCTGCTCAAGATACCTATATGGTATAGACACGCGATTCAATCAACTTGAGCGGAACTATGACGGTGGTCCAATAGACTTCGATGGGGGTCTGTCTATATTTGCCGAAATAGGTAGACCTATAGGAGGAGGCAAAACCCGTCGATTGTCTGTAGATGAGATTCAATAGGTACATATGTATGTGTTGCGCCAATGTGATAAAGTGTGGCCATTCATTGAGTAAGCATTTTACGATCATTTACTCATTCTTTCAGTCCATTTATTAAGTATATATGTTAATTATAATATAATTCATAACCTGTAAAATAGGAAGCATAAAGCTATCATTAATAATTGGGGTACTCAAAATGCTCCATAAATTCATGATCGTGAATTCCCATCGTGGTTCGAGAAATACATAAGTATTCACATCATTACTGAATTTTATTGATATCCATTACCGAACAATAATTATATGTTCATATCATGAATGTCATATGGTAATTATAGACACAAGAGCTGCACGACAACCACGATCTGCTGATGAATGAGGATCTCTGGCGCTTATCTTGTAGTTCTTTGCAAGACACAATATCGTACGATGGTTATATCGTGAACAGTTATAGATTCCGAACGAAAGATAGTGAAAAATCATAAAAAATACAAAATATTGGGGTCAGCAAGAAGAATTAGGAAATATCCACTTCCATGGCGTCTTCAACGAGATTCTCGAGATTAAATTCCTTGACCAAAATCGGATCGTATTATTCAAATACGATTGGTATGATGTTAATAATCGTGGGACTGGTTATAATGTCGACAAATACGGTTTTATCAGTATCAACACTGGCAAGAGATTGAATACCCAATATCAAGATCCATTCATTCTTGCCTCTCAAGCGGAACAGATATTTTATGCACCGGATAATACCTCTCCAGGTTGGCAAATTATAGTCAGGTCACCACCCAGAGATTTTTATGACACGGAAGACAAGGATGCGGGGGTCGTCGATGATGATTTGGATACATACCAGAATGATGAGATAATCATTATCGATGAAGTGCACGACAAAAATAAAGAGGTCGATAATATAAACTGGACAGCGAATGCAGATCAAATGATAGAAGAGAGATGCGATGAGAGTGACAGAGATGAGACACAAAATGACTAGACCGTATATAAATCAAATTGTTTCATATTTAAATCAAATTGTTTTATATATAAATTATATTGTTTCATATATAAATCATATTGTTTCATATGTAAATCATATTGTTTCATATGTAAATCAAACTGTTTTATATTGTTTCATATGTAAATCATATTGTTTTATATGTAAATCATACCATTTTATATGTAAATCAAACTGTTTCATATTGTTTCATAAATCATACTATTTCATATGTAAATCAAACTGTTTCATATTATTTCATATGTAAATCATACTGTTTCATATGTAAATTAAACTGTTTCAGATGGCATCACGGTCGAGGGTTCGTAGAGGTAGGGGTGGGTTAGCTCGGAGCGCTTCGGCTGCCACCCCAGGGTCCGAGGCCGAGCCCTCCGGATCTGGTAGTGCTATTCCTCTCTCCACACCAGCTCCTGATGAGGTCGCAGCCTCCGGAGCTTCGAGCAATGCTCAGCACTCGGCTACAGCGTCTACGCCCACAGGTAATGTTTAGATCTAAAGTTTTATACATGTTGTAAATACTTGTTCAGTACTGATGTATATTTTATTTGCAGGGTCGAGGATCACCAGGCACGTAGGCGATCGGGGCGTGACGACGGCCCGACACTTGTCGACCTTACGCGAGCTGCTTTCCCTACAGTGGAGCGGCAGGACCTTATGGGCGAGCACGCTTCTGACGCCGCTACGTGGGTCGGTATGATAGTACGGGAGGAGAGGAATGCCCCGATTATGGGGTCTAGGGGGTGGAAGAACATTGATGCATCCTATAAGGAGAGGATGTATAAGGTGTTTTTGGTATGTTAGTTTCATTAAAGCATTTTAGAATAATATCGTACTTCTTTATAATTTGATTTGATAAAATGAGTTGTTTCTAAATTGATTTTATAGGAGAAATTTAAATGGGAGAACATGGAAACTGACACCCATCGGGAGGACTTGTGGAAGATGATGGGTGAGCGGTATAGGGATTACCGCTACGAGCTCTACCAGCTCTACGGTTACTTGGTCGGCCAGCCGGCTGAGGAGTTACAGGCTGCGGCCGTGACGAGAGACGCGCCACCACTACATGTTCTATAGTTTTTGATCGCTCACTGGGCCACCCCTCGCTTTCAGGTATAATTATTATTTTGTTGATTCGTACTTGTTTTAATGTTATACTAAAAATTTATATTGATGTTTCAAAATTTAATCGATTGACACAGGCGAGTTTTGCTAAAGGCAAGCAGAATAGAAATGCCTCGACGACACCTGCTCCAGTGAAGGGGAGGACCTCCATGCCCCAGCTTGCCCAACAGCTGGTAAATGATACAAACATATTTATTATTTAAAGCTCTATACATGTTATATTAACTCATCTATTTATTTTATATGTCAAACAGACACAGTCCTTGGGCCACGAGCCTAATTAAATTGACCTTTTTGAGGTCTCTAGGAGGCGGCGTATCGATAGGGCATTTTTGGACGACAGGGTTGCCTCGCAAGTGGTAAGTAATTAAATTACTGTTAATATATTCGTATACGCATGACATAAAATATCATTGAATATCATTGGTTGTTTTCATATAGGAGAGAATGGGACTTCTGGTGACCCCATCGGGCGAGGCCGGCTCCTCCTCCAGCTCAGTATCTGTCGACTCAGCGATGGATACTGTGCTCAGACCTGCCACACACGGCCGTGTCCTCTGTACGGGCCTTGGAGTCATACCCTTCTCCTACTTTGGACGAGAGGGTATGCGCTCGAGGGCACGGGACACCCAGACCGGTGCTATCACTCAGTTGCAGTCTGCGGTAGACGTGGAGCGCGACAGAGGCAGACCCTCGAGCACATGGTTGAGGCGGAGTGAGAGCAGAGGCAGTCCCTCGAGCAGAGGCTTCAGGCGGAGAGGCAGGCCCTCGAGCAGAGGGTTGAGGCGGAGAGGCAGGCCCTCGAGCAGAGGGTTGAGGCGGAAAGAAAAACTCGCCGGGAATTGGAGCAGAGGCTTAATGACTTCATAAGTCGGTCCAGCGGTGGCTCATGCTCATGATCAGGTACTTACTAATCTTTATAATATTAGTAAAAAATATGAATCTTACTAATTTGAGTTTAGATCATATTATCACGCTAACATGTTAACTTATTATTTTCAAATCCGAAACACGTTATCGGATACCGATCCGATGACGATCCGATCGAATCCAAACATATTTCAAATCCGAAACACGCTAACTTATGTTTTTCCAACACTTAGACTCTAAATCGGTCAATCGGATCGTAAATTATTCAAATATCCAATTAGAACTCGCTCGCAAGTCCGAAATACGGAATAATTCCAAGTACGAATTATCGAATGCCGATCCGATGACGATCCGATCGAATCCAAAACTATTTCAAATCCGAAACACGCTAACTTATGATTTTCCAACACTTAGACTCTAAATCGGTCAATCGGATCGTAAATTACTAAAATTTCCAATTATAACTCGCTCGCAAGTCCGAAATACAGAATAATTCTAAGTACAAATTATCGGATGCCGATCTGATGACGATCCGATCGAATCCAAACCTATTTCAAATTCGAAACACGCTAACTTATGATTTTCCAACACTTAGACTCTAAATCGGTCAATCAGATCGTAAATTGTTCAAATATCCAATTATAACTCGCTCGCAAGAAAAAAATACAGAATAATTTCAAGTACAAATTATCGGATACCGATCCGATGACGATCCGATCGAATCCAAACCTATTTCAAATCTGAAACACGCTAACTTATGATTTTCCAATACTTAGACTCTAAATCGGTCAATCGGATCATAAATTGTTCAAATATCGAATTATAACTCGCTCGCAAGTCTGAAATACGGAATAATTCCAAGTACGAATTATCGGATGCCGATCCGATGACGATCCGATCGAATCCAAACCTATTTCAAATGTGAAACACGCTAAGTTATGATTTTCCAACACTTAGACTCTAAATCGGTCAATCGGATCGTAAATTATTCAAATATCCAATTAGAACTCGCTCGCAAGTACGAAATACAAAATAATTCCAAGTACAAATTATCGAATGCCGATCCGATGACGATCCGATCGAATCCATAACTATTTCAAATCCAAAACACGCTAACTTATGATTTTCCAACACTTAGACCCTAAATCGGTCAATCGGATCGTAAATTGTTCAAATATCCAATTAGAACTCGATCGCAAGTTCGAAATACAGAATAATTCTAAGTACAAATTATCGGATGCCGATCCGATGACGATCCGATCGAATCCAAACCTATTTCAAATCCAAAATACGCTAACTTATGATTTTCTAACGCTTAGACTCTAAATCGGTCAATCGGATCGTAAATTGCTAAAATTTCCAATTAGAACTCGCTCGCAAGTCCGAAATACAGAATAATTCCAAGTACGAATTATCGGATGCCGATCCTATGACTATCCGATCGAATCCAAACCTATTTTAAATCCGAAACACGCTAACTTATGATTTTCCAACACTTAGACTCTAAATCGGTCAATCGGATCGTAAATTGCTAAAATTTTCAATTATAACTCGCTCGCAAGTCCGAAATACAGAATAATTCCAAGTACAAATTATCGGATGCCGATCCGATGACTATCCGATCGAATCAATTTCAAATCCGAAACACGCTAACTTATGATTTTCCAACGCTTAGACTCTAAATCGGTCAATCAGATCATAAATTGTTAAAATTTCCAATTAGAACTCACTCGCAAGTCCGAAATACGAAATAATTCCAAGTACAAATTATCGGATGCCTATCCGATGATGATCCGATCGAATACAAACCTATTTCAAATCCGAAACACGCTAACTTATGATTTTCGAACACTTAGACTCTAAATCGATCAATCGGATCGTAAATTGTTTAAATATCCAATTATAACTCACTCGCAAGTTCGAAATATGGAATAATTCCAAGTATAAATTATCGGATGTCGATCCGATGACGATATGATCGAATCCAAAACTATTTCAAATCCGAAACACGCTAACTTATGATTTTCCAATACTTAGACTCTAAATCGGTCAATCGGATCGTAAATTGTTCAAATATCCAATTATAACTCGCTCGTAAGTACGAAATACGGAATAATTCCAAGTACGAATTATCGAATGCCGATCCGATGATGATCCGATCGAATCCAAAACTATTTCAAATCCGAAACACGCTAACTTATGATTTTCCAACACTTAGACTCTAAATCGGTCAATCGGATCGTAAATTGTTCAAATATCCAATTATAGCTCGCTTGCAAGTACGAAATACGGAATAATTCCAAGTACGAATTATTGGATGCCGATCCGATGACGATCCAATTGAATCCAAAACTATTTCAAATCTGAAAAACGCTAACTTATGATTTTTCAACACTTAGACTCTAAATCGGTCAATCGGATCATAAATTGTTCAAATATCCAATTAGAACTCGCTCGCAAGTCTGAAATACGGAATAATTCCAAGTACGAATTATCGGATACCGATCCGATGACGATCCGATCAAATCCAAACCTATTTTAAAAACGAAATACGCTAACTTATGATTTTCCAACGCTTAGACTCTAAATCGATCAATAGGATCGTAAATTGCTAAAATTTCCAATTAGAACTCGCTCGCAAGTCCGAAATACGGAAGAATTCCAAGTAAGAATTATCGAATGCCGATCCTATGATTGTCCGATCGAATCCAAACCTATTTCAAATCCAAAACACGCTAACTTATAATTTTCCAACGCTTAGACTCTAAATCGATCATTCGTATCATAAATTATTAAAATACCAATTCGAACTCGCTCGCAAGTCCGAAATATGGAATAATTCCAAGTACGAATTATTGGATGCCGATCCGATGACTATCCGATCGAATCAATTTCAAATCCGAAACATGCTAACTTATGATTTTCTAATGCTTAGACTCTAAATCGGTCAATCGGATCGTAAATTGTTAAAATTTTCAATTAGAACTTGCTCGCAAGTTCGAAATACGGAATAATTCCAAGTACGAATTATCGGATGCCGATCCGATGACGATCCGATCGAATCCAAACATATTTCAAATCCGAAACACGCTAACTTATAATTTTTCAAGGCTTAGACTCTCAATTATAGATATAAATTATTTTTTTTTAACAAATAGAACACGCTCGCAAGTCCGAAATACAGAATAATTCCAAGTAGGAATTATCGGATGCCGATCCGATGACTATCCGATCGAATCCAAACCTATTTCAAATCCAAAACACGCTAACTTATGATTTTCCAATGCTTAGACTCTAAATCGGTCAATCGGATCGTAAATTGTTAAAATTTCCAATTAGAACTCGCTTGCAAGTCTGAAATACGGAATAATTCCAAGTATGAATTATCGGATTCCGATCCGATGACGATCCGATCGAATCCAAACCTATTTCAAATCCGAAACACGCTAACTTATGATTTTTCAACGCTTAGACTCTCAATTATAGATATAAATTGTTTTTTTTAACAAATACATATTAATTGCAAGAGTCGGGCGGCGTCAAGGGATGAGAGCACTAACGTTGGTATCGGGCAGCATGGCGTGCGTGATTGAGATAATTTTGTATTGTGTAAAATAATTGTATGGTATTGTCGTGATTGCCGGGCACCAGCATATTTCCTCAGATTTGGATTGTATAAAATAATTTTGTAAAAAATATGTGGTTATTTTTTGGTCTTGTCTATAATTGTCTGGTATTGTGGTAGTATTTGATAATTTGCGGTAATATTTGATAAATATTGTGGTATTGTTGATTTAGTCAATTATGATAATATTTGAATATATTGTGGTATTGTTGTGAATCACAGGAATTAAATAACATTATTTCTGTAATTTTTTTAAAAAAATAATATTTTTTTACCGACGGAATATAACAGTTCCGTCGGCAATAATATTTTTTATTTTTTTTAATTATTTATATATTACCGACGATAATTATATTTCCGTCGGTAATATATAAAATATTACCGACGGTAGGACCATTACCGACGGAAGATACATTTCCGTCGGCAATACTCAATTATTTTTTTAATTAAATATAATTATATAACGGACGGACAGAAAGTGTCCGTCGGCATTAATTATTAATACCGACGGATATTAAACTTCCGTCGCTGATTTTTTCCGACGCCTTTTTTCTCGACAGATTAGCGATGGAAATTGTGTCCATCGCTATAAATCTTTACCGACGGAAATGTAACTTTACCGACGGATATTGTCCATCGATAAAAACTGTTTTTTTTGTAGTGAGGCAGGGCGGTGAGCTTCAGGTAATTAGTTACACAGACTCAGACTTTGCTGGCTGTAAAGACACCCTGAAATCCACTTCGGGTTATATTTTCTTGATGGCGAGAGGAGCTATTTCGTGAAAAAGCTCTAAACAGTCAATTGTGATGGACTCCACTATGCATGCAGAGTATGTTGTTTACTATGAGACTACAAAGCATGCTCTTTGGTTGAAGAACTTCGTTGGAGGCTTAGGCACTGTGGATTCAATCCAAAAGCCTTTGCCAATTTTTTATGACAATGAGGCTGTTTGTCAGCATGTCAAGAATGAGAAGATTACCAGACACAACAAGCACTTGGATATCAAATATATGCTTGTCTGCGAGAAAGTCAAAGGGAAAGTGGTGGAGATCCTGCATGTTCGCACAGAGCTGATGGTAACAGACCCTTTCACCAAGGGACTTACACCAATGGTTTTCCAGAGTCATATAACCCGTATGGGCTTGATGGAGTTCTTGTATCAGTAGTTGAGTCCCTTTGCTTTGTGTTTAGTCACTGATGTTTCATCTTTAGATGAATAAAGCTCAATGTCATTTTCTTATTTGATTTATGTCAATGTAAGCAAGATCATTGCCTGGAGTATACAGTACTCAAGTGACATTGAGACTAGACATGCTTAGGCAACATGTTTGATGGTCCAATATGCCTGGAGTAAGATGACTTACTCAAGATACTGATACTCGACATGCTTTGGCAAATGTCGGAACGTCCAGTAAGCCTGGAGTACATGGTACTTAAGAGAGACCTGGGCTAGGCATGGGTGGGCACCATGTCGAAACGCCTTCATTCTGTTTGTAGTTGATTGGGTATCAACATGAGCATTAGAATGACATGCTTGGACAAGCATGAGGTTGGACATTATGGACTTGGGCACAAGACCAAGTGATAATGTGCTCAGCTAACCCGTAGACACATGAGAAAACCACCATAGTTGCTTGTTGGAGTTCTTTGTGGGTCTGATAGGTTAACCATGGATATGAACCAGTATATGATATGCTGGAACAATCATGATCTCCTATCAGAGTCATTTTGAACAAAGACATTAATGGTCCCTTAGTGTTTTTCTTTTAAAATCGATCCGGATCGTGTTTTTTTCAAAACTGAGTGACTCTCCAAATGTTTCAAAAAAAAATTTTATTTTCATTACAAAATTATATATGTGTATTTGAAATAAGTTCCCACACTTATATGGTGTCAAGGGCCAAGTGGGAGATAGTTGGTTTTTTGATGGCCCTTTACGGGAGAGTTACTGAACTAGGTGGATCGGGTTGGCTGTCGCGGTCCTGGTCAGACCGGGCGACTCAACCAAGAGGCTTGACAGGGTTGGTGGTGAACCTAGCCTCCTTCTCATATGCACCCAATAACCGATGGATGCCCTAATGGGTTGCGTCTACCGGCTGGACACATCTATTATAACCGATGGATGCCCTGATGGTATTGCGAGCGATCTTTCTGATCTTCACACGAAGGCATGTTCTTCATCCAAGACGACGATCTCGATCTGTCGATCAGGATTGTTCTAGTGTAGAAAACCCAACAGAGGCAGCCCCGCAGCACTATCGCATCCCCTGTAGCAGGGCCGCTCCTCGAGACCACGGTCTGGTAGATGGCGGACACGTTGGCCTTCGTGGCTTTTACCGACAAGAGGCTGACGGAGGTGGCAAACAGGGCAAGGCAGAGGGGGCTCTGCCGACCCTTGTGGGCGTATCCAGACAGGGAGGCGATGCAGAGATCGGGGTGGGAGGTGGAGCCACAGCTCATCCGTATGAACTCGGCGCCGGGGTCGGAGGCGTTGGATGGGGCCAGAGGCGGCGCTAAGAGGCTTCGGGCTGACTCCACGACAATGGAGAGGAGGAGGAGGAGGAGGTGGTGGTTAAGGGTTGGTGGCGCTGCCATTGCTTCACGGGGTTTGCGAGTTTAGTGTTTAAGGCTTTAAGCAAATGTTTCATTATAAAGAGAAATTTAAGATACACTGTGACTTCAATTACGAAAGCCAAATCATCTGTTACCATATATGCTGAATGAGCCATCTGGACTGTTGATGGAATAATATAGAGCTGTCCGATTAGCACTCACCACCTGATGGTGCATGAATGCCATTCAAGCCCTTGATGCATGCACCTCGAAAAGGTTTCCATCTTAAGAATTTGATGATTTGGGAAAGGTTTTCATCTTAAGAATTTGATGATTTGGGAAAGATCTCCATCTACTTCCTCCCGGGTTGGTTCCTTCCTCACGAATGAATTGCATCTTATTCCTTCAGATTGAGTTTCTTCAACGCTAATGTGTCTCATCTTCCTTCTCCTAACTGAGTTCATTCATCACGAATGAGTTTCATATTTTACTTATGAATGAGTTCCTTCATCCCGAACGGATTTTATCTCTTTGCTCATGAATGAGTTTCATCTCTTCCTCCCAAATGAATACCTTTCACATGAAGTGGTTATTTCTTCTAGTGAATGAGTTCCTTCCCTATAAATGATTTTTATTTTCTTCCTCATTCTTCTGCTCAAATGGATTTATTTTCTTGATCCCAAATGGGTTCTTCCTCGCAAGTGGGTTTCATCTTCTTTTTCACGAAGGGGTTCTTCCCCAAGAATGAATTTCATCTTCTTCTTCATGATCCTTTGTGAATAGGTTCTTGACACTTGATTTGAGGTAGAAGATGAAGATCTTCCTCATGAATCGGTTTTTTAATACCAAATTTAATAATTTTCTTTATCTTCTTCTTCAAGACTGAGTTTGTTGAAAACGAGGGGCAAAATAGTCCACAAAAAATCTAGGATAGTAGAATAACAGTCAAACATGTTTGATTGGCGGAACTGGACGAAATGACGGGTAAGTCTAATAACGATTAAAAGGGGGTGACTTACTAAATATCATATAATTTTTGGGGGATAAGTCTAAAAAATCCTTCTTTTTGGACTAGAAGTAAAACAACACAAATATCCCCCCTCCCCCCACACATGCGCGCACACGCACACACACAACGTGGTTCAAAACATAACTTCGTAACTACATCTTTTTCCACCGATATGGCCATTCCTGCTGAACGACAACGCTCGTGATCCAAAGGGTGCAATGTGCCAACAATTGTGTTATTCATCAACACCAACATATTACCAACGACCAATGCTATTCATCCCAAAGCGTTTAAACCGAATGATGTGGCATCCAATCACAACGTCCCTTTGTCTGTCGGTCGGGACTAAATGTATTAACCAGAAACCGATCGGAGCCGGATGCAACAGAATCTGTGATCCTGAGACATCATTATGGCTAATCATTCGGGTTAAACGTTTCGAGACAAATAGTATTTTCCTTCCGGAACCTTTATTATTTTTCTCCTGTTATGAGATCAATGGATCGTGTGGCTGTCCACCGTCCGATCTCCCACATGGAATTAGGGTTTCCCATAGTTACTTGGGCCCTAAGTTTATTCACCCTATAAATAATATATGACCCCAAGAGTGGGGGTATGGTTTTTGGTATCTCTCTCTTCTGTCTCACAACACGTTATTAGCACGACCTCGCTGAGCCCAACCAATCCCACACCGCAAGAAAGAGAGAGAGAGAGAGAGAGAGAGAGAGAGAGAGAGAGAGAGAGAGAGAGAGAGAGAGAGAGAGAGAGAGAAAGAGAGAGAGAGAGAGAAGGACGAAGCACCGATGAACGCTCGCAACCTCGCGGCGACAACCCAACGAACTGTCCTGCTAGGTATTTCTCGAGATCCTCCTCCGTTGTTCCACACAAGCTATACCGGCGGACGACCGACCACAGAAGCCAGAAGCCATCATCTCAGTGTGGGCCACCAAAAAAAACCAGTTGCTCTAGGCCACAAGACCCAGCCTCACCCTGACCCCGATGGAAACTCGAACTCTACCATAGCAGCCCCGACCCAGGCGAAACAGTCGGTAGTGTTTTCTTGTGTGCACATCGACAATGGCTGCAGGCGATGCACGCGAGTGATGACAGTCTGCTCCCAGCCAAGAGTGGCTATAGGCGGTGCGCAAGCGGTGGTGGCGTATGTGTCATTTAGGGTTTACCCTGAAATCTCGGGGAAGATAAACAGTGCTCATCAATATTTATTGAGTTTAAAACCCGATTTCAACCCAACCCATTAGTTACTTATATGGTAGGCTCGACCCGGTTGGCATGCTGCAAACCTGACCCAACTGCAGACCAGGCCCGACCTGGGTCTCATGATGCAGACCCTACCCAACTGTAGACCTGGCTCGAACCCAGACCAAACCAGACCTTGCCTGAACCTAGACCATATATGTTCATCCAAACCAAGCTCAGGCAGACCAAGATCTAGGCCCAATCTATTTTGAGCCCTTAACATGTTGTATATTTAATCTACTTTTGATCTTGACCATCTATTTTAATACTGTGATTACAAGGCTGATTGAGGGCCGATTTAGTCGATCTATATATGAATCTCGACTATTTAGACCATTCCAAATGCATCGGGGCAGTCTGACTTTATAAATTTAATTATTTAATACATGTTTAATAAGGACTATTGGTTGTAGTTATATGATCGTGGACCCTATCTAGACCGGATCTTGACGATCTGAATATAGATCTTGGTTATTTGGACTGTTTGGAATAAACTGGTATGACCCAATTTTGCAAATTTAAGTTGTCTTGCATTTTATCACTGTTTACGAACATATAGTCGATAGATATATCTCTTAATTAAATTAGTTAATTATTGAGCATATCTCTACTTCATATTTAAAAATAAATATATTATATTTACCTTGTATTTCGTTTGATATATAGTATGGATTAACCTTATTTTGGTTAGATTGCAATAGATTTTATTATTATCATTACGAACATAATATTGTGCATTTATCCATAGCCTTGTGAGAGCTTGACCATAGTTAGCCAAGACAGTACAATATAGTTACAGATACCTTATAATTAGTTTTTCATTATATACAAAGTCAATAGTCCCATAGCAGATAGGACATTAGTGTTCTGCTTCCCTCTTATGTCTCTATATATCAAATCTATCTAAATTAGAATTTGAGGCCCTTAAAGTCAGTAACAAGAATTATCTAGCCTGACATCTAGATACCACTCTGCACCTGCAACCGAAGAAACTAGGGAGTGCAATCGAGAAGAAAAATGAGCTCTCTTAAGAAGAAAGCTAGAACAACAACCTTATTACATCATCACTCCCATCCGAACCTCAAAATAAATACCTTACCGAGGTAGACCTCCTGACCCTATGGAAGTCATTGAAGGACAAGTAAGACAACCATAGGATGATCATTCTCCCAACGACCAGGAATAAATGGTTGAATTTGCGATACCAAGATTATAAATCAATATAAGAATACAACTCATCAATGTTTAGTGTCATCTCGTGCTTAAATTTATACGAAGAATATGTCAATGACAGTCAAATGATCGACAAGACATTATCTACCTTTTACGCCATGAACGTGCTCCTGTAGCAGTAGTATCTTGAGCACAACTTCTCAAAGTTTGCTGATCTCATTTATGTTCTCTTACTTGCAGAAAAAAATAATAAAGTTCAGATACAAAATTATAGGTCCACTAGAGTCATGACACTGCCGGAAGTAAATGCCAATAAAGACTATTGAAAATATCGAGATAGAGTCGTAGTAGAGGAAGCTTTCACAACTATCCCGGAAGAGATGGTACTTGTGAAAGAGGTAGCCACCCTATAAGAGAAATCTATAATGATTTAGCAAAATATAACTACCTTGGAAAATATGGGTATAATCCACGAAATGCTACAAATTTTAAGAAAGCAAAAGGTTTAACGTGACATGCTTCTACCATAGAAAATCTACCACCTACAAACACACCACAGAAAACTTCTATAAGTGTGGATATGTAGGTTTTTAGTCACACATCTGTCGTGCATCGAAGGAAAAGGTTGAACGGTACCAGAGTTTCCAAAAGACCATGGAAGTAAATATACCTGACGATTTTGATGACATAAATGATATTTTTGATTGTACACAATTAATTTTCTCGAACTTCTACAAAGAAAACGATAATGGACCTGACAAAAAAAATAACAATGAAGGCCTAGATGATATAGCCTTAGGTTTAGTAGTTATTATTTCTAGACAGATGGACATTTCATGTTCTTCAAATTATGCTTTCTATTCTAGTTTTATATGCAGTATTGCATCCTTTGTTATTATCTAGAAAATGAATAATACAATTTAGATAATGACATAAATATGTTTTTTAGGAAATGATTTTTAACCCTCATAATATGTCAACCATAGTTGGACCTACATAAATAATAGAAGGCTCTAGAAGAGCCAATCTTGTAATACCAAATGGTACCCATATATTTATCCAAAACGCCTTATACTCAAGTAGTTCAAAAAGAAATTTACTGAGCTTCAAAGATATTTATATGAATGAATATCACATCGAAATACAAAATAAAATAAATAAGGAATATCTCTACATATCTAACGTTAGTAAACTTGAAGTTCACATTAAAAAATTTATCCACCCTCTCAGTAGGGATATATTACACTCATATTGGAATAGTCGAATCTTATACAATTAGGAGCTAGACGATTATTACCAATGAGAAGTCTTTAACAAGCTAGAAGCTTAAATACCTTATAGCCATAAATCTTTGGCATGACCGACTTGGTCATCCGGGATCCTCTATACTTAAGAGAATCATAGAAAACTCCACTGGCTATCATTTAGGGATAACATCTGAGTCACCACCTTTCCATCATAGGATACAAGGTGATATTTGTAGATCTATATGCCCCTTTAATGGAACTTTTAGATACTATATGGTGTTTTTAGATGCCTCGACTAGATAATCAAATGTTTATCTATTATCAACAAAAAATATAGCTTCTGCAAGACTACTTATCCAGCTTATCAAGCTTAGAGCTCATTTTTCAGACCATTCTAAAAAATCAATTAGAATTGGAGAATGCATCTGAATTCACTTCCCAAGCCTTTGATGTTTTTTTTTGTTCATCAATAGGAATTGATATAGAACATTTTATTCCTTATGTTCATACCCAAAATAGTTTTGTTAGAAGTTAGGCCACTCTTATGCAATCTAGACTTTTCACTTATACTTGGGGGTATGCCATACTGCATACTATAATACTTCTTTAGCTTAGACCCACACCCTACCATAAAACTTTTCATACTCAATTGGTGTTGGAAAACTAATCTAATATCTCGTATTTGTAAAAATTTTACTGTGAAGTACAAATTTCAATCCTGCTACCATAGAGAACAAAAATGGATCCCCAACATAGATTAGATATTTATGTCAGTTTTGAGTCACCGTCTATAATTAAATACCTCAAGCCTTTAATTGGTGATCTATTTTTTACAAAATTTGTGGATTATCACTTTGATGAGTTAGAATTCTCGCCGTTAGGGGAAGATAAGAACACGGGTGTTCTAGAAGAACGATATGAATTATCGTGAAATACTTCCACTCTGTCTCATCTAGACTCTATAACTTTGTTCCCAATATGAATACCAAGTTATAAGAATTATGCATCTACAGAAAATTACAAACCAATTACCTGATATATATAATGATGTAGCTAAAGTGACAAAGTCACATGTACCAGATATGAATGCGTGTACTCAAATTAGTATCACAGAAAGATAAAATTTGAATAAGGTAACAAATAAGTCCACTACACGCTAGAAGCGTGGTGGACATATAGATTTCAAAGATTTAGCTCCCTTGAAGAGAAAGTTAAATACAAATCATATCCTAAGAAAGCTTCAGAAATAGTGCATCTAGAAGAGATGATACATAATGCTTCGGTCGAGATTATACTCCAGATCCTTGAAGTGACTGGAAATCAAGGGCCCAATTTTCATGAATCTATACATAACGCTCTGAATGTGATTAGAACCCAGGTCCTTAAAGCGACTGGGGAAATGGTACTGGTAACAAACAATGATGAGATATCAATATTCTAATTCTATACAGGAAAAATTTAGGATGAAAAAAAAGTAGTCATCGATGATGTATTTACATATACAGTAGCTACTAAAATAATAAAGGATATTGATATAAATAGCATCCATGAATGTTAACAAATGAAGGATTGACTAAAAATGGAAAGATAATATTCAAGCAGAACTGAATTCTCTTAAAAAATATGAAGTATTTGGACCTATAGTACAAAGACTATCCGAAATAAATCCAGTAGATTTTAGATAGGTGTTTCTCAAGAAGAGGGATGCAAATTATAGAATTTAAATATATAAAGCACGACTTGTGGCACAAGATTTCTCGTAAAAATCTAGGATCGATTACGAGGAAACGTATTCTCTGATAATAGATATAATAACATATATCTAATTAGCTTAATAGTATCTGAAAAATTCCACAAGAGGCGAATGGATATAATAATTGCATACAGAGAACTAGACACTGAAATCTATATGAAGATATTTAAAGGATTTAAGTTACTAGAAGCAAAGTCTAGAAGCACACACTCAATTAGATTAAGACATGCGTTATACAAGTTAAAACAATCTAGAATACTGTGGTACAACCATCTGAGTGAATATCTATCTAGAGAATATTATAAAAGTGATCTCGTATGTCCTCGTGTGCTTATAAAAATCATTAAATGAATTTTCTATAGTAGTAGTGTATGTTGATGACATCAACATAATTAGAACTCTAGAAGAGCTTGAAAATGCTGTTAACTATTTAAAAAAGGAATTTGAAATGAAAGACCTAAGTAAAACTAAGTATTGTCTCGACCTGCAAATTCAGCATATGGAGAGTGAAATTTTTAGTCCATCAATCCAATTATACTGAGAAACTATTGAAGAGATTTAGTATTAATAAAATCCATTAAGTACACCTATGGTCATTCAGTATTTGGATATTGAAAGAGATCCATTTAGACTAAGAGAAGAAAATAAAGATATACTAGATATTGAAGTACCATATTTAAGTATCATTGGGGCATTACTGTACTTAGCATAATGCATTAGACTTGATATAATATTTTTTGTAAATGTACTTGCTTGATATAGTTATGCACCTACTTGTAAACACTAGACTGGAATTAAATATATATTGAGAATCTTCGTAGAACTATTGAATTGAGATTATTTTATTGAACACACTAACCTGATTGAAAATGAAAATTCAGGCTTTCTTTCTGATACACATAAGGATCGTTTATAAATATATTATGTTTTGTGAATAGTAATGCAACTATATCGTGGAGTTCTATGAAACAAACTATAGTAGCTACCTCCTCAAATCATTCAGAAATTCTGGTATTACTCAAAGCTAGCAGAAAATCAAAGTGGAGCAAGTTCGATCCAACAACAACCTTGCAGACCTATTTACCAAGTTAAATGATGTAATCATCAGGGGGAGTTTTCTTTATTTTGAACAATGTAATCAGGAAGAGGGTAGTTGTAAGTTGACATCCTGAAGTATGTTAAGCATCTTGAAGTATAATAGCATCATGAAGTAGGCTATGTGCGTTGTACTCTTTTCTTATTGGACTGATTTTTTTCTATGGGGTTTTTCTTCCAAAAGGTTTTAACGAGGCAGTATGAGGAAAGTATTATGAGATCGGTGGATCGTGTGGCTGTCCACCATCCGATCTCCCTCATAAAATTAGAGTTTTTCATGGTTACTTGGGCCCTAAGTTTATTCACCCTATAACTAAGATATGACCTCAAAGACAGGGAGTACGGTTTTCGGTAACTATCCTCTTTTGTCTCACAACATCTCTCTTTTAAAATTTGGCTTCTATAGGAGAGAACATCGGCGATCCGTTCCATAAAGATAGTATCAGTGATACGATAGAAAATATTATCCAACTAGTACAAATTTTTTCTTTTACAGATTCGATGACAGCCGTCCATTAGACCAAGTTGGGAGGCTAGATAGCATTGCCCTTCTAGCACAATGATACCGATTCGATAACAGCCATTGGGCGGCATGAGCTTTGACTACTGCCAAATAGGGATGGCAACCGGTCGGGTTTGGGGCGGGTCAGTCCTATTCCGAACCCGCCCCATTATATTTTATCCTGCTTCATATCTGTCTCAAACTCATGTCGGATTTTGAGGGTAATTTCCAAATCCGTCCCAATTAGCATTGGGAAAATCCGTGCTCGCCGGGTTAGCTTTATAAAAACTATATATTTAACTTCTTGGGCTCACCTAATTGCAGCTCTACATAGCAAATGTTTCTCCTATATTACGATCAAGCAGTTATAAACACAAGTCAACTTATTATATGATCTTGATAAGTTATATACCCGGGTCGGGTCGGAGTGGTTGGAGTAAAACTCGAACCCGACCGGGTTTCAAATTCATATTCCAAACCCATCCCAAACCCGTTTTTAGCATTTCAAACCCGTCCTAATAGGGTGGGGTCGGGTCGGATAACCCGGTAAACCCTAGTAATTGCCATCCCTACTGTCAAAGTGTCACTGGCCGCACCTGCTCGAATGGACGACACCAACAATCGCCAAAGTGATGCTGGCCTGGCCTGCCGGCGGTAGCTCTTATGTGGGTTTATTGAATAGTGGGTGTATTAAGCGGCAAAGAAGTGCGTACATTACAAACTAGGTGTGCATGTATTGAATAGTAGTTGTATCAAAAGGCAAAGGGGTTCACAGTTAAATGGGGGTGGAACTATCCAATAGGAACAAATCTACTAATGTCCCGTATGTCCTCTACTCTCACGATCACGGATTCACGATCAGGTTCTCTACCTCTATTTTCTCTTCTTCTTCTTTCTTCCTTCTCCTTCTTCTTCTTCTTCTTCTTCTTCTCTCTCTCTCTCTCTCTCTCTCTCTCTCTCTCTCTCTCTCTCTCTCTCTCTCTCTCTCTCTCTTATGCATATCACTCAGTTAAAATTTATTGTCCGCGAGGAGGGGTGCGCATTCTAGGGTTCCATCTTGAATTGACAAAAAAGGGTGTAGAAGCGAGATAACACAACTTGCAGATGCAGCGATTCAGAGAGAGAGAGAGAGAGAGAGAGAGAGAGAGAGAGAGAGAGAGAGAGAGAGAGAGAGAGAGAGAGAGAGAGAGAGAGAGAGAGAGAGAGAGAGAGAGAGAGAGAGAGAGAGAGAGAGAGAGAGAGAGAGAGAGAGAGAGAGAGAGAGAGAGAGAGAGTTTGTTGGTGGTCGAGTTGTAACTATCACGAACTGTCGTAACATGTTATATAGATTAGTGCATGCCCATGTCGATTGGCACGACAAAGACGCCTTCAGTGACACCCCCCCCCCCCCCAAACCCACCATCAAACCCACCCAATGCACCCGCCGGGGGGCACCGGATCATGAATTGAGAGAGAGAGAGAGAGAGAGAGAGAGAGAGAGAGAGAGAGAGAGAGAGAGAGAGAGAGAGAGAGAGGCCATTGCGACCACCTTGGTGGCATCAGTAATGCACCGGACAAAACATAATCAACAGATTTCAGCAACAACACACACCCCGGGCGATGCCAGGACTTCTCGCACACCCTAGACTATAGAATATATTCAATGTGATCATTTTGTTCCATCTTTTAATGATGGTTGATTCTATATGTTTGGAAAAGGAAAATCTAGATTCATAGTTGAATCAATGAGAAGCATGCACAAAGATCAAGTTTAAGCCAAGTTTAAACAGCAATCTAAGCACAACATGGGTTCATAGTTAATGCATGTACAAATACAATCGAGTTACATGATCATTTCCTATTCAACCAAATCAATGCCGGTCTAGGTGGATAGTTTTTTCCGTGCAATGGATCCACTTCGGGCTTGAACTAATCCCTCCAGGAATGTGCACCGACCCACTTAGAAGTTTCCCTACGCATCCTGGGTAGCTCAAGGGGATGGAATCGAACCCACAGCGTCCACACCACCGCTGGTTAGACCAGGTCTGGCCCGGCACATGACTGTCTGGATTGCTAGCGTGCCGGTCCTCAACGCATCAGGGGAGACTGTTGGGTTCCATACCAGCCCGCTATTTTTGTACTAGGAATGCCTGTAACAATCATTATAAAGGACGATGGTGAAATTGCGTCTAACTCGACGGGCAACGATGATCGGTTGAGCCCACCAGACCCACCCCCGGCGGATGAATTCGGGATAGAAGGCGGTTCCACCTTCATCATTGAGGTGCTAATCATGATCGAAATAGACAAATAGAGATTTGTACTCGAAGAAAAACTAAAGATCTTGAAGACAGATTTAGATCGTAATGACATGATTTCCCTAATCTCCACACAAATCCAGCAGCCAACAATTATAGCATAAGAAATCTCAATTGAGAGAGAGAGAGAGAGAGAGAGAGAGAGAGAATATTTAGTCTAAATACCCAAATCACTGGAAAATGAAAAAATTGAAAAACGGAAAAATCAACTAGTTCTAATGCCTCCTTCCCCTTCCCTTCTTTGACACCTGCAGCTCCACCTGTTCCTTACCCGATACCTCTGTCGTGTCGGCTGCATCATTAACCAAGATAACCCATCAGGAAAAATAACACACACCAAGAATTTAGCCAGGAAATGAGCAACAGTCGGATAGGATGGAATTAAAAAGGCGTAAAATATACCATCGGGGCCCCGAGCCATCAGAGTGAAGAAGATGTTGTTCAGCTTCTCCATCTTCTTCGCATCCTGGGCCTGGTCTGTCTTAAACTTTAGGCACTGCAAAATACCACCAAGGATGTGTCGAAAGGTTTTATTACTGAATGTTGAAACTGCATAACTTATCAAAATAGTACCTTTTTTTAATATATATATATATATATATATATATATATATATATATATATATATAGGGGAGGGATACTCTTACTCATGGCCTCTTACTCATATAGTTACCTATGATCCGGACCGTCCATTAGATCCCGACGTACGGTTTGGATTAGATGGGGAGTTAAAGCAATGGTGTCTGCATTAAATGCGGGCTTTTAATATGGGCTTTTAATACGGCCATTTAATACGGACACCATTGCTTTAACTCCCCATCTAATCCGAACCGTACATCGGGATCTAATAGACGGCCCAGATCATAGGTAACTATATGAGTAAGAGACCATAAATAAGACTATCCCTCCCCATATATATATATATATATATATATATATATATATATATATATATAGAGAGAGAGAGAGAGAGAGAGAGAGGGATGCTTGGTTGCGCTGTGCGCTGCCGGGGAGCAAATGCGCTGTGCGCTGGTGACCGTCCGATCGGATCAAATCAACGGCAGACGGAAATCCCACGGAAATCCCGCTCAAATCCCTCTCTGCTATCTCGGCGAAACCCGTGACCGTCTGATCCCTTGGATCAGACGGTCTGATCCCGTGCAGCACACACCGGCAGCAATGTAATCCGTCGGTTCGATTCCCATCCGTTGGATCGATGGGAATCGAACGGACGTAATGGATTTTCGTTGTTAATGTAGCGGCTACAGTAACAGCGAAATTGGATTTCATCCGTTCGATTCCTATCGATCCAACAGATGGGAATCACCCGGCCTAATTGTGTGTTAGTTCGATTCCCATCCGTTGGATCGATGGGAATTGAACGGACGAAATGGATTTTCGCTGTTACTGTAGCCGCTACAGTAACAGCGAAATTGGATTTCGTCCGTTCGATTCCCATCGATCCAACGGATGGGAATCGAACCGACGGATTACATTGCTGCCGGTGTGTGCTGCATGGGATCAGACCGTCTGATCCAGGGGATCAGACGGTCACGGGTTTCGCCGAGATAGCAGAGAGGGATTTGAGCGGGATTTCCGTGGGATTTCCGTCTGCCGTTGATTTGATCCGATCGGACGGTCACCAGCGCACAGCGCATTTGCTCCCTGGCAGCGCACAGCACAACCAAGCATCCCTCTATATATATATTCATAAGATGTGCTAATATACTTACTAAAGTTAGACAATAGTGATTAGCACAAAACTAGGGGGGACTCAAAACCATGTAGGGTACTGCTGTACATGCCCAATCACAGCGTTGACTGCCGCTCTAGGCCAAGTGCGATTCACTAGTCGAGACCAGGTGAAACGAACGGCTACGATCACGACACGTCATTCTGTGTTGAATGAATTGGCAAGAACTTCAGGGTAAATAAAACTTTTCTTCCCAGAATCGCATCAGATCATCTCGCATGGTTAATGAGTCATTCCGCCAGAAAGAATGATTACCCATCTAGTACCAGTTCTATTAGTCCCCCCCCTTCCATATCCAACATTACTAACGCGATTGCTAGGTAAGGATTCAAATGAAGCATGATAACAAGACATTATCTTCGAATAACTAGCTATAGTATCGTTTATCACTCTCATGATTCTTTATGCACCCCCATGACCAAAGATTGAGATCAATTCAACTTATCATCGATAGGCAAAGTCGGTGTAGGCGTGCATTTATCCTTTTCCAACCTATGAAGTACCTTTCTTTGATCTTTAAGGTGTATACGCACGCATAGAATAACACTATTTGATGCTGAATATGGGTGCAAGACCTCTAATGCAACATAAGATTTCAACAAACGTCATAATTTAGAAATAACAAGTATAAGTTTAAGACAATTTAAGTTTCAATTTTCAATTACTAGCACGAATTCCAAGCACGCTAAAAAAGTGGAAGAGTTTCGATCGTTTGGAAGTTAAGAAATTGCTTTTGACTAGGACTAGTTCATGCAATTAACAACAAAGCTTAATTGCCTTTTGAAAGGGTTTGAAGGGAAGTTTCAAGTTGCAATATGGGTTCAAAAGTAGAAAGTTGCTTGGTATTGGTGTGGAACCTAAATCAAACCAGCAGTTACGATTTTGTATTCAACAAATATAGCACATACTAGTGTGATCGGGTATGATAGAATGATTTAACAGATTTTATTGGGTTCGCAGGATGCATGTGCAATGCGCTTGAATCAATTGAAGTTCGAGGGTGAGGATGTTGGTTCCAAGTGATGAAGATCCACACAAAACAAGTCAATGATCAAGCAGTTGACGGCTCAGAATCACCGACAAGGTAGCACAAGCAACAAAGAAGACGACCCAAAGCATGGATCCACACTAAGGAGGGTGTGGGCCTGCTTGTCTACGCCTGGGTTTCTTGGGGCTGGTGACTTGGGCGCCTGGCAGGCTGGCCAGGTGCCCGTGCCACTGGCATGAGCACTGAGTTGGTGGTCTGGGCGTCTATCATGCTCACCAGGTGCCTAGGCCGCTGGCCTGGTGGTCTGGGCGCCTGGCAGGCAGGCCAGATGCTTGGGTTGTTGGCCTGGGCATTGTGCTCTGCTGGCCGATGCTCAAACTGGTGGCTGATTTGATCGTTGGTTGCACGGGGATCTGATGCCGGAAGGGGGTCCGATGAAGCTGAGTTTGATAATGATGATGTAATGGTGTGAAGGGTGTAAGCACGAGCAATATAAAATAAAAAGAAGATACAATGATCCTCCGACCTCTCGCTAGTGATCGAGACGATCTCCCATCGGTTAGCCTCACGCTTTCAATCCTCTCTCAGGAAAGCAAAAGGAAGCAAATAAGCAGTTATCATTCAATAAGCAAATAGCACAGGCTTTGGAACCTTTTTTTTAAGCCCCAAGCAAAACATAAACACATAGGATTTGTTGTCCAACAAAGTAAAGGACTACGATTCCTTAAAACACTAGTACCGTTGCAATTGAGTGTCATACTATACAATTACATAATTGGCTTAAAAGAATACTGTCGATTAAAAGGTAAGATCCCGTTTTACAATTAAATAACATATGGATTCATATATATATATATATATATATATATATATATATATATATATATATATATATATATATATATATATATATCCAGTATGTCCCTTCACATGCCTTCTTTTGGCAAAACCATCCCATAATCATTAAATAATCCCTTATGTCCCTTATGGAGTGTTCCTTCGATGCATCATTACTGGCATTCCTATAAATTGAATTAAACTGCACCAACAAGACCTCTACAAAATACTTGCATCACTTCACATAATTTTCAGCACCCCCACCCGAAAAAAACAGTAGGAAAATCCAGAAGGAACAAAAAAAAAAGGTCCATCAAAAGGTAACATCCATATAAGCGAAAGTTTATCCTTTTCTCCATTCATTATAGTAAATTTGAAACCTTCAATGGGGCTAATAATATCAGTCAAAAACAATTAGAAAAGGCAGAGGTTGATTGTAAGTTATAATGTGATTGTTAGAAACAGGAAACTGAAATGTTTAATAGCTCATTTGAATGAATATGATATCCATCATGTTTAAAAGTCCGTTATGTGGCTGTAAATTTTTTTAAACGCCGGTATAATCAATTACACACCATTCAAGTGTTGGAATGGATGTTCAATAGCTACAATTGCCTAAATAATAAATGACTACATCTCCATCATAAAATAACTTGAAATATAAAATAACTCAAATTTATGCCTTAACCTGCAAGCCTTATCCCATCTATGTTGGGTTGATTTCATGGATCAAAGTATGATCCATCAAAATCTGAGAACCCTTATCAACTAGCTCTCAATCTGAAATAATCTGCTGGTCAAAATTTTACTGGATAGGGTCTCTGAGTACCCCCTTACGTTAGCCCTTCTCCGTCTACAAAACTCCATATGAGGAAGACGAAAACAAAGTCGAAGTCGCAAGTGAGGATGAGAAATGGAGAGATAGATAGGAGGGGGTCGGGCAAGCCTTCACTAGGGTCGCCCTCCCTCTCCCTTTGCTCTTTTATAAGGCCGCCCCCCTTATAAACTATATCCGAATAAATTTTCAAACGACAAAAAAAAAAAACATATATGTAATCGGGTCGGGGTAGGCTTAATTCCGACCCCGTCCCAAACCTGATCGAGTTTTATTTCGTAAATCTCAAACCCGCTCAAACCCACCTAGTTCCATCCCAAACCCAGATCAATAGGGTCAGGTCGGGTTCCATTTTGCCTGTTCCGTTGCCATCCCTAGTACACATAATACACCACATAAAATATTATAAATTATATCCTAACAAGTGACTCAAAATACAAGTAGTCAAATTAATCTAAATTTAGAGATAGACTAACCATAAAGGTATTAACTCATCCTAAAAAAGGGTTTTTTGTTTGCCACAACAAGACACATCATTTGGACGTATTAGAGACACAAATATGCTCGTTTTGACAAAATTGTCAATGACTGAAAGTGTTGCTGCTGCATTCGGATAATAGATCTCTTTTTTTATAGTTATCATGCTTTTGTTGTAAAATATAGGATTATTTAGGTCAAACCAGTGGGGTATATACTAGATAATGTTTTGCAAGTTTATAGTGTTAGCCTTTATGTGTGGTAATGATTGAGTGGTATGTTTCTAATAATGAGAAAAGAAAGTTGAGTGTACAATTACTCTCTCATCACTCTTGTTTCTCCTTTTGGTACTAGGGCAATGAGCCTTGCCATTCCTTAATTGTCAGCAAATTTTTCGTCGGTCGGTCTTCTCTTCTCATTTATTTGTATGAAAAAACATACGAAATTTTATTTACAGCAATTTGGTATCACAGTGAAAGGTCCAACACCATCTCATTTTCTACATGCAATTACAGAGCAATAAACAAAAATATGGAGACTATGATGAGCTTTCGAGAAGAAAGCACAAACGCGTGATGTGAGGTTTGATCACATTAAAAGGTAAAAGGGGTCCCAATTCAAATAAAAAAATTGAGCAATTCAAAAGACTACAAGTACCACGATGTACGAATGACATGGTGAAGCTTCAAATAACTCAGAGCTACATCAGATGGGAACCAAGTAATAGACCTCAAAAGGAGATCCGTTGTGATTACTAATCCCATCACAAAGAACCAGTAGATCAATAATCGGCCTCCTCTCCCACCTCCAAAGGATGATCCACCCCTCTTTCACCTGCAATGGACTCTTCTCCATCTTTTGATGATAATGATCAAGTATCAGATTTATAATACATTCAGCTCAGGGCTAGGTTGCCATAGCCAACAAATTAGTTAGGTAGGCTTTGAAAAGAAAGTTCAGTTTGCACAAAAACATGAATTGAAAGAAGAGGTCGAATGAGGAGGAAAACAGAAATATGCAAGATATGAAGATCACACTGCACTATTGATTATTGATCTTTCATGGCACAAGGAAATGTAGGCAAAAAAAGATTTAGAGCTAAAGACTAAAACACAAATAGCCATTGTGGATGCTCTTCTTCTTGCTTAGAATTATTGCGAACTCATGAAGAGGTTTCGAGCCGGAGGTGCCCGCCCAAGCCGGCGGAGGGTTCCACACCAACAAGGCATAAGGCGACTACCTAAGCGGGTGCCTAGACATGCAAACAACCATCAATTGTTTGTTTTGTAGTCGATCATTCTACGGAGTTCTCATATGCATGCGGCTCCGTTAAAGGCATGAACCAAAACTACCCATCAGCAACAAAAATATGGGCAATGTAACAACGTAAACTCTAGCTTCTAATCTTTTCATTTATTTATTGGCCTCATCTTTTTTCATAAATCCCCACATCATAAGCCCCATGGAAACTAGAATAAAACAAAAGTCCAGCTAATAATTGTCAATCAAGTTAATACACAAATCTCCAATTTTTTGAACCATGTCATCCTCCGTTGCATACAATGACTTGGTATTCAGCTTCAATCACATCAGCTCAACCATAAAGAAATTATCTCCAGGACAATGAATCAGTAGATAAATCATACTTAGTGGAGAATATAAGAATATAATAACATAAAGAGGTGAACATTAATCATAACCGGTGTTACATAACGACAAGAAATAAGGGGCAGTTGCGAGGCAGGCGCCTAAGCAGGCGATTAAATGGGCGCCCGCTTAGGCCCAATCCACCTACAAATCTGCCCTATGAGTATTCAATGCAGTTTGAGGCCCAAAATAGGTGGATGCTAGAACCTCTTTTGGACCAGTCCAACATAATTATCCCAACATTTAATCGTACCAGCTTAGCCACACATTCTAAGCTAGTTACACTTATCATAAGCAGAAGATACCTACTTGTGTAACAATTAATAGCTTATCAACAAAACGAAAGATCAATGCAATTTACTCAACATAGATAAATAAGTCCATAAAATATTTCCTATTAACTCCCCAAAGTTTTCCTTCAAATCATCTATACTATAGTACACCAAAAATTCCAAAGTGTAGTAATCGTGTAGTATATTTACTATATAAAGAGAATTGGTCCGCACGGCACAAACCAAACAATACCCATTGCTAATGTTGTGTGATAAACGATATTTTATCAATAATCATGTTAAGAAGTTTTTATGTTTTTAGGGCAATTTTTAAATTTCGATCGGGAAAAAAATTATTAGAAACAAAAAACGATCTTTTTTCCAGAAACCTCTCTCTCTCTCCAAACGTGTGCATCACACGTGCTTTCCCATAGTATCGATGAAGTAAGTAACCATATTAACTGAATAACTGGATTACCAAAGGTTGGATGATTTAGAAGAGAAAAGGTACAAAGAAAGGGCAATACTTTGTTCCTTCAAGAACCTACTAAACAAAATTATCGAAGGGGATCGAAAAGATCAGGCAAAACACACCTCTCGGTTGTCGGTGACCTTGAGAACCAGCTTCCCGTCGCAGTGCCTGTACTTCATCACGTACCGAGTCTTGCCGATGATCGAAAAGGACATCAAAACAGTGAGAGATCTCGATCCGAAAACCATAACAAGAATCGATTGCGAGAAGCGTCGATTGGGGGAGGAGGAGGGATCGGGATAACATACAGATTGGGGATCCGCGCGGAAGAGCTGCACGGATCTGTCGACGAACTCGTCCCACGAGGCGATGTAAACCATTGGATTGGCTCGGCGGGATTCGAAGGCGGGCGAGGTGCTATGAATCACCGGAGGTGAGTTCCTCGCTGTCGCCGGCGACGGGTCGTCCCACCTCGGCCTGAGGGCTCTGATTCGCAACAAAATAAAACCTTCCGTCTGGGGGGGCTCTGCAAGGGTTTATAAAGCGATCGAATCCCATCGGCCGCAATTTATTTTGGGGAAGTTTGACATAAGTACGGGTGGCAATCCTTGACCCGACCCGAAGTTACCGGGTTTGGGTTTGGCCTAAACGGGTTCGGGTCATAAACGGGTCGACCCGATTGACCCGTTTATTAAATGGGTCGGGTTTGGGTTTGTACTTATAACCCGATTGACCTGACTTGACCCGTTTACCAAATGGGTCGTATCAACCCGACCCGAGCCAACCCGACCCAACCCGATCAAACCCAGCCCAATCCGACTTGTCTTGATCCAACCCGACAGGTTTACATGGGTTATGTTAACCCAACCCGACCCGACACGACCTCGACCGTGTAGTAAACGGGTTAAATGGGTCGGGTCGGATCAACCCATTTATTAGGCAGGTCGAGTTTGGGTTTAAGTTTTTGACCCGTTTATTAAACGGGCCGGGTTCGGGTTGGGTGTTTTGCCTTTGTATCTATGTCTCAACCCGACCCGAACCTGACCCGGCCATACCCATTGCCACCCCTAGACATAAGTCATTTTTGAGAGATGACTTTTAGTTGCAAGACATATTAATTTCAAAATATCGGTTAAGTCCCTCCCCACGAATATATACACTTTCTAAAGACAAATATATACTGTTTCTGAAACGAATATATACTATTTTTGAACACGAATATATACTTTTTTTCTGGAGACGAATGTATACTTGTAGGGACCTTAGCTAATATAGCAAATTATGATGTCCTGCGGCTAATATTGCAAAATAGTTAAGGACCTATACCTAATTTGTCAATTTATTTTTGGGTGCTTGGTCGAAGTCTAGGCGGGTCCAGCCCGCGCGACCCGATGTGTATGGAGACTTGCCCCAATGGCCTAATCTTTTGGACCCAATCTGACTTGATTAGCCTTAGTGAGGCCGAAGGTGTTGCTAATTGCACCCCACAAATTACTAGTCCCCCAACTTAACAAAAAAAATTAGGGTTAATTAGTTCTAAATCCCTCCATAGGTTGTTATTTAAGCTAAAGAATATAACTTGTTAGGATATTAGCTAAAGTCCCTCCCGAAGGACATGTTTGTATAGCAAGTCCTTAACCGAAAATATTGACTTTTTTTTATCTTTTAAATTACAAAAATGCCACTACAGCAAGAGTATTCATTCATTTCCAGTAAGAGTATCCATTCGTCTTTGACATGAGTATCCATTCGCCGATTAACACTATACATGTAGTGATTGCTACAGTGATTTTACTGTAGCTACTATAGCGAAAACACTGTACCAAGAGTATACATTCATTTTTGAAAAGAGTATCTGTGGGTGTAGAAATTGTACTGGACCGGACCAGACCTGCATGGGCCCGCGCAACAGCCCAAGTGTTGGAAAAAATTCCATGGTAAAAGACCGCAGCGGAAGCAAAGGGAAAGGTCCGAAGACCCTGAGCGGTATGCGTTACATATCAAAATATTCATTAAAACGACCTATATGTGCATGTATGAACCTAGCATGGCAAAACACGAACCCCTAACGTCGATCTAGCGAAGGGAACAATCTAGCATGCATGCATGTTCTATATATACTAGATCTACAAGTTAGAAGTCATACCTCTATGCGGATTCTTTCACCGCGACAAATTTCTTCTTTGTCGATGGAGACGACTGTGAGCGCGGAAAAAGATTCGGGTCGTCTTTATTGCGGATCACACGAGATTACCAATTTTTGATCAGGAGATTGTGGGAGAGATCCTCTGGAGGGTCCCTTTGACCGCGTCTCCATGTGGTATTCGTGCGAGAGCTCTGAAGGGGTTGCCCTGGACAGGGGTCTTTACAGGGTAAGGGTTTTTGAGAGGCTAAGGAGTTTCCGTCGTTGATTTTGTCCCGTTCGTGCTTCGCGCTTTCTCGGCTAGGGAGGCTTTGGGCTTCATTCCTCGGTCTTCGTGTCTTCCTCGATCCTTGCTCGACCTCGGCGTCCTTGATCGTCGGTTCGCGGCGTCGATCGTGTTTTTGACGTCAGCTTTGGCTTTAGCTTTCGGCTTTGGCGTGGCTCTGGCGTTTGCTTTGCTTTGGCGCTTGCGCTTGAACGTAGGCGGGTAGAGACTTGCGATGCTTTAGTTCTTCCGGACTTCGCGTTGTATCGGCTAGAACGTGCGGTGCTTTGCTTGTGACCATCGTAGTTGCTTAGCTTTGGCACGTGCGTTGCTTTAGCGCGGGCTTTACCGGTGCGTTTGCTTTGGCTTCTTGCGTCGGCTTTGACTTTAGCTTTGACTCGATCTTCTTCTCGAACGACTGGCGCTACTTCTTCAAGACTTTTTTTTATTCTTCCGGCTTCCTCGATGGTTGTGGCGTCGGTCTTGGCTTTTCGGTGGGGGTAGCACCGATCCTTGTGCGACGGTTGTAGCGTCGGCTTTTGTTGATGAAGACGACGGGTGTAGCACCGGCTTTAGCATGACGGTTGTAGCGTCGGCTTTTGTTGACGAAGATGGCAGGGGTAGCACCGGCTTTAGGCCTTCTTCTCCAAGCTTTCTTCTTCGTGCAAGGAGTCGACGACTTTGTTGAAGACGACGGGTGTTGTCGACTTCGATCTTCTTCTCCGGCCTTTGCTTATGGCTTCTTCGGAGTTGATGAAGATCGTTGGAGAAGTCGGGATGACGACGACTCCGGGTCTTCTTCTCCAAGCTTTCTTCTTCGTGCAAGGAGTCGAAGCTTTGATCTTCGAGTGCAAGGTCTTCACGTTGATGAGGACTTGAAGGGCCAAGGATTCCCGTAGGACGTGCTTGCCGTGCCTCGTGAAGCCTTCGGTCTTCGAGCGTTGGAGCTTCTCTTGCAGAGCTCTTTCGTTTTCAGCTTTCGGACCTGGCGACGGTTGTGACGTCGGCTTCTTCTCCGGGCGTGTTTGGCTTGATTGGAGTTGAAGGCTTCTTTTGGAGATGGCGGGTGTAGCACCGATCTCTATGCAACGGTTGTAGCGTCGGCTTTTGTTGATGAAGATGGCGGGGGTAGCATCGATCTTCGCACAACGTTTGTAGCGTCGGCTTTGTTGGTGAAGACGGTGGGGGTAGCACCGATCTCCGCACGACGGTTGTAGCGTCGGCTTTGTTGGTGAAGACGGCGGGGGTAGCACCGATCTCTGCACGACGGTTGTAGCATCGGCTTTGTTGGTGAAGACGGAGGGGGTAGCACCGATCTCCGCACGACGGTTGTAGCGTCGGCTTTGTTGGTGAAGACGGCGGGGGTAGCACCGATCTCCGCACGACAGTTGTAGCGTTGGCTTTTGTTGACGAAGACGGCAGGGGTAGCACCGGATTCAGACCTTCATCTCCAAGCTTTCTTCTTCGTGCGAGGAGTCGACGCCTTTGTTGAAGACGACGAGTGTTGTCGGCTTCGATCTTCTTCTCCGGCCTTTGCTTATGGCTTCTTCGGAGTTAATGAAGATCGTTGGAGAAGTCGGGATGACGACGACTCCGGGTCTTCTTCTCCAAGCTTTCTTCTTCGTACGAGGAGTCGAAGCTTTGATCTTCGAGTGCAAGGTCTTCACGTTGATGAGGACTTGAAGGGCCAAGGATTCCCGTAGGACGTGCTTGCCGTGCCTTGTGAAGCCTTCGGTCTTCAAGCGTTGGAGCTTCTCTTGCAGAGCCCTTTCGTCTTCAGCTTTTCCGACCTTTTGTGCCTTCCCCCACCCCCTCTATTTATAGGCAAAGGGGAGCGGTTGAGGGAGATAAATCTGAAATCTTTTTGTTTCATCCGATATCTCCCCCCTTAACCATCAAGATATTGTTCCTTTATCCAAGGAAACAAACCTGATCCCTTCCTTTTTAGTTGGGGTGGTTATGGGCTAGATGTGACTCGATCTTTAAAGATCGAGTTGTTATTTTTTGTTGCACTTTTGGATCGGATGGCGACACAACGTCATCTTGTCCGTTGGATCGAGGGATCATCGTGGATCTACGGCTGCGTAGACGTCCACGCCACCTCCCCCCGCATCGAGGCGATTTTTGATTTTTTTTTATTTTTCTTTTCTTTTCTTTTTCTTTTCTTTTCTTTTTCTTTTTCTTTTTCTTTATGGCCGGCCCCACCTCTCCATGAGGAGGGGGCACGATTTTCAAGAAAGGGAGGGCCGGTGGGCCCCCCCCTTTTTGTGCTCGAGTTGCGGGTCGGGTGGACCCGTTCGCTTTGAGTTGGGCCGCGGTGCGCGAATTGGGTTTGCATGCGGGCCCAATTTCGCATGAGGGCCGTTGTGTGTGGGCCGAGTTGCGTATGTGGGCCGTTGTGCGTGGGTCGAGTTGCGTGGGCCTAAGTTTCGTGTGCGGACCGTTGTGTGTGGGCCAGGTTTCGCATGCGGGCCGTTGTGTGAGGGCCAGGTTTCGCATGCGGGTCGGGTCCAACTCGTGGGCTAATTTCGATGCCCACAACGACCTCGGATCTACTCGATATAGCTTCAGTGCAACGACCATAACTTTTCGCTCCGAACTCTGATTAGGCTGAGATTTGGACTGCAGGTATAAGACTTCGAGATGCAACTTTTAAAAGTTTCACCTCGTTTGGACTTTTGTAGCTCCCGGAATCACAGAAACATCACTGATCTTCTTTGCAAATTCTGAACAGCAAAAGATGGCGGGAAACGCTTTCTTGTTCACTCGATCTCGCACGATGCACGGCACCTCATCGATGGATCTCTGAGTACCTCCATGCGATGAGGCTTCTCTGTCTTCGATTCATCACGCAAGGAATAAGAGACGCATCCAAACCTACTCGCATACGTGAGAGAGAGACGAGAGAGGAGAAGAGGAGGGTGGCTAGGGCATCATACACTAGGGCCGACCCTCCTCCCCTTATCCATATCTAAGGCCGCCCCCCAATACCTTGCGTATGGGAGTTGTGGCCGGCCCCCCTTGGCTCCCTCTCTCTCTCTCCCTCTTGCGTATAGCATTAGGTTGACCCCCTATTGCCATAAGTGGCCGGCCTCTTAATGTCAATCCCCTAGAATTTAGTCCCCCTCTCCTTGAAGCTTGTTAGCAACTCCTAGAAGCTAGGGAGGGGGCAGTCCATGTGTGTCCCCATGTGCTAGGAGGTGGCCAACCTAGTGTATGGTGATATTTTGGTTTTTCAAAATACCCCCATGCCTCTAGTTGGTTGCCTCTCTCGCTTGGGAACCGCATGGCGCACTTACGTGGGTTATGACTAGTGATTCTACTATCACCAGGGTGCCCTTAGTAAACACCTAGGGTGCCCTTAGTGAAGTCTAACAGTCAACTCGCAACACGAATCGGTGCATCGCACCCGTGTAGCAAAGCCCACTAAGATAAGGAGATGACTACGGGTGTCTCTGTACTACTCCAGGATTTCCCCTGGTACATACATGCATGTACATATGCATCTACCGTGCACTAGTGCTATGAACACACGGAGCGTAGGTTATTAGGGCTGGATTAATTACTTCCTCTAACTATGTTCCGTAAATCGAGGAGATGGTTCAAGAACCGTACATCATGTGGATAAGGTGAAACATTCAGGAAACCAGGGTTCATGGCTTCCAACTTGGACTCGATCGACGCACTACTCGAGTGTACCATTGATCCTCTGAGTCTGAGTTAACCTGTATAGCCACTCAGTGTGCGATGCAGGCTGAACTCCAATTCTCCTTGACTTACTATGTTCTCTCACATACCCCTGCTCTCCACTTAGTATGGTAAACCCGTTGTCCCTCCACTTGGTGCCATGATACAACTTGAGCAGTGGAGAATACTGTTAAACTCGAGTGCTCATATGACTTGGTTCCTTCCAGGTTGACCATATACATCTTACCTCAGATTACTCTGTCGAGTAACCAGATTCGGTCAACAGTCCAACTGATGACCACCTAGCTAGAGTTTAATATGACGTAGGTTAGACCAAGGAACGCACCTCCCGTTAGGGGTGTGGATGGCCTGCAGGAGTGGCACGCTGATGCGACGCCAGCCGGGTAACCCAATACACCGTGGTTTTGGATCACATAACTGGACCTTCACACATTGATGTGCCAAAGCATCTTAAAACTAGTTAGCCCACCAGACATGGCCCCTCAGGGTTTAGAACCGTTTTACCCTAAGCAGAAACACAACTTAGTGCACAGGTATCTGTTCATTGATCTGTGCACCGTGTTGGTTCCATTCGGCCACAGAAAACTATGCCTAGTAATGACCGTGGTGGAGATACCCACGCTCTGTCATCCCAATAGTTTATCCTGATAGGGCGACCAACCCTAATCAGAGTTGTGAACGTATTTAGGTTACATGGGACCAATCCATGGAGTCTCCATCTCAAGTGTATTACCATGTAGCCTTGGCTCTTTGTTCTATAATCAGAACACGTACTAAGGTGTGTACCAAGATGCAATGCTAAGTTATTAACCATATATAGCTAAACTAAAGATTTTTACGAGTTTTAGACCTCACCAATTCCAATAATCTCCCACTAAGGCTAACGAGAAAAAACGGTGTTGAGCTCTATAGCTTCTACATACTGCCTAACAACCTTTGCAGGAATTCCCTAAAGGAATTGACAATATTGTCTTTATATGCTAACTTAGTACCTCTACTTACATTTCCTTCTAAAACTGTCAGATCAAGTGGAGTTTGTATTTGATGTGTTTTCCCTTGCGGTGGTCCCTAGGCTCCTTGGACCTTGCTTACCGTTCTTCTGTTGCAACAACAGATAACTGAGCCTCTGATATGCATTCCATGTTCTTCAAGAACATCCTGAGCTATACCACCTATAATACTATCTCGTATACAACATGCTTAGCTACTGTGGTGGAGTTTGTGATGCACTTTTGCTTCACCCTCTACCAATTACTGTTTCTAATCCCAAGATAAAAACAATTCCTGAAGTCGATTATCTAAAATGCACATCTGACCCAAAAGTCAGACCTTGTGCATCCAATCAATATTAGGACTATGAAGTATAAGCTAACTCATAATCCTCGCTTGATGATGGCTTATGAGTATATCCTTCATATTATTCCAGTGATCTGGACCCGAGTTCGATTGAAACCGACCCATCATTCATGCAATAGATATCTAGCCTCATAAATTGAATCTGGCTAGAGTCTTATCTTCATGCATAGCCTGTGACAGTGAGAGAATCTTACTCTAGTGATCTTGAGTTACCTTGATTCCCAGAACATAACTCACCTCACTAGGCCCTTTCACATCGAATTATGATGACTACAAACCTTTATCGTAAATAATCATTCCTACGTAATTTTTAATAAGTAGAATATTGATAATGTAAAGTACTAAGTATACCCTTGTAGCTTTATTACCTTTCTTATACCCACTTAGTTTATCCTTATTTTGATCAAATCCATGTGAGCAAATTTCCTGACCAAAATAGATATTCCAATTCCTGGATGCTTGCATTAGTCTATAAATGGACCTTTATAACTTACACTCCAGATCTTCCTGACCCGTTGGCACAAAGTCTGAAGTTGCATCATACACATGTCCTTTTCTAAATCCCAGTTAAGGAATAACTGTCTTGATATCCATCTACCAGATCTTCCAACTATAATGTGCTTGATGGATTAAAAGGATCCGAAATAGACTTAGGCATAGCTACCGGTAAGATAGTTTTGACATAGTTAATCCATTCTCCCTTGGCAACTAATCTAGGTACTTAAGTCTTAACTGGGTGCTCTTCTTATATACCTCATATATCTAGAAGGGTGATAGTGTAATAAGAGTCAAGACTGTTCCAAGGGACATTGATACATGCTTGCCTCTATGGTCTATTGTTAGTTCGAGCTGTCGGAAGCTCCCACTACTTCGTTATACCTTTAGGGATCATTCTTCTGAAACTCTAGATTAACTATCAAAGTTCCTCCATAGTCGCTTTCAGAAGCTTTGATGATCCTACAACGATGAGGTGGTGATGGTACAAAATGAATCAGTGTGTTTCCCGATTGAGACTCCTCCTTTTGCCGGCACCGAGACCCTCTTGGTGTGAGCCAAAAAGTCTTGGTTTTATAAGTGGGCATTTCCGAAAAATTAGTGTGTTTTCTGACCGAAATTACTACTCCTTCTACCGACGCAAGACCCTCTTGGTGCGAGCCAAAAAGTCTCGGTTTCACTTCTTTCTTTGCCTTCTCTTTCTGCTTCGCTTTGTTTCTTTCTTTCTTTGGCTCGCTGCAGATACGTACGTGCGCGAGTGTGAAGGGGAGCCAGGTAATGCGTGAGTGGGAGAGAAAGCTGGTGTGCGTTAAGAGAGTCGGGTCATGCACGAGTGTGAGAAAGAGCCAGGTCATGCGCGAGTGTGAGGAAAGCCCCCCTATTATTTTCTTTCTTTGTTTATCTCGCTGCTGGTCTGCGTGTGAGTGGAAGAGAGAGGGTTCGCTTGAGAGAGAGCCATGTGCGAGTCTGAGAGAGAGCCGTGGGTGGGGTCCGCACATGAGAGAGCCTGCACGTCGACGACCTCTCTGACTCGCGGCCAGGGGTCGGTGCGTTGGCGGTGTCGCGGAGAAAATAATAAAAGGGAGGAGGAGGTGACGACCTTCTCCCCTATGTTCTGCCGCGCCGTCGGAGATGGCGACCTCCTCCCTCGTATTTAAACGCGCAGTTGGAGAAGAGAGAGCGGGGGGAAATGCTCGTTGCTGTCCGTTGGAGGTCGCTTGTAGGTAGGGGGAGTCGGATCTCCCCCCTGGGTTCATCGCTGCCATGTGGAGGAGCATGCGCATGTGGAGGGATGCATACGGGCGTTCGGGATGGCAGCGTTAGGCGAAGGTCGGCACCGGGGGGGTTTGCTGCGTGTTACCCTCCTTCTTTTCTCAGCTGCCCCAGGTCGGAGCCCGGTGGGGAGCACGCGGGTTGAGCGAAAAGTAGTCCCATGGCGAGGTCGAGCGACAGGGAATCCCATGCGGTTCTCCCCCCCCCCTTTCTCTAGCTCTGACTGCACCTGATGAAGGGGTCACTCGCGCAATTGAAGAGAAACACGTGGGGGATGGGGGGATCGGATCCCCCCTCTTCTTCTCCGCTCCAGGCCACTGCCGTACGGAGTAGGGCACGCATGCGGCGACCGTTGTTGTGCGAGGAGGGACACGTGGGGGTGCAGTTCACTGTTGCACAAGGAAGGACACGTAGGGGCCGCTGTCGTGCAAGGACACGTTTGCGAGGGTGTGCGGTTTGCTGTCGTGCGACGAGGACATGTAGGGGGATCAGATCCTACCCTCGACTCATCGTCGTTAGTAGTCGAAGTAGGCACGTGTCGGGGGGGGGGGGGGGGTGGAGTCGAATCCTTCCCTCGACTCATCGTCGTTTGTAGTCGAGGCGGGCACGAGTCGAGGGGGGGGGGTGTTGGAGTCAGAATTTGGAGGGAGAGGCTGTGACCACTTGCAAAAGGGCTCATTTGCAAGTAGCCGAAGATGTCTTCAATAGAGGTTTTCAGCTCAGTGAATACCCTTTGCTCCCTTGGAGTTCGCCTCTTCCCTACTGGAGGGCCTTTGGATCTTCATTGTACCTTTTAGCTTGTACCTTTTGGTCGGATGCAGTATTGGCATACTTCTTCTAGTGTGCTTTATTCGAGGCTTCGTCATCCTTCTTATGTCGCGAGTCACAAGACTCGTGGGGCTCGCATAGTCTTCTAGTCCACTGATTGTCTTCCACCTCTATCTCCCACTGTACGCACTTGAACATTACCTCCAAGGTGATGGGAGGATGCCGGATGAAGTCGGTGTAGACATGGAGCTCTAGCCGGATAGCATTCGGTAATGGCAGCATGATGGCCTCCTCATTATGTGATCGGTCGGTGAGCTCAGAGTACTCATTACGAAACCTCATCATGAAGCTCCTTAAGGACTCGTCGGAGCCCATCTTCAGCCGGTAGAGTGTATCCAACTTCTTTTCCGGCTTTAAGTTTAGCCGGTAATGGTCCATGAAGAGTTCAACCAACTCTTTGAATGTGGCCACCATACCGGTAGACAGCGTGTGGTACCAGTCGAGGGCAGGTCCCTCAAGGCTTCCCGTGAATATTCGACAGAGGACGTGATTCTCATACTAGTATGGCATCATGGCTTGCTTGAAGGCCAGGATATGGAGAGCGGGGTCTCCCTTGATGCAGTTGAATTTTGGCAGACTCGGTGTTCGCCAATCCATAGAAAATGGGGTTACAAGAACCTTGGGATACAGAGGCCCCATCGAGGTGATTAGCTGCTTGCGGTCTTGATAACGGTGTCCCACATCAGCGGTATGCCTTAATCGGTTGAGCAGCTCACGGGCATCTACTACTTTCATCTGCGAAGAGATAGGACGTCTAGTAGACCTTGTTGACTGAGACGATCCTTCTTGGCGATAGCTTGGCATACCGTCGACGTCGAGACGATCCCACACCATTTTGCATTGGTGCTTGCGTGGATACCTGACGCCTCTCGATACACGGCACATGTGGTTCTTCAAGATGATGACTCACGACTAGGCGAGTCCTTGGTTGGTCTTCATCTGCGACTAGAGAGTTGTGGGCCACAACCCCTACTCTTTCAGCTGCCTTCTTCAGGGAATCCCTCTCTTGCCTAAGGGCTGCGTTCTTCTTGAGAAGGTTCAGCAGCTGAAAGTCGATAGCTAAGATTTGGTACGTAGTTGGAGCCTCGCCTCCTTGGGTATCATGCTCTTTGCCAGATTGATGTCTCGGGGACGACAAGTCCTGCCGATTACTGCGGCCTTCTGGCTGGCTATTTTGCAACCATAGCCGCTCATGGACATGCCTACGATTAGTGGCTGTGGAGACTTCTTGCTTATCTTTGGTCGACACATCATTTGTTCGATCAGCACTAATCTTTGGAGGGTTGGTGCTAGCCTTCACCATCGAGCATGTTGATGTCGGTGTGATAAAAACATTGACGTTGACTTGAAGAAGGACTTGTGGCTCGTCACCACAAGTTGAATAGGAGTCGGTAGAGGTATGGGTAAGACCTCAAACGATATCCCACAAACGGCGCCAAAGGTTATGGGGGAAATTTCCAAGCCGCCTTGATCGAGAACCCCGCCCCACAGCCTTGATTGAATGTGGCTGTTATGGGTGATGTAAAGATTAGAGTGTAGAGTAAGTATAAAGGGGAGAGAGCTGACACAATGAATTGTTATTGAAGTTCGGTCTTACGACCTACGTCTCTAGGCGTAAGGTGCCACTTGATCTTCACTATAATATGAGTCAGAAGGGGGGAAGCGTTCTCTTGACAGGTCGAGAGAAGCTTTGTACAGTGGAGTTGCACAGAGCAACTAAAAGAGAACAAGAAAGGGAGAATAGAGCTCTAGCACTTGCTCTGGAATCCTTCTCCTTTGATCTAAAGACCAACCCCCACTTTAAGCCATGGGGGTCCTTTTATAGCATAGGTATGTGCCCGATATGGCAGTGATGATGTGGCGGTAATGACGTGGTACTGGTTCTGGGCCTCCTTGCTGGGCCCTTATCTGGTCGTTGTTCGGGCCCAATAAGGGGGAGGGCTTGATATGCGGGCCCTACAGAGTGGGCCTATGAGCCCGGGCGGGCTTACCCACTTGGGCTGTTGCACGGGCCCATGCGGCTCTGATCCGGTCCGGTACAATTTTTGCACCTACAATAGGTACTCGTTCCTTTGATTAAATCGAAGAGCCTACTACTGTCTGGACGCTCTTGGAACCACAGATAATAAAATTAACTAACACCGATACCTTAGTGGCCCTTTTATTTACTTTGCCTTCTAGGTAACATTCATTGGTCAAAAAAGGATCTTCGAGAAATCTGTGAACAAAAACTCAGCCTTCTTTAACCTTTGAATTCATTTGAGGCAAAATATCTAAATCAGAGGGGTTACAAATGGGTTAGCTTCTCCGAAGGATTTAGATGAATTTAAAATAGACGCTGCAGCTGTAATGAGATATATTTCCGAATTAGGATTAAACACAAAGAGATCGTTGTGAACTATTCCTTTAGCAATGAAGATATCCATTCAGTTTGAGAGACACACCAACGGTGCCTTTTAAAATTGAAAACTTCATTTAGCGAGGAGGAAACATAACTAAGTCTCTAAAGATCAAAATCCATATTTCGAAAAAACTAAGATAATCATATCTAACAGTCTTTGCAGCGGCTTATGGCATCAATATCTATGTTAAGATTACTTCATTATAAAGTAAACTTCTATTTTCCTTGAATCCCTATAGACCTAAAGTCTACATTCTAAGAAGCAAAAGAACTGCCACTAGATAGTCATTTAACCCCTAACACCCTAAGACCATACACTATCTTTCAATACCCCCTTTACTCACCACATCGGAAATAATTTCGTTCTTGGCGTTACTAGATTTCAAAATCCATACCAGTTCCTGCACTGTGATTGTTATAGTTTCTAATAAGTTACTCCCTTAGGCTCTTCTAGAGAAAACCTAGGTTAAACACTAAAGGCATTGCCTTTAATCTTGATCTCATCTTTTGTCTCCTGGAAAACTCCTCAGAAGTTCTATATTTGTCATCTCTACCTTATTAAAGCTAAAGTCTCTGGCAACACCTTCAAAGGTTCTAGACATGGATGCAAGACAGATGTCTTCCACTACCTCATCATTTGGCCTATGTTTTTGGAATCTAGTTCGATCTGGAACTCATGAATGTGTTTCCGAATAGGCATACCCTCAGACATCAGTACCGACGAGTCTCTTGATTGAAAAAGTGATGAGTTTACTAACTTCGCCTTCCAGACATCTAATGCAAGTAAAACTTTATATTAGAAGACCTATCATATCTTCGACTTGCGCTTCTAAGGAGTTGTCCGCAAGTCTACTATGACACAGCACTTGCATATCTACTCAGACTCTCGCTAGTCGGCATATGCCCTAGTTAATGCCCTAGTGACATCTAGACCCGTTAGGTCTGGTATAGGGATATTGAGATTGAAAGCCAATATACACTTATAACCTTAAACATAAGCTAAAGATGACGCTTTTGCTCAACATAGTTAGAGACCCGATAACCAGTTCTCTAATGGGATAGCAGAACGACACTATGGGATCTGACTACTTCTAGTGACACATGGATCAGTAGGGTCGGTCAGGCTCTCCCGAGGAACAATAGAGTGGATGGGCACTTACGGCACTAGGCAACGCGCAAAGACAGAAAGATCACGTTGAGGCAAATATTGGGGATCCTGAGGTCGACGAGGATGTAATATGAGGTTGATCGGGCCACTCGATTATAGTGGAAGTAGTGAGAACCCCTGAGCAAGACCTGGGAGCTACTGACAAAAACCCCACGTTGTAAGTCAAATCGGCCAAAAGTCAATTAAAAGTAAATCAAGAGGGTTTACTTGACAAATCACAACAAACTGCATATCCAAATGGATGTAATCAAATCTGACGGATAATTTACATTACTAATAAATCTGGTGCCCCTCCCCCCCCCCCCCCCCCCCCCCTTCGGCTCTTCCTCCCTCCTCATTCTTCTCTTCATCCTCTTCCTTCGATCGGAACAAGCCGGTTGACATTTGACATCATAACGCCAGTTGGAAACACCGACATTGGTCAGTAACTACCCACGAATACTAACATTATAATGTCAATTGGAACCCACCGATATTATGTTTTGGAGTGAGGAGAGACCAGTATTGTTTTTGTTTTCGTTTTTTTCTCTGGTTCTCGTGGAATGAAGCATCAAGGTCATCCAAATAAAGATGACAAAGGTGGAGGTGGCGGTGGTAGCGGCGTACACATGCACTGACAACATCGGGGACATATGAGAATGATATTAGCAGCCTACACGAGCATATGTGAGTATGAGAATGAGGAGGAGGTTGTGGGTGCCAATCTAAGCTAAAATGCTAAGGAAACTTTGATTTTCTGTTTAAATACTTTGGTGGGCCGAGCTTTCAAATGAACATTACTTCGCTCCAATAGGTGTTTCCAATGTGAGCTGCGCATGAAAATCGCTATTGATATTCAGTCGTTTGGAGTTCTTACAGAATATCATTGTTCACATCGGATAGAGGAGCCGCGTGCTCCAACACCTGTTGGAGCGAAGTATTGTTCCTCTCTCTCTCTCTCTCTCTCTCTCTCTCTCTCTCTCTCTCTCCCTCTCTCTCTCTCTCTCTCTCTCTCTCTCTCTCTCTCTCTCTCCTCTCTCTCTCTCTCTCTCTCTCTCTCTCTCTCTCTCTCTCTCTCTCTCTCCTCTCTCTCTCTCTCTCTCTCTCTCTCCCATTATGATCCATATGGGTGTTCAAAAAACTCAAAAATCGGGCTAAAAAACTAGCCGAGTCGAGTCAACTCAGTCCGACTCGGCTGAGTTTTAAAACAATGATAAAAAAAACTAGCCACGTTGTCTTATAAATTCTCTAAAATTACCATTGCAATTTAGTGAATGCACAACCCATTTACCGAGGGGTGTAAAACGGGCTGGGCTCGGGCGGACCTACATGTGCTTACGTGGTGTAACCGGTCGGGCTTGTCGGGTAGGGTCAGGCCTCGGGCCAAGGGTCTGAGCCGGGTTTGGCCTGTACATACATATATTGGTAATTTCGGGTCGGGCTGGATTTGGATTAAAATATATGTTTTAATAAAATTTTTTTTTTCAAAGGATAATAGGTCGGCTCGAATGCAGATAACTGATAATAATTTTCAAGCACTATAGCCACTGTACAGTACTTTCTTAGTGTTAAAAGCATATATATATATATATATATATATATATATATATATATATATATATATATATATATATATATATATATATATATATATATATATATATATATATATATATATATATATATATATATATATATATATATATATATATATATATATATATATATATATATATAGGGGAGGGATACTCTTACTCATGGCTTCTTACAAGTGCCTCTTACTAATGATCCGGGCTGTCCGTTCCGATTATGATGGAGGGCCCCGGATCATCATCCCCCCCCCTCCCCTCCTCTCTCTCTCTCTCTCTCAAAAACACCCGACCCCCCCTCCCCCGACCCCGATCTGAACCCCCCCTCCCCCGGCTCCGGCGGCCCACCACCCCTCCGGCTCCGGCAGCCATCCGACTCCGACCGTCCCTTCCGGCCGAGACCGACGCGGGGCGCAGAGCAGCGGATCGGCGGGGGGCTGCGATGGGGCTGCCGGCGGGGGGCGCAGGCGGATCGGCGGGGGGCTGCAATGGGGCTGCCGGCGGGGGGCTACGATGGGGCTGCCGGCGGGGGGCGCACATAGGCGGATCGGTGGGGGGCAGGTGGGCCGGCGGGGAGCTGGGGCAGGCGGATCGGCAGGGGTCTGCGGTCGGGGGGGATGGCCGGCGCCGGAAGTGGTGGTCGGGGCTGCGGTCGGGGGAGGATGGCCGGCGCCGGAATGGGTGGTCAGGGATGGGGTCGGCGTCGGGGTACTGCAGGGTCGGGGCCGGAGCCGGCGGGGTGGCTCGACGGACGGGAGGGGGGTCGGAAGGTCGGGGCTGCGGGGGGGGTCGTCGGAGCCGGAGGGGAAGTGGGGGAAGGTCGGGATCGGGGGCTGGGTTTACTCGAGAGAGAGAGAGAGAGAGAGAGAGAGAGAGAGAGAGAGAGAGAGAGAGAGAGAGAGAGGGAGTGGGGAGTTAAAATCAGAACCATCCATCGGATCCGATCCGATGGATGAGATCATTAGTAAGAGGCACTTGTAAGAGGCCATGAGTAAGAGTATCCCTCCCCATATATATATATATATATATATATATATGTATATATATATATATATATATATATATATATATATATAATATATATATATATATATATATATATATATATATATATATATATATATATATATATATATATATATATATATATATATATATATATATATATATATATATATATATATATATGTAGGGCTGTTACGTTGAGCTGTGAGCTGCGGTAGGAGAAAATGAGCTGCGGGTATTTTGACCCCCCTAGAAGTTTTGGAATTTGATGAAATTTGGTGAGGGTGTTGTCTAGGGTAAGATGATCATTCTCACAAATTTTTATCAAATTCCAAAACTTCTAGGGGGTCAAAAGGTCGAAGCAAGATCTGCAGATTTAACGGTGATTGCGGACAACAGAAATTGCTTCAACCATTTGACCCCCCTAGAAGTTTTGGAATTTAATGAAAATTGGTGAGGATGATCATCTTACCCTAGACAACACCCTCATCAAATTTCATCAAATTCCAAAACTCCTAGTGGGGTCAAAATACCCGCAGCTCACTTTCTAACCGGCAGCTCACTGCTCACTGTAACATTCCTATATATATATATATTGGGGATGGGGAGCCTGGACCTCAGGTGTAGCGTCAACGCTGCACCCGGCGCGGCATGGATGCCACGTGTCCGGAAAAAAAACCCAAAAATCGGATCGGATCGGCGGTTATAAATGCTGGATCAATCCTCAGCCGCCCGATCGCAGCATCCAACGGATCCGATTCCCCCGCGGGCTAAGTCTCGCTGTTACTGTGGCGAGCACAATAACAGTGAGATTTACTGTGGCCCGTTCGATTCGATTGATCAGACATATGGCATTCATTTGGGATTGAAATGGTCGTCCGGGAGAATCCCACCCGTCTGATCGATCGAATCGGACGGGGTCAAAACAATCTCGCGGTTACATGTAGCGGCTACAGTAACTGCGAGATTGATTTGGTCCGTCTGATTCGATCGATCAGACGGGCCAGATTCACACACACAGCATAACAGCCGGGCCTGGTATTTGTTTGAGCCGTCGATCGCAGGATCTAATGGCTGGGATTCATTCCAGCATTAAATCTCGCTGTTACTGTGCCCGCCACAGTAACAGCGAGACTCAGCCCACGGGGAATCGGATCCGTTGGATGCTGCGATCAGGCGGCTGAGGATTGATCCGGCATTTATACCGCCGATCCTATCCGATTTTCAGGTTTTTTCCGAACACGTGGCATCCATGCCGCGCGGCGTGCACATTGACGCTGCACCTGAGGTCCAGGCTCTCTCTCTCTCTCTCTCTCTCTCCTCTAATATATATATATATATATATATATATATATATATATATATATATATATATATATATATATATATATATATATATATATATATATATATATATATATATATATATATATATATAAACGAAAAATGAGCTGCCAGCTTATTTCGACGAATTGAACAGCCAACCATTTGAAGCTCTTAGGAGTATTAGAATGTGCTGATTTTTTGTGAGCATAAGCACCTTATCTTAGATAGAACACCCATAAAAAATCAGCACATTCTAAAACTCCTAGGGGCATCAAATGTTAGAAGTTTTATCGAACGTCCGTTGTAAACCGTTAATCTAAAATATAACATTTGATGCCGCTAAAAGTTTTAGATCGTGCTGATTTTTTGGGGGTGTTCTACCTAAGATAAAATGCTTATGATTACAAAAAATCGGCACATTCTAAGACTCTTAAGGGGTAACAAATGGGCGGTTGCCCATTTCATCGAAATAGGCCGCCAGCCTATACCCCGTATCCCCTCTCTCCCTCTCTCTCTCTCTCTCTATATATATATATATATATATATATATATATATATATATATATATATATATATATATATATATATATATATATATATATATATATATATATATATATATATATATATATATATATTATATATATATATATATATATGGGGAGGGATACTCTCACTAATGGCCTATTACTAATGGCCCTTACTAATAATCCGGATCGTTCGATCAAAATTGAGGGAGGACTGAGATCAACCCTCCCTCTCTCTATCTCTTTCTCTCTCTCCATCACCCACCCAGACCCCCGACCCTCCCTGACCCCGACCCCGACCCCCGGGCTCCGGCGCAGCCCCCCGCCCCCCCCGACCCCCCCTCCACGGCACCGGCGCGGCGCAGGGCGCGACGGGCGACCCCCCCTCGGGCTCCGACAGCCCGATCCCCTCCGGCACTGCCGCGGGGCGCAGAGCGACGAGCGCGGAGCGGAGCGGCAGGCCGCGCGTGGGGCGCAGAGCGGTGGCCGGGGCTGCAGTGGGCTCCAGTCGGGGAGGTCGGGGGACTACCGGAGCCGGAGGGGAAGGGGAGGGGGGGTCGGGGTCTGGTGGGTTGATGGAGAGAGAGAAAGAGATAGAGAGAGGGAGGGTTGACCTCAGCCCTCCCTCAATTTTGATTCGAACGGTTCGGATTATTAGTAAGGTGCCATTAGTAAGGAGGCCATTAGTGAGAGTATCCCTCCCCTATATATATATATATATATATATATATATATATATATATATATATATATATATATATATATATATATATATATATATATATATATATATATATATATATATATATATACTATATATATATATATATATATATATATATATATAGGGGTATGCTAAAATGCGGCATGCGGTGCGTGCGGCATCGCACCGCAGCCGTCTGATGCACGCGCTGCGTGCATTGCGATGCACGCAGCAGTGCATCAGACGGTTGCTGTGCGATGCCGCACGCACCGCATGCCGCATTCTAGCACTTCCCTATATATATATATATATATATATATATATATATATATATATATATATATATATATATATATATATATATATATATATATTATATATATATATATATATATATATATATATATATATATATATATATATATATATATATATATATATATATATATATATATATATATATATAGTGGGCGGGGAGCCTGCACCCGAGGTGTAGCATCGTTGCTTGCACCTCTCGCTTGTTTACCCCACTACAAGTTTTGGAAATTGATGAAATTTGGTGAGGGTGTTGTCTAGGGTAAGATGATCATCCTCACAAATTTTCATGGAATTCCAAAACTTCTAGGGGGGTCAAATGGTCAAAGCAAAATCTGCAGATTTTAATAGTGACTGCGGACGACTGATTTTGCTTCGACCATTTGACCCCCCTAGAAGTTTTGAAATTGATGAAAATTGGTGAGGATGATCATCTTACCCTATACAACAACCTCACCAAATTTCATCAAATTCCAAAACCTCTAGGATGGTCAAACAATGCCTGCGGTGCAGCAACGACGTTGCACCTCAGGTCCAGCATCCTTTTTCCCATATATATATATAGGGAAATGAGTTCCTATGACATGTCATAGGGAGTACCCTATGACATATGGTGAGTTAGTAACCCTAGAATATTTAGAATGTTTTGAATTTTTATGAGGATGATCACCCTATCTTAGATAGGACCCCCCGCAAAAAATCGACTCATTCTAAAACTTCTAGAGGTATCAAATATGATTTTCAATTTAACGATTAAAATGGATGGCCGATAAAGCTTCTAGCATTTGATGTCCCAACAAGTTTTAGAATGCTTTGATTTTTTGTGGACATTCTATCTAAGGTAAGGTGATCACCCTAAAAAAAATTCAGCACATTCTAAACATTCTAGCATTACTAATTCACCATGACATGTCATAGGAACCCAGCCCTCATATATATATATATATATATATATATATATATATATATATATATATATATATATATATATATATATATATATATATATATATATATATTTATAAGGGGTGTTAGGATGCGACGTGCGGTGCGTGCGGCGCACCGCAGCAGCCGTCTGATGCACTGCTGCGTGCATTGCACGCATCGCAGCAGTGCATCAGACGGCTGCGGTGCGGCGCCGCACGCCGCATCCTAACATTCCTCTCTCTCTCTCTCTCTCTATATATATATATATATATATATATATATATATATATATATATATATATATATATATAGAGAGAGAGAGAGAGAGAGAGAGAGAGAGAGAGAGAGAGAGAGAGAGAGAGAGAGAGAGAGAGAGAGAGAGAGAGAGAGAGAGAGAGAGAGAGAGAGAGAGAGAGAGAGAGAGAGAGAGAGATGATTGGTTGCGCTGTGCGCTGCCGGGCCGATAATGCGCTGTGCGCAACGGCCGTCCGATTCGGGATGATCAAACGGGCAGGAACCAATCCCGCTCCCGCTCCCGCACCGCACCGCAGACTGCACCGCATAGCAAACCCAATCCCGCACCGGCCACAGCAGACCGTCCGATCAAACAATTCTTTTCGATCGAGCGGCCTATACACTTTTCGCTGTTATTGTAGCGGCTACAGTAACAACGAAAAGTGTTTCGGGTCGTTCGATCGAAAAGTATTGATGGGAATCGAGTGACCAGAAACACTTTTCGCTGTTACTATAGCCGCTACAGTAACAGCGAAAAGTGTATAGGCCCCTCGATCTCAAATCAAAGTTTGATCGGACGGTCTGCTGTGGCCGGTGCGGGATCGGGTTTGCGGTGCGGTGCAGTCTGCGATGCGGTGCGGGAGCGGGAGCGGGATTGGTTCCTGCCCGTTTGATCATCCCGAATCGGACGGCCGTTGCGCACAGCACATTATCGGCCCGGCAGCGCACAGCGCAACCAATCATCCCTCTATATATATATATAAAATTTACAGTATTATCATCGGGATTTCGGGCATCCTTTCGTGCCGGGCCGAGCTGCGCGAGTCCTGCCCATGATGCTTTCGGACCCGGTCAGTGAGGAAATTGACTAGGCCATTGACTTTCGAGCCGGGCTCGGTCCGGGTCCGGGGCCGGTGGGCTTTTTTTACACCCCTACATCTACCGACTCTAAGTTTCTGGTTGTATTACTATCTCGGTGTCCCTCACCATCTTAGTATACATCAGATCAAAGTTAGATCTTTATTTCAGCTTTATATGAATCAAGCAGGTTGGATTCGTATCAAGAAAGAACATATTTCAAAAGGAAACAACAAAAACACATCCGCATTCACCCAAACAGAATTGTTTCTCAACACAGCAAAAAAAAAAAAAAAAACCGAGAAAGACCAAGTAAAATTAAGGTTCAACTTCACAAATAGAAACCTCAACCATTAATTTTGTTAAGAGTAGTTATCTTTATGTTCATGTTTTTTTGTTGGCATGGAGCGAAGCGCAAAGGGTGCACCATGGTAGAAACCCTCACGGGGAATGCTCAAATGCATTAGGGCACAAGGCGGCCGGCCGAGAATATATTCAAGGGCTTTTTTTCAAAATATTATTAAAAAATAAAATATTTAAAGAAACAGCGGCTGATCGAAACTATTTACCAACCAAGCACTCTGACAGCCACGTGGCATGTCAGCGCTGTAAAGCGAGCACAATTTTTTTTATTTTTTCGTTTGAAGTAGAACCCAGTTTTTGGATTACCGGGTTTAAAACCGGTAATCTGGATACCGAGTTTAACTGAAGCCTCTTGTATGAAGTTTCCATACTTAGCCGTTTTCTCTCTGGATTTCAGCCGTTCTCTCTGGATTTTGGATAAACCCGATATCCACAATACCGGATTTAAACCCGGTATTCCAAATACCGGGTTCTACTTAAAACGGAAAAAAAAAAAATCCTCACGTTTGCTTTATGATGCTGACATGCCACGCGGTTGTCAGAGCGCTAGGTTGGTAAATAGTTCTGGTCAACCGCTGTTTCATTAAATATTTTATTTTTTAATAATATTTTGAAAAAAAGCCCTATATGCAACCTACATGGGGTGTGGTCACCTACAGGTTAAAATACCACATAATGATAAAGGAAAAATACAGTAATAAAAAGACATGTAAACATAAAGGAACTGTCTTCGTGTCAAATACTCCAAATCGCTCGTGTTAAAGAAACCTTCGTTCTGTTCCACATCAAAAGGTCAGCCAATGTCACCAATCACCATGAACATCGTTCAAGCAACGCCGCAATCAGCAATGCAACTCATCGAAAACTTCGAAGTAAAGACTAATGTTAATCTAGAGCGTCCTCAACTCAGCATTAAACCCAATGAATTGCCCAATTGAAGCCTATCTCCAGCAAATCATGAGAAGAACTCAAGTTCTATATATACGATGTGCATTGCACCGCCCGACTAAAGCCTCACTCCTGCACGCCATCAGGACTTTAGCACCTAAAACACCATGAACCAACCAAAAATATGCGTAGATCTTCTACGCAACAAACGGAACAATACGATTTTCTCATAGTACCTCATTTCCATAATTCAACATTTTTTCTGAAGTTCACTGACTATCAAACCCTAATGGACAAACGTTTCAGGTGAAGTTTCAGACACGCGGCAAAGTGCATAATACCCAGGTTAGGTGTCATGTCTTAGAACCAAATTTGAGCACATCACATGAATTGAAAATCTTAAAAATTACGAAAAATGTATATAAAATAAAAAATTACTTGATATGGTTTGGGCCCTGTTTGAGATGGCATAAATTGTTGTGGCGAAAACGACAACTTAAATAGAAACTAAATAATAATAAAGATAATTAGGCCTTGTTTGAGATGGCTCATCGCATCTGGATCGAGACTGGGCCTCGAAGGTTGTGCATGGAAATCTGCTCTGCATCAATCGCTCCACCACACAGAAGTCGTCCTAGAGTTGTAGGAAGTCGAATCGTGAAGTACTAGATGACAAATCATAATTACTGTAGGGGCGTCTCGAAGTCAGCATCTGGTGATGTAGCCCTAATAGTGGATGGCATGGCATACAACGGTCGTCTCCCGAGTTCCACACAAATTGTCAACTGGACGTGCATTGAGATTAGGAGTCGAAGAGGTACTGGAGGAGACTGAAGAAGCTAGTCACCGAAGCGAGCTGATGGAGCAACTCAAAAATATGCATGCCCAAGTATTGTTGGAGAAGTAGTGAATCTACTTACGTTCGCTCTATCCCGAGAAAGTCAACGTGCAACTAGAGTAAATTGCGGGTGGTAACTCCGCTGAAAGCAGAGGCTTTACTAACAGCATCGGTGAAGATGCTGGCACATGTGGAAGCTCTATGAGAGGTGGTACAGTCTCCTCTGAAGGCTCTAGTAGAGGAGGAAGCTCCACAAGAGATGATAGCAGAGACTCCTCAGGGATATCCACTGATGACACTAATGAAGATGGAGATATGCTCAGAACTTCAATTTTGTTGATCCGGACTTGTAACTTATCCACCAATTGTCACCATTCCGTTTTCCATTCTGCTTGCAGCTATAATGATGGTGAAGATAGTGCTGGATCCATTGGTGTCAAAAACTCCACGGAGACGGAAACCACTTACACATATAAGATGGCCCGATCAGATCCATCTATTGCCAACATCTAGCATGATCCCAATTTTGTTGCTGCCAACTCAATTCATCCTTGATGGCATCGAGAATGGAGTGAGTCTCAAGTGACATGCTCTCTACTGTTATAACATGATGATCACGTAGAACTCAATCAGTGCAAAATTTCTCACGTAGGCCGAGACAATGTGCTCGTTCCCCAACGATGGCACAAAGGCAAAACTCCAATTGATACTTTAGACGGTGAACGATAGTAAATTGGAATTCCTTATGTTGCTGGATAAATTTTTTGTAGACCACTGTGTCGATAGGATCAAGGGAATGGAGATGTCTATTTCTATGACGGTTGCGAGCATATGAGGATATGTCGCAATGATAGGACATTGCAATTGAAGCTCTGATACCAAGCTAATGCAAAACAGATGAAGGGGTTCTACCAAAACGGAAGGGTTATCGTTCTATGTTAATAATTTGGGTTTCAGAAGTTGCAGATTTTAAAATAGTGGTGGGGTAGTTTGGTCTTTTCATCATGTTAAGTTTTTTGGATCAGGTTAAAACTTGGAGGGTAGATAGGTCTAGATGTAACGAAATTATGGTAATAGTTTGAAGGTGATCCATCTGTTGGATGTGGAGATATCAAAGGATTACTAGATCTGAATTGTGTATTCCAGATTTGGGTTTTGGCTCGTTGTGGAGGTTTTGACGAAGGAAAGTGATGGATCTTGTGTGAAAAAGTTGGGGGAATTTTAGGGTAATGCTTTCAGATCGTATTGGTGATGAAAAACTAGGATTTTGATGAGTTTGAGGGCTGTTTTGGCTCAAATTGGGTTTGATATGGTAATAAACTAGACGAGACTGCTTAAAAGGCTTTAGGAAAAGTTTTAATGGTTGTGGGATTCGTAGACAAAGAGATGGGAGAGATAAAAGAAGAGAGGGAGGGAAGGAGGGAGGGAATCTAGGAGTCAGCACGTAGGCCTTCATTGGAGTAAGCACCAACAATTAGGGGAGATGCATTCTTTCAGCAGGAACATAGAAAATTTTCATTAATTAATTAATCAACCTAAATAAGAGAGACCAGGTCTTTTTATAGACCGACTTACATCAACTAATGTTGCCAAGCAATATGAGACTAAAACCACCTAAAAGGCGACTTGTTGCCCAAGTCTAAAAATTACCTGAAAAATTATGACAAAAATGACAACTTAGATGGAAAATAAATATTAAAAAAGATAGCAGGCCCCGTCTATGATGGACCAGGGCATTCGGGTTAAGCTTAAGCCTCATAAGTCGTGCATGGAAATCTGCTTTGCATCACCGCCTCAAAAAAAAAATCCAACTTCACGAAAAACAAAGCTTAAGAATTGATTTCACGCCAAAACACCACTAAGTAGTACATCCAAACTTTCACTTTGTATTATATTAAAATGTAAGCCTTCTTCATCATGTGCATCGTCCAAGTAAGACCAAAATCGGTGATGCAAGTCATCCAAACTTTAAAGAAATAGGTAACATGAATCTAGAGTCCCTAACTCAGCATTATACCAAAGTATTGACCAATTGATCCCTATCTTCCACAAATCATGAGAGGAAACACTACTAAAGATAATATGCATTAAATCACCCAACAAAAGCCTCTCTTCTTCACGGTATCAAGAGTATACAACTAAAAAACCATGAACCAACCAAAACTATACTTATATCTTCTACATACAAAAAGGAACAATAAGATTTGACATAGGACCTCGTTTTCACCCACACCACCAATGTAAAGGATCCTCAATTTGTATAAAAGCTACATTCTCATACAACAATCCCAACTCCATGCATAAACTCATTAACACTTAGGTTATGGAAAGAGTTAAGGTTGCAATAAACAAACTCCGTTCTAGCAATGGTTCAACAATGTTTCCAAGCTCACTAACTCTCGAAACCCTAAAGGACAAAAGTTTCAGCAAAGTTTCCGATACATGACAAGTGTCCTAATATCTAGTTTAGGAAAGTGCATTGGTTATAGGTGGCATATTGTAGAGCAAAACTTGCAACATCAAATGAATAGGAAATACTAAAATATTAGAAAGATTAAAAAATGTATATGAGATAAATAAAAAACCTTATTTGTGTTGGTCAGTATTTAACTAGCAATGTTTGAATTCAGTGTCATTGTCACTTCCTAATTTAATAATATATATTTGAAATAGGTACTTCTAGTTGTAAATCATATCGAGCTACGTCTCATAAAAAAACAATTGAGTATTTAACAGTCCGATATACACTACAATATGACTACAGGATAATAGTAAGGATGGGTTAAAGGAAGAAGAGCTTAAAGCAAACAAAAAGACAAGGATACAAATTTCGAACCTATATTTGAATCCCGAAAAGACATGATATTCCGCATGATATTTTGCAAAATAACGCATTTTTTTAGGCGCACAGTGTTTACGGGATGAAAAAACCGAGAAATGCAGCACGCAACTTGCATTTTGGTGGGCTGAAAAAAGATATAGTTTGCAAGATATCTCAATAATTAGTTCCTTACTAAAAAGAAGAAATTTTAGGAAAACAATCCATCAACTTCAAGAGATAATATAAAGTTGGTGGCAATGACATTGCTTTAAGGCTTGGAAGTCATCGCCTAGGGCCTTACACAGCAGGAAAACATAAGAGAACGGACGGTAGGACCAAGGTTTTATTAAAAGTCGTATAATCATCCGAAAAAAAAAAAAGCGTTCGAACAAAGAAAAGGAGAGATCTAAAGTCTTACTAAATGTTTGATAACATATTAATAATGTGAAAACAAGATAGCCAGTCGTAATCCCCCCCCCCCCCCCCCCCCCCCCTCAAGGTATACCCGTATATCCGTAAACTCAAATTTTAGAAGAAATGGTGGATAGTGGACACAAAATTGATAAGACTCTGCTTAAGGAAACATCACATGAGGACCTGAAAATTCATCATCCTGCTAAGACTGATATATAGCATATTAGACATATAAGAGCCAAATCAACGAGAACATGTTACGCATCCACCCATCAAGACCTCAGTCTCAAGAACTAAACAAAACGCAGTACCCGAAAAAACCCAAGTCCACCTGATCAGCAAAGTATCAGCACCAAAACTTCAATAACCTAGACAATCACAAATCATTCCTTGAATTTTGAATTAGGGGATCCGAAATCACCGGCCGGCATTGTTGAGGCCGAGGAGCATGTTGTTGCCGTCAGGGATGTAGAAGACATTGGGCGACCTGGAGAGGGTGGTGGCGATCTCGCGGGCAGCCTCGATGCGGCGGAGCTCGAGGAGCCCGGGGCCGACGGCTGCAGTGGCAGTGGAGATGAGGTGGGCCGCCTCGCTCTCGCCCTCGGCACGGACGATGGCCGCCCTCTTCTCCTGCTCGGCCTTCATGACGAGGAACTTGGAGCGCTCTGCCTCCTGCTGGGCGACCTGCTTCTTCTCGACGGCGAGGGAGAACTCGGTGCCGTATGAGAGGTGGGTGATGGCGACGTCGTCGAGGACGATGTTGAAGTCGCGGGCGCGGCGGATGAGGGCGTCGCGGACAAGGGCGGAGACCTGGGGGCGCTCGGTGAGGAGCTGGTCGGCGTTGAACTGGGCGACGACGGCCTTGAGGACCTCGTTGCCGATGGAGGGGAGGACCTTCTCGTCGTACTCGACGCCGAGGGATTTGAAGATGGTGGGGAGGTGGGGGACGTCGGGGCGGGAGAGGACGCGGAGGGTGAGGTTCACCATCTGGAGATCCTTGGTCCCGGAGTTGGAGGCGAAGGTGTGGGGGCGGGTGCGGATGTCGAAGACGTACGGCTTCTGGAGCCAGGGGATCAGGAAGTGGGTCCCCTCGCCGACGGTGGTGTCGAGGACGCCGCGGAACCGGTCGAAGAGGACGGCGCGCTGCCCGCCGTCCACCGTGTAGAGGGAGGCGCCGAGGAGGGAGGCGCCGGCGCCCAGGCCCAGCGCCACCCGGGCGACGTTCGAGAGAACCGACATCGCCGCCTGACCTCCGCCGGACGCCATCGAGATCGAGGCCGCTCTTGGTTTCTTGGAGGAAGGGTCGACGCGAGGGTTTGGCGGCCACTATAGGAGTGGGTTTCTCGTATATATAGCTCAAAAGCCTCAAACGAGGGACGCTCTGTTGGCACCCATCGAATTAGTGTTGGCACCGGACCTTTTAAAAAAAAATTTATTACCCTGTTTAACCTCATCCTTAGCCTCCAAACGTCGTCATTGTTGCAGCCCCCATCGTTCTCCACCCTAATCACTGGCCCAGCCTCCTCCGTCATCTCCTTTTCGAATGGCACCCCCTTCTCCCTCTTCCTTCTCCTCCCTCCTTCATTCTTGCCTCCTCTGTCTCCATCCTCCCCGCTCTAGTACCCTAATTCGATGGCCTTGCTCTTCCTTTTTTCTTCTTCCTTTTCTTTTTTCCTTCTTCTACCTTTATCTTACAGTCTGTAACCTAATCCTTTGGCCGGTCTCGGTGGGGCAACGAATGAACGTTCAGGTGGGAAGATGGAGGAAGGAGAGAAGAGAAGGAAGGAGGGAAGAGGAGGAAAGAGGAGAGCCAACGGATTAGGATTTTAGCATGAGGTGGATGGAGGAAGTAGGAGGAGGAGGTGGAGGAAGGAGGAGAGGAGGGAGGCCAGTAGCTTAAGTCTTCGACAAGTGGAAGAAGGACGAGTGAAAAGAAAGGGATGGAGGAAGGAGGACGAGAGAGGTGGTGGTGGAGGGGTTTATAGGGGGTGTTTTGGGGTTTTTAAGGGTGCCAATACATGAAGTACGAAATGGATTGGGAGCCAAGACAGATCCGAGTGCCAACACTAATTACATAGGTGCCAATAGAGCGTCCCCTCAAATGAGGTTTGCAATCAGACCGGATATCCTTAGGAGTCGTCAACCAGAACCCGACCCGAACCCGAAAAATTTGCCATTTAATGGTTTGGATCCGAAAACCCATTATGGATTCGGGTCAATCTACCCAACCCAACGTCAAGGGACTCGGGAGAACGTGTACTGTGTTTCTGTGTAGAAGCCTCGTCCATTGTCAATGGAAACCCCGTGTCTCGGAACGGGATCGATGCTCCCGACCCGCGTCCAACCCCCTCACCGGAATCCGATGACGGCCCGCTCCCCCGATCAGACGGAGCCCCACGGGGCGCTGTTCATGGTCCTGGCGTACCTCCGGCTGCCGGAGCTCTTGGCCTTCCATAGGGTGTGCAGGCTGCTCAGGGACGCGATCGACGGGGACGGGCTGCTGTGGCGGCAGATCACCGTCGAGCCACCCTTGAGCTGGAGGCTCACGGACGATGCCCTCCTGAGGGCCACCTCCAAGGCCGGAGGAAAACTGAGGTCTTTGGCCCTCCTCGATTGCCGGAATATCACCGATGCCGCGCTCCTCCAGGTGGTCGATCAGAACCCTACCATCACCAAGGTATCCATGCACTTACCAGAGATTGGTTTGATTTGGTTTATTTATTTTGGATTTATGGTTTAACCCCGTACCCTTCTATGATCTGTCAAGGGCTACATTCATTATCAAATTATTTTGGGAAAAATAGAAATGCAATCTATTTATCTTCTCAATTTTTCTTATTTTCTCCTTATCTCTTTCTAAAGTTTCCATTTGCAAGTATACTTCCTAATGAAATCTATGTCACCGAACGCCTGAAGGATCGAACTAGCGAACCACATGATGATGCTCTTCACTCCGTTAGGAATTAAGAGTAAAAGGGTAAAACATTCTCTTTCATTTTCCATCACACATAAGAGTATTCTATATAAAAAAGTATGATGCGTATACTTGTATCAAAAAGAAACCATAGACAAGTATGATCTGTGCTTTATCTAAAAAAATGTTTCATCATAAGTTTTCTACTTCCCTTTATCTATAATTCAATTAAAAAAAAATCAAATATGAAAGGTTCTTACCACGTTGAGTCACTGGAAAGAGAAATTTAAACTTCACATTCTTCAATTGCTTCTTGTGGTTTTCTAATGGCTCTTTCTCAAAAACTCTTTAAAGCTTGAAATAGTTGTATATATCTAGTCCTCTCAAGCTCTAGAAAACTTTAGAAACATGCAACATTGAATTCTAACTAATCTAGAGAATGATAGAAAAAGATTGCGAAAGCCATAAAAAATCTCTGAAAAAATTTCATTTTCTTAATTGTAGGTTAGAAAGGGTTAAAAGTGTCTTTTTAACTCTAGGAAACTTATATGGTCCTTTCGAAAATTAAGAGAAAAAAAAAATCCATCTCCAAAAGTAGAGGAAAAATAAGCCCTCACTTTCACTATATTGTACGATGCTATTGTATCGTGTATTGTACAATACAATGAAAAACGCTGCATACTTAAGATACATATCATTTTTCTCTCGATATGTATCGTATCACATATTCACATGTATTGTATCGTGTAACTTAAGATACTAACAACCATATTAGAATGTTCCCTAAAACTCTTATTTGTATACTAAATTATCTGGCAGAGGGAGAGTGAAATTTGCATGTGTAGCATCATCCTTCTTTTACATAACCTTCTACGTTGTAGTCTACGACACTGCTGCAAACTGCAATTCATCAACATAAGAGGGAAGTGCTCCTGCGGTTGTAATTCTTGCTCAGCTTGATCCTAAGGTCGATTGTTGACGAAAAGACACCCCATGTTCAGCCTGGTAGGGGATATTGTCCCCTTCAACCCGGCCAAGGCCAAGACTCTGGAAGGATTCAAGAGCTCTGACATCACCTGAACCTCCTCCAGGAACCACCCTTTAGTACTCTAGAAAACAATATCTCAAATTTTATAACTTTTTAACTTCATTTTATGAAGTTTTTTATTTTCCTTTTTTTCTAGTGTAAAAAAGGGGTTTGAAAGATCACGAGAACTTGGTTAAATGGGGTGATATAAACCTTGGGGTGCATATTACGAACAACTAGGATTGCCACCGTTAAAGAAACCGGAATGATCAAGATTAGTGGGGGGAGCTACAAAATCTTTTTTTTTATTTTTTGAACTATCAAACTTTTTTGGTGCGTGGAGCATCTCTTTATTCTTAGATGGTTTTCGGAGATCTTATACTAATCTTGGAGGCTCTTTGTTTTCTTCTCCATTTCCATCTTTATATTTGGGTCGGTGAGATTGGCTTTATCTTGGTACCTAATCCAATTCATTATTCTTGAACTTCAATTCTGCATCCCTAATTCAAGGATTAGTTTGCACCAAAAAAGAAAAGAAATTCAATGATTAGTTGTTAATGTGAAACATGACAATGGAAAAAAAGGAGTCTTCTATTGGGATGATCTGCTGCCGCCATTCGACGCGCGCTACAGTCTGCCCCTCATTGACTGCTGTTGGTTTGTCATCATTGTCCATCACGGCCACTCGCCCACCAATGCCATCGCCTCCTACCACCTTTGTTCCCGGGCCTTGGCACTAGTTAACCTGAAAGTGAACCCTAAAAACCCTTTTGACTAACTTTTAAATCATTGTGGTATCTAGGAAGACCGAAATTGGATTTCAAATTCTTTCAAAATCCCACATACCGGATCTGTTAGGTGCAAGTTTTAAGATAAACCACTATTTTCATCAAAAACTAATCATAAATCCTATAGTCTTAAGGACTCTTGGCCTCGTTAGCAAGAGCGTTGACATTAGGTTGGGGGTCATGGGTTCAAATATCTTATCATTCAAAAAATTCCTATAAAATATATATCTACCCTTATGGTCCATCTACTTTTCCCTTTTTTGCTTCCCACTTCATAGTTGAACCCTATTCCTTAGTTTAAACACAAATATCTTGAAAAGGGACCAAAGTCCTTATATTTTACTTTCTTAATTTCTAGATAGCAAGCGATGTTTTTTTCATAACCTTCTGTGTGGGCTGTAGAATCCCTTAACCCTATTTACCTAAGGGTTTTTCACTAGTACGCCTTTAAGCCCTATCTCTTTCAACATATTTTTTGTCAATTAAGGAAATGCATCATATAAAAGTTTGATATATTAATTAGCATGCATTTTGGGCCAAAGCGAAAGGTTTCGACCATTTTGGCCATCTCAAGTTTGGGTTCGGCTTTTTCAGTCAAAATATTAATAAAAAATTAAACGGAATTAAACGTTAGGAAAACAAAATTAGGAAAAATAAAATAAGTTAGTTTTTATTTTTTTTGGAAAAATCAAAGTTATGTTATATGGAGGGAGGAACTAGTAACTATATATTTTAAAATTTTAATCTTATTTGTATAACTAGTCATTGTTATCTTTATTTGCACTTAAAGAAAATTAAATCCTATAACAACATTCTCAAAATAAGACAATAACTACAACAACAGTTTAATACATTTTAGCGAATAACTATAAACTCTATTGATTGTTAGATTACTTGACTGTTGCATGAATATTGAATAAAAAACCATAACTAAATGATAAAGTAAAACATGTGTTGCATGACATCACAAACAAATATCAATTCCCATAACAATTGGAGCAACGAACAAAGATTTTCAGTAAGTAATCTTTTGGGTATTTGGGAAAATATAGCAAGCATGACCAAACTAATGAAAGACTATGTAAATATATAGAAAGGTAGGTTATATTCCATAAAATGCAAGGTTCTAAAAAGCGCTAGGTGCTAGTCGGGCGGTGGGGGCCTGCCTAGCGCCTAGGCGTTTTGCCTTTTTTAAAATTATTTTAATTATTATTTTGATATTATATAATATATATATATTTAAAAATTAATATAAGTTCAAGATTATCCCAAACCATTATTTTAAAGAACAAGTATATAACCATAATTCAAGATTGAGTGATTAACAAGAATAAAAGCAAACATGGTCCGCCTGGCCAGCCTCAGCCCGCCTGGTCAGCCTCAGCCCGCCTAGTCCGCCTGGCCAGCCTGATCCCGCCTATGCCGCCTGGGAGCTTGGCCGCTTTTCTGGAGCGCCTACGGCCTAGGCAAGGTGGTGGTGGTGGTGGGTGGGGGGGGGGGGGGGGCTAGCGCCTAGGCGGTCGCCTGGGCCGCTTTTTAGAACACTGATAAAATAAAATGAATTAAGAAGTAAAAGAATGGGTGAAATAGACCCAATTCTATTTTATATCCATTCTGGTCTAATTCAGCCGAATCAGTTCTGAACGTAAGCAAAAATAAAATGGATCCGAACAATCACAACGGATCTGAAAAAGTCAATTTGGTTTTGTGGGATTGATTCAGTTTGGCCATCCCACATCCGAACAGTTTCGATAAGACACAATTCCAATTAGGCAATATATTAAATATGGTCAGAAAAACTTAAATTTTGGCTATTGGGTAGTGAAGATAAAACTCCACAAGAATTGTTTCAATTGTTTGTGCCTAAAAGTTAGGCAAGGAGAATGAGATAGGACCCCTTTTTTACAGCGTTTTGTATTTAACAATAATAAAAATCGGAGCATTGAGTTGGAACGTTGAGTTAAGCGGGCCTCAATCCAAGTATCACACACTTGGACTCGGTAATCTTCAGTCAATGGGTTGAAACAAGGATGCTTCAAAGGTAGACAGTAATACTTGTAGCTCTTTCTCGTCTTTTGTAAATACAGACTAGAAGATTTAAAATTGAAGAGGAGGAAAGGCATCAATTAGTAATAAAAAATTTACAAACCAAGTGTCTGAAGGGCGTAACACTTTTCAAACCAATGGAAGGAGCCTAAACATTTTTAGGTTCCAAAACATACATATAGTGTATTTTTCAAGGGCTTGCCTGTTTGAGAAGACGGAATAATATTATTGGGAAATAAAAAACATTTTCCACGCTCGTTAGCTTTATCTTTGACTGGCTTCCTTCTTCAAAGGAAGGACCCCGATACAATTAATTATATCTTTAGTCACTTTCAATCGTCAAATGCAAGCTATAGTGGACTTAGGGATGCAAAAACTTTGGAATTTAAGGAGACAAAGAGCTTCTAACCTGAAATTATAATAGTCACATCTAAGATTATGATTTTACCAAACAAAATACATCTAAAGATCTGGCCTAGGGTTATTTGATGAGGCATAAACAAGTTTATCGTTTGGGTTTGTTACAGGTTTTCCCATGGATTTTGGGACAGTTCTAGATTTGAGATAGTGAATAACATGGAAGTGGAAAATAATAGGTTTTCTGATGGATATTGAATGCAATTAGCAGAGGTTAGAGGGTCAATGTTGTTTTTGGGACTACTATTCAGGTCTTTAAATTTTAAAGGAAGAAGTGGCGGTAGTAGGGAAAAAGAGAAGAGAACAAAAGCAAAGAACAAAACGATTCACATACTCCTTGACGAGCAGACAACTATTTCCTTCTAAAGGGGTGGTCAACCAAACATTTATAGTCATTGCTAGACTATAATAACAAGAGCATTGCTATTTGAACATACAAAGGGACATACAAGCGGACATAATGAGGACGTGGGGTGCATCGGCCAATGCACGGTGCTGTGGCCGATGCCCCCCTCATCCGTATTATGTCCACGAGTATTCCCCTTTGTATGTTCAAATAGTATTTTATTAATAACAAAGATACGATACAAAATATAGTTAAATTCTATCGAAGAAAAACAAAGAAATCTCAAACATATAGCCAACCAACTCATCCAACTGCGGCCTGACCAAGCCCGAATGTCAACTTCAATGCATGATGCAGATAAAATTGATAAATGCATCAACTTCGTCGCCGCGAACTCCTATTGACCGCAACATCTTCTTCATCGCTGAACCATCCCAGGCTTCCCAGCTAAGTTCCATAATCCCTTTAACTGGAGATAAGTTGTGCATGGGGATATTCCAGGTAAAGAACAATGTCTCTGGCGTGTGGACATGGTCACTGGGTTGCTGCAATGGAAGCCTCCTGTCTTTCTCACCCTGTTGTCGGGCCCTAGCATGGATTTGTTGTCAATTTTTTTAGAGGTTGGATATTGGTCTTGTCATCGACATTCACTTTACTGGCTGATTATGAGCACATTCACTTGTGATTTTATAACCATAGCTTTCCCACTTTTTATTCTTTTATTATGTACTGCAGATCAATGCTTCGAGAAAAGTAAATTACTGTTGGAAAAACCGTCTTGTATTCTATCTATGATTCTATATAAAACATTCAATGCTTGTACGGGAAAAGTAAGTAAAGAACTGCATTTACATGGTTGCATGCAGACACCGAAGATACACATCATAGCCTTGTCTATTTGGGATCAGCTTCATGGATCCTACTTCACCAAAAAAAAAAAAGAAAATTTAAGTCACATCCGTCGTATTAAGATCTCTCAGTCTTGCCTCTCTCCCATCCAGTTCTTTGTTGTCCGCCTCTCTATTTGTCCCTTAAAAGTTAAAACTCTCACTTCCATCCATTTCTTTCTTGTCTACCTCTCTTGAACTCCTTATTTCCCTTCTTACTTGGTACCCTTCAACAGCCATCTCTTATGTATCAGTAGTCTTTGAGCCACAAACCTATTAGTAGTTCATGTTTTAAGGCCCAACAACTAGGGCTACTTATGTTGTTGCACATGAACTTACTGCATCTTTTGCAGGGCATTTGGTGCTCATTTTTGTCTCAGTTACCTGACAAGGCCTTCTAAATTGTTGTATAAAGAGAGAATTATACAACTTGCATAAAATATTTTGCAGCTTTATGTACCTGGATGCACATACTTAACTGCGGCTGGTGTGGTGAGGGCAGTAAAGCGACTATCCGAGAGAAAGGGCTGTCTGAAGCGCCTCCGACTCCAGGGTCTGCGCAATTTCTCAAGAGAGCATCTTTCCATCCTCAGCTCCTTCCTGTGCAAAACTGATCCACAGCCAGCCCCACGGCCATCTTTGTATGGCTCCCAGTGCTCTCGCATGCTCGACATCGATGATGGCCGTCCGATAGATGTTGACATCTGCCCCAAATGCAACAATGTGCGGCTGGTGTTTGACTGTACTAGGGAGGACTGCAGGTTGGTACATACTAGCCTTTGCTATCGACTTAATCATTGAAAAATATGTCCTTTCCTTATCAAATTGGTAGTTAATTATCCTTTTCCTCAATTTGATGAAACATGTTTCGTCAAAGCTCCTTTTTCTCTGGTTTATCATTTTCTTCGTACATTTTGGTTCTTGTCTCATCAATTTTCATTGACATGAAATTTTGATGTCGCTATTACTTCGATTCAAGAATCAGCTTGCGATTAATACTGTGATATACAAAAAAAAACACTGCAGATTGATGAAAAATAGATGGACAGAATGCAGAGGGTGTTTCTTCTGCATTTCGAGGTGCGAGGAGTGTGGAGGTTGCATCGATTCCGAAGATCCTGGCGAGGCAGCATGTTTGGATCTCTTGTGTCTCGAATGTTGGTTTAAGCTTCCCAAGTGCAATACGTGCAACCGGCCCTACTGCAAGCGACATGCGATCTCTCGAGGGGGATGCTCTGAATCTGCTGGGTTCGTCTGTGAGGAGTGTCGGAGTTATGAAGCCTCAGCATCCTTTGTTTCCGAGTAGGATCAGTGGTGAACGTTTTTTTTGTATAAAATAATCTGTGATTTGTTGTTATGATCATCATTTTATCCTTTTTTTTAATTTTGATTCGCGGAAACTTCGTCCATTCTAGTTGTATGATCTATGAAGTTAATTATGGTTTGTTATTATCTCAGATAGCGTCAGGCCAGTTCGGGTCGGGAATCTAATAGTATAATACTGAAATGGAGCCCTCTCCCGTATTGTGACATGTGGATCTCTTTCGAAGTGCTTGAATCCTTCTTCCATGTGTGAACACGGCTTTCTCTCATAAATCCTATTAAAATTGTATTATAAAGATGATAAATATCCATTCTATGGTATTTAATAGTCATTTGATTTAATTAGGAAAATTATTAGTACTATATATCTCTCTATAACAAGTGTCAAAGTGAATCACACTCACTCAGAATTGTACACTTTTTCGGATGGTTGTGATGTCGTCTGTGCCAAGTGATGTATATATCAAGTTCATTTGGGCTTTGCCCGGGTTTCTTACTAGTCTAATCTAATCTAATAGTCTCTTTCACGAGCCAGAATCCTTCTCCCGTGTGTGAATACAGCTTTATCTCATAAATCATTTTTAAAGCCTATTATAAAGATGATAAATACCCCATTCAATGACATTTATTGATTATTTGATGTTAATTAGAAAAATCATTAGTACTCTCTCTTTTCTCTCTCTAACAAGTGAATCATATTTGGACAAAGTGCATCACAATCACTCTAGATTGCACACTTCTTCAAACGGCTGTGATGTCGTCTGTGCTAAGTGACGTTCATCTGGGGTTCTTACTGGTCTATACTATAATAGATGCCGATGGGATGTTTTTTTTTTTTTTTGAAAGGTGCCAATGGGGTGTTTTACTGTATTGAAAGCCAATTAACCCCCCTCTCTCACTCAAAGCCACTGATCGAATTGTTGGGGTAGTGGTGGTTGCATGGTTTTGATGTCCCTTGCGGCTTGTTGTCGGGAGTATGCAAAGTGTGTATCATACTAGACCTATGAGTCCAAATCTTTTTTTTTGTTTTTGTTGAAGGGACCATCATAGTGGTCATTACATCACATGTTAGTGTGTCGGCACTAGATGGATCAAGGATCGAAACTCACCAAAGTAGCAAGACAAATGCCCTGATTTTTAGTGGCCCAATAGGGGGAGGTCACGGTAAAGACAAGAGGGAGGCCTGCCACTATTAAGCGGAGGAAATATGACGTAGCACTTATTCAAAGACTTGATCAAGTCCACGGATTGCATATCTTATCAACTGAGGTATCAGTTGAGGACTGAGCTCAAATCATTGAAATGGTGAATCTTGCCCAATTAAATCTAAAGCTTTTGATTGGGCATGTTCGGTCGGGCCAAAAGAAAAAAACCGACATTATAGATGTTTTGTACTCCACAAGTAGAGTTGCAAAAGAACCAAGTTGTTCGTGAGAGGCTCACAAACAAACTCGATAAAAGGTTGTTTGGGTTCGTTTGGCTACTAGTCAAGCCAAGCCCAAGCCTAGATTTTAGGCTCCTTTAATAAACGAGCCAAGCTCAAATAGACCAAAGCTCGACTCGGTTAGGCTCGCAAACATACTTATTTAGGGGTCATGAGCAAGCTTGTGACTCGGCTCGTAAATAGGCTCATAAATGGCTTGAAAAGACCTAACATATGTAGTCCATGTTTTTGACTGATTTTGTAGTTTGTGAAGCTCGATAAGGAACTGTTCGATCACTAATTGAGCAAAGTCGATCCCAAAGCATAGGCTTGTTTAATAAATGAGCCAAGCTCAAGCAGACCAAAGCTCGGCTCGGCTCGATTATTAGACAAGCGATGCCCAAGCCTGAAATTTAGGCTTGTTTAATAAACTTGATTAAGAGTAATCAGACTCAATTCTTGGGCTATATACATCCCTTGATTTGTTCTAGGCCACCTCCATATGTATACAACACATAACTTATTCCGGTTGCCGTTTACAGTTCATATACTGTTAGCACCTGTCACAATCTATAGGTAACTGAAGGCAAAAAGTGTGTATAGACAATTTTACCCATACCACTTTCCTCCTCCCTCCTCTTCTTCCTCCTCCTCCTCCTCCTCTTCTTTCTCCTCCTTTTTCTTCCTCTTCTTCCTCCTCTTTCATTGGGTTAACCCTAGACATGAGCAAGATTTTCTCCCAACCTTGATACCTGACTCTATCTCTGTTTTAGCAGCTTGGAGAATAGACTTACAGCCTGGTCGGTTCACTGAATTTCGAACGCAAGAGTACAGTGGGGCTGCAATTGCTGAAGTTGGAACACGCAGCAAAAAATCGTGTGCTCCAACTATATCGTTTTCATCACTTTTCTATAGAAAATCAGCCGGTCTGAGGTTGCAATTGTTTCGGTTTTGGACAACTACACATAACCAAACGGACGGGACATCGCAGTGGTGACAACGTGACTTCCAACTACAGGGAGCCAAACAGGCTGTTAGTATATCTGAAGAAGAGTCTTCCTCTTATCGAAACCAAGATGATCAAGCCTGTATCGATATTATTTTTGGGTCCGGGGCACCATGAATAGAACCCCCTTGGTTGCTGCCAAAAGAGAAGTTTCGTCTAGAACTTAATAAGCAAGTAATTCGCTTGGGGATTCGGATTCCCCAAAGTTAGCGAGCCAACTGCTTGCAAAGACCAAGCCATCCAACTGTTTGCTAAGAATTCCTCAACGGCTACAACTGCCACACTCCCCAACCCTTGCTCCCTTGAAATCTCTCGTTTCTTACAGGAATGGTGTTCACAGAAATAAGCGCCCCAAGTTACCAAAACTTGCAGAGATGGGCATGACTTCCCATCCCCGCCGCTGCTATAAATCTCCGCCGCTCCCACCATCCCCAAAAGACCCAGGCCCAGCAGAATGGCAGTGCAGGAGGCAATGGCGACCGTCGCTCTCGCGCTCGTCATATCAATCACAACCACCGCTGCTGCTGCTGCCGCTGCCACCACCTCGCCCATCCAATTCGTGTTCGGAGATTCCTTGACGGAGGTCGGGAACAACAATTACCTCGAGTACTCCCTCGCGAGAGCGGACTACCCATGGTACGGCATCGACTACGAGAGCGGGCAGCCCACCGGCCGATTCACCAATGGGCGAACAATCGGAGACATCATATGTAGTCCAATCCACTCTAATCACCACTTCTCCAGCATTGCCTGATAATTATTAGGTGCCAACTATACTTGATTAGTGTTTTTTTTGTTACTAAATGCAGCTGCTAAGCTCGGGATTCCAACTCCACCGCCGTATCTGTCGCTGTCTATGAACGACGATGCTATCCTCCGAGGCGTCAATTACGCATCGGGCGGAGCAGGCATCCTCAACGAGACCGGACTTTATTTCGTAATTAACTCTCACATCATTTCCTTTTTATCACTAATTTAAAGCAATAAGCCTACATCTAAGACCCCTTTGCTTAAATTTGGTGCTAACACGGTGTTACAGATCGAGAAGCTCTCTTTCGATGATCAGATAACTTGCTTCGAGAAGACGAAGGCTGCGATCAGGCTCAGGATCGGGGGAGCGGCTTCTGAGAAGCTCTGCAATGAGGCTGTCTACTTCATAGGACTGGGTATAGCAACTCACACCTGATCATAAACACTCCCCTTTTGCTCTCTAGTGTATTGATCAGTAGTTTCTCCATGAAGGGAAATAGCAGAAGGAATGATCAGTGATGGTAATATACTTACTCACCAGGGGATAGGGGAGTTGGTAAGCAACTGATGCTTTGGTGTGGAGGTTGTGGGTTCAATTCCTCCCCCCCTCGTGTTACCCAGGAGTGCGTAGGGAAACTTCCGAGTGGGTCGAAAGGTTTAGGGACATTCAGTTGAATTCATCAAAACCCCTTGGTTTTAATCATCGTCATTCAGTTGAATTAGTCCTTCCGAAGCCTCTGTTTCGTCTCGATCCACCCATTGATCGCAATTAACCCTTAATTAAAAAAGTATTATGCTACTGATTTCTCGCAAACAAGAAGAAACCCTTGAGAATTCTAACTGGTTATTTCCTTCTCTTTGTCTGCAGGAAGCAACGACTACGTGAACAATTACTTGCAACCTTTCCTAGCCGACAGTGGGGTTTATAATGATGATGAGTTCTTGGAACTCTTGATCACCACCTTAGATGGACAATTAAGGGTATTAGCAAAATCTAAAAATAAAAATCAGCACCATTTCAATTCATTAGTCCCGATATTCGATTAGTCCGTTGAATCCTAATTGGCACATGTTTGTGTTGATCCATTGATAGAGGCTCCACGGGCTCGGGGCACGGAAGGTGGTGTTCCACGGGTTGGCTCCGTTGGGCTGCATACCGTCTCAGAGATCGAAGTCGAAGAACAGGCAATGCTTGAAGATTGTGAACCAGCTGGTGCTGCAGTTCAACGGCCGTGTGCAAAAGCTGCTGGCCTCCCTCAACTCCGAGCTGCCCACTGCCCGGCTTGCCTTTGCTGACTCCTACCACATTGTCATGGATCTCATCGAGAACCCAGAAACCTACGGTAACAGACGATCGACTCGAGTGACATCGTCATCATCATCATGGTTGTCATGGTGATAACATGTGATTAGTCTTTTTTTTTCTTCTTAATTTGTAGGTTTTAAGATCTCCAACACATCATGCTGCAATGTGGACACAAGCGTCGGCGGCCTCTGCTTGCCCAACTCGAAGGTCTGCAGCGATAGGAAGGAGTACGTGTTTTGGGACGCATACCACCCGACCGATGCTGCGAATGAGGTGATCGCAAACATCTTGTTCTCCGACCCCGACATCCGAGATGCCCCTTCTCCTGCACCTGCGCCGTCTCCTCGTTGATTGCAGCCAGTTCCAGATTCAACATTGTAATACTTGGCCTCACCTTAAACCTCAAGTTTATGTTCAGGGCCACCACCCCAAAGATGGTGCATACTAAGTACTCCTTTTTTTTACAGAATTGAAGTGTATTTAATACATTCGAGTTTTCACACGAGTAAAAATCATGATTAGAGAGATTTGGATAAACCCTAGAGTGATATGGTGCTCTTTGATAAGCCCTAATCTTATGGCCTTGTTTGTGCTGGTTATTAAGTGGTTTGTTTGATGCCCCTGATTACTTCAGTGGATGAATGAGGCTGATTAAATGTTAATTAGCCTAGTTAGTTTGTAAGGGGATGCGCCTCATTTCATATTGGTCCCTCGACTTTTTTTTTGGAACAATTTCAACCCTGAGCTATGCTCCATCTGCATTTTGCCGCCTCCGTCAGATTTTATTCCAAAAATCCCCTTGTCCTAGTAAGCATAAGCTAAATATTTAAAAAATTGTTCGGCAAATTAGGTATAGGTCGTTAATTATTTTGTAATATTAGCCGCAGGACACATAATTTGCTATATTAGCTAAGGTCCCTACAAGTATACATTCGTCTCCAAGAAGAGTATATATTTGTCTTCAAAAAGAGTATACATTCGTTCCAGAAAAAATATACATTCGTCTTTAGAAGAGTATATATTCGTTGGGAGGGACTTGAGCTATATTTTGAAATTAACGTGTCCCGCAACTAAAAGTCATTTCTCAAAAAAGGACTTGTGCCAAACTTCCCCAAAACTATTTAAGTCTTATTGGATTTTGATAAGGACATTTTCAGGATAAAAAGTTAATGGACTTGAGCTATATTTCGAAATTAACGTGCCCTGCAACTAAAAGTCATATTTCATAAAGGTCTTATGCCAAACTTCCCCAAAATTATTTGAGTCTTATTGGATTTTGATAAGGGCATTTTCAGGATAAAAAGTTATGGAGGAGTTAAACGAGCATAGTTCAGGGTTCAAATTTTTCCAAAAGAAACCCTAAACCCTTAACCATATCAATCACAACTTTCATTTACTAATTTCATAGCACACATGCTTCATACAAACCATGATAATCTAGCTAATGCAACAGAATAGAAGCCATAATCTTGATTCCCTACAAAGACAAACCTCGAAAATCTTCAAACACCAAAATGAGTTGGACAACTAGAAATGCAGTAAAACAGAACTTGAGAATGTTTTTTTTTCTCGGTTTCGATCTTAATCACACCTTGTTCGAGGTTCAATCTTAATGAAGAAGACGAAACAAAGCAAGAGACCGAATTAAACTGAAACAATAGCAGAAAATATCGCCATCAGTACAGAAACCGCACCCATGACGCTCTTTCCGCGACTCACATTACTTGTAGATGTCCCTGAGAATGAAAATTGTAAGCTCATGAGTCATTGAACAGGCTGATGGCTTTTCGTTATTTTCTCATATTTAACAAGACAACTAAAAAAAAGTCAAGCTCTTCTATATATATCAAAGGTTCCACTTCGGTACCGAAATTCAAAATTTGGTACCATACCAAACTCATCTCCACCATCCATCTCATTTTCCTTGCATCCTAGCAGTGGGAGTATCATTCTAGAGGCCATGGGATGAACCCTAGGTGGATGCCTGAGATACACCATAAGGCCATCCGATGGTCGCTATGAATTTGAGTACAATACCGAAGTGGGTACCGAAGAATTTTCCTTATATCAATTAACAAAATTTGAAGATGGAATGAAAATCGAAGGTCGTAGGTGGAATTATGTGCGTTATAAGGGATTCAATTATCAAAGGAATTGATTTTTCATCTGATAAATGGGCATCAGAGATAATTAACCTTCTATTTAATAGCCATTACATTGCCAATATATATCGAAATGATCTGCAATATACTCTCAACTATCAAGCATTAAATAATTGGGATTTTGCATATAACACCCTACCAAATATTGGTGTTATAAATAACCCCTAACTTTTTAAGTTCTATGAATAGCTCCCTCACATATTCTAACATTGAATAGAATCCTCCACAGTTACCTTCTTGTCCCTCACTATTTATGTTTTGATCATTTAACTTGAGGACAAAAAGGTAACGATAGGGAGTTTTTATTAAATGACAGAATATGGTAGGGGGTTATTCGTCAAACTTAAAAGTGAGGCAGCTATTTATAATATCTATCAATATTTGGTAGGTGGTTATATGCAAAAATCCCTAACTAGGAAGAACATTCTTGAGGGATCATGGATGACTTGGTAAGTAGAAAAAACCCACAAAGAACAGTAGCTATAAGATAAAACCTGTTAAGTAGTAGCCGTTATGAATCAATATTCTTTGCTGATGTAATAATTGGTTAATCAGAAAACTCGGGTGAACAATTTACTTTTTAGAACTAATGTCAATTACTAGCCGTTATGAATCAATATTCTTTGCTGATGTAATAAAAAATTATATGTAAATACACAGAGCAAGATTTTTTAAAAAAGATATCTACCTTTGCTGGGAGTTGCTGGTGGGGTAGTTGGAGCAGAAGGTGGCTGTGTTGGTGCTTCTGCACATGTACACAGAAAGAAAGGATGAATGAACATATAGATTCTTGTATTGTATACTAAATAAAAGAAAAAAAAAGTTAGCAAGAAAAGGTGATAATTAGGGTTTGTTCTAGACCTCTACCAGTTAATTGTTAGGTGAAGGCGAGCTTTGATCACAAGTCTCTGGTTCAACCACCAAGGGCGTACGTGTTTGGTTGCCCAAAGTCGTGAGGAAATTGGAAGAACAGGTGGAACTCCTATTTTCATCTCTGTTACCAAAAACTTTGATTTTTTGAATAAGCAGTCTCAATTAAAACACGACTTATTCAGTAGGTTCACTATGCAACTCTTTTCCGATTATTTTTAAAAAGTTATGATTTGCACGTTTTAATTCCGATTTACATGTTTTAATTCCGATTAATTATGTTTTAATCCAGTCATGTATTGCTCAAAAATCTATAGTAACATCTATATATAAATATGTTCTAAAATTCTACCATTTGTTTTCTAACTCTTTCCAGATCTTTATGACTTTTTCTTGATATTTTCAACTTCTCTCCTAGCTGATTTTTTTTCCGACTTCTGACTTGGTAACTATGCTTCTATGAACTGGCACTTCCAGACGGAAGTCCTAGTTCAGTTGTTTGGTTGCCAGGAAGTGGGCAAGTTTTGACCATTATGAAAGTGTATACACCGAATTGGTGTTTTTAGCACTTCCCCAACTATCCAGAATTGCGGCTTCAGAGCTTTTTGGGCCGGAGTCACACCTACATATTTCGAGGAAGTGGAGGGGCACCGGAAGTCCTTGTTCCGACTTTTGACTGGACTTCCGTGCAACCAAATACTGGAACTCGCCTTTTGGGAAGCACTTTCGGGCAACCAAACACGCCCCCAAGAGACTTTAATTACCTGCTAAACCAATAGCTAGTTTTGTTGCTGGTCCTTTCCTTAATTGTTATTATGAATATTCAAACTAAGGAGAATCTCAGGAATATGGAGGACGAATAATTAGGCCATTTATTTCTTACATGCAACTTTGTTAAAGAATTGAGGAAGCCTTGAGATGTCATAGCAATAGCATTTATTTGGAGATTTTAATTAGCTGAAACAAATAAGTACTCTTTTAGAAAACTTCGTCACCACATACTGAGCTGACCAAGAGAATCAAAGAGACAATGGAGCTTTAGTCTACCGACATAACAGGGCCTATGAAGGATAATATACTCGGCATTATCTCGCTTCCTGCTTACGTGGATTGTGGGATTGTATTGTTTCGCTTTTGTTCTTCTGTTATTTCTTATAATTATATTATTATACTAGTAGGGAGAGGATCGATGTTGACTTGAAACAAGTCCTCCATGTGGGGGGTTCTGAATCGAACCGGACGGTTCGGGTGGCGAGCACAATCCAACAAGCCAAAATAAAAACAAACCGAGAATTACGTGGAAAACCCCTTCGCAACGTCGAAGGGGAAAAAACCACGGGCGGGGCGAGAATGCACTAGAACTATCTTTCGGTTACAATCTCTCACCTAAACCCCAATTACATTCCCTGAGGACCGGTCTCCCAAACTACCGACCTCTGTAATTTCACTCTGTATACCGACCGCTGCGGACAGCGTCTGTCTGCAGGTCGCTTGCAAACAGTGTCTGGTTGCTGACCGACCGACCTCCGCAGACAGACTCTGGTGCAGACCGACCGACCTCCGCAGACAGCTTCTGGGTGCAGACTGACCGACCTCCGCAGACAGCTTCTGGTTGCAGACCGACCGACCTCCGCAGACAGCTTCTGGTTGCAGACCGACCGATCTCCGCAGACAGCTTCTGGTTGCAGACCGACCGATCTCCGCAGCTCCGCAAACTCCGGGACGAAACGGGCAGCGTCTCCTCCAGAAATCTTCTTCCCCTCGCTGTAGGGGTGGGTCCCCTTTTATAGTGGCGGGGTGACGGTTACACTCCGCGAAAATCGGGCGAGTGACGTGTCCCCGCAATGAGCTCAACCGCCGCGATGACGTGGCGCGCGGTTGACACCTGGTCACGTTGGCCCGGAAATGCGGAGCGTTGTCAGCACTACGGGCCGTGTCTGACTGCTACTTGACTCCTCATTTCGCTGGCTACATGCCGACCCGGGGTGGGGGTGTTGTTTCCCTTGGTGACCGGCCGACCCCCCCCCCCCTTCTCTCTGTCTACATGCCGACCTCAAAAAGGGGGGGGGGGGAGTGCTTCCCTTTGGTGACCGGCCGACCCCCCCCCTTCTCTTTGTCTACCTGCCGACCTCAAAAGAAAGGGGGGGGGGAGGTGCTGCTCTTTGGTGACCGGCCGACCCCCCCTTCTCTTTGTCTACCTGCCGACCTCAAAAGAAAAAAGGGGGGGGGTGCTGCTCTTTGGTTACCGGCCGACCCCCCCCTTCTCTTTGTCTACCTGCCGACCTCAAAAGAAAAGGAGGGGGGGGGGGGGGTGCTGCTCTTTGGTGACCGGCCGACCCCCCCCTTCTCTTTGTCTACCTGCCGACCTCAAAAGAAAGGGGGGGGGTGCTGCTCTTTGGTGACCGGCCGACCCCCCCCTTCTCTTTGTCTACCTGCCGACCTCAAAAGAAAAGGGGGGGGGTGCTGCTCTTTGGTGACCGGCCGACCCCCCCCTTCTCTTTGTCTACCTGCCGACCTCAAAAGAAAAGGGGGGGGGGGGGGTGCTGCTCTTTGGTGACCGGTCGACCCCCTCCAAAAAAGAGTGGTACACACAATACCCCCTCCTGACCGGACGGTCCTCGGTCCCGCCCGGTCAGGATGATTTGCCTCGATTTGCGTGCCCGCCTCAGTTCGGGGCTGTTGCAACTTAAAAACAGCTGTCTAGAGTTTCTTCTGAATTTTCGCCACATGGCGTCGCCGGGGGCCGCCACCTCGCCTCCTCGAAATTCGAACCCATCCATCTCCAACTTCATCTATAAATAGGAGTCAGATGGTTCATTTCTCTCCTCTGCTTCAGATTTTTCCTCTGTCGGCTCGTTTGTATACACGTCGAGTGCCTGCACGTCAGCTCGTTTGTATACACGTCGAGTGCCAGCGGCGAAGATGTCTTTCACTTGGTTCACAACGTCGAACAAGTTCCCTCTGATGGAGGATGTCCGGGCAGCATACGGTATTCCGGACGAAATTTCGCTTTCTTTCGCTACCGATCCTCTGGACTCGTCAGACGACGACCACACCGTCGTCACACTCGGTCAGCTTCGCTGCGGCATGCGGCTTCCCCTGGCGAGCTTCTCTGGTCGTCTACTGGAGCGCATGAGCGTGTCTCCTGGCCAGCTAGCTGGCAACGGCTGGAGGATCCTCCGCTGTATGGAAGAGATAGAAGTGCGGGCGGGGCAGCAGCTTTGCGTCGCGTACCTGCTGAAGAAGTATTTCCTCAAAGACTACAAGGTGACGCCTGGCAGCATCTTCTCGTACTATAGCCTGCAGGCGCGTGCAGGCAGTCGCCCTCCTATTGGGGGTTTGGCCGATTCAATAAGGACTTGGAAAGAATGCCCCATTGTGGTCGGGGGACCTTGGAGGGGTGGCTTCAACGTTCCCAGTCGTCTCTCCCAACTCGCCGCGACCATTGAGGAGTACTACCCCTCCAGGCAGCTTCAGTGCCCCGGAGCTGTTGAAGAGGAGTTGGACCAACTCATCAAGGAGGTGACAAACAACGACGACGACTGGCGGCAGCTGTTTCCGAAGCTACCGGTCGTCAGGTCCTACAGCTCCACTACGAAGAAAGGCAAACAGCGTGCGGCGTCCAGTAGGGGAGAAGAACCCACTTCTTACTCTTCTGAGCTTCCTGACAGGTACGTCAGCTCCGTCAGACGCTTCAATCCAAACACCGCTACATCTAAACTTTGCGTGGTCTTCAGACGGCGCGCGAAGTCGACCAAAGCTGCGGGCGAGAGCAGCCGGCAGGCCGAGCGCAACGTAGCTGCGCCGACTGGGCAACCAAGGAGGCGAGTTTTGCTGACGGAGTCTTCCAGCGATGAAGAGGCTGGACGCGCTCTTCTCGCTCGCTCCATGCGACGTGCCGCCGCCGACGACCTTCGTTCCCTCCCCGATGACTGGGTAGAGGACGTGCTGCCAACGGGCAAGCAGTACGTGGAGGTAGAGGAGTCGGAGATGAGCCCCGGTTATAGTCCCTCTCCCTCCCTCGGGCGAGACGGGCGAGCCATACCGTCTGGCTCGGCTGGGACGCGTAGGCGAGCTTCACCTCGCGGTCCCCCTGCTGCACCTACCGTCGCGCCAACTACTGCCCCTGCCTCTAGAAAGCTTGATCGTGCTGAGGTCCGAGAGTTCCTGCCTTCACCTTGCTCCTCTGCGTCTGGGGGCGCCACTAGGCCACCCCCCCATTCTCCCCTCAGGGCCACTGAAGCTTCGTCCCATCGCCGTTCTCCCGGAGCTACTGAAGATTGCGGTGAGGAAGATGATTGTGTGGGTAGTCCTGGCTGGGAGCGTCAGCTCGACGAGTTTCATGATGTAAGTAAGTCGTTAACGAGTTGACTGCATGTCGGCGACGCGCGTGACTGCACGCCGACGATATGCATAACTACATGCCAACGCTATGTTTTAACTTCACTCCTTTTTTGTCAGGCGGGCTGTCGACTTGTTGAGGGAGGCATGCAAAGGATGACGCATCTTAAGGTCTCCCTTCGGGCTTCTCGGCAGGAGTCAAGAGGGCTACGCGCTCAGCTGGCGGAAGCCCGACGGGTTCACGCCGAAGAACTCGCTGCAGTCCAGGCTCAGCTCGAAGCCGCGCTGGAGAACGCCTCTAATTCCTTCGAGCTCCAAGAAGCATTGGATTCTGCTAAGGTAGAAAACTACGAGGTGTGGGCAAAGTTCGAGGCACAGGCGGCTACGATCAGGGAACAGCGTGCAGAGGCCCGCGCCGTCCAAGCCGCTCACGAGGCTGAAATTGCCACATTGAAGGCTTCCCTTGCTCAGGCCGAAGCAGCGCACAAGGCCTCCTTTGACCAGTCCGAAGCAGCCCACAAGGCTGCGTTTGACAGGCAGCAGGCTGAATACACCGCGCATTGCAAGTCGCTCCTTGCGGAGCAGGCGGAGGAATGGCGCAAGAAGGTCGCGAAAGTGCGCGGCAAGCTCCCGTCGGGATCGTAGAAAGCTGAGGACGACGACTGACCGCCCTTGCTCGCTGCCTTCCTTTGTTTCGTGATGTAATAAAACAAAGCTCCTGTTTGTACTGGGATCTCTTAACATTTCATCTGCACTTCATGACTGTTGCCTTTTTCATCAACTCTGCCTCTCAAGTTTACGTCGATGATCTGTTTGTGCTTTTACTACTCGTCGACGATGTGTGTATCTACATGTCGACGACACGCTGAGCTACACGTCGATGCACGTAACTACACGCCGGCGACGCGCAACTACATGTCGACGCGTGTAACTACACGTCGACGCACGTAACTACATGTCGACGACGCGCGACTACACGTCGACGACGCGCAACTACATGTCGACGACGCGCGACCAAAATCCGGTCCTTGTATTAGCACGGCTGATATACCCCGGATTGTTTGCGTGAGTTGATCGGTTGTTCCCCCGCGGGTTTTGCCAACCAATTTTCCCAAGTGTTCACCGGCCGGTCTCGCCCTTCGCAGGGTCCTGTCGACCGGTCGGCCAAGTGGTAGAACTCGCTCGGAGTGTTATATACCACTTGGTTTAGGTTGGTCAACCGGTCGCACCCCGACGGGGTCTGTCGACCGCTCTTTCCAGTTGTTCACCGGCCGGTCTCGCCCTTCGCAGGGACCTGTCGACCGGTCGGCCAAGTGGTAGAACTCGCTCGGAGTGTTATATACCACTTGGTTTAGGTTGGTCAACCGGTCGTACCCCGACGAGGTCTATCGACCGATCTTTCCAGTTGTTTACCGGCCGGTCTTGCCCTTCGCAGGGACCTGTCGACCGGTCGGCCAAGTGGTAGAACTCGCTCGGAGTGTTATGTACCACTTGGTTTAGGTTGGTCAACCGGTCGTACCCCGACGAGGTCTATCGACCGATCTTTCCAGTTGTTCACCGGCCGGTCTTGCCCTTCGCAGGGACCTGTCGACCGGTCGGCCAAGTGGTAGAACTCGCTCGGAGTGTTATGTACCACTTGGTTTAGGTTGCCTCAGTTAACCCTTATTCTCTCACATGAACAAAAACGCTGAGCAAGTGCAATTTTATTGAATAGATTCGGAGTTACAAAACGGTTACATGCATCTTGCCCATTTAACTACCCTGATAGAACCTGCGCAAGTTGGCTGCATTCCATGGTCTTGCCAGCGCGTCGCCGTCTTGAGTCTTCAGGCGGTAGGCTCCGTTTTTTCCCATACCATCGATGATGTATGGTCCTTCCCAAGTAGCTCCCAGCTTGCCACTTCCCAGCTCCTTGGTATTGTCGAAGACCTTCCGCATAACTAGGTCCCCTTGTTTGAATACCCGCCTTCTGACTTTGCGATCATATGCCCTCTTGATGGCCTGATGGTAGTTAGCTAGGTGCGCCCTCGCTCTCTCCCTCTTCTCTTCCAGCAAGTCCAGGCCGTCAAGCAGGAGTTCGTCATTCAGCTTCGGGTTGGCAGCTACGACCGTTCTCTGTGTCGGGACCAGGGTTTCCGTTGGCAGGACTGCTTCAGAGCCGTAGGTAAGGCTGAACGGGGACTCTCCCGTTGGTCGCTTCGGTGTCGTCCGATATGCCCATAGAACTCCGGGTAGAGCTTCTTCCCACAATCCTTTCTTCTGCTCCAGCTTCTTCTTCAGTATGTCGAGAATGGCACGATTCGTCGACTCTGCCTGCCCGTTGCTCTGGGGGTACCGCAGTGTAGAGAAGAATAACTTGATGTTGTTACTGGCGCAGAACTTCTTGATTGACTCCGCGTCGAACTGTCGCCCGTTGTCTGCAACGAAAGCCCGCGGCAGTCCAAATCGACAGATGATGCTGCTCCATAGGAACTTCCCTACTTGAACTTCCCCGATCTTCAGCAACGGGATTGCCTCCACCCACTTGGTGAAGTAGTCGGTGGCGACGAGGAGGAACTTCCTCCGGTTGGGCGACGTCGGAAAGGGGCCCAAGATATCCAACCCCCACTGTTGAAAGGGCCAAGGGCTGGATACTGGGTGCAGCTCTTCTGCGGGTTGATGTATGGAGGGAGCATGCTTTTGACATTGCAAGCACCTTTTCGCATATCCCCCCGCATCTGCTTCCATGGTGGGCCAGTAGTAGCCCTGCAGCTTGATCTTCCGTGCCAGGGATCTTCCTCCGGAGTGGCTCCCGCACCCTCCTTCGTGTACCTCCTTCATGATTTCAGCCGCTTGTTCCTTCGTGAGGCACTTGAGGTACGGTCCGCCAAACGAACGCTTGTACAGCTCGTCGTCGATGAGGGTGTATCTTGGAGCGTGCGCCTTGGTTCTTCGGGCCTCATCGACATCCTCCGGTAGTATCCCATCAAGCAGGTACTGCTTCATGTTGCCTATCCAATCCGCTCCGACCGCAATAGTGTGGACTGCCTCAATGGCATGCGTCCTCCTCGTCAGACAACTATCTTCTGCGGGGCCGACTGTTCGTGGATCAGCTTGCACCTCGATGAAGACCCGCTTCTCTCTATCTTCTCCGAGTACCGATGCTAGATTAGCAAGGGCATCCGCCTGCTTGTTTTCCGCTCTGGGGAACTGGTGGAAGCTTATGTCCTCGAACTTGGCAATCAACTCCCTGGCTAGCTTCAAGTAAGCTTGCATCCTTGCGTCGCGGGCTTCATACCTACCGGTAATCTGATTGATTACCAGTTGGGAGTCGCCATAGACTTGCAGGCTGGTCACCCCCAGCGCTGTCGCCATCTCCAGTCCTGTCAGCATCGCCTCGTACTCCGCTTCATTATTCGTCGTCGGAAAAAGTAGCCGCACTGATTTTTCGAGCTTCGTGTGGTCGGGGGTTACTAGGACTACCCCCACACCACTCCCGACTGCGCACGACGAGCCATCCACAAACAATCTCCAGCCCTGTTCTTCGTCTTCCTGTCCTGCTGCCACACCGACTCCCACGGGTCGACCGACAGCTATCGACAGGTCTTCTAACGTCTCTGGTACCGGTGCAGTGTCTTCCGCCGGAAAATCGCTGAGGAAGTCCGCAAGTGCTTGGCCCTTGACTGCTTTCCGAGGCACATACCGAGGACCAAACTCTTGCAGCTCTGCAGCCCACTTGCTCAGCCGACCTGCCCGAGTAGAGTTATCCAGTACTTCCTTCAGGGGGTGCTCGGTGATGACCTCGATGGGGTGAGCGACGAAGTACGGGCGAAGCCTCCTTGACACGTACACTAATGCCAGGGCAACTTGTTCGATCCGCGCGTACCGAGTTTCAGCTGACGTCATGATGCGGCTGACGTAGTAGACAGGCTTCTCCACTCCTTCACTCTCGCATATCAGTACCGCGCTGATTGCTGCCTCCGATACCGAAAGATACACCCCCAGCGTTGCACCTGGCCGGGGGGCTGTCAAGATAGGGGGTCGGCCAAGATACGTCTTTAGCTCTTGAAACGCCTCTTCACAGCGTTGGTCCCAGTCGAAAGGTGCGAGCTTACTCAGCCTCTCGAACAGGGGCCGACACCGATCTGAGGACTTGGAAATGAAGCGATTGAGGGCGTTGATCCGTCCGGTAAGCTTCTGGACTTCCTTTCGTGACTTGGGCGACGGCATCTCCTCCAAAGCTCGGATCTGCTCTGGGTTGGCTTCGATTCCCCGTCGGGTGACCAAGTATCCCAGAAATTTTCCCGACGTCACGCCGAAGGCACACTTGGCCGGGTTCAACTTCATACTGTACCTACGCAGGGTTGCGAAGGTTTCCTCCAAGTCTTGCATGTGCGTATCCTCAGCCTGACTCTTCACCAGCAAGTCGTCGACGTAGACCTCCACGTTCCTTCCGATTTGGTCGACGAACATCTTGTTTACCAGCCTCTGGTATGTCGCTCCAGCGTTCTTCAGCCCGAAAGGCATCATCTTGTAGCAGAAAAGCCCTCGACCCGTGACAAAGGTCGTGTGCTCCTGGTCTTCCGGATTCATGGGGATCTGGTGATAGCCTGAGTAACCGTCCATGAACGAGAGCCTCTCGTGTCCCGCTGTGGAATCCACCAGGGTATCGATGCGTGGTAGCGGGTAGCTGTCCTTCGGGCACGCCTGGTTGAGATTCGTGAAGTCGATGCAGACACGAATGGCTCCTGACTTCTTGGGGACGGCCACCACGTTAGCGATCCACTTCGGGTACCGAGCCTCTCTGATGATGCCAGCTCGTAGCAGCTTCTCTACCTCCATGTTGACAGCTGCTGCTTTTTCCGGTGCTAGCGACCGGGGCTTCTGACGTACAGGCGCAGCTCCTTCTCGTATATTGAGGTGATGACAGGCTACCTCGGGGTTGATGCCTGGCATGTCCTCAACTGACCATGCGAACACGTCCAGGTTTGCCTTGAGAAATATCGTCATGGCTTCGGCATGATGCTTCGGCAGCTGCGACCCGAGAAAAGTTATCCTCGGATGACCCGCTTCTCCTAAGTCCACGGGCAGAATTGGCTCGACGGCAGGCGACTCCTCCCACTCCGCGTTCGGGCTCTCCAACTCGTCCGGTTCTTTAAATTCAACCGGTTGGTCGGTCTTTTGGGGGTGCGTCATCCTGCTCAGCTCTTTACCTTCAGCTGGTAGGTCGATCTCCATCGGGTCGCTCGGGCTAGTTAGCTCTTTAAGTTCAGCTAACTGACCGGTCTTCTTCAAGCTCCTTGACGCATTCAGTTCTTTACGTTCAACTGAATGGTCGGTCTTCTGTAGGTCCCCCGACACCGTCAGCTCTTTACGTTCAGCTGACAGGTCGGTCTTCAGCAGGTCTTCCGACACTATCAGCTCTTTACGTTCAGCCGACATGTCGGTCTTCAGCAGGTCCCCCGACACTGTCAGTTCTTTAAGTTCAACTGACAGGTCGGTCTTCTCAGATGCTTGGTCTCCTCGCGCTCGTACGCTTGATAGGGCGTGGTGCTGGAGCGTGGGTGCTTCTCGACTTTGCCTCGCAGTCCAGAGGTTGAGGATGCCCAACTCATCGCCACCTTCACCTGGCTCTCCCCCTTCGATTTGGCATGTCGTCTTCAGATGGATGGCACTGAGCTCGCACTTGGCTGCCGAGGACTGGTCACCTCGAATGCTCATCACACCCTTGTCGGTCCAAAACTTCACCACCTGATGGGCCGATGAGGGGACCGCATCCAAGTGGTGGAGCCACGGTCTTCCGAGGATAATGTTGTATGCCGAATGAGCTTCGATCACAATGAACCGGGTGAGGTTAGTGAGATGCCCTGTTGTGATCGGGAGGGTGATCTCACCAACCACCCTTGCAGCCTCCCCCGTGAAGCCCGTTATCGTCGATGACGATTCGGTCATTTGTCCGCGATCTAGCTGCATGGCGTCGAAGGCGCTGAGGAAGAGCACATCAACTGAACTTCCGGCGTCGACCAGAATTCTCTTCACTAGGCAATTGGCTATCTGCAGCCGTATGACCAGGGGATGGTTGTGAGGCCTCTCTATTCCGACCAAATCAGCAGCCGAAAATTGTACTGCAGCTTCCACTTTTGGCTCAGGACGGATGACAGGGTCAAGCACCACATGGTGGACTTGCCTTGTTTGTTCAATACGCCGCACCTGTCGGTCGACGGCATTTGCCGACGGTACAGGGCCAGGGTACCCGTAGACGGCGTCTACCTCTCGGAGCTGGCGTCTTTCTGGTGGAGGGCCCGGTAAGCGCTGCGCCGTCGCTCCTCGCTGGACTTCCCCTACTGCTTTAGTCTCTTTGCGTTGAGGGAGGTCAATGAAGCAACCAATATGGCCGGCCTCAATGAGATCCTCAATATGATGTTTGAGCGCCCGACACTGCAGGGTAGTGTGTCCTTGGCCCTGGTGGTACTCGCAGTACCTTGACGCATCTCTGGCTCCTCTCTCTCCAGGTTCAAGCGGTTGCGCCCACTTGAAGTATGGTTCGCCCTTGATGGCTTCCAGAATCTGGTCAATGGGGGCGTTCAGTACTGTGAACTCCCTGTTCCACTGCGGCCTCGCTGGCCTGTCTTGCCTTTGCCGCTTCGCCTCGTGCCGTGTCGCATCCCCCTGCTGCTTGTTGACGTTCTTCACAGCAGCAGGCTTGGCGTAGCCCTGGTGCGGGACCCTGGTTTCCACCGCCTTTCTCTTGCGGTCCGCGTCTTCAATCTTGATGTACTTCTCAATGCGCCGCGACAGCTCGTCGATCGTCTTCGGAGTCCGCTTGATGAGCGACGCGTTGACGAGTTGGGCAGGCTGGATGGCGTTCTTGAAGGCCGCGATCACCATGCGATCCTGCCCGTCTGCGTCCGCCAAGCTCAGGTACTCGGACCTGAACCTATGGTAGAATTGTCGGAGCGTCTCCTTCTGGGTCATACTCATCCCGAAGAGTGACTCCAGAGTCTTCAGCTCCCGGCGATTACATCGGTACTGGTCGATGAACCGCGTGCTCAGCTCCGAGAAGGAGGAGATGGACGAGGGCCTAAGCTTGTGGAACCATTCGAGGGGGGTTCCCGACAAGCTGTTGGCGAAGGTCCGGCAGAGGATATGATCATCCTCATGCGGGACCAAGGCATCCCGGAAAGCCAGTACATGCTCCACCGGGTCTTTCGATCCGTCAAACTTGGGAAGGCGTGGAGGATTCCATCCTCGAGGGAACGGCTCCCGGAGTAGCCTCTCGACAAGCGGCGACCGTGCGGCTCCTCGGATGGCGACTTCCTCCAACCGGTCGGGAGCTCGGACCCCCGGTCGGTCTCGCTGGATCTCCTCTCGCTCCCCGAGTCGCTCCGACGCATGTACCCGAATGCGCTCGTGTACGCTCCTCCGATCAGTAGTATGAGCCGGCTGCCGACTAGCTGGCGTCATCCGAGTGTGGTGACTATCACTCGGTTGACGATGACATTCTTCATCTCGCTTCGGGCGACGCACTTGTGCCGAGTCCGTCTTCGAGTGATGCTTGGAGGCATGCGGCTGTCGGGGGTGTGCTCCGAGCCGGGACCAGACATCCGAGCGTGCCGACGCCGCTCGCGCATGTTTGGTTCTCTCCGCAGGCTCCGGGCTGCTCGAGTCTCGCCCATCGGGATTTGCACTCTGGACCTCCATCGAGCGATTACCCCTGACCTCCACCTGAGGCACTGGTTGCGGCTGCATTTGCACTGGTGGGGCAGCTTGAGTGGGGAGACTCTGTCCCGCTTGGGCCAACATGCCCTGGTTGAACAAACCGCCCGCCGGCGTGGCCCGCACGAAGTCACGCAACTCCTCGTAGTTGCGCTGCATCGTTTGGAGCTGGGTGGTGAGAGCTTGCTGGGTCATCATCATTGTTGCCAGAAAAGCTTCCGATAGACCCCCTGTCAGAGGAGCCAGGGTTGCTACCGGAGCTTGACTGGACTCCCCGACCCCCAGTACAGGATTTGCCAACGGGACTACGCGCTCCGTGTCCGTTGGCTGTTGAACAAGACGCCCGACGTCATTCGCATCTCCGAGTGGTGCGGCTTCGGACAGGAGCTGCGACGTCGAGCGGGTACGATACGGTCCACCGGCCATCGTTCTTCAACCGTGTGGTCGTGGACTGCTGGTTGCAAGTAGCTTCGGACTGGTCGACACCCACGGGTCTACAGTCGAAAGCTATTAGTAGGAAGTCTCGAAGACTATCCCACAGACGGCGCCAAGATTGTGGGGGGTTCTGAATCGAACCGGACGGTTCGGGTGGCGAGCACAATCCAACAAGCCAAAATAAAAACAAACCGAGAATTACGTGGAAAACCCCTTCGCAACGTCGAAGGGGAAAAAACCACGGGCGGGGCGAGAATGCACTAGAACTATCTTTCGGTTACAATCTCTCACCTAAACCCCAATTACATTCCCTGAGGACCGGTCTCCCAAACTACCGACCTCTGTAATTTCACTCTGTATACCGACCGCTGCGGACAGCGTCTGTCTGCAGGTCGCTTGCAAATAGTGTCTGGTTGCTGACCGACCGACCTCCGCAGACAGACTCTGGTGCAGACCGACCGACCTCCGCAGACAGCTTCTGGGTGCAGACTGACCGACCTCCGCAGACAGCTTCTGGTTGCAGACCGACCGACCTCCGCAGACAGCTTCTGGTTGCAGACCGACCGATCTCCGCAGACAGCTTCTGGTTGCAGACCGACCGATCTCCGCAGCTCCGCAAACTCCGGGACGAAACGGGCAGCGTCTCCTCCAGAAATCTTCTTCCCCTCGCTGTAGGGGTGGGTCCCCTTTTATAGTGGCGGGGTGACGGTTACACTCCGCGAAAATCGGGCGAGTGACGTGTCCCCGCAATGAGCTCAACCGCCGCGATGACGTGGCGCGCGGTTGACACCTGGTCACGTTGGCCCGGAAATGCGGAGCGTTGTCAGCACTACGGGCCGTGTCTGACTGCTACTTGACTCCTCATTTCGCTGGCTACATGCCGACCCGGGGTGGGGGTGTTGTTTCCCTTGGTGACCGGCCGACCCCCCCCCTTCTCTCTGTCTACATGCCGACCTCAAAAAGGGGGGGGGGGGGGAGTGCTTCCCTTTGGTGACCGGCCGACCCCCCCCTTCTCTTTGTCTACCTGCCGACCTCAAAAGAAAGGGGGGGGGAGGTGCTGCTCTTTGGTGACCGGCCGACCCCCCCTTCTCTTTGTCTACCTGCCGACCTCAAAAGAAAAAAGGGGGGGGGTGCTGCTCTTTGGTTACCGGCCGACCCCCCCCTTCTCTTTGTCTACCTGCCGACCTCAAAAGAAAAGGAGGGGGGGGGGGGGGGGGGGGGGGGTGCTGCTCTTTGGTGACCGGCCGACCCCCCCCTTCTCTTTGTCTACCTGCCGACCTCAAAAGAAAGGGGGGGGGTGCTGCTCTTTGGTGACCGGCCGACCCCCCCCTTCTCTTTGTCTACCTGCCGACCTCAAAAGAAAAGGGGGGGGGGTGCTGCTCTTTGGTGACCGGCCGACCCCCCCCTTCTCTTTGTCTACTTGCCGACCTCAAAAGAAAAGGGGGGGGGGGTGCTGCTCTTTGGTGACCGGTCGACCCCCTCCAAAAAAGAGTGGTACACACACTCCACAATGTCCAAGATTCGTGCGCAAAGGATGGTGGAAGACGGAGCGATAAAGGAGCGAGAAAGGAGACTCGACGTGGATGACCCGCGAGCGCACCCATCAGCGAAACCTTTAACTGATCATGATGTAAACTCAGCCTCTGAACTCGATAAACTTGAATCGAGTCCGTAACTTGGGCGTCATAAACGTGCTGATGTGTTTAATTCACTGATTTAAATTCTTAAAAACCATAATAAATTTTTTTATTATGTAAATGCATTCTATATAATTTTAAAAAAAATATGTTAGAACCTACAAGTTGGGGTTTTATGGGTTTTTTCTGGAAAATTGGAATTGATAAACCACGAAATAAAAAAAGGGAAATTCTATAATTAATGTGCTAACATTTGTTTTTTGTTAAAAAAAATTCTGAAGAAAAAAAAAAAAAGCAAGATTACCGGTGCTGTTCTTGCATTTGCCGAGGTCAGGGGCCTTTAATCCGCAGTGGGTTGGCAGCTTGAGGGCCTCATCCTGCGTGACGTTGAAGGACTTCAGGAGCTCTTTGTTGTAGAAAATGGTGCAGAGGCAGTTCACGTCGCCCTCCAGCACCACCTTCAGCGGGATGCAGCACGTCGCCGGCGGGTCGGCCTTGTGCAGATACGGCACGCACGGCATCAGCTTCTGCACGCACGGTAACCCGGCGGCGCCCCCTCCGCCGCTCTGGCATCGGGCGGTGAGAGCCCACGACGAGAAGACGAGGAAGACGAGGGCACAGAGGATGGGATTCGATGCCATGGCGCCCTAGAGAGAGAGAGGAGAGAGAGAGAGAGAGAGAGAGAGAGAGAGAGAGAGGGACGGAAGTCGTTCGTTTATACGTAGCGAGACGGGAGTTTGTTTAGAGTTTGAGATTTTGACGGCAGATCGTTGGAGGTGACGAGCGCTTTCTGCGCGGGATAATCTCCATTAGTTGGGGTTCCGGCTATTTATACGCTTACAGCACAGCGTTAACTGGGAGCAGCACATTTAGCACTTAGCCCCCCCCCCAAAAAAAACAAAATCTATTTTTAGGAGAAGTGAAAGACTAGTTTCATTTGAGCTCCGGCCCCTCCACACACATCCCATTTGAATTGAGGCCAACTTTGTTATTCAAAAGTAATCAAATTTATGAATCATACTGCTGCATTGAAAAACAATGTAACTTCTCCGATTAACGACAGGATCTGATGATTCAGGTTGCGTTGGAATCCTCGCCAATTCCTCTATGATTTCATCCAAGCCAATCCATGTGAAATTAAAATTAGAGACAACCCCGCTTTTAAATGTGAAAAAAATTATTCAGTCATAATTTTGTGCATAAGTTTTATGCAGACTCTGGATGAATAACTCTGGATGTAAACCAAGGTGGGCCAGGCCGATGATGGAAGGGCCCAATCGTGCCGGACCAGGCCATTGGTCAAGGTTGGAGGTCCAAGCCCGACCCGGACAAGCTTTTCAAGCCCTGGATTTTGGCCAAAATATCATATTTTTATAGTGATTTTTCACTCAGTCATGCCTAAAATATATGAAGACAAATTAGAAGAAATTTATCATAAAAAAATTGATACTCCAACTATGCTCAATTAAAACTCTAAAATACATGAAGACAAGTAATGCTTGATATTTTGAATGATTTTCACTCAGTCATGTCAGATTTTTTATGTCCTATATTTTTTTATTTTTAAGTGACAATTAAGAAACAATCTGCATTAAAAAAAATCATTCTTACTATTGCAATCCAATTGATATCCTGATTGTATTCAATTGATATTTTAAACTATATGAAAACAAGTAATGATTCATTGTGCAATTTTTTTTAGAACACATGGAGAATGGTAATAGACAACATACAAATTCACACAAATACAAATATACCATGGAAAAGAGAGTCCCTAATAAATTATAATTGATACTCTAGAATTTTGTTAAGGATAAAATGCTCAATATTGTAAGATTTATTTTTAAAATTTTGAGTGATTTTCAATCACTAATGTCATGTTTGTTATTTTTTATCTTTTTTTATATTTTAGTGACAATTCAAAAGCAATCTGAACCAAAAAACCTACTTTTTTGAATTGATACTTTTGAATTTTGATAACCATAAAATGATCCATAGTGCACTTTCTTTTTAATAACATTCATAATATCACATCAAGAAGAAAAACAGGATGAACATATTCAAACAAAGAAAAAAAACTGATACATGGAACGAAAGATGATTAATTCCTCGTAACAAACAATCAGTCTAAAAAATTAGTTGCAGAACCCAAAATCAAAAATAGAGCACCTATAAATTGGGTAAAAGAGGAGGAAAACATATCTGAAACCAATGATTAGTCATAAAAAAATTTTTAAAATAAAACTTGACTCAGTTAGGTTTACACCTCTAATGCTATTCAGCCAGAATTTTCTACACACATTATTGTCCACACTCAGATCACAACCGTTCGGTTGGGGCCGAGTGCGATTCACTAGTCGGAGCTTGGTGCAATAGATGGATGTGACTTGAGCCTTCTACAAAATTTTGATTGAATAGCTTTTTACACGTGAAAAACAAAAATTTATTTAGTATTTTAATTTTGATCGATTTTAGCGAAGTGATAGAGGATTCGATGAGGATTCCAATGTAATTGGAGTTTTTGGATTCCAATATGAATCAAAAAAGTTATGATGTTTTGAACATGGTAAAAAAAATTTCTTTTTTCAATATAGTGACATGATCTATAAATGTGATAAATTTTGGATAATTTTGCTAGTTGTAGCCTTTTAGTGGACTGAATAACAACGTGAACCTAATTTAAAATAATACTAGCTCACTAACAACCTATTAACAGGGATAGTTAGGAGGGCTTTAGCTCAAACAAAACTAATGTTGGGACTTTAGCTTAAAGGTAGTGTTGGAGACGGGTTCTAGGCACATTATCCAAAGAACAAAAAATATCCTATCTCTGTGCCATGGATGAGGGTGACTCAAACCCACCGCTACCTTTGACCATGCAGTGCAGGATGTATCCAAACTCCATTGATCGCATCCGCCACCACTGGTCCCATGAAATCAATCGCTATCATCCTCTCCTTCCCCCTTCCTCCTTCTATCTCCTTTATTTTCCTTCCTCCTCCTCCTTTCTTCTCTTTTTACCTCCTACTGCACTTGGAGTTTGCAAGTCGAGTGCCTAAATGTGCACTTGGTCATGCGATGCTGAGTGCAGGCACTCAGTCTACAATCACCGAGTACAACATAAGAATAAAGGAGGGGGGAGGAGAATGAAGGAGAAAGAAAGAGGAGGAGGAAGAAGAAGAAGGAGAAAGGAGGAAGGAGGAGGACACGACGGCGACGGTGGGTTAGTTGGAATCGGCAGTGAAGGATGGGCGGTGGCGGACCGGTGGCAATCTTCACATGTTAGGACGATGGTTCGGCGGCAACCTGCATGGGCAGTGGCTACAAGCCACGACGGCGAGCAGTGGTTTGCACCACATATTACCGGGGCAGCACAATTGGTGCTGCCCTTGGCAATTGTGCTTCCCCTAGTAGTCTAAGTGTTGTAAAAAGTTGGACGTGTTAGTTACTTACTTTCTTAAATGACTAGAATGGCCATAGATACAAAGGTAATGTGGTTGCCTATATATGATTTAGTAGTGGGTATTATTCGATATAATAGTGGATTGGATCAATCTGTCACCAAAGTGACACGAGATGATGCATGCAAAAAACTAGGTACGGGGTGCTCTAAGATTATGACCTCGTTTTAAGAGATCAATCAAAGCCAAAACTGAATCACAATCGTCCGTTACACCCAGCTTCAACCGATGAATCGAACTCAACCCCAACTGGCATGCAAAAGAACAATTATGATTCAGTTTTAGGTATAACCTATCTCCTAAACTGAGTCACAATCGTTCTTTTACATGCTGATGGGGGCTGAGTGTGATTCACTGGTCGGAGCTAGGTGTAACAGATGCATGGTTGTGATTCAGTTATGAGCCGTCTCTTAAACTGAGGTTGTAACTTCGGATGTGCCCTACTATACAATGAGAATGTATAGTAGGATATCTATAAATCTACCAATCTCTTAAGCTGAGGTCGTAACCTCCGAGAATTTAATACCAAAACCATATCCAAAAAGGCCAGTTTATTCAATAGTTTCTCGAGTCTAAAGTACGTGGTTATATGGGCCCCACATGACAGCCTATGGAGTAGTAGGCCCTACATGCCTAGGTACTATATACTAAAGTGGTTATTGGGCCCCACATGATAGCCTATGGAGTAGTAGACCCTACAGATACTATATATAAGTGGGCATGGTCCAATCATTGATTGCCACATCATCTGTTGGAGCTATATTCTCCAACAATTGTTGAAGTCAAGTATTGTTCTTTTCATAACTAGACGTGCACCCTAACCGCAAGTACAAAATGACGTTGGTGAAGCAACAAATCCGAAAAGCCAGTCGGGTCACCCCCAATGGATCCTTCAATTGATCATGAGATCTCTATTTAGGATCGGACGAGAATCGGGTTAGGTTAGATGCCTTTGTCCATGCTCACAATTAGGGATGGCAACGGTGCGGTTTCGGTGCGGTTTCGGGCAAAACCGAAACCGCACCGCAACACCGAACTGCCGCACCGAAACCACACCGCACCGCGACGGTGTACCATATGTAAAACCAAAACCGCACCATGCGATGCGGTGCGGTGCGGTGCACTGCGGTTTTACATTATAATGGTCTAAACGGTGCGATTTTTTACGGTTTTGGATAAAACCGAAACCGCACCGCAACACCGAAACCGCAAACCGAAACTGCACCGCACCGCGACGATTTTATATTTTGGCAAACTAAAACCGCACCATGCGGTGCGGTTTTCCGCGGTTTGCGGTTTTAAACCGCACCGTTGCCATCCCTACTCACAACATCCTTCGAATGATCATGCCCGCTGTTGGTAAGGGCTCGGCTGGTCGCCTCCGTCGGCGAGATGGCCGTCGGACTTGGAGCAATAGCCCATAAACCTCTGGATCAAGATGTACCAGCCCTTCCGGTACCTCATGCGCAGGGACGGAACCAGGATTTTATATATGGGGGGGCCAAAGCAAAATAATTTCATTTGAGGACTTTTGCATCATAAATTTTTTTAAAAAATAATTGAGGGGGGGCCATGGCCCCCCTTGGTCCATACATAGTTTCGGTCCCTGCTCATGCGGCATATTCACCTCCACTGCATATATCTGCCGCGCGTAGCAAAAGAAACCTGCTCCCTGACTCCAACGGCTCCACGATTCACTCCTACACCAATAGCAGAGCTGGCCATTCTAGCCCAAGAGACCATAGCGCTAGATGGGTGGGATGTGTAAGGAAATTCCTACACGATAACATGCAGATGTCTCTATTATCGAGAACCATTAGTCTTGAAAACGATGAACATAAAGACCTTACGTGGAAGCGGTGGATCGAAACATACCTCTGGCTATAACTTGTCGAGTGATGGCAATCCGCAATTAAATTGATGCAGACGAATTTTCCTCGCGCGAGATCCTAAGCGCAATGGAGGAAAAGACAGCGAGCGACGAGATCCAATGATCTCGGGTGGAAGCCTTCAAATCCGGTTCTTCTTGGTGATCGAAAAACCTCGTGGAGACCCCGTAAGATTGACGAGACGAGAGAGGAATTGCAAATCCATAAGATCCTTTCTCTAATACGATCTAACGGAATGAAAAACCCCAAGGGAAGACGAGGAATGTAGGCCAGATCTTCTCTCCCTCTCTTCTTCTTTGCAAATCGAAATCCCTAAAAGAGAGGCAAAAAGGGGCTGCACTCTGTGTGTGTGTGTGTTCGGTTTCCAAAAGAGGAGAACAAAAGGGAGAAGGAGGGGGCTGTACTTGACCGGAACCCTCCCTTTGTTTCTTGCGGACGGACCAGAAAAGGGAGAAGGGGGGGGGGGCGTGCAATTTCGTGCGATCTCTCTCCTCTCGGTTTTGCTGCACAAAGAGATGGACGTGATTACGTGAGAGGATCGCCCCCCTCCCCTTAAATCCTGATAGCACCATATGCATCCACATCCTCTTTATTCATCTTTCCTTTTTTGGGTCTCCCACGTGATTCGGGTCAACTAATGGGGTGAGCAAGGTTTGGCGCATTTCCGTTGCACCGGAGTTTGGACCTGCATTCTCTCAAACAGTGATCTAATCCCGACACCTATAGGATTAGGTTTGGTTCAAGATCAATTTACCATATACCTCTGAGCCTGACTTATTACTCACTAGTTTGACCGAGCCTAAGTCCAACTGGGTGAAGTCAAGCCAAAACCCAACACTCTCCAACTTGGCAAACAAAACCTAAAAACAAAACAAAATTTTATTTTGGAAAAACACACATGCTAGTGGATAATTATTCAGTTTGAAAAGACTTTAGTGCTTACACTATATTTTACAAAAACAAACTAGGTCCATAACTTTAAAATGTATTCCTTCACTTGACAGAGATTCATAGTCACATGAATCGTGATGGTTATGTCTTTACAAGCAGACACCCTCTTCCATGTATTACGCTATAACTAATTCTATTTAAATAAGCATTTTATGTGGTTATCAAACTTTATAAGTAATAGATTAAACTTACTCTGAGGTCCTACTATATATCTCATGAACGAAAATAAAAACTTTATTAGTTGCTGAAAAGAAAAAGTACAAGCATAATCAAACGTACAATAAGATTTGAAGCCCCATGCTATCCACATGACCCTTATATTGAACGGATGGTAATCCCTTGGTTATTAGATCTACAACCATAAGCTCCGTAGCAATATGCTCAACGATGATCTTATCAGCTGATTAATCATCCTGTACGACCAGATACTTTATGTCGATGTACGTGCTTGCTACAACTTCCGCTCTTGTTGTTCTTTGAGAAGAATACATCAACCATATTGTCACAATAGATCTTTATAGGTCTGGATAAGGAATGCACAATCCTAATCCTTGTGTCAAAATTCTTTAGCCAAGAAACATGTGATATTGCCTTGTAGAGTACAACGAAGTCTGCCTCCATATTCAACAACGCAGTAAGGGTCTTCTTGGTGCTACTCTATGAGACAACATCTCCTGCCAATAGGAACACATAGCTTGATATCGACTTCCACTATACCAAAAATATGAATTGACCATCGTTTATTAAATGACAAACTTTACCCGTCATTTATTTATGTAGTTTATTCCTCAAATTGGTGTAGTGTTCCTCGTATCTAGGCACCCAGCGAAGTCGGAGTCTGAATAGCCAACTAGCTCAAAGTGTCTTTACGTAAGCATAAAATTCTTGGTCCTCTGGAGATATCTTATGACCTTTTTAGCACCCTTCGAGTGATCCAAATCTGGATCACTCTGGTACCTACCTAACATCCCTACTGCAAAACTGATGTACGTTAGGTCTTGTGCAGACCTCCATATATATCAAGCTGCCAACTAAAGTTGCATATGAAATATTTTCTATAACCTCTCTTTCAAAAGAGTTTCTTGGACTTTGGGACAAGTAGAATATGTCACCTTTAACAATAGGAATAATACCCAGTAAATAGTTTTCCATATTAAATCTTTTTAGAACTTTATCAACATAGGCCCTTTGAGACAACCCTAGTGATCTTTGAGATCGGTCCCTAATGATCTCAATGTCAATCACGTAGGATGCCTCGCCTAAGTCCTTTATGTCAAAGTTCTAAGAGAAACTATTTCGTCATAGATATTTTTCCCAAGTCATTGCTAGCCAAAAAGAATATCATCCAAATATAAGAATAGAAACACATAATGGCTCCCATGGATCTTAAGATAAATACAATGATCCACAATGTTCTCCTTAAAATCGAAGGAGGTGATAATATTGTGGAACTTCAAATACCACTATCGAGATATCTGTTTCAGTTTGCATAAAGACTTCTATAACTTGCAGACTAGCTGACTTTTTTTACCTGAGGTGAAACCCTCGTGCTGTGCCATATATACATCCTCCTCTACATCTCCATTTAGGAAAGCCGTTTTTACATCCACTACAAAAAAGACATATTTTGCCGACATAATTTTTTATTTCCGACGGTAATAATATACTTATTACCGACGGTAACAATATGGTCCGTCGACAAAATAACTGCAAATTTTTAAATATTTTTTTGCATTTTAATTACCGACAGTAAATAAAAGTCTGTCGGCATAATAGTTTTACCGACTGATAAAATTAAATCCGTCGGTAAAAATTTAAATATATAAGTTTTACCGACGGATATATAATGTTTGTTGGTATTAAATAGATTTTTACCGATGAAAATTTAATATCCGTCGGTAAAAACCCTTTTTACCGATGAAAATTTAATATCTGTCGATAAAAACCCTGCGTCTTTATCCAGCAAATCAACCTCTTTTCTCGATCTGTTATCTCGATCCTTCGATCCGACTGCCAAGCCTCCCTTCCCCTCCACTCTGTTGCCCTCCCGATCCCCTACAATGCCCTCCCATACCCACCGACCGGCGAACCTCCGATCTCCCCTCCCCTCCCCTCCGTTCGGCCATCCTTGTCCTCCCCTCCCCTCGCGGGCACCTCCGGCCTCCCCTACCTTCCAGCGTCCCCCCTCCCATGCACCTCCAACACCGGCTCCTCCTCCGGTGACTCCTCCTCCTCCTCCCCCTCTGGTGAGTTCCCCTCATCTTCTCCTCCTCCTTCTCCTCCTCCCTCTTTAATTTATTCCCATTCGAACCCTAAAGTTTGAAATATTAGCACAATACCCCTTTTGTCAAAACTATTTTGCTCCAAATTGTACCCTAAAGTTTAAAATTCTAGCACGATACCCATTTTGTCAACTTCTTAAATTTTGATTTGATCAATATATTTAGGGCTGATTTTCGGATGGATCGGATTGGAATAGAAGTGTTTCGAAAGTTGCCAAAAATTTTTGAAATCCCAAATGTTATTCTGATTCTGATTCTAAAATTTCAGAATTTCAAAATCCAATTCCGATTCAGAATTATGGGAATTTTTTGGAATATTACATTTTCAAAAATTAGGTTTAGGGTTTAGGTTAGGTTTAGGTTTAGGTATAGCTGCAAACAAACCAAGCTGTTTGTGAGCGGCTCATAGCTTGCGGCTTGGCTCGATAAAACTCGTTTGAGTTCGTTCATTTACTAGTCAAGCCAAGCCCAAGCCTAGAGTTTAGGATCGTTTAATAAACAAGCCAAGCCCAAGCCTAGAGTTTAGGATTAGGGTTAGGTTTAGTGTTTAGGTTTAGGTTAGGGTTTAGGTTTAGGTTATAGAATTAGTGTTAGACTTAGGTTTAGGGTTTAGGTTAGTGTTTAGATTACGTTTAGGGTAAGGATTAAGATTAGGGTTTATATTAGGATTAGGGTTTGGTTTAGGTTAGGATTAGGGTTTAGATTAGGGTTAGGGTTAGGTTTATGTTAGGATTAGGGTTTTGATTAGGGTTAGGGTAAGGTTTAAATTAGGGTTAGGGTTTAGGTTAGGATTAGGGTTAGGTTTCAGGTTTAGGTTAGGGGTAAGTGAATATTCGAAGATTTAGGTTTAAATTTACCTCGAAATCATAATTCTCTACGTGTTATGATTTATTAAAATTTTGATATCAAAAAAATATACATTTACATCTTTATTATTATTTCTCATACACACAGCCGCATATGGACAGAGTGAGTGTGGAGGGCACTAGCGGTGACGTGGCTTGGCGGCTAAGGTGAAGCACCCGTAATGTGAATCTCTTAATTAGAAGAGCATGGATTGAGGTAGAATTGAATCGTATGTGTTTGCAAAAGAAAAAAATTTTAAAATAGCATTTATAATTTTACAAATGCATAGATTTGATGATATCGATTGTGCATTTCAGAAAGAGAGATTCATAGTTTCTTAGAGCGTCAGATTGAAGAGCGAAATATGATACGAGATGCAACAGTTTGGAGAGAGCGCCAGACTATACAACGTTATCGGTTAAGGTTACAGAGGAGGCATTGACGATAGGAGGAGTGACAAAGGCGACAGGAGGAGTGGCGACGACGACATGAGGCTTGGCGACGACGACAGAAGGAGTGGTGTCGGTGACAGGAGGAGTGGCGACAACGACATGAGGAGTGGCGCCGGCGACAGGAGAAATGGCGATGACGATATGAGTGGCGGCGATAATAAGCTGCATGTGTTGACACTGCAAAGAGTACGTTTTGGCGATGAGGATCGCACCCCCCAAAAACCCCTGCAGATCCTATCTCACTTTTAGTTGGTGTTTGTTGTTGTTTCAGATCAGGTATTTTTTTCAGACCTCATTAGACCACTGCATCTCTCTCTCTCTCTTTCTCTTATCTGCGTAGTGTGATATCATCATTCTTATTTTATATACTAATGCATTCGGAGGGTAAATTCTTAAAATATCTAATTAAAACTTGTCGATCCGATCCGATCGAATCCAAACCAATTTCAAATCCGAATTATCAGATATCGATTTGATCGAATCCAAACCAATTTCAAATCTGAAACACGCTAACTTATGATTTTTTAATGCTTAGACTCTAAATTGGTCAATCGGAGGGTAAATTGTTAAAATATCTAATTAGAACTTGCTCGTAAGTTTGAAATATAAAAAAAATCCAAGTACAAATTATCGGATGATGATCCGATCGAATCCAAACCAATTTCAAATCCGAAACACGCTAACTTATGATTTTTCAACGCCTAGACTCTAAATTGGTCAATCGGAGGGTAAATCGTTAAAATACCCAATTAGAACTTGCTCGCAAGTTCGAAATATGAAAAAAATCTAAGTATGAATTATCGGATGCTGATCCGATAATGATCCGATCGAATCCAAACCAATTTCAAATCTGAAATACGCTAACTTATGATTTTTCAACGCTTAGACTCTAAATTAGTCAATCGGAGGCGAAATTATTAAAATATCCAATTAAAACTTACTCGCAAATTCGAAATACGAAAAAAATCCAAGTACGAATTATTGGATGACGATCCGATGATGATCCGATTGAATCCAAACCAATTTCAAATCCGAAACACGCTAACTTATGATTTTTCAACACTTAGACTCTAAATTGGTCAATCGGAGGCAAAATTATTAAAATATCCAATTAAAAGTTGCTTGCAAGTCCAAAATACGAAAAAAATCCAAGTACGAATTGTCGGATGCCGATCCGATGACAATCCGATCGAATCCAAACCAATTTAAATACGCTAACTTATGATTTTTCAACGCTTAGACTCTAAATTTGTCAATCGGAGGCGAAATTGTTAAAATATCTAATTAGAACTTGCTCGCAAGTCTGAAATATAAAAAAAATCTAAGTACGAATTATCGGATGCCGATCTGATGATAATCCGATCGAATCCAAACCAATTTCAAATCCGAAACACTCTAACTTGTGATTTTTCAACGCTTAAACTCTAAATTGGTCAATCGGAGATGAAATTATTAAAATATCCAATTAGAATTTGTTTGCAAGTTCGAAATATGAAAAAAATCCAAGTACGTATTGTCGGATGCCGATCCGATGATGATCCGATCGAATCCAAACCAATTTCAAATCCGAAACACGCTAACTTATGATTTTTCAATGCTTAGAGTCTAAATTTGTCAATCGGAGGCGAAATTATTAAAATATCTAATTAGAACTTGCTCGCAAGTCCAAAATACGAAAAAAATCTAAGTACGTATTGTCGGATGCCAATCCGATGATGTCCCGATCGAATCCAAACCAATTTTAAATCCGAAACACGCTAACTTGTGATTTTTTAACGCTTAGACTCTAAATTGGTCAATCAGAGGGTAAATTATTAAAATATCTAATTAGGACTTGCTTGCAAGTTCGAAATATAAAAAATCATCCAAGTCTGAAATATTGGATGCGATCCGATAATGATCCGAATAAATTCAAACCAATTTTAAATCCAAAACACGCTAACTTATGATTTTTCAATGCTTAGACTCTAAATTTGTCAATCGGAGGTAAAATTATTTAAATATTGAATTAGAACTTGCTCGCAAGTCCGAAATACAAAAAATATCCAAGTACGTATTGTTGGATGCCGATCCGATGATGATCCGATCGAATCCAAACCAATTTCAAATCCAAAACACGCTAACTTATGATTTTTCAATGCTTAGACTTTAAATTTGTCAATCGGAGACGAAATTGTTAAAATATCTAATTAGGACTTGCTCGCAAATCCAAAATATAAAAAAAATCCAAGAACGTATTGTCGAATATCAATCCGATGACGATTCGATCGAATCTAAACCAATTTTAAATCCGAAACACGCTAACTTATGATTTTTCAACGCTTAGACTCTAAATTGGTCAATCGGAGGTGAAATTGTTAAAATATCCAATTAGAACTTGCTTGCAAGTCCGAAATACGAAAAAATCCAAGTACGAATTATCGGATGCCGATCCGATCGAATCCAAGCCAATTTAAACATGCTAACTTAAGAGTTTTCAATGCTTAGACTCTAAATTTGTTAATAGTTGGTGAAATTATTAAAATATCTAATTAGAACTTGCTCGTAAGTTCGAAATACAAAAAAAATCCAAGTACGAATTATCGGATGTCGATCCGATAATGATCCGATTGAATCCAAACCAATTTCAAATCCGAAACATTCTAACTTATGATTTTTCAACGCTTAGACTCTAAATTTGTCAATCGAAGGCCAAATTGTTAAAATATCTAATTAGAACTTGTTCGTTAGTCCGAAATACGAAAAAAATCCAAGTACGTAAACTTGTGATTTTTCAACACTTAGACTTTAAATTGGTCAATCGGAGGGTAAATTATTAAAATATCTAATTAGGTCTTGCCCGTAAGTCCGAAATATAAAAAATCATCGAAGTCTAAAATATCGGATGCGATCTGATGATGATCCGATCGAATCCAAACCAATTTTAAATTCGAAACGCGCTAACTTATGATTTTTCAATGCTTAGACTCTAAATTGGTCAGTCGGAGGCGAAATTGTTAAAATATACAATTAGAACTTGCTCGCAAGTCCGAAATTTGAAAAATATCCAACTACGTATTGTCGGCTGCCGATCCAATGACGATCCGATTGAATCCAAACCAATTTCAAATCCGAAACAAGTTAACTTGTGAGTTTTCAACGCTTAGATTCTAAATTAGTCAATCGGAAGGTAAATTGTTAAAATATCTAATTAGGAATTGCTCACAAGTCCGAAATACGAAAAATCATTCAAGTCCGAAATATCGGTTGCGATTTGATGACGATTTGATCGAATCCAAACCAATTTCAAATCCGAAACACGCTAACTTGTGATTTTTCAACGCTTAGACTCTAAATTGGTTAATCGAAGGGTAAATTATTAAAATATCTAATTAGGACTTGCTCGTAAGTCCGAAATACGAAAAATCATCCAAGTCCGAAATATCGGATATGATCCGATAATGATCCGATCGAATCCAAACCAATTTTAATTCCGTAACACGCTAACTTGTGATTTTTCAACGCTTAGACTCTAAATTGGTCAATCGGAGGGTAAATTGTTAAAATATCTAATTAGAACTTGCTTGCAAGTCCGAAATATGAAAAATCATCCAAGTCTGAAATATCGGATGCGATCCGATGACGATCCGATCGAATCCAAACTAATTTCAAATCCGAAACACGTTAACTTATGATTTTTCAACTCTTAGACTCTAAATTTGTCAATCGAAGACGAAATTGTTAAAATATCTAATTAGAACTTGCTCGCAAGTCTGAAATACGAAAAAAATCCAAGTATGTATTGTCAGATGCTGATCCGATAACGATCCGATCGAATCCAAACCAATTTCAAATCCGAAACATGCTAACTTATAATTTTTCAATGCTTAGACTATAAATTAGTCAATTGGAGGCGAAATTATTAAAATATCTAATTAGAACTTGCTTGCAAGTCCAAAATATGAAAAATCCAAGTACGTATTGTCGGATGCCGATCCGATGACGATCCGATCGAATCCAAATAAATTTTAAATCCGAAACACGCTAACTTATGATTTTTCAATGCTTAGACTCTAAATTTGTCAATCGGAGGTAAAATTGTTAAAATATCTAATTAGAACTTGCTCGCAAGTCCGAAATACAAAAAAAATCTAAGTACAAATTATCGGATGCCGATCCGATTGAATCCAAACCAATTTCAAATCCAAAACACGCTAACTTATGATTTTTCAACGCTTAGAATCTAAATTTGTCAATCGGAGGTAAAATTATTAAAATATCTAATTAGAACTTGCTCGCAAGTCTGAAATACGAAAAAAAATCTAAGTACGAATTGTCGGATGCCGATCCTATAACGATCTGATCGAATCCAAACCAATTTTAAATCCGAAACACGCTAACTTATGATTTTTCAACTCTTAAGACTCTATACTATAAGCATAAATTATTTTTTTAACAAATACATGTTAATTGTAGGATATGCAGTATCAGGGGGAGAGCACTAGCTTTGGTGCCTAGCGGCGTGGAGTGGTTGAGATAGGGCACGCAGCTTCTCTCAGTTTTGGATTGATTAAAACTAATTTTGTAATAAATATATGGTAATTTTTTGGTCTATGATTGTCTGGTATTAAATATTGTGGTAATTTGTGGTATTGTTGTATTGTTGTAAATTATAGGAATTTAATATGTGGTAATAAATATTGTGGTATTATTGTAAATTACAAGAACTTAATAAACAATTATTTTTTGTATTGTTTTAAAAAATTCAACTTTTATTACCGACGGATATTATAAATTTCGTCAGATCTATTTTTTTTTTGAAAAAAATACGTATTTTACCGACGGTAGTAACTTTTACGTTGGTAGTAAACCTATTTTCTCCGACGGTTATAATTGTTTCCATCAGTAATAATCTAGTATATTACCAACGGACATAATAGTTTTGTCGGCGAAAATAGGTTTATTATCGACGGACATATTATGTCCGTCGTCAATTTTTCCCGATGTCTTTTTTTTTTTGACAGCCTAGCGACGGAAATATATTCCGTCGGAAAAGATTATTACCGACGGAAAAACGATTTTACCGATGGATATATTCCGTCGATAAAAATCTTTTTTTCTGTAGTGATCCATCTGTTATATATCAAGATCATAGTGAGCTATCAAAGCCAATATTATCCTTAATGAATTATTCTTAGAAACTGGAGAGAATGTTTTATGATAATCAATACCATCTCTTGAGTAAATCTCTTGGCTAAAAGTCTTGCTTTAAGTCATTCGATATTACGTGCGGTATCAGTCTTAGTCTTATAGATATACTTGCAGCCGATGGCCTTAGTCCCTTTAGGTAAGTCTACTAAATCCTGGACTTGATTATCTGCCAAGGATTTCATCTCATCTTTTATGTCATCTAACCTTTTTATAGAATATCTTTTGCTCATGGCTTCAGAAATATTTCGGGATCTGGAGACAGTTCGATAATAGTGTCAGACTTCTTTGACTCTTGGAGGTATACTTTGTAGTCGTTAGAAATTATCGCTTTACGTCTTCTCTTGAATCTTCTGAAACCAGTCAGTTCTTCTATGACAGGCTCAGTGGCAACTTGTTCTATATCAGTTGGGATACTGGAACTGATTGATTAGGAACTACCTTTGGTGGTTCATCCTGATGAATAACTTGTCCCTTCTGTATTACAGGCACATAAATTAAAACCCGTATCTCCTTAAACACAATTTCTTGTGTAAGAATACTCCCATTGAAGTTGCTACTTTTTAAAAAATGGGCATTTCTAGTTTCTACTATGTTCGGTAAGTGCGATGGACAAAAGAACCTGTAACCCTTGGACTTCTCCATATACCCAATAAAGAAGTCACTATATGTCCGAGGGTTTAACTTCATCTTATGTGGGTTGTACACTCTAACCTCAACTTGACAACCCCATACGTACATGTGATCAAAACTAGGCTTCTATCCATTCCATAACTCAAAGGATGTTTTGGAAACGATCTTAGATGGAACCTTGTTAAGAACATATACGACAGTCTTCAAGGCTTTACTCCATATATTGAGAGGGAGAGAGTTGTTGCAAATCATACTCCTTACCATGTCCATTAGTATTTGGTTCATCCTTTCGGCTATACTATTTTGTTGTGGTGTGCCCGATGTTATGTATTGGGCCACAATACCGTGTTTCAAGGTACTTTGCAAATCGGCTAGGTCTTTGTCCATACTCTGTGTACCTATCGTAGTACTCACCACCTTTGTCTGATCTAACGATCTTAATACTCCTACCGAGTTATTTCTCTACCTCAGCCTTATAAACTTTGAACGCTTCAAGAGGTTTTGACTTATCATCTAGGAGATAGAGATACATATATCTCGTATGGTTATCTATAAATGATATGAAATATCGTTGATCATTCAGACAAGACTAAACTGTCCATAGAGATCCGTGTGTATTATCCTAACTTCTCTGTATTCCTCCTGGCACCCTTAGAGAATTTATTGGTTTGCTTGCGATGATTTATTGGTCTATTTTTCCTTTAAGCAGTCCCTATAAATCTCGAAGTTGGTAAAGTCAAGGGTCTTTAGAACCCATTCCTTTGCTAAATTCTTTAGCCTCTTCAAAGAGATGTGGCCTAACCTTCTGTGCCATAGAGAGGAGGAGTCATTATTGATAATGTTTTCATTTACAGTTAGTATGAAGTAATTACTTTTAGAGTCTATGTTCAGTTTATATAAGCTATCAATCAACCTACTAGAGCCTACGAAAACTAAATCTTTGTTGATCAAAATGATGAAACCATCAAACTGAAAAAATAAAGCCCATAGGCACTAGTATTGAAATAGACAATAAATTTCTAGAGAAATTTGAAACATAGAAAACTCTATCAAGTCCAAAGAGTATCCGGTTTTGAGGACAAGTTTGTAGGTCCCCATACCTTCTACCTTGGAGCTTAGTTTATTCCTTGAGAAGATGACTTTCTATCTGTCAATTAGGTCTCGTAAGTCGAGAAACCCCTGTATGATAGTAGAGATGTAGATTGTTGATTCAAAATCAATCGACCAATCATTGTCAGATTTATGAGAATGAACATGATTAGATTCATAACACACCAAAGTAGTATCATGTATCTGTATGATAAGCTCTCATACTACTTTCTCACCAGTCAGATGTTTAGATGGCAGTTTGTCCCTTTTGTCCGATAAATCTCCCCGGACAGAGAGGTAAGGTTCAGGATAAGGTCCGAGACATACGGTGGGACGACTAGAGAAGGAAAAACTTATAATAATATGAAACAGAAATAAATTATTCTTTATCTAATGATTAGCTCATGCTAATTATCAGTTAGAAAAACTCAGACCTTCCTGTGGGCAAAGGCCACTCCCTGCAGGAGTTACTAAAAGACCATAGGAAACTTCACGTTTCTCGATAAGACTGGTGAATTTTATAGGGATTCTAAGCAATGGTTCTTTTCATGTGGGCATGAAAATTGCCCTTTTCTTTATATACAATTTATCTTCTTATCTTCTTATCCTAACTTGTATATGTCTCTATTATCGAGAACCATTAGCTTTGAAAACAATGAACATAGAGACCCTTTGTAGAAGCGGTCAATCGAAATGTACCTCCGGCTATAACTTGCCGGGTAATGACGATCCATAATTGAATCAATACAGACAATTTTCCTCGCACGGATCCTAAGTGCGATGGATGAAAAGACAATGAGCAACAAGATCTAATGATCCAGGGTGGAAGCCTTTAACTTTGTTTCTTCTTGGCGACCGAAAAAACTCGTGGATGTAAGATGGATGAGACGAGAGAGGAATTACAAATCCAGAGGATCCTCTCTCTCTAATACGATCTAACGGAATGAAAAACCCCGAGGGAAGACAAGGAACGTAGGCCAGATCTTCTCTCCCTCTCTTCTTCCTTGCAAATCGAAATCCCCAAGAGAGAGGCGAAAAGGGGCTGCACTCTTTCTCTCTATTCGATTTTTGAAAGAGAAGAGAATGGAAGGGAGGAGGAGGGGGCTGCACTTGACCGCAACCCTCCATTTGTTTCCTTCGGACGGATCATAGAAGGGAGAAGGAGAGAGGGTGTCGTGCAATTTTGTGCGATCTCTCTCTCTCACTACATCAATTTAAGGAATAAACTACATAAATAAACGACGGGCAAAGTTTGTCTTTAATTAAACGATGATTAATTCATGTTTTTTAGTGGTAATAAACGACGGGCATTTAAAAAACGACAGACAGAAAAATGACATACTAAAAAATGACAGTCATTGCCCGTCATTTTTCAACAATATTGGTGTAGTGTCTCTCTCTCTCTTTCTCTCTCTCTCTCTCTCTCTCTCTCTCTCTCTCTCTCTCTCTCTCTCTCCTCTCGGTTTTGATGCACAAGAGACGAACAGTATTCCGAGAGAGGATCGCCCCCTCCCCATAAATCCTGATCTCACCCCATGCGTCCACATCCCCTTTATTCCTATTTCCTTTTTAGGGCCTCCTATGTGATTTGGGTCTACTAATGGAGTGTGCAAGGTGTGGCGTATCCCCGTTGCACCAGAGTTGGGACCCACACTCTCTCAGACCCTAGATCTAATCATGACACCCGTAGGATTAGGTTTGGTTCAAGATCAATTAACCATATACCTCTTAGCCCGACTTATTACCCACTAGTTCGACCGAATCCAAGTCCGGCTAGGTGAAGTCGAGCCAAAACCCAACAAGATGGTCTGCTAAAACTGTGGAGGAGGAGCCCCCACTTTGATCACGACGTAACACTTCTGTCACTCCCCGGATCTGACTATAAGAGTAAACCAGTCAAACCCGGGTGTGATGGGGTTTTAAGGAAAGTCAGGTTACAAGGTTGCGAGGTTGATTTTATTATTTAATTGTTTATTACTAATTTATCATGAACTAGTTACTAGCTGATGAGGGATGGCTTTGAGGAGAAGCCTACCAAAAGCTTGGCCTTGAAGAAAGGCCTACCGGGCATAAAGCTTGAGGAGAAGCTTACCAGCGGAAACATTACTGATTCTTGCATTATTCAGAGCATCTAAAACATTTTTTCACAGTTATTACATAACCAATTGGAAATAATAAAAACTAGCTAACAGCTATAGTGTCCTTTCTCGATAGCTAATTAAGCTCCTCTAGGAAGCGTCTGAGAAGGATCTACAGTACCTGAAAAGAGTGTGCAACAACGGGGTGAGTTTACAAAGGTAAACTTAGTGAACATCTAACCCTAAACTAACTAGGGTAAACTACAACCGTATTCTGCCCATCTCGAGATTAACGAGGGCAGCATTATACCTCGATTTAAATAATATTATTTATTTAGATTAACACGAGAGCAAGCTAAAGAAACTATTGCATACAATTATAATGTCAAACTACAAGTTACAATGATACAATATTTAACAGTTACATCTACAATCATGATCATGAATAATGCATGTTAGTTCTAATATACTTCTAGGGTGAACCGACAGTTTTCTATCTACCTGATTCTGCCAACAGAAAACACCTGGTCCCAGTGTACCTGGTCAACCAGAAAATACCTATATAGCCATAAGGGGGCTTGGTCTTTCACCATGGGGCACTCCCGTCCAATTTGATTCTTCGGGGTCATTACCCAGGGGTAGACTACTAGGCCACTCGGGCTTTACCGCATGTCCAACCCTGTGACCCTACCTACTTTATTCGGATTGTGCACAGGCGGTGGTTCACATCCCATCCTGTGCACACGGGTCCCCTACCCATACCCGTGGGTAGTCGGTCCTTCCTCTAGGAAGACGACCTCAACTGAGGCCCTCGTTTCTCTATGGTAACTCGGCTGCACCATGTGTCCCATGGTCACTAGGATTCAGTTTTAGTAATTAACATTTACAATATTCGAAAAATTTACCGGTTTGCATGCATCCTACTGTAAAACTAGGTTGGAGCTGACTAGTTTCAATGCTACAAAGAATAATACACAGGTATCATATGCGCTAAAATAAAATACATATATTTTCAGGGTTCGTTCAGGAGCAAGGGATATTATGCCCACCTCCCACATGCAGTACCAGTCATCCCGCCTGCATGCATTGGACATACTATAACCACATGCAATGTTTTTCTTATTTAGTTATCTACTACACTACACATACGATCACAGTTCACCCTAACTAGAGTAGGATCAATCGTGTTCACCTGTATTACGCTTGGTGATCCCCAAATGTCTCGCCGGTGGTTCCGGTGCTCCACCGAAAAATCAAGCTGCCAAAACGGTCAATGTAAACGAAGGTTATCATTGTTAATCGTCATCTAAACTCATCTTTCAATGGTTGTCCATGGGAAGAGGGATTCAAAGGATCCGATTTCGCTAGAGTCTGACATCGGTCGGAGGGTTTCGGGTCAAACCACGTAGAATCGATAAAATCGGTCACATGACTGGGTCACTAAGGTAAAATGGTTTCTAGAGTTACCCTCTAGGTTCATCATGTAGGTCTCGATATTCCGAGTACGATGCCGCTGATTTCGTCCGAATCCGAATTCGGACGGAGAAACGACGGTCAAACCACGGTACCATGACTCAATCGAGTTTATGAGTAAAACAAGGTATTAAACAGTATAATACTGTACCCAACTATAGCCAACAGGTAGGATTTTTTTAGCTGGTCGTAATAGCGCTGGTTTCGGCCGATTCCGAGTTCGGACGAAGAAATGGCGGCTGAACCAAAATCTGCTGGTTTGCGGGTCTGGTTTAAGTTGTTAATGAGTTTGGGTTCAAATAATCCCAACTTAACAACAATTCAAAAATTCTTTTCCAAGTCCCTTTCTTCTCCATCAAACATAAAATAGAGGAATGGGTTCTCTTGGAACCCATTGCCATGGCACTTATTTTCCGATCGTGAGCTACTGGGAACGTGCATAGATTTGCACCTCCTGCAATTGACGTGGCCATGAGTGGCATTGGAGATGGCTGCAGTGTGGTCCCAATCCGGGTTTGGCCACGGCCAAGGAATTTGAGGAGGTGTGGTAATGGAGGTGGTGTTTTCTGTGAGGTTATCGGGGATGCCTAAGATGGCCTTTGATGATGTCTCCACCCGGATTGGTCGCGGGTGAGGAAAGACAAGGGGTGGCCGCACGGATTGGGTCGCGTGGAGGATGAGAGGTAAAAGGGCTGACCTTGGTTTGGTGCTCGTCGGAGTCGGGGGAGGAGGCGGGTCCGCTATACCTCTCTCTATAGTTCCTTCCTTTGATCTCTCTGCCCTTCTTCTTTCAATATCTCTCTCTCTCTTCTTTTCTTATATTAATACATTTACTATGTCGTTCTTTCTCTCCTGTTCTCTTTTTCTTGGTTCACAATAAGAAATGAAGGGGGCTGCTGTTATGGTACTAAAGATGGTGTTTTCATGGTAATAAAGAGGGTTGGGGAAATAAGTTGTTAGCCCCTTTAATTCATAATAACGATGAAGGAATAAAAGAAGAAAAGATCCGGTTGTTAAGGCTATCAGATTGTTAAGACTTTTAATTCCTAATAACGAGAATGAACTAAGAAAATAAAAGATTGAGTTTTATTATCTTAACTCTTTCATTTCTTCCCATTCGAAATTAAAATTTTTAGTCAGATCTGGTTGTTAAGGCTATCAGGTTGTAATGGCTTTTAACTCCTAATAAAGAGTAGGGAATAAAGAAAGAAAATATCTGGTTTTATCACCATAATTCTTCTCTTTACTCCCCATCCGAAATTAAAGTTTTAAATTCAGAGGTGAGAGATCTAAGAAACTTAAATCTAGCTACAAGGTTAGGAGACAGGTCCTAGGGATGGTCAGGCTCGGTCCCGCGTCCTGAAGTGAGCTCGGTAGGAACCCGGGTGCGATTCGTATACCTACCAAATTAGCCATAACTCACAAATTGGATGTCAGAATTAGGCCTAAAAGGATTCGTTGTAAAGTTCTCATCGACATGAAAGCATCGGCACTTGATATATATTTTTCTAGCTTTTAGATCTCCCAAAAAAAAAGAAAATACTCCAAAATTTAAAATAATAATAACTCATCACTCGGGTGTCGGATCGACCCTAGCTCAGGCTCGTTGAACAGCTCTCTCAGAGCCCCACCCAACGTATCTAGCCTTGATACGATATGATTACCCGAACTCCTATGGTAAACAAAACAATATCGAATGTCGGCTAATTTATCGATATTCTAGGGTATAACTACTGAACTGCCGAAACTAGCTGCGCATACGCCCGATTACCGCACGGGACGCGCCATTGCGACGTGTTCGAAGCCATAGAGAAAGTGAACATAAAACATTTCATGGGTTTATGGCTTATTCTTCCAGAACAAGCCCAAAGATAAAGTCTGACTAAGAATGACAAAAATACCCAAGGTGGACTTTTATTATTTCCAAATTTAACACCACAGGTGTTACAACTTCCGAGTAAGAAAACCCCTTATATCCTTGGTGCTACTAACGCAAGACCACCCACAGTCGGCCCACCAGAATCCAATGGCATCGCTGGAGAAAAGCTACACCAATTTCTCCCCTTCGAAACCCTAGTCGTGCTCTCGATGACACCACTAGTCCTTAATGAACATTTCATGCCCGCATATTAGGAGTGGCAGCGGTGTGGTTAATTTCAAATCGAAAACCGCGGTAAACATCACGGCATGGTGCGGTACGTTTTGTTTTTTTTTTTTTTTTTTTTGAGAATCCCTCTTAGTGAGATGAGGGGGGGTTCGGCCTAGAACCCTACCTGTTTATTAAAATAAAAAGAAAATACAGAGAATGCCTAAGAGGCACCGACACCCGAGGTGTACCCACTTCCAACACGGGCTAACAAAATCGCCCTGCACTACAAGCAAAGAAAAAAATGAAAAACTCGAAAGTCCTAAGGCTTTGCAGCCCTCGATCTTTCTAAATCACGGATCTGTGCTAGGAACGATCCTAAGCCTTTTCCCTTGAAGGAGAAGCCAGCAGCCAAAGCTATATCATATTGTCCTCCAGTAGGTTGAGGGGTAGGTTCCGTCGAGTTTGGACAATTGATCCTGAAGATCCTGCATGAGTGGGATCCTAGGCCGTGGTGGTCGGCGGTGCATATCGGATTCAAGGGCTCGAGATTTGGCTCGAAGCAAAGCCCTGGCTTCAATCGAGTCCGACCCTTGATTAGCTAGTTTAGGATAGAGGCGAGCGAGTCCACCCTCCACCAGGCCTCCAACTTGTGAAACCCCATCATCTGAGGGTGGGGCTACAACATGAATTGAAATCCCATGGGCAGCCTCACCGTTGCTGACTCCCGAGTTGTCCTCGTTGACATGCTGCTGCTCCTCCATTATCTCCTCAACTGCAATTCCAACTCCAACTCTAGATGATGCAGGGAACTCATTGCTTACTATCGGTGCTTCAATGAGGAAGTCAGTGATCTCTTTACCTATACTCTCCACTTCTAGCTCTAAGGCCGCATCCACAGCCTCCAAAACATTAACTCCATCCCCCAAGTCCAAATGGCGCACTCAGCAGCAAAAACTCCCATCCTCTGCAACAATACTCACCTGATTACCATCCAATGGCTTCTCCTTAATAGCTCCACTCTTGAAGCCTAAGAAAAGCCCCTCCTCTGGATCCCCGGAATCCACCCTCTCCTCCTAACCAGTCCCCAGATGGTCATCATCTGTTCCCCTGTTGACCTCTTCAATCTGAACCGCAGCAGCTGCTGGCCCTACATCGCTGCTTTCGCCTACAATATTAGCCACTCCGGACTCTCGAGGTAAGCCTGACTCAATACTCCCCTCTTCTGGTTGCCCACCATCGGCACCAGAATAACATGTTGCATCACTAACTAGCCCAATTGGATCCCTCAAGGCCTCCCATCCCTGAGACTTGGTACCGTGCTCCACGAGGAGGTCGTCCCCTGCCTTCTTACCCCTATCTTCAGCAAGAGTCTCCACATCCACCCCGCGTCTTAGAGATCCCTCACGAGGGAAACTAGGCTCATTCTCTAGGATCGAGAACCGAGAGCTAGAGACCTGCAACCCTACCTTGGTAGCCACCCTGTGCTTTGTCTTGTGCACACCACCTGCATCAATGGACGAGGCCAAATGATTGACCTCTGTCTCCCGGATCGCTGACGCTGCTTCACTAACATGAGCCTTAGAACCTCCAACTCCTCGATTAGCACAATTAGCTCCCATGTCAGGAGGAGCACTCACTGTATGGGGCTTGCTGAAATTGCCAGACGCAACTCCCACAGACCTCCATCCCCTCGCACCATCATTAGCACTCGTCTTCCAGCTGAGTCCCTTATAGGAACTATGAGCAATCTTATTAATCGAATTTTTCTGTGCGTTGCCACCACAAGCCGAGGTAGCATGCCCGAAAATCCTGCACTTCGCACAGCTAGTTGGCTTCCACTCGTATAAAACTTTTTGCGTGAACAGGACTTCCTCGTTTTCACGTCGGCCCGGTACAGCATTGGGCAATTCATCGTCAAATTTGATCCGACACAACATCTAGCATAGTTCCTTCAAACACCTTGGGCAGTCGGACGGTCTTTCGTGAGAGGAACCCCAATCAACGGCTAATACCTTCCTTGGACCACCAATCGATTGGTAGATCCGGTAGTCTAACCCATATGGGGATTTTATCGAACGGATCGCGGTCGTATTTTATATCATTGTTCCACGTCTTCGAGACCACAGGCCGGCCCTCAAAGTACCAAGGGCCCTCTTCTAGTGCTCTAGTGCTATCACTAGCCACCAGGAATTTGAATAAAAAAAGGCCATTCTCCCTCGAAAATATTTCCAACCCGCCCACCGGTTTCCATAATTTATGCATCACATCTTGGAACTTTGGAAAGAAGAGCTTTCTTCCCACAACATAGCCCACCAGTGTATGCTCCCAACCCCTCAAATTTGCTTCAATCTCATTAGAAGGCAAGATAGCATACTTAACTCCATTGCGCACTGCCGGCTCGACGTAATGTAACCGAAGATCCTCCGCCTCAAAAGATGATCCTCCACAAATGGCACTCCACGATTGCCCTATGATATGTTTAGCCTTGCAAGCTCCTGCTGCACCTTGACCTTTCTTCGAGGAAGGCTCCAAACCTGGTTCAGAAATATCGACAAACACTTGATGTGCGCCAGACTCACCAACATCAACAGCTGTAGCATCTCCGCCTCCTCCGCTCCCCATTGCCATAGAACCACCCAAGGTTGATTTGGGGCTATGAGGAGAATAGATTAGGGGAGGGAAATCCCCAAGGTTTTCTATATCCACGGACGGATCTAATCTAGCACCCATCGGATCGTCGCTAACCCTTGGGCCCTTGCCTCGAGAGGTGCTGCCACCAACACCCAAGATTTGGTTCCCAACACCAAGATGATGACTAGAAGCCTAGACCCCCGGATCTCTCAAGCCTCCAGAAGCCCCAACTTGCTCCACCGAGAGGATCCGGCCTTCAACCTTGCTTTCTGCTCCCGTTCGGTGTAGTGACGCTCCGCTCCACTCGCCGGTGTGCTCGCCCCCTACCTAGATCTCCTCAGGCAGCGGTTGTTGACAGTGATGTCGAGCAGATCTAGCTGGTATACGTCTACGTTTTGGTTTGTTAAAATATAAAACCGTCATGGTGCGGTGTCGTTTCGATTTTCGATTTCTGTTTTGACTAAAACCACATAAAACCACACCGTTTAGGCAATTATAAAGATAAACTGCGGTGCACCGCAGCACTTACCGCACCGCATGGTGCAGTTTTGGTTTTACATAATAGTACACCGTCATGGTGCGATGCGGTTTCGGTGTGTCGGTTTGGTGTTGAGGTGCAGTTTTGGTTTTGGTCAAAACCGCATCGCTGCCATCGATCCCTACCGTTTTTATTTCACCAATGCTGCACTAACGTAGCAAAATGAAAACCTAGTCGCACTCTTATAGTTTGGCGGTGAGAGTATCCGCATGGCCTCTGATATTTGTCTAGATGATATTGGCTCTTGCTGTTCGTGTCACCCAATCACCTTTGATACTCACATGTAGTTTGTGGTTAATTTCTAGAAATAGAGTATGCACTGCTCTTATAAAAAAAAAAAAGTAAAAAAAAAGGGAGCAGAATCGATCTAAATTGTTCTTAAAATTTCTTACACATCTCTTGAATGATGTTTTGCTTTTTTGTGAATATTCACCGTTTAAATGAAATAAAAAGGGGGTAATGTGGCTAAGGTCCCTGACAACAGATCGGTTCAGTTAGAAGGACGGGCAAAACATGTTATTAGCCTATGGTTCCTGGTCAAAGGATTGGTTTGGTAAAAACGATACCAAAAGTCCAAATTACCCTCACCATTTGCCTTCTCTTTTTTCGATTTCTCTTGAGCACAGGCAGAGGTAGGCGCGAGCAGCGGTGTCAAAAGCGAGCACGATTAGCGGAGTTAGCGGCGGTAGCGGGAGCGAGCACCAGCCTCAAGTTGTAGCTACTCGCCTCCATCGCTTTGGCAGCGGTGAGCAACGGAGACGAGAAGCCACGGGGGACGAAGGGTCTCAGCTTAAGATTATGTTTAGGATTTCTAGATTTAGGGTTTAGGCAATGACTTATAGATCTTAGGGTTTAGACTAGGGTTCGGTTTATTTTTAGAAAGGAGTGGCATAAATCATAAATTTGAAGTGCAATAAGAGGTATTTTTGTCCTGACAATTTGTTTGACCTTTAAACTTGTTGATCTTTTGACCAAGTACTTATCACTAAGTCCCCCAACGAAAAAACTTTTGGGGGGACTTAGTGATCTCCCTGACAAAGGCATCAACTTACAATAAGCTATCCTACAAGTTCCGTATTGCAATAGCCCCCTCCCAAAATACTGCCACATTGGGAGTCTCTCCACATGCTTCGGTTGAGTACAGATTGAGCTATGAATATGGACTTCATGGAGGAGCAGTTCTGAAAGGCGGTGTTCAGCTTCAAAGGTGATGGGGCTCCATGTCCAGAAGGCTACCCGATGAGCTTCTACCAGAAGTTTTGGAAGGTCGTCAAACCGGATCTTTGCCGGCTACTAGCATACTTCTTCCGAGGTATAGTGCACCTACATTGTATCAATTACTCTTCGATCATTTTGTTGCCTAACAAAGATGGTACGGATTCCTTTCGGGACTTTCGCCTTATCAGCCTGTCTAACTGTCTTTACAAGATCATTTCGACGGTGTTAGTTGATAGAATTAGGGGTGCAACTCGGGTCGGGTTGGTTCGGGTTTGAGCCAAACCGGATCCGACCTAAAAGTTATCGGTTCTACTATTTTCTAACCCGACCCAACCCGAATTCTATATAAACCAAACCCGACCCGACCCGACCCGAACCAAATCGGGTTGGTTCGGGTCGGTTTTCGGGTCTGATTTAAACTAGGGGTGCAACTCGGGTCATATTGAAACTATGGGGTGCGATGGGTCTGATTTAAACAAATGACCGAGTTGAACCATGGGGTGCAGTGGGTCTGAATGTCCTAGTTGAACCATGGGTCATATTGAAACTATGGGGTACAATGGATTTGATTTAAACTAATGACCTAGTTTAAGCTAATGGCCGAGTTGTACCCCTAATTTAAATCAGATCCATAATGGGACTGATTTAAACCAAGTCGAGAACTGAGTTCTTCACCTAGTTTAAATCTTCCTTATCTTCTTGGTGAAATGGGAAGCCATTAGCTTGTGGAAGGCGTCGGATCATATTTTAGTTGGACCACATTTTAATTAGACCCGACACAGTTTATCAAGCCCATCATACCATATATAAGGATCTGGTTCGGGTTGGTTCAGGTTTACCCGAGCCCTAACCCATAACCAACCCGATTTAGTCGGGTCAAGATATATCCGAACCGAACCAACCTGAAATTTAAAAATACCCGAACCAACCCAACCCGTCGGATCATATTTTAGTTGGACCACATTTTAATTAGACCCAACACAGTTTATCAAGCCCATCATACCATATATAAGGATCTGGTTCGGGTTGGTTCGGGTTGGTTCAGGTTTACCCGAGCCCTAACCCATAACCAACCCGATTTAGTCGGGTCAAGATATATCCGAACCGAACCAACCTGAAATTTAAAAATACCCGAACCAACCCAACCCAACCCAATTATTTCGGGTTGGTTCGGTTCTCGGGTTTACCCGACCCAAGTTACACCCCTAGATAGAATGGCCGCCAATATCAACACTTTAGTGTTCTCTTCGCAATCGGTCTTCATCAAAGGAAGGTTGATCATAGATAGTGTTGCGATGGCCCGGAGACTATCTTGCACTTGAGGGAGACAGGAAGAGAAGATCTTTTGCTGAAATTGGATTTCGAGAGGGCCTTTGACCAAGTGCGATGGGACTTCCTTCTAGAGCTCTTGAAAGCGAAGAGATTTTCTGAGGCATGGATAGGCTTGGTTAGAGGTGTGCTTTTGTCCTCCAAGATTGCTTGCCAGATAAATGGAGTGCAAGGCAGGGAGTTCAAAGTATACAAGGACCTAAAGCAGGGGTGCCCTCTATCTCCTTATCTATTCATGTTGGTAGTTGATGTATTCGACGTCTTGATCAGGAAGGCGAATTTCATGGGTCTATTGAAGGGGATAGGGGCAAGAGGGTTGTCCACTTCTAACTTATACTACGCTGACGGCTCTCTCCTCTTCTATGAAGCTTGTCCTTTCCAGCTGACTGGTGGTGCAAAAATTGTATCGGACCGGATCAGAGCCGCATGGGCTTGCGCAATGGTCCAAGTGAGTAAGCCCGTCCGGGCTCATGGACCCACTCTGCAAGGCCCGCAATTCAAGCCGTCTCCCTTATTGGGCCCACACAACAGCCCAATAAGGGCCCATCAAGGAGGCCCAGAACCAATGCCACGTCATCAATGCCACATCATGACTACCATATCGGGCACATGCCAATGCTATTAAAAGACTCCCATGGCATTCAGAATGAGGGTTGGTCATTCAATCAGAGGAAGAGAGGATCCCAAAGCTAGAGCTAGAGCTTACTTCTCTCCTTCTTGTTCTTTTCTTGTTGCTCCGTGAAACCCCCCACTGTAAAAAGCTTCTCTCGGCCTATCGAGAGAACGCTACCCCCCACCTTTATATTCATTATAGTGGAAACCAGGTGGCACCTCTCGCCTGGAGACATAGGTCGTAAGACAGAACTTCGACAATAACTCCACGTGTCTTCTTTCTCTTACCTACTCTTTATACTCTAACTCTATAAACCATCAAATTCAATCAAGAATTGTAGGGCGGGGTTCCCGATCAAGGCGGCTCGGAAATCTTCCCCCATAACTTTGGCACCGTCTGTGGGATATTGCTAGAGGTCTTACCCACACCTCTACTGACTCCTACTCAACTTGTGGTGACAAGCCACAAGTCCTCCTTCAAGTCTACTTCATTTTCTTCACCACGCCGACATCAGCGCGCTCGATAGTGAAGGCTAGCGCCAACCCTCCGAAGGTGATTAGTGACCGGACAATCGATGTGCTGATCGAAGACGAGCATGAACTCTTTGTGGCAACCAATCGATCATATGCAACTGGGGCCGCAAGGAAGCCATCCGGAAAGCCATAACAATCGGCAGAACCTGCCATTCCCGAGGCAACGATCTGGCAAAGAGCACACCACCCTAGGGGACAATAGTCCAGCTACATACCAAATTTCGACTGCTGAACCTTCTCAAGAGGAACGCAGCCCTCGAGCACATATGCCGTGTATCGAGAGACGTCAGGTATCTACACAAGCACCAAGGCAAATGGCAAGGGATCACCTCGACGTCGACGATGTACCAAGCTATCACAGAGAAGGGTCGCCTTAGTCAATAGGGGCCACTGGACGTTCTATCCCTTCGCACATGAAAGCAATAGATGCTCGTGAGCTGCTCAACTGACTAAGGCATACTGCCGACGTGGTATACCGTCATCAAGACCGCAGGCAGCTAATCACCTTGGTGGGGCCACTGCATCCCAAGGTTCTTGTAACCCCATTTCCTATGGGTTGGCGAACACCGAGCCTGCCAAAGTTCAACTGCATCAAGGGAGACCCTGCTCTCCATATCCTGGCCTTCAAGCAAGCCATGCCACCATATGAGTATGAGAAGCATATCATCTGCCGTAAGTTCGTGGGAAGCCTCGAGGGACCTGCCCTTGACTGGTACCAAACACTGCTGACTGGTACGGTGACCACACTCAAAGAGTCGGCTGAACTCTTTATGGACCATTACTGGCTAAACTTAAAGCCGGAAAAGAAGGTGGATATACTCTACTAGCTAAAGATGGGCTCCGACGAGTCTCTAAGGAGATTCAAGATGAGGTTTCATAATGAGCACTCTGAGCTCATCGATCGGTCCCACAATAAGGAGGCCATCATGCTGGCATTTCATAATGCTATCCGGCCAGAGCTCCACGTCTACACCGACTTTATCTGGCATCATCCCAGTACCTTGGAGGCAATATTCAAGCGCATACAGCGGGAGATAGAGGTGGAAGACAATCAGTGGACCAGAAGACTACGCGAGCCCCACGAGTCTCGTGACTCTCGACATAAGAAATATGACAAAGCTCCGAATAAAGCACACTATAAGAAATCCACCAATGCAGCGTCCGACCAAAAGGTACAAATCAAAAGGTACTAACCAAAAGGTACAATGAAGATCCAAAGGCCCCTCCAGCAGGGAAGAAGGAAACTCCAAGGGAGCAAAGGGTATTCACTGAGCTGTACACCTCCATTGAAGACATCTTTGCCTATTTGCAGAACGAGCCCTATTGCAAGTGGCCACAGCCTCTCCCTCCAAATTCTGACCAGGCGAGAGATACGACAGCCTACTGTGAGTTCCATCGCAGCCATGGCCACCCAATCTCTACATGTCTGAAGCTAAAAGCATCACATTGAAGATCTGATTCAAGAAGGGCAGCTCGATGGCTACCTCGCTAACAAGTAACCAGGTCGAGAGAATAAAAGGCAGTAGCAATGGAGAAAGAAAGTCAACGTAATACGTGGATGCATAATCATAACGTCCATTGGGCAGTCTCTGGAAAATTATAACCACAGCTTTGCTTTATCAAGAAAGTGCCTCTTTTTATCGAAATCAAATCTCTCAAAGTTTGATTCCACTAGATAAAGGCATAATAAAAAAAAGGCTCCTGGCAACCCAGGTCAACTAAAGATCTTCGATTCTGCCCATTTAAGTCAGAAGCTCGAAGGCAATTCGACTATGCCCTCTTGAGGCCAAAGTCCAATAAAAAGGCTCCTGGCAACCCAGGTCAACCAAAGACCTTTGATTCCGCCCATTCAAGTCGGAAGCTCAAAGACAATTCAGCTACGCCCTCTCGAGGCTAAAGTCCGATAAAAAGGCTCCTAGCAACCAAGGTCAACCAAAGACCTTCGATTCCGTCCATTCAAGTCGGATGCTCGAAGGCAATTCGGCTACGCCCTCTCAAGGCTAAAGTCCGATAAAAAGGCTCCTGGAAACCTAGGTCAAACAAAGACCTTCGATTCCGCCCATTCAAGTCGGAAGCTCGAAGGCAATTCGGTTATGCCCTCTCGAGGCTAAAGTCCGATAAAAAGGCTCCTGGCAACCCAGGTCAACCAAAGACCTTCGATTCTGCCCATTCAAGTCAAAAGCACAAAGGAAATTTGGCTACGCCCTCTCGAGGCTAAAGTCCAATAAAAAAAAAGCTCCTGATAACTCAGGTCAACCAAAGACCTTCGATTCTGACTGATCAAGTCGGAAGCTCGAAGGCAATTCGGTTATGCCCTTCCAAGGTGAAAGTCCGATAAAAAGGCTCTTGGCAATCCAGGTTAAGGTAAGCTATCAACTATACTCATCCGAGGCAATGAGAATAAGTCCAAGGCAGGCGTTGCCGCTTTGACATGCACCAAGTTCAAGGAGACATCCTTGGCACTTAAAGACAAAGTTTGAGGCTACCAATGCCTCGGCACTCTACAAGCCCTTGGTACTCAAAGACAAAGTCCGAGGTGACCAATTCCTCGGTACTCTACAAGCCTAAGGCCTAGTCCTTGGCATTCGAAGACAAAGTCCGAGGTGACCAACACCTCAGCACTCTACAAGCCCAAGTCCCAGCCCTTGGCATTCGAAGACAAAGTTCGAGGTGACTAACGCCTCGGCACTCTACAAGCCCAAGGCCCATCCCTTGGCACTCGAAGACAAAGTCCAAGGTGACCAACGCCTCGGCACTCTACAAGCCCAAGGCCCAGCCCTTGGCATTCGAAGACAAAGTCCGAGGTGACCAATGCCTCGGCACTCTACAAGCCCAAGGCCCAGCCCTTGGTATTCAAAGACAAAGTCTGAGGCGACCAATGCCTCGGTACTCTACAAGCCCAAGGCCCAGCCCTTGGCATTCGAAGACAAAGTTCGAGGCGACCAATGCCTCGGCACTCTACAAGCTCAAGGCCCAGCCCTTGGCATTCGAAGACAAAGTTCAAGGCGACCAACGCCTCGGCACTCTACAAGTCGAAGGCCCAGCCCTTGGTATTCGAAGACAAAGTCTGAGGCGACCAATGCCTCGGCACTCTATAAGCCTAAGGCCCTGCCCTTGGTACTCGAAGACATAGTCCGAGGTGACCGATACCTCGATAATCTATAAACCCAAGGCCCTACCCTTGACATATAAAGACAAAGTCTGAGACGTCATCACCGACGTATTGGCATTCGATCAAAAGTCCAAGCTTAGACTTATCACTCAGGTCTAAGCATCAGATTGTCATTGGCCATCACCTTTTCTCAATGACTGACAGTTCCAAACTGGTTAGGGGCCGGGTGGTCGGTCTAACTCTGTTAGCGCATGTCTCCACACTGGTGTAGTCGATGGTGGGTTCCTTATGATCTTCGTTCGCAAAGGGCCTTAACGGCCCGAGCTCGCCATTAAAGCCACTGTCCGAATCCTCAATATATGGCAGAGGAGGAGCGCAAATATCTCCTTCGTTCCTCGATGGCGTTTTTCCAACACAGCGGGTCCCTTGATGATTTTCATCATTAAAAGAGTGGCCTACAATGGGTGAACAAACGATATGTAAAGAGTAGGGTGGGTGAAAAATCCATCGAAACATGAGATAAAATGATGCTTTCTTGATCCTGGCTAAGTCAACACCCTCACGTGACCGTAGTACCTGGCGAATACAGTAATCAGGTATGGTAGTAAATTAGGTAAAGACTGGTTGGTCATCATGTGTCGTCATCCTAGATTATCTCTAAGAAGTCCCCTCAAATATAGCGTTGTCCATCGCCGACAATCCCGCGCACCAGTGTTTTAGGAATATGACCGAAAAAGTGTCGGTTTCAGATGGGGCTAAAATTATGAAAATATACTATTTTCAATATCGACACTTCTTGGCCTCGTTTAGCAGCCCCAATAAAGGGGTGACGGTACCCCACAAGCAACCCCCCATCCCGGTTTCGCAAAAAAATGAGAGGGGAGGGGGTGTTGGCACCATCAATACCCCACCCCTCGATTTCGACAGAAAACCGAGAGGGGGGGTGTTCGGCATCAACAGCAATCCATCCCTCGGTTTTGTTAAAAAATTGAGAGGGGGTGTGTGTCGGCATCAACAAGCAGCCCCCCCTCGGTTTCGCACAAAACCAAGTGGGGAGGGGGTGACGGCACACCATAAGCAGCCCACCCCTTGGTTTCGTCCAAAAAAAAAACCAAGAGGGGAGGCTTGTCAGCATCAACAAGCAACCCCCCTCGGTTTCATACAAAAACCGAGTAGGGATGGGGCGCCGGCACACCATCAGCAGCCCACCCCTCGGTTTTAATAGAAAACCGAGAGGGGGGGTGTTCGGCATCACCAGCAACCCACCCCTCGATTTTATCAAAAAACCGAGAGGGGGGGTGTGTTGGCATCAACAAGCAGTCCCCCCTCGGTTTCGCACAAAAACCAAGTAGGAAGGGGGTGATGACACACCATCAGCAGTCCACCCCTCGGTTTCGTCAAAAAAATCGAGAGGGGGGGGTGTGTGTCGGCATTAACAAGCAGCCCCCCTCGATTTTGCACAAAGACCGAGTAGGGAGGGGACGACGGCACACCATCAGCAGCCCATCCCTCGGTTTCGACAGAAAACCGAGAGGAGGGTGTTTGGTATCAACAGCAACCCACCCGTCGGTTTCGTCAGAAAACCGAGAGGGGGGGTGTGTCGGCATCAACAAGCAGCCCCCCCTCGGTTTCGCACAAAAACTGAGTAGGGAGGGGGTGATGACACACCATCAGCAGTCCACCCCTCGATTTTGTTAAAAAAACCGAGAGGGGAGGTGTGTCGGCATCAACAAGCAACCCCCCTCGGTTTCGCACAAAAACCGAGGGGGAAGGGGGCGCTGGCACACCATCAACAGCCCACCCCTCGGTTTTAACAAAAAACCGTATGGGGGGGGGGTGTTCGGCATCAATATCAACCCACCCCTTGGTTTCGTCAGAAAGCCGAGAAGGGGGGTGCTCAGCGTCATCCGCAGCCCACCCCTCGGTTTCATCAGAAAATCGAGAGGGGGGGGGGGGGGGGTGCGACGGCATCAACAACAATCCACCCCTCGGTTTCGTCAGAAAACCGAGAAGGGGAGATCAACATCACCAACAGATGGTGAGCATCGTTAAAAATAAAAAAGAAAGAGGAAAAGAGTAAGGGACCTCACAATGCGGACTCGGTTCTCTCTCCCACTCACGCGAGGACTCGGTTCCACCCACGCACGACAGCCCCTCTCCTTCACATGTACAGAAGCAAGGCAAAAAAAAAAGAAAAAGAAGAAGAGAAGATTGGGCGCAGCTCTCTCTCCCACTTGTGCATGTCCTACTCATGCACGGATGCGCAAAAAAATTATTTTACTGATAATGACAACTAAGACAAATACATCAGCAACCAACAATGCCTGCTATTCATTGGCCTTCATCCGTCCGTTAAGAGCGAGCCACCAACATCAGCAATGCGTTGGATCCAACACACGTCCAGACCGCACTTGCTCTGGTCGTAATCTCGCACTTGGCCTTCACATGTGAAGAAAGAACGAAACATCAGCTTCATCTATGCGGACATAACCTCATACAAAACTTTGTATAATCTGTCTCTCATCAAACTGAAGGGACATTGAAACCATCTTTGTTACTGTGCCAGCGAGCATCACACCTCAATATCTCTATGCAATCCTATGTGTTAGGCTGTAGTCACCCGACCACATCCAGACTTAGTGGGACACTGAAACCAAACACTTCAAACAGCCACCATCGCAGTATGTCGAAGGGTCCCTTTTTTTGTTCTAATAGCATTCTCTATGTGATCGGACACCACATCAATTGGGATCAACATTCGGGACAAACACTTCAAACAGGGGCTCGTGACCCCCGATCGATATCGTCCTCCACTCCGGCTGTTCGTGACCACAAATCGGCATCGATCTCTTGGACTCTGAAAGCTCACGACTCCCATTCATTCCCCATCTTTGATCGGGTACGGTAGCATCGCTTCTTTCAAAACTGATCGGCCACGGTAGTCTTCACACCAGATGTTGATCGCCTCTCAAAACCGATCGGACTGGAATCCGACACGGGGAGATGCGTAGGAGCCGAGCCCAGAACTCGACTCTCCTTTGATCGTGTTCTGTCACGCGGTGACGACGACGAACCGGGGGGATCCGACTCCCCCCCAGATGATCTTCCACTCGGCACCAACCCAGGACGACGGAGAGGGGGTCAGACGGGTCGAGCCCTTCCCCCAACCTGCGCTCTCTCCATGCGGTGGTAGCTATTGGTAATGGGGGGGTCGAAGCCTGCAGCTGGTACCCATGACCCGCTCAGAGCCTGCAGCCAGCACCCGCACCCAGCCCGCGTGCCACCTCCAACACGTCCCAGCGCCCGAACCATCGCCACCTTTCGCCAGCGCTGCTTGCCGGCACCCGATCGGCCTCCAGCCGCTGCCGTGAGCACCCCGCGTCAACCGCCGCTATTGCTGCAGCCGTTCGACCCATAGCATAGCACAAGAGAGAGAGAGAGAGAGAGAGAGAGAGAGAGAGAGAGAGAGAGAGAGAGAGAGAGAGAGAGAGATGGAAAGAGGAAGGGACCTCGTGCACGGCTCTCTCTCGTGCGGACCCTCTCTCTCACCGAGGGCTCTCTCTCGCACCCGCTCTCTCTCGCGTGGATCTCCTACTCGCACGGATCGCCAGAGAAACAGAACCAAAGAAAGGAAAGAAAGAAAGAAAGAAAGGAAAGAAAGAAAAAAAGAAAGAAGGAAACACAGCAAAGAAAGGAAAGAAAGAAAGAAAAAAGTGAAAACAAAGAGAGAAAGAGAGACGCTTGCTCTCTCTTTCACTCACGCACGGACCTCGTGCCCCCTTTTGCCGTGCCTCCATCTTCGGTGTACAACACACACAAAAAAAAAAAAGGGAAAAGGGGTCTCGGCGTTGAAGGAAAAGGGTCTCGGTCGGGAAACACATTGATTTTTCAGAAATGCCCCCTTACAAAACCGAGACTTTTTGGCCCTCACCAAGAGGGTCACGGCATTGGCAGAAGGAAAAGGGTCTCGGTCAGAAAACGTACTGATTTTTCGGGAACACCCACTTACAAAACCGAGACTTTTTGGCTCGCACCAAGAGGGTCTTGCTACAACTTTAAGTAGTCCTAATTAAGGGACTAAAAAGTGCAATTTAACCCCAAGTATAGGGTGTGAAGCGAAGTAGTAATCTCGGTGAGTCCGAGGTCGATTCCACAGGGACTGAAGGACTAATTGGAACTAGTGTAATGGAAGTACGTGAACGTGAGTGCAAATCAGGGTTTTCCACTGAGAGTGGAGCACGAATGATGAAACTACGTTACTAAATTAAATAGAACTAAACATTGTAATTAATTAAAGTAGGTTACGATGGAGATGAGGCTGAGGCATCCGGGTTCAACCCAGTAGTATATTATGCATTCTTTTGATCAATGAGTATGTATGAAGATAGCATGAAAATTAAGTTCGGACGCATGCTACAGAGGTCTTTAAGCATTGCACATGCCCGGAGTCGATGTGAAATCAAAAGGACTTGTACACATACATCGATTTCTAAAGATATGCATCTATCATAAAAACTAATATAGATTGAAGATTATATGACGAGAGACTCGTTACGCTAGTGCTATCTTACCACAGGGATTCATAAGCATTCCGTATGCCCGGAGTCAATACGGAATCAAACAAATATGCAAGTAAAATAACATACATCATTATGTAGTGTCATCCATATAACATTCGATCATAAGAACATTAAAACTTTATTATTGATCAAAAGAAACACATAATAACTACTAGGCATCCCCCATAGCCTTAGCTAGGGGTTTAGCCTTGCATGTTCATAAAATTCCACATGAAAACATAGATGCAGTTAAACTCCATTAATGAAAAATAAGAAGGATGACGGCTTCCGGCGATGATGACGGCGTGGATTTGGCGACGGTGAAGTGTGGCACGGAGACGATGGTGTGTGGCGTTGATGAAGATGGTCCGGCCCGGTTGGTGAAGGAGCAAACCTCGTGTGTCCGGAGATGGTGGAAGGTGATTATGGTCCGGGTGGTGATGAGGTGATGGTCCGGCCCGGTTGGTGAAGATGGTGAAGTTCGGGCTAATGGTGGATGAATTTCGGATGGTGATGAATGGTGGCCGGGTTTGGTTCGGGTGGTTCGTTTCGGGTGATGATCTGATGAAGTTCGGGGTGTATTAGATGGTGGTGCTCGGCCTCTCTGGTGATGTGATGATGAAGGCTGTCTCCTCCCTGGTTTTATGAAGTTCGGCCCCCTATATAGAGAAGAGGAAGTCCGGTTGGGTAAGGAGAGAGAGCTAGACGTTCGGGATAGAGAGAGAAACGGGGAGGAGAGAGGCTGGCCGTTCGGACGGCGGTGATGGGTCTCGGTTTTAGAGAGAGAAATAAACGGCTGGTTATGGAAAGAGAGAGACTCCGAGAGAGAGAAAACCGGATGAGAGAGAGAATCAAGGACAAGAGAGCTTTCAAGAGAGAAGATCGGAAGAAGGGCTTGGTTCTCGGATCAGGTTTTAGATCAGGCAAGAGAGAGAGAGAGGATTTCGGTGATGGAGAGAGTTACGGAATAGAAGAGAGAGAAAAACCAGGAGGAGAGAGAGAAGATCGGCTCGCAGTCGCAGGGGGTCTCGGATGCTAGGCTCCCGATCGGGTCGGGCTGTTGCGTGCATGGCTCGGTGAGAGAGGAACGGCTGGGATTCGATTTAGAGAGAGAGAATCAAGGAAAAAGAGAGAAGATCGGTGGGTGGAGTTTAGAGAGAGGGGCGGCTGGTTTGTAGGAGGAGAGAGAGACGGCTGGTTCGGGTATGGAAAGAGAGGGAGGCGGCTGACGTGATGAAGTCACCTGCATAGCTGAAATTGTTGAGTGGTTGGTGAGATATGGACGGTTGTGATTGGACCTCCGGATGGTTGTGATCGAAAAATGGAAAAGAAGAGAAAGACAATATTGGACGGCTGCATGGGTGAGAGTTGGGTGTAATGGAGTGCAGTGATCATTGCCTATATCATGTATGGGTTAGATTTGCAAAGGACGGCTGTGATTAAAATGGGAAGGAAAGAGAGAGCTGGGCTTGGCCGGGTGTATGCACAGCTTTTGTGCATGGAATAAAGGGACGGCTGCAATTAAGTCCAGATGGGAAGGAGTAAGGACGTGGGCGATTTGATCTCATGCATGGGTTTTCGGATTGAACGGTTGTGATGGCTTCCGGTTACGGGTGGTAATGGACTCCGAAAACCCGACCAAATCCCGATCTGAAACGATGAGGATAAGTACAAATGAAGTTGGGTTCTCAACTAGAGCATGCATGATTGCATTGTTGCGATCGTGCGAGGGTATTTAAACGGTTGAGATGTGATGGATTTGAACAAGGCATAGAATTAAGATAAAAGAAGAAGAAAAGAAAGGAAAGAAGAAAGAAGAGATGGGAGGAGAGAGAAAAGGTGGTAGGTCTGTGCGCTCTCCATACCACATTCGCAAGCCACCGTCATCCTCCATTGAGCTCGGTAAAACGTCCGGGGTGCTCCTCTGGTTTGTATCGTGCGATTTGTCCGCCCGATAAGATCATTTTTCCGCTGAATATCGTAATTGCATGTCCTTCTTATCATTCTTCATAAAGGCTTCCAAACAAGCTGTGGATCATCAATCGACTTGCCGTGAGAATATTAGCACGATGTCCTTGGACTAGCTGCGTCGAGAACCAGGCCAATTCCCTGAAAATCACATAAAATGACGCGTGTAAGGATCCAATACGATTATCGATAAAAAGAATAATTTGGACTATCGGGCTTCGTATTTTTCATGCATGTAATGTATGAGTGCGAACCAATATACCGTTATGTCCGTATTAAAGTCTACTATGCAGTGGTGCAAAGAAAATGATGTGCTTTACGAGTATATGAAAAGTTTTACGTAGGAAAGCGATGATAATACAGTAAGAAATAAGCGATAAAATGCATTATTTGGAGACTTAACAGGTCTCGGCATTGGCAGAAGGAAGAGGGTCTCGGTCGGAAAACACATTGATTTTTCAAGAACGCCCCCTTATGAAACCGAGACTTGTTGGCTCTCACCAAGAGGGTCTCGGTGTTGGCAGAAGGAAAAGGGTCTCGGTCGGAAAACACATTGATTTTTCGGGAATGCCCCCTTACGAAACCGAGACTTTTTGGCTCTCACCAAGAGGGTCTCGGCGTTGGCAGAAGAAAAAGGGTCTCGGTCGGAAAACACACTAGTTTTTTTAGAACGCTTACTTACAAAATCGAGACTTTTTGGCTTGCACCAAAAGGGTCTCGGCATCGGCAGATCAGCACAAGTATCCTACACGAACACGTTGACTTGGCTCGTGACACAAGTCAGAACTCTGCTAATATGAACAGCGCGCGACTCTGATGGCCCTAGCCAACTATACCAGAATCCTAAGGCGTTTGCACCATGGAATCCCAGCCGACCCAAGAGGTCCTGACCTGACCGGGAGGGGGTAACTGTGGGTGCAAAAATTATATCAGACCGGATCAGAGCCGCATGGGCTCATGCGACGGCCCAAGTGAGTAAGCCCGTCTGGGCTCATGGACTCACTCTGCAAGGCCCGCAATTCAAGCCCTCCACCTTATTGGGCCCGCACAACAGCCCAATAAGGGCCCAGCAAGAAGGCCCAGAACCAGTGCCACGTCATCAATGCCACATCATCACTACCATATCGGGAACATGCCAATGCTATAAAAAGACCCCCATGGCATTCAGAAGGGGGGTTGGTCATTCAATCAAAGGAAGAGAGGATTCCAAAGCCAGAGCTAGAGCTTACTTCTCTCCTCCTTGTTCTTTTCTTGTTGCTCCGTGCAACCCCCCACTGTAAAAAGCTTCTTTCGGCCTGTCAAGAGAACGCTCCCCCCCACCTTTATATTCATTATAGTGGAAACCAGGTGGCACCTCTCGCCCGGAGACGCAGGTCGTACGACCAAACTTCGATAACAACTCCACGTGTCTTCTTTCTCCTACCTACTCTTTAATCTCGAACTCTACAAACTATCAAATTCAATCAAGAATTGTGGGGCAGGGTTCCCGATCAAGGCGGCTCAAAAATCTTCTCTCACAATCTTTACCTCCCCACACTGACATCTTTAAAAATCTTGCTATATGGCCTGAAATTCAGTTCGGAATTGAAGATAAACTTCCTTAAGAGTAATTTTATTTTATTGGTGATGGGGAGGATCTTGGGATGACCTTTGCTAGAATGCTAAATTACGGAGAAGCGAACCTTCCTATGAAGTACCTGGGGATCTCAGTCAGTGGCAGAGCTCTGAAAAGGGAGGAGTGGGAGAAACTTTCAGAAGATCTGGATTAGGCTGTAGATTTGGCAAGGACGGTTCCTCTCCATAGGTGGGTATTTGGTCATGGTGAGCACAGTCTTGTCGTCCATCCCTTCTAACTACCTGGCCTACTTCTACTTTCCTACGTGAGTGATAGAACATATTGACAAAATTAGTAGATCCTTCCTCTGACGAGATATTGACGTTTCAAGGGAGTTCTACATCTTGTTGAGGTGGGACTAGGTTTGCATCCCGAAGAATCTTGGAGGCCTTGGAGTGCTAGATCTGTGGAGATTCAACATTTCGATGTTGGTCAAATGGTGGTGGAGGCTTCAACAAGATGATGACGGTTCATGGAGAGATATCCTGCTTGCTAGGTATTTTAGGAGATTCTCCCCAATCCAGGCCAGGAGCAGAGTTTCGGGTAGAGTTTCATCTTTCTGGCGAGGGATTCTAAAGGTGAGTGATGTCTATAAGCAGGGCAACATTCTATCTTTGGGCAACAACCTCAATATCAATTTATGGGAGGATGCATGGTAGGGTGACATGCCGCTGAGCCACTTGTTCCCGCACCTCTATGCTTTGGCTCGGGTTCGTGGGGCCTCGGTGCACTCTCAGGCACAGTTTTAGAGATGCAGCTGGCGTTGGAGCCCATTGTGTACGGGTCCGGATAGTGTAAAGTGCCGTTGGCACTGTTCGGGGACTGGCTCGGTGAAATCTTTCTACAGGCGTTTGTTGCCTCAAGGCGAGAGCTACAACCCTTTGAGAGCTATCTGGAGAGAGAAGGCCCCAACGAAGATCAAGGTCTTCTCTCTTTTGGCGGCGAGGAATAAGATCCTAACCAAAGCAAACATGCTCAAGAGGAGGAACCCGAATGTCACAGACTCTTCTTGCACATTTTGTCTATAAGAGGAAGAGAGTGTGTTTGCACCTACTCCTTTATTGCCCCCTCGCTCGGTAGGTCTGGGATCACTTTGAGAGCAGATGCGGGATCCCATCTCACCCGAGGAACCTGAAGGCGCTTTGGTCTACGTGGAGGTGAAGGGTGAAAAAGAAGCAACGCGGCCCTTTGGACATTTTAGCGATGACCATTCTTTGGGTTATCTGACTAGAGAGGAACAGTCGGATCTTCAACGACAAAACGTCAGAGGTTGAAGTGCTTCGGAGATCAGTGGTCTCGATCTTCATGCTTTGGATCATTCCATGGGTCAGTTCCTTCAGTGAGGAAGCATGGAACTTTTATAGTCGTATTGTAACCTGATTCTCTAGCTTAATATAATTGGTCAGGTGCTGCCTAACCCTCCCTCATTCTGGAAAGTTCTAAAAAAAAAAAAAGTATTGCCGAACCAAATAAAAAAAATGGACAATAGCGTCCAACCCAATTTCATTAATTAAATTTACATTTCTTGCCATCAACTTAACACGAGCATTTTTTTTGCATGAAAATCAATTGAAATCACTCCAGATTGTTGATTTAAAACCACAGAATAAAATTTTTTTCCTATATATTTTCATCAAAAAAAAAATTATTTCATCAACCGACCAAATAGTTACTATTTTTTACCTAATTGTTACTCTTTATATGCAAGATATAATCGACTTGGTTTCGCATAGTTAAATTTTTTTTTTGTCACAAAGATAATCATATTGTGACCAGATGAGCAGAAATACAGCTCAATCAATCGAAAATTATGGTATTTTAACATATCAAATAAGTACTCTTTTCTAACGAATTGTTACTCTGTACCAATTGTTACTTTTTTGCTAAGATTGTTACACTTTATATGTAGGGCTAAAATTATCATTTAAAATTTTGTTATTACATATGCGTAGCAGAAGGAGCCCGTATTAGCCAAAACTAATGGATTTTTTCTCTTTAACAATTGTTATTCTTTTGCAACGATTGTTACACTTTATTTGTAGGGGTAGAATTATCATTTAAAAATTTTCGGTATTACATGTGCGCAGGAGAAGGAGCTCGCGTTAGCCAAAGTCCAACTGCAGATAAAGTGGCATTTGAATTTGTCACGTAAATGCCCAAAGTGGCATTCAAATTTATGAATGGTGCCACCCATTCTTTCACAGATAACCGAGCTTGTGGGGTTTTGCATTGCTCACGCGTCGTGCTCGGACACCGATCTGCCTCCCCCGTGTCGTTGATGCAAACAGGACATGAAAGAGAACCATCAGAGACCGTCTGTTCGTGTCGTGGTTCGTCGATTCCGCGTCAGCGGATTCTGTGGTTTGGGACGAGCTCCAGCCATAGAGTCCATGCATGCGGTGGAGGGGGACTGTAGCCATGTCACCGTGCAGGGTGGTCTAGGTGGCTCAGGTTTGGACTCTAGCTACCTTGTTGCTGACCGGATAGGTCCGACGTCATGCAGGGAAGGACACAGAGGTTCTATAGGGGTTTATCATTTAAAAATTTTCGTTATTACATGTGCTCGGGAGAAGGAGATCGTGTTTGCCAAAGTCCTACTACAGGGGCTTAACGTTAAGTTCAAACCTTCAATATCCTTAACATAAAATGGAAACCATTTTAAGGAGCTAACGTTAATAACTTCTTTGTGAATTTATTATGGAGTAGTTCAATCTCTTTGTGAATTTATTATGGAGTAGCTCAATCTCATATGTACTACTATTGTTACCCTGGTTTTGGGTCCTTCCACATAATTTGAACCCTTTGATCATGACTGAAATGCTAAAAATCGCGTTAGAAATGTCCATTGACTAGCCACAAAAGAGTATCAATTGCTGCAGTGATTTCACTATAGCAATAGTAACAATTTGCAACTCAAAGAGTATCAATTGTTTGTTCTTTAGTCATCATAGAATCCGCTGCAAGGACCTTATCCACATTGCCACTAATATTTATTGTATTAAAAATGTGCCACTTTTCCAGCGAATTGGACACTGCATTTCAAAGTAAATTCTATGGTGGGCCCGTCGAATGAGCATATGAATGATCTAAATCGATGTCTTGGTAGGCCGCTGCATTTACCTAGTGTCTAATTCGGGGGCTTGACTACCGATTAAGTACGTAATTTGGCCGCAAATCCGAACCGCAAGGAAAAATAAGCTAATTCAGTGGATAGGATGTCGTTTACGGGTTTTCAAAATATTTTAAAAAAAAACTTGGCATACTCATCCATTTAAAGCTTGACCACCGATTATGCCACCGAAAAAGGAGGTTTCTGTTTTAGGGATTAATGGTCCCCCTCACGCACAGCTCGAGCTTTTAGATAAGTTGGTAAGTTTTTTTTTATTTTGGTACATCATACGGCTTTGGATTATTCCTTTATGATCCGGAGATCCTCAAACACGAGTGCCGAAATATCCGAGGGAAATTGAGAATCACAGAACCCCTCGATCGCCGAAACTTGGGCTTCCTGTGCCAGCCAGTGTGCTGCACTATTCGCAGTGCGCGAGACCCACTGGAACTTTTGTAATTGTATTGTAACCTGATTCTCTAGCTTAATATAATTGGTCGGGGGCTACCTAACCGTCCCTCCTTTTAGAGGGGTTTTCAAAAAAAAAAAAGTACTACCGAATCAAATAAAAAAATGGACTATTAGTGTCCAACCCAATTTCATTAATTAATTTACATTTCTTGCGATCAACTTAACACGAACCATTTTTTGCGTGAAAATCAATTAAAATCACTCTAGATTTTTGATTTAAAACCACTGAATAAATTTTTTTTCCTACATATTTTCATCAAAAAAAAAATTATTTCATCAACCGATCAAATAGTTACTCTTTTTTACCTAATTGTAACTAATCTTTATTTGCAAAATATATTCGACTTGGTTTCGCATAGTTAAATTTATTTTTTGTCACAAAGATAATCATATTGTGACCATATGAGCAGAAATACTGCTCAATCAATCGAAAATTAAGGTATTTTACCATATCAAATAATTACTCTTTTCTAACGAATTGTTACTCTTTACCAATTGTTACTTTTTTGCTAAGATGGTTACATTTTATATGTATGGCTAAAATTATCATTTAAAATTTTTTGTTATTATATATGCGTGGCAGAAGGAGCCCGTATTAGTCAAAACTAATGGATTTTTGCTTTTTAACAATTGTTATTCTTTTGCAACGATTGTTACACTTTATTTGTAGGGGTAGAATTATCATTTAAAAATTTTCATTATTACATGTGAGTAGGAGAAGGAGTTCACGTTAGCCAAAGTCAAACTACAGATAAAGTGGCATTTGAATTTACCGTGTAAATGCCCAAAGTGGCATTTGAATTTATCACGTAAATGCCCAAAGTGGCATTCGAATTTATTAATGGTGCCACCCATTCTTTCACAGATAAGTGAGCTTGTGGGGTTTTGCATTACTCACGCGTTGTGCTCGGACACCGGTCAGCCCCTCTTGTGTCGTTGATGTGAACAAGACGCAGAGGAGAACCACCAGAGACAGTCAGTTCGTGTCGAGGTTCGTCGATTCCGCGTCAGCGGACTCTGTGGTCTGGAACGAGCTCCGACCATAGAGTCCATGCATGCGGTGGAGGGGGGCTGTAGCCATGTGGCCACGCGGGGTGATCCAGGTGGCTCAGGTTTGGACTCTAGCCGCCTTGTTGCTGACCGGATAGGTCGGACGTCATGCAGGGAAGGACACAGAGGTTCTGTAGGGGTTTATCATTTAAAAATTTTCGTTATTACATGTGCCCGGGAGAAGGAGATCGTGTTTGCCAAAGTCCTACTATAGGAGTTTAACGTTAAGTTCAAACTTCTAATATCCTTAACATAAAATAGAAACCTTTTTAAGGAGCTAATGTTAATAAATTCTTTGTGAATTTTAATGGAGTAGTTCAATCTCTTTGTGAATTTATTATGGGGTAGCTCAATCTCTTTGTTACCCTGGTTTTTTTTTTTTTTTTTTGAGAACCCCTCCTCAATGGAGGGAGGGTTTGGCGGACCCCGACCAGAAATCAATTAAAAACTAGGCCAGAATTCTGTTACAAAAAAGAAGTGCCTCCTCCCCTAGTTTATCGTACCAAAGGATCATCCAGGTTTTGAAAAAGGAGTACACCGAATGCCGCAGCTGCTCCGGCCCTGAAGACTTGGCATTGAAAATCCGGTTATTCCGCTCAAGCCAGATGACCCAAACGATCGCCATGACCAGCAGATCCCACGGCTTCCTGATTTCCTCTGGAATTCTTCTCCTTCTCCATGAACTCCAAAGGCCACGGAGCGTCCGTGGGTGTAAGGAGATCCATGCCCTCCCTTCGAAGTGATCCCACAATTGCCTAGCAAAAGGGCACCCGAGCAGCAGGTATGACGCCGTCTCCTCCTCCGAGACGCAGAAAGTACACGAGGCGTCCGACGTCTAGGGTTGATTCCGCCTCAACAGATTCGCCTTCGTCAGAATCTTGTTCCTCGAGGCTAGCAGGGAAAAAATCTGAACCTTCGAGGGGGCCTTCGTCCTCCAAATTGCCTTCGATGGTTTATGTCGTTGAAATTGAGGAAGCAGATGCTCATAGAACGATCTAACGGAGAAAACCCCCGAAGAAGTGCAGTTCCACCGGACTTCATCGCGACGTCCTGAAGGAAGCCGCCTGCAGTATAGTGGTAAGATCCTGCATCTCCTGCTGACTCTCCCGGTCTAGCGGCGCCCCTAGCTTTATGCTCCAACCCATTGAGCCATGCCTTCTACAGGCTTGAGAGCGGACGGAAGCGCCCATAATTTGAACCCTTTGAACATGACTGAAATGCTAAAAATTGCGTTAGAAATGTCCATTGACTAGCTGCAAAAGAGTATCAATTGCTGTAGTGATTTCACTATAGCAAGAGTAACAATTTGCAACTCAAAGAGTATCAATTGCTACAGTTATTTGTGTCAATACATTCAGAATCTATATACTTCTTGTACAGCCTCATGTAGAGGTAAAATTGGTACTGAAAATACATTTGTTTTGGAGGGACTTTTCATACAACCGGAATATTACTTGTTCTTTAGTCATCATAGAATCCGCTGCAAGGACCTTAGCCACATTGCCACTAATATTTATTGCATTAAAAATGTGCGCTTTTCCAGAAACTTGGACACTGCATTTGAAACTAAATTTTATGGTGGGTCCGTCGAATGAGCATATGAATGATCTAATTCGGGGGCTTGACTACCGATTAAGTACCTAATTTGACCGTAAATCCAAACCGCAACGAAAGATAAGCTAATTCAGTGGATAGGATGTTGTTTACGGGTTTTCAAAATATTTTTTTAAAAAAACTAGGCATACTCATCCATTTAAACCTTGACCACCGATTATGCCGCCGAAAAAGGACGTTTATGTTTTAGGGATTAATGGTCCCCTCTCTCACAACTCGAGCTTTTAGATGAGTTGGTAAGTTTTTTTTATTTTGGTACATCATACGGATCCTCATACACGAGTGCCGAAATATCCAAGGGAAATTGAGAATCCCAGAACCCCTCGATTGCCGAAACTCGGGCTTCCCGTGCCAGCCAGTGTGTTGCACTATTCGCAGTGATAGACACCCGTTGGATGCGAACCTCCTTTAGCTTAAACCAGCTCTGTGAACACGACACAAGGAGAGGGCACATGCCACTAGTACCCCCTTTCCCCAAGATAAGTGCATCCCGTGCTTGAGTAGAATCAGTCAAAATCCTCACCTTCTTGTAGTCTCGCCTTACAAGCTCCTCCATCGCTCCTTTTATTGCCCATAACTCAGCCATTAAATCCGATTCAGCCCTACACTGAAATGCTGCCACCGAACACACCTTGCCAGTGTTACTAGTCAACACCCAGGCCCCACTAGCAATAGAATCGGCTGATTGGAAAGATCCATCTGTCCACATTAGATATTGTGTGTCTAGCAACTCATCAAGACCCTTCAAATTTTTCACAAAAGACTGCACATAATTGGTTATGACTGAAGCCCCCTGCTCCACAATATCATTGCAAGACAATGACAGCTTACCGAAAACTTTGTCACATCTAGCCTTCCAACGTTGCCACATAATTCATGCAATCAGTTCACCGTGATCTGGGTTTGGAAGACGAATCCCGTCCACTCTTCTAGATGCAAGTAGATCTAGTTGATAGAAATCCAATCCGGTGCTTCGCTTTGTGACTTGCCAAACCTTGCGTGCCTGACATTGTATTAGAGCAGGCGGTCATGTGTTGAAAATTCTAGGGGTGTATTTATATCTTGGTTTCCTCTTGATTCCATGTGTTGAAAATTCTAGGGGTGCATTCATACCTCGGTTCCCTCTTGATTCGTCCATGATTGTTTCTTTCCACACAATTCCGACACAAGTCCATTGGTTTTGGTACCTAGTGGAACCTAAGCAGGATTAGGACGGGTTGGATGTGTTGTACATGATGCAAAAGACAATTTTCGGTAGTATTTGTTTGCGGTATTTCCGTTCAGGAGAATACGCGTGGTGGGGGGGGGGGGGGTGTCAAGCCCTTTTGTACGCATTGTTGCCCTCCTCTCTAATAGCTCAAGCTTTTAGATGCGTTGGTAAGGTGATATATACAAATTCTCCTTGTCTCTTTTCCTGCAACCAATGAAGAATGGCCGATGCGATGTGACGTTGGCACAGCCCAATCAGACCGGATGGTGGGATCGAAAACCGTGCCAACACAGCACCGGCAACCGCCCCCACGACCAAGGGCTATGACGGGAACTGCCGGAGCTTTCAGAGGCTCATTGAAGATGGTGGGTGGGTGGAAGGAGAGGCTTGTTATGGCATTGGGGATAGAGACCAAGCACTGGAGGAGCATGGACGTTTCTCCCCAAGTTGCAGCCGGCGCCGTGACAAACGTCCAGGCACTCTAGAAGCAGCTGAAACTGTCAAAGAAAACACCCACGGTGCAGACTTCTGGTAACGGTGAAACTACTACAGGCTTTCGTCCTGGCTGTGAATGCCGTTCGTTAGGCACACTCAAGCTGCTGATGCAAGGACCATGACATCAGCATGCATGGTGTCGGCAACAACCGTGGACGCGGTTAGGGGTGTCAGGTGTCAGAATAGTGCTCGAGGTTCGAGAATTGAAGTCCTACAAAGATCACACAACCATCCAGAGAATATGATGTATCGATTCACAAGCAACAATCAATCACAGATTCATAGAAAGTGAAAGACTTGGATTATCACCTGCAAATAGTGGTCATCTTTTGTCGGATCCTGCAAACCCGTCTTTTGTTCCTCTCGCAATCACCCCCACAAAGTAAAGGACCAACCGTTCGAGAGATACACATAGTTTACCGAAGGATCACCAAAGTGATGATGCCTAGACGCTAAGGAACTTGGAGAAGAACTGAACGTCGCATCCTCTTCATTCCTCGTCTTTCTCTAGTTTTATCTTCTTTTTATTTCTCTCTACTTTCTTACCACTTCTCTCCACGCGATAATTAAATCCAAGACCAGGTTTCTGTTCTCCCTCTCTTCTTCAATGACTCGCTCCTAATCCTCTATTGAGAAGAGCTAGCCCATCGTGTCACCATCACCTTGAGCTACCAATAGCCCGGCGGGAGCACCCCCCCCCCCCCTCTCCGACGAGCCTCCTTCTCATACACAATCTCTGAGCACCTTCGTAGTTGTTGTCAACGATTTTTCTTAAGTTCCAATCGCATAACAAGCCTCCTCCCCTTTCCCCCTATACAATTATGTGCACCAATTGGAGACCCAAAGCCCAAAGTTATATTGTCAAAATAAGAGATCCCGCAACCCAACCCTTGTTGCCAGAACCCAAGTCGTGTGCACAATGAACCCATCGGACGCACAATCTCTTCTGGATTTTCTCTCCGATTTTTCCGGCGATGCACGAGCTAAAAGTCATGTGCACGATCTATCTGTGTATGATTTTTGAAAGCCAAAAACCAACAAAATATATTTAGGATAATATATTATAATATTGTTTATTAAATAAACATATTATACATACATTTGTTATAAATAATTTATAATATTAAAATTAATATAAGTTATTAAATATTTGGATAATCCAAGTCGGTCCCGTGTTGTACGAATTTAAACCAGGTCGGTTACGGGTTAGGATAAGGGTGAACGAAATCCGGGTCGATTCTGGGTTGTTCAAATTTAAATTGGATCGATTTTGGGGCCTGACAAGGCTGATCGAAATCCGAGTTCGGTTCTAGTCCGGGTCAAATAGGTAGTTGTTATTATAGGCTCTTGCTCGACCCAGAATCGACTAGGACCTTGTTTTCTTATAAATTGGAAGCCGAGACATAGAGAAAAAGGCACAAAGAGCAAGAGTGAAAGATAGAAAGGTGGAAGAAATCTCTCAAGGAAAATCATTTTTTATAATTCTAATTGTCTTAGCTAGTCTTCGGATCTCCCTTTAATTAAAACATTCATAAGAAAATTTCAAGATGTCTGAAATAGGAAATTAATACATCTAAATTTATTCTTTACTAAATTTGATAATACATTATTTTAGAAACAATTTTTTTCTTACTTTGTGGCTCTCAGAAATCAACGTAATGATCGAAATTCTACTTGAAAAAGGAGATAGACAACGTAAATGAGAATAAGAACAATTCATTGGAAGAAAAAAATGCTGAAAAGAACTTAAAGAAGCATGTGGTTAATCAAAGCACTTGCGTCTCCACTACCTGAACCACTCCTGGATAATCCTTCTTCCTAAGAAATCTGGTGTAGAGGCCATTTGGGACTTCAGGCCGATCTCTCTGTCGAACTGCCTCTATAAGATCGTCACGAAGGTACTAGCCAATAGGCTAGCGGCGAACATATCCTTGCTGGTCTCCCCCTCCCAGATGGCGTTCATCAAGGGGAGATTGATTCTGGACAGTGTAGCGGCAGCTCATGAGACCATCTTTCATCTTCGCGAATCTGGAGAAGAGGGAGTGCTGCTGAAGCTTGACGTCGAAAGAGCTTTCGATCAGATCAGATGTGAATTTTTGCTTGATCTGCTGAAGGCCAAGGGTTTCTCTAGTAATTGGTTGGGCTGGATAAGAGAGATTTTAGTCTCCTCAAAGCTTTCTTGACTTATCAATGGGGAGCAGGGCAAGGACTTCAAGGTTTACAAGGGCCTGAAGCAAGGTTGTCCCCTTTCCCCGTATGTTTTCATTCTGGTTGTCGATGCTTTTGATGCCGCGATTCGCAAGGCAAATGCTGAAGGTCTTGTGAAGGGAGTGGGCGGGCACGGTTGGACCACCTAGAATTTGCATTATGCTGACGACTCGCTCTTGTTCACCATGGCTTGCCCTTTCCAGATGGTCTCGCTCAAGATACTCCTGTATGAGCTGGAATTGACATCAGGCTTGAAGATTAACTTCCAGAAGAGCAACCTGTATTACATTGGCACGGGGGATGCATGGAGCGGTTTAGCTAGGCTGTTGAACTGTAAGGAAGCTATCTTGCCAATGAAATACTTGGGACTGCCTATCAGTGATAAGGCCCTGAGACGAGAGGATTGTGAGCAGCTGATTCTGAAGATCGAAAGGAGATTGGAGGGTTGGAAGGGTAGATTTCTATTCTCCGGTGGCAGACTAGTGCTGGTGAACTCAGTTCTCTCTTCGATTCCTTCTTACTACCTATCCTTCTATTATCTGCCGTCTTGGGTGATAGACAGGATCGACAGGATTCGGCGCTCCTTCCTTTGGCGTGGTGTGGGAGTTAATGCGGGAAGTTACAATTTGATGAGATGGGACCAAGTTTTTTCCCGAAGAAGCTGGGAGGGCTGGGAGTTTTAGACCTGCGCAGGTTCAATATATCGATGCTGGGGAAATAGTGGTGGAGGCTACAACAAGGATCGGGTGGTTCTTGGAGAGATGTTCTTCTGGCTAGATATTTCAAGAAGTTCTCTCCTTTGCACGCGAGAGGTAGAGCTTTGGGGCGAATTTCTCATTTTTGGAGGGACATCCTGAAGGTCAAGGACTTCTACAAGGAGGTGACAACACTTACTTTAGGCGATGGGAGGGATATTAGATTTTGGAGAGATACTTGGCTTGGGTCCAGGCCATTGGAGCAGCTATTCCCATCGCTTTTCTCCTTGGCCCGGAATAAGGGAGCTTCAGTCTGATCTCAAGCTTGCAGAAGGCATGGCTCTATGGGTTGGAACATAAAGCTAGGGGCGCCGCTTGATCAAGAGAGTCGGCGGGAGTTGCAAGATTTTCACACGATTCTGCAGGCGGCCTCTTTCAGGACGTCACGGGATGAAGTCCGGTGGAACTGCACCTCTTCAGGGGTTTTCTCCGTTAGATCGTTCTATGAGTATCTGCTTCCTCGACTTCAGAGACATAGACCGTCGAAGGCTATTTGGAGGACGAAGGCGCCCTCGAAGGTTCAGATTTTCTCCCTGCTAGCCTCGAGGAACAAGATTCTGACGAAGGCGAATTTGTTGCGGTGGAATCACCCCCAAACGTCAGACGCCTCTTGTACCTTCTGCGCCTCGGAGGAGGAGACGGCGTCACATCTACTGCTCGGTTGTCCATTTGCTAGGCAATTGTGGGACCACTTCGAAGGTAAGGCAGGGATTTTCTCGCACCCTAGGACTCTCCGTGGCCTTTGGAGTTCTTGGAGAAGGAGAAGAATCCCAGAGGGGATCCGGAAGCCGTGGGATTTGCTGGTCATGGCGATCATTTGGGTCATCTGGCTTGAGCGGAATAACCGAATTTTCAATGCCAAGTCTTCGGGGCCGGAGAAGCTGCGGCATTCAGTGTATTCCCTCTTCAAAACCTGGATTATTCCTTGGCATGATAGACTAGGGGAGGAGGCACTTCGTTTTTGTAACAGTATTCTGACTTAGTTTTTAATGGATTTCTGGTTGGGGTCCGCCAAACCCTCCCTCCATTTAGGAGGGGTTCTCAAAAAAAAAAAAAAATCACTTGATGTCATGTTCACAGGATAATTGAATTAAAAAATAGCATTCTTGCCTCCCACTGTATCGATCTTCAGACCTCTTTGAACCCTTGATCTAGCGCCCCTATCCTCTAATCGTCTGACCGATCCAACAAAGACAAAAAAAAGAAGCATGTGGATAGTTATAGGCATAACAACTTGTCATTTTTTTTGCAAATGAGTCCTCCTATCCATCCCACTCATCATCCCGCTTGGCCAAACACTGGGTGCCAATCCCAACATATCACCCAGAGCCGATGGATCCGTCTAGAGTAGAGGGGAGAGAGATGGAGAGGTGGATTAGTTCCATTAATCTTCATTCTCAAAAGAGTCATTTCAAAGCACCTCTGCAACGAGAGGGGAGATACATCCGTGGGAGGAATAAAGAGTAAAACATGAATTACAATGTAGAGAAGGGGCTTGTGAAAACTAGGGGGGAAATGGCCTCCCCAATATTGTGTAAAGCTCTTGGGTCTTCCTTTGCTGCTTTGAAAAAAAAAAAAAAAAATTACATATAGCCCCTCCAAAATTTTCATTTCTTCACTTCCTAGGTCCACCACTGATGTAAAGAATGGCTAAGGTATGGGTCGTCTGGTTGAATTCTCTCACAACATGATTCGACTCGAAAGAGATAAAAAGTTGAGAAAGCCCCCTGCCTCCATAACTGTGTTGTGGATCTTGAGGTGTGTCCTTTTTCAACAGGAGTGTAATAATTGAGAGGTTGTCCTCCTCCAGAATTACATTGTTGACTTTGAGTTGTAGACAAAGTTTGATTCCTTCCAACAAAGCAACTTGTTATTTGAACATGCAGGTTATAAGCATGTGGTTAATTATACAGTCAATACTCTATGTGGAGAGAAGTATTATTTCCGCAAATACTATAGTGAAAAACTCCAACATTTAAGCCACAAATTAGCACCTTATAGAGTGCCCTACCATAAATTAGCCATACCTTAAAGTCTATATCTACTTAACCGAAAAATACTATTTAACCCCAAATGTTTAACCTGAAAAGGTCAACCAAATGACGAGTCTAGATCACAACCATCCATTGCATCTAGCTCCGATCGGTGAATCGCACTCAGTCTCGACCGGCCAACAAAGGGAAGCTGTGATTCGATGCCGCATCATTCTGGTTGCATTCGGGTTAATCGTTTAGGGTTGAGTAACTTTGCTTGCTCTTACTTAATTAGCTCAACTCTCCCTTCTGCAAGGGATAAGGTACATGTTGTACAGTATGACAGTATACGATTCGCTGTGGGGAGTCTGGGGACTGATTTCATCGGACAAGTGTGATTCTGGTTGCATTCGGGTTAATCGTTTAGGGTTGAGTAACTTTGCTTGCTCTTACTTAATTAGCTCAACTTTCCCTTCTGCAAGGGATAAAGTACATGTTGTATAGTATGACAGTATACGATTCGCAGTGGGGAGTCTGGGGACTGATTTCATCGGACGATTGAGTGTGATTCACCGACCACCTTCGACATATACTCCACTTGAATACAAGCAGCTGCGGTATTGTTCATACACTGTGAAAATTTCGGCAGTCGACTTTGCTCTAGTAATGCAAAAGAATTAGAGGCTCTCCATGGATCAGTTCCATTTTTTTTTAGAACCACTCCAAAAGGAGGGACGGTTAGAAGGCCCCTTATAGTAAAAACAAGTTAAGTTACAATGCGGTTACAAAGGTCCTTCACCTCACCAGTGAGAGAATTAACTCAAGGAATGATCCAGAGTTTGAATGTCGACACCACTGAACTCTGGATATCCATAGAACTGGACACCTTTTCTTTGAAGATCCTCCTATTCCGCTCAAGCAAAAGAATCCAAAGGATACCCATCACTAGAATATCCTAGGATGCGTGAAGCTCCTTTTTTACCTTATTTCTCCGCAAAGTTGACCAAAGAGCCTTCAAGTGTCTCGAGTGTGAGGATATATAACAACGGGACTCGACGTAGTCCCAGAGATCGATCTCGAGCAAAAGGGCATCAAAAAAACAAGTAATGTGTGAAGCAGTCCCCTCCTCACTTCGACAAAAAGGTGCAGGAAGACTCCGACACATGCATTTCGATTATTCCTCTTCATCAGATTGATCTTATTCCTCGCCGCAAGTAGGGAGAAGACTTTAACCTTAGCAGGAGCTCTGGATTTCCAAATCGCTCTGGAGGGTAGGAGTTTCTCCACCGGAGGGAGAAGGTTCCTATAAAAGAATCGGACCGAGAAAGCTCCCGAGTTGTGCCATCTCCACCTCACCCCATCAGGCACCGTCCTGAAAGTGGCCACCGCGAGAACAACCTACCGATCTCCCAGACCCTGCCTCTGCACCAGCGGCAACCACCGGCTGTCACCGGTGCTCAGTTCCAATTTTTGACTCTCTTATCTATCAACCATGTACCACATGGATCAACTATTCATCACTTAGATTTTCTTGCTCTGACTTTCATAGTTTGGACTTAACATCGTCGGCCGTCGTCTAAGCCGCCACGCTTAAGCCATGCCAAAGGGGCAAAGACCTCACCCACTCGGTTTTACCAGAGAGATTTTCCTTATTCAAAAGCTAGCTGGCTGGTGCTCTGCAGTTGACCTCCTGCTAACCAGACTGATTGGGCAATCCATGTGTGCTGAGTACGAACAGTGAGTCAGCAACCATCAACGTTGAATGCTTCTCACCCATTCGACAGTGTAATCCACATCATAAGCCATATCCACCCATCATCTGTTTCAGATGTGGACCCTCATTCAGGTGAGCTGCACCATAAGGAATCCAATACATCCCACCAAGATGCTTAACTATGGAAATTGGGATCTAGGGGAGGCAATCGCCGCCACACGCTCCCCCTGGATCCATCCCTGCCAGCACCCATCAGGGGAGGGGGGAGGAACCGCCCATCGGCGGGAACAAGATCGCCACACAGGCGAGAAGGCGCCACCACTAGCTCACAAACAACATCAGAAATGTAAAAATAAAAAGGACAAATTACAAAAATCTCTCATGAACTATACACCTCATTTCATACTGGTCCCTCAACTTTGTTTTTGAGCAATTTGATTCCGAACTATGCACTGTCTGCATTTAACCCACTTCACCAACTTTGTATCTGAAAATACTCTTATCAGTTTTCATTAACACACAAAACTGTTCTAAAATATTTAATTTATGCTTACCAAGACAAGGATATTTTCGAAATAAAAATTGATGGAGGAGGCTAAATGCAAACGAAGCATAGTTTAGGGATCGAATTGTTCAAAAAAATTAGTTGGAGGACCAATATGAAATGAGGTGTATAGTTCGAGGAAGGTTTATGTAATTTGCCCAAATAAAAAAACCTACCTCACCGCCACTGATGGTGTCTGTGAAGCTCACCACCGCCTTCATCGGTACCTGTGCATCCCCCACCGCTATCCCAGGAACTTGCGCAACCCTCATCCCTTTGTTGAAGTTTAGTCCTGTTAATGTAATGTAATGGGTCGGGTTTACTGTATAGTCGGGTCGGGTTTACTGTACATATATATTGGGCTTGAGTCCCTCAATGGAATCATTCAGTTCCTCTCCAAACCCTAGCCGTCGTCTCCTAACATGGTATCAGAGCTCTAGGGCGACGGCTGCACCTCCTTCGGTCTCCCTCCTACCCGCCGGCTGCACCTCCTCCGCCGGCTGCATCTCCTCCGCCGGCTGCACCCCTCTCCCGACCCCTCTACCTGATCGGCAGCCCCCTCCGGCCCCCCCTTCCTCTGCTCCGATCACCCGCACCCCCCCTCCGACCCCAACCGAACCCCCTTCTGCCACCGCCCCCCCCTCCCGAACCCCTTACAGCCCCTGCCCCCCCTCCCGACCCCCTCCCGCGCTCTCTACAGTCACCGCCCCCCCCCCTCCCGGCCCCCTACAGCCACCCCCCCTCCTCCCGAACCCCCTTCTGCCACCTGCCCCCCCTCCCGACCCCCTCCCGCGCTCTCTACAGCCACCGCCCCCCCCCTCCCGGCCCCCTACAGCCACCACCCCCCCTCCCGGACCCCCTACAGCCACCCCCCCCCCCTCCCGAACCCCCTACAGCCCCTGCCCCCCCCTTCCGACCCCCTCCCGAGCCCCCTACAGCCCTACAGCACCCCCCCAACACCCCCTGACGCCCTACAGCCTCCTCCATGGCCTCTCCAGCCGCATCGTCTGTCGTTGCGATTTCTCCACCGCTGAAGGCGGTCGCGTTTCAGTTGTCGTCGGCCAGCGACTGGCCTGACTGGTCCCTCACCGTCGAGGCCGCCCTCTCCAGTCGTGATCTGTGGGGTCACGTCACCGGCGAGGATCCTCCTCCCACTGACTACTCCGGCTCGTCATCTGTCACCAGCAGTGCTGCATCTTCTGCAGCGACTGCTACCACGGCCGTCACCGTTGCTGCTCTTACGTGGCGCCGCCACGATCAGGCCATCCGGGCGTACCTCCTGGACTCGGTTGCTCGTCCGCTCCTTGCTCCCATCGGCCGCCTTCCGACTGCGCGCGCGATGTGGGAGTATCTCCGGGACCGTTTTCTCCCGCGCGGCGGCGCCCGCCGGCATCAGCTCATCTGCGACTCGCAGTCTGCCCGTCAGGGGGAGCGTACCATTCAGGACTTCTTCAGTCAGATGAGTGCCTACTGGCATGAGCTGGACTCACTGATTCCGGAGCGGTGTGACTGCCCCCGCACCCGGGACTTCCAGCGCTACCTCGACGAGGGCCACCTGCACCAGTTTCTGGCAGCACTTCGACCAGACTTTGCTCTCATAGCCGCCCAGCTCCTGCACCGTGAGCCCCTCCCTCGGCTCGAGGATGCCCTACTCGCCTTGGTCGACGAGGAGACCCGCCTTCAGACTCAGGGCGCTCGTGCTCCTCCACTTGCTCCTAGCTCCGACTCTGTCCTGGCAGCCGGGTTCTCCGATGAGGCTATTTTCTGTCACTACTGCAAGGAGCCCGGCCACATGAAGCGCGAGTGCCCTACACGTCCTCCACGCAACCCCCGCTGGGGTCCGGATGAGAGATCCCCCCGCTGGTCTTCGACCTCTCGCGACGATCGACGCGGCGGTCGAGGTGGACGGGGCCGAGGACGTGGTTCGTCTTCCTTTCGCCACTTTGGTGGTGCAACGGCTACTGCAGAGGCCTCGCCGCTCCCCACTGCTCCCACAGCTCCTTCGCCGCCTGAGCCGGACCGTCTTCAGCACCTCGAGGAGCTCCTTCTTCGCCACATAGCCTCCACCGGCTCCGCGACTGCGCACGGCTTGTCTGCCACCTCTGGTACTACTGCTCCATGGATCTTCGATTCGGGTGCCTCCTGTCACCTTACTTTTGACTCCACTGTCCTCACGGACTGTTCTCCCACTACCACCCACCAGGAGGTTCGCACTGCGGATGGGACTCTCGTCCCTATTCCGCAATGTGGCTCTATCACCACCACCTCTGACCCTTCTGGTCGCCTGACCCTATCCCATGTCCATCATGCCCCTCGTCTTAATATTAATTTGATTTCCATCAGTTCTCTTTGCGACTCTGGCCTGACTGTCACCTTCACCCCTTCTGTTTGTGTTGTGCAGGATTCGCGGACGGGTCAGAGGATTGGGCTGGGCCGTAGGGCAGGAGGACTCTACCAGTTGGACCATCTCCATGTGTCTTCAGTTGCGTCTGTCATGTCTGTCACCTCTGATGCCGACCTGTGGCACAGAAGGTTAGGTCATATATCTAGTGATCGACTCAAAAGCGTATTCCGTTCGGGCGCTTTGGGTCGAGCGTCTTTCTCCCCCCTCTCTGTCTGTACGGGTTGTCGACTGGCAAAGCATCTAGCTCTTCCTTTTTCTGCTAGTACTTCCCAGTCTAATGCTTTATTTGATTTAGTTCATTCGGATATTTGGGGTCCTGCTCCTGTTGCATCTCTATCTGGTTATATGTATTATGTTTGTTTTATCGATGACTATTCTAGGTGCACCTGGGTCTATCTCATGCGTCATCGGTCTGAAATTCCCCACATCTTTAGGCGATTCACCACTATGATACACACCCAGTTTGGTCGGCGAATCAAGACCTTTCGGTCTGATTGTGCCAAGGAGTATCTCTCCTCTGATATGCGTGAGCTTCTTCAGTCTCACGGCACTCTTCACCAGCAGTCCTGTCCCCACACCCATGAGCAGAACGGCGTTGCCGAACGCAAGCATCGTCATGTCCTTGAGACTGCACGAGCCTTGCTTCTCTCTGCGTCTGTCCCTCACTCCTACTGGGCTGAAGCTGTCATGACGGCTGTCCACCTCATCAATATCACTCCGTCATCTGCTCTGTCCGGTGCCACCCCTCACGAGCGCCTTCACTCCAGTCCACCTGACTACTCTCTTCTTCGCACGTTTGGCTGCACGTGCTTCGTTCTTCTTTCTCCCCATGAGCGCACCAAACTTTCTACGAGGTCTGTTAGGTGTGTTCACTTGGGGCTCAGTCGTGAGCATAAGGGGTATCGCTGCTATGATCCCTTAGCTCGTCGGATCCGTGTCTCCCGTCACGTCTCCTTTGTTGAGGATGTCCCGTATTTTGCTCCTGCGTCTCGGGATCTTTCCGTGCCTACTTCGTCATCCTCCTCGCCCTCCTCACATCTTCACATCCCTGTTCTACCCCCGGTTTCTGTTGCTCCATCCACGCCTACTACACCACCACCACCACCTCCTCAGTATCCATCGCCACCACTACCACCACCTCCTCAGTCCCCCACGCCACCTCCACCACCACCCATTACTCGTGTCTATGTACGTCGGTCTGCAGCTCCCCCTCCGGAGTCGGTTCTCCCTGGTACTCCCTCACCTGATGCTGCTGCTCCCTCCTCCCCGGTCGTGGATCCTGCTCCTGTTCGGCGCTACCCAGCGCGCGAACATCAACCTCCTGCCCGATACGACTACTCTCCTGACAGGTTTGGTTACTCTGCTTTTCCCACTGACTCTCCTGACTCTTCTGGCTTCTCTGCCAGTGTCTCCTATTCACCATCCTTTCAGGCCTTCCTTACTGCTCTTCACACTCATCGGGAGCCCCAATCGTACCGTGAGGCAGCATTACATCCAGAGTGGCGGCAGGCCATGTCAGTTGAGCTTGAGGCATTTCAGCGGACCCAGACCTGGGAGTTGGTGCCTTGTCCCCCCGGGGTGGTGCCTGTTAGCTGCAAGTGGATCTTCAAGGTCAAGACTCGACCTGACGGATCCATTGAGGGGCACAAGGCTCGCCTCGTTGCTCGTGGCTTCTCCCAGGAGTATGGGATTGACTACGAGGAGACGTTTGCTCCAGTTGCTCGGATGACTACTGTGTGCACCCTCTTAGCTGTGTCAGCTGCTCGAGGGTGGCCTCTCCATCAGATGGATGTCACCAATGCGTTTCTTCACGGTGATCTCTCCGAGGAAGTCTACATGGCTCCTCCTCCGGGCACTTCAGTTCCTCCAGGACACGTGTGTCGGTTGCGCCGGGCCATCTATGGGCTCAAGCAGGCTCCTCGTGCCTGGTTTGAGCGCTTTCGCAGTGCAGTTCTGGCCGCCGGGTTTGTTGAGCGTCACTCCGACTATGCCCTGTTCACTCGCTCCTCCAGTCAGGGCATTGCAGTCCTTCTCCTCTACGTGGATGATATGATCATCACTGGGGATGACAGTGCCACCATCGCTTCTCTCCAGCGGCACCTCCAGAGTTAGTTTGAGATGAAAGACCTGGGCTCTCTTCGCTACTTTCTGGGTCTTGAGATTGCCAGGTCAGCTCGTGGTCTGTTGGTCTCCCAGCAGAAGTACATCTCCGACATTCTTACTGATGCTGCCCTCACTGACACACGTACTGCTGATACACCCATGGAGCTCAATTTGAAGCTTCTCGCTACCGATGGTGAGCCGCTCCAGGATGTCTCCCGCTACCAGAGGTTGGTTGGGATGCTTGTCTATCTCACCATGACCCGGCCAGACATTGCCCATGCTGTTGGCATTGTCAGTCAGTTTGTTCAGGCTCCACGGTCAGTACACTATGCAGCTGTTCTGCGGATTATCCGCTACCTCCGGGGCACCATCACCCGTTCACTCCTGTTTTCCTCCACCTCTCCGTTGGTACTGCGCGCCTACTCAGATGCAGATTGGGCAGGTGATGCAGACACTCGTCGATCTACTACAGGATACTGTGTGTTTCTGGGTGACTCCCTGATTTCATGGCGCAGCAAGAAGCAGGAGTCTGTTGCTCGCTCCAGCACCGAAGCCGAATACAGGGCTATGGCTTCCACCACCGCCGAGATTGTCTGGCTTCGACGTCTTCTGCTTGACTTGGGAGTGGTGATGTCCGGGCCGACCCCTCTCTTCTGTGACAACCGGAGTGCTATTCAGATTGCTAGCAATCCGGTCTTCCATGAGCGAACAAAGCATATTGAAGTTGACTGTCATTATGTTCGCCAGGCGTTTATCGATCACATCATCTCCCTGCCTTTCATTCCCTCATCGGAGCAGACTGCTGATTTTCTGACGAAGCCACTGACGACTGCTCGCTTCCGACATTTTCTAGGCAAACTCTCGGTTCATGATCCACCGTGAGTTTGAGGGGGAGTGTTAATGTAATGTAATGGGTCGGGTTTACTGTATAGTCGGGTCGGGTTTACTGTACATATATATTGGGCTTGAGTCCCTCAATGGAATCATTCAGTTCCTCTCCAAACCCTAGCCGTCGTCTCCTAACAAGTCCTACACCAGCCTGCGGGGCAAGGTTGTCTTCCCACGTGACAAGGACTGGACGAAACCGGCTGGTATACGAGGGGAAGTGTTAGAGTTTAGTCCCACATCGGCTAGCGGGCTAGGCAATGTTGTCTTCGTATATTCTCTGCAGACCTCTCCTTACGACCCGGGGTACGAATCAATGTTGCTTTTTAGTGGGTGTAAATAATAATACCTATATAGAATGATCATCCAACCTTCAAAAGAAGAGATGAAACTTAGACTTTCTCTTGGTCTCCTCAGTCGTCCTTGCTAGCGGAACCAGGGGGGCTGGGATCTTCGACGGCTTCCTCTCTGGGATTCAGATTTGGACCCCCCTCCCTCCATTCCCCAGTAGATAGGGTGGATTTTGGCCGATCGTCTCTTCCGGCTGATCGTCTTGTCCTTGGTTCTTGTATAGGGGTTTTCTTCCCGATTTTTGAGAATTTTGGGGTCGTAAGATCCGGCTACGGCTACTCTTTGGATCCGACGGTCCTTCCCCTCCGACAGGATGCGGCAGCTTGGGTTGATCGATGCAGAGGCCTCGATATAGGTCCAGTGGACCTCGCCTCGGCTTGTTGCGGCGGCTCCCAGCCTCGACGGTGGATGGAGGCTCCCGTGCGGTGCAGGGTGGCGGTCTCGGAGTGCTGGATGGCGGCTTCCTTCCCGCGGCAATGCCGACTCCTCGGTGTTGGCTCTTCTGCTTCGAATTTGTAAGGTTTCCTTTGTTTTTTGGTTGAAGGTTCACCGGTGTGGCGACTGATGGTGGGATTTGCCCTTGTTGCTTTCTTGCACCAGTGTAGTGTTTTGTTCGTCGATGTGGAGGTATTAGGGCTTGGTGTTCCTGTGTTTGATCACCGGTGTGACTATGTTTGTGTCGACGTTGGGTCATGGGTGTCCCCACTGGACTGTGGCGGTTTTTATTTTGCGCTCGAGGGGTGAATTTTGATGCTTCCACCAAGCTATGGTGTCTCTGTTGTGACCTCCTCTTCAATGAATCAAAAAAAAAAAAAAAAAACTTAATGCTAGAAGAAGTCAATAAATCAAAGGTTAATTAGTCACCTCAAAGTCAACAGTAATAGCCATTTGTCATAAGAAGTCAACCGATCATATCATTATTTTTTACCAAGAGGGCATAAGTGTCATGCCACTTTCACTCTTGATTCTGCTTTGAGCAGATGGTCCTCATCATGCATGAACACTGTTTAGACCTGACAAAGCCTGACCCGACCCGCAACTCCGCAAGCCCGATCATAACCCCATCCGCCAACTCAAATCCTAATTAGACCCGTTAGTTAAATGGATGGTCCGATCTTCATATGTTGCTCGATGCCCGATACATAACACTGAGAAAAAAAATAAAACCCTAATGGATTTTGTAACATGTGTCCTCTCTTCTTTGTTGACTTTTCAGGAGCCAAGATACAGCTAAAAACCAAGTGTTGTTCGAGAAATTGAAACCCGAATGCTTTCAAAGTAAAAGATATACATAGAAAGAACTCAAATAAATAAAAATATATGAAAGATCGAGGGGAAGCCGCGTACTCGCCAATACTATATTTTTTTGAGTAAATAAAATGGGAACGGATCGGCTTAGTGATAATGTCGGACAAATATATGATTTAATGTTAGGTCCCCCTCTTGAAAAATGTCCATTAACCCTACATGCAATTGTACATGCAAGCACATGTAGCAAATTTTTTTTTTAATGAAAGCTCACCTTAGTTTATTTTTTCTACAGTAAAATCACTATAGCAGAAGAGGGACAATCTGCTCAAATTGAGTAGCAATCTTTGTTGAGTCAATCTACACAGATTGAGTAACAATCTGCTAAAGTGAAATCACTTATAACATTTTTTTTTTCAAAAATATCATCATTTTTTTTTGCTATAGTGAAATCACTGTAGCAAAAAAGTAACAATTTTTGTACAGTAACAATATTTGTACATATTGTTTCTCTTTTGCTACAGTGATATTACAATATCATTTTTTTTGGGTGAAATCTCACCAATGAAATTACTGTAGCAGAAATTTGAGAGTGGCTGTAGCGATAGGGACGGACGGACATGATGTGAAGGTAGAGATGGCAACGGTGCGGTTTTGAAAAAAACCAAAATCGCACCGCAATACCGAACCGCCACACCAAATTAAACTACATCGCACTGCGACGGTGTACTATTATGTAAACCAAAATCATACTGTGAGGTGCGGCGCACCGCAGTTTATCATTATAATGGTCTAAATGATACAATTTTATACGGTTTTGAGCAAAATCAAAACTGCACCGCAATACCGAAAGCGCAAACCGAAACTGCACCACATTGCGACGATTTTATATTTTAGCAAACCAAAACCGCACCATACGGTACGGTTTACCGTGGTTCTCGGTTTTAAACCGCTCCGCTGCCATCCCTATGTAAAGTGGCGTTTTTATCATTTAAAAGGCAACATAGGAACTTCCTCTAACTGCTTAAGAACTAGGTGCAAAACCATCTTATTGTGTTCTTTTTCACTAACCCAATCTATTTTCAAAGACCTATCACTAAGTCCCCCTAAAAAATGAGAACTCAACAAAATATAGCAAAAGATTGAAGGGCACCCCAATACTCATAAGCAACTGATCAACAAAGGTTCAGGTCAATCACTTTCATGTATGGCGCCTTAGACATATAAATGCAGCAATATTTTAATTTCTTCCTTTTAAATCTTCTGCTTACATTGTTCACTCCATTTTTCCTAATATATACAAATTCTTTGTATCTTCCAGAATTTCAAACTTAGTTGGCATTGGCATGTTAATGGACCAGGTTTGATCCGAATCCAAGTACGATCCGTTAAGTCAGATATGGAAGCCATTTTAAGCCGATAACGAACCGAATCCTATAGGTCGTATGCATAACAAATTGGATATGGATTTAGACTAATATGATCCGTTAAGAAACACATCCAAAAAAACAGTATAATCCAAGTATATAATATACCCTTTTGGTCGTGTGGCAATGTATTTAGTTCATGGATTATTTGTCCATGAACTAAAATAAATTATATTTTAAATTATTTGTGGCTAATGATTTATTTATTTTATGTTGAAACTTAATGGACGGGTTCAGCTAATCGGAAAGAATATCTGAAAACTAAACGAATATAGGATATAGATCCTTATGAATTGATCTGTCGGATTATCGAATCGGATCATGTTAATTTTTTTGTAAGCGGATCGGATTTCGATTTAGCCTAATCTGATTCGTATATGATCCCTCGCTGGTCTAATATATTGAGATTCATTGATACCATGTTAGATATCCTCAAACCCTAAAACCCGGGTCATAAGGGGAGGTCCACAGAGGATATATTAAGTGGGTGATGGGCGTCTCCCTCACCGATATGGGACTATCCGTTAACACTTCCCCTCATGCAGAGCATGCGTGGCAAGGATCCTCCCACGCGGAGCACACGTGGCAAGGCACGATCGGTGGGGAGCACCCGGAGCGGGAGCAAGAGCAGGAGACGGGCCAGCTCTGATACCATGTCAGATATCCTCACACCCTAAAACCCGGGTCGTATGGGAAGGTCGACAGATGATATATTAAGCGGGTGATGGGTGCCTCCCTCACCGATGTGGGACTATCCGTTAACAGTCACTGCCAATAAACATACAACAAAATAAGCTTGTAGCTAGAGGAGACCGGGGTGATCCATTACACGGCTAACCCGACAGCCATTTAAATATGATGGACAACTGCTGTGGCTCGAGAATTCTTTGAGCGTATTTATCCTTGTAGACAAAAAAACCACGTTAACGTACAACTTGGACTAGCGCATGCATAGGGTTTAAGTATATAACGAAGTGTACTTAAATGTACCATTTTTTTTTGGGTTGAGGTGTCTTGAATAGATCCCCCATAGTTCATACCACAAAAAAACAGATACCGTTTTTGTTTTATAATTCGACTTACAAGAGAGTCGAGCATTTGATTATCTATCCGGTTCATCAATAATTTAGCTACGATGGAGGGCAGCTGTGGCGTGGAAATCCACGTAAGCGAACTCAATCCTTATCTATGGTGACAAAAGATCGATCGACGTACATCTCGCGCTCACAAATAAAATGTACTTTTAAAAAAAAATTGTTGGTAGTTTGGGATGAATCATAATAATGAGAAAATGTTTATAAATTATGCAATAATTGGTTTTTTTTTTTTTAGGTAAATTCCAGGATAAATGGTTGATAGTGAAATTAGGATCCAAACCCATCACTTTTGGTACAAAAAGGTTGAAAGCTCTTCCCGAACAGTTCAGGACTAAGTATATAGTGTAACTCGTGTAATCCACTAGTGTGTTAATATTTGAACACACTAGACACAAAAAAGGGGACACATGCCAGTGTGCCATGTTTCGGGCGGTATCAATTAGAGTTATCTCCAACTTTGGCTTAACCCCTCAAATTAAATTTCAATATGATAGATGAAATTAAGGGTATCTTAAAATAATATGTATTATAGGGTAAATCAAATTCTTTGGGGATTAATTCTTATTTTTTGAAGATAATTCTAATTGATATTGTGGGGAAGGATTACTGCTGTCGTACGGTCCCCCTCCAACAATCGATAGAAGAGTAGAGTTTCAGGGATGTGGCGCGCTGTAGAGCGCTAAGCTGTCATACCAACATTTTAGAGAGAGAGAGAGAGAGAGAGAGAGAGAGAGAGAGAGAGTTACACATATTTAGTTTTCAGTTACACGACCTTCAAAAAGAGAAGGAATGTTGACACAGGATATGATGACAAAGTTCGAACGAAGCTTAAGTCTCCGCGCGGTAAAACGCAACCTTTGAATCTACTATCTCTGAAAGAAGTAGAGCTGCTTTCGATAGGTCGGGGAGTGCTTATACAGGTGAACAGAGGGTGGAGAAAGTTTGACTAGAGTCTGAAAACCAGAAGGCTCTGGAATCTCTGGAAAATAGAAAGTGAAATGTAGCGTAATAGATTTTTTTTTCCAATATTTATCGGGTCTGCTATATATAGAGGTTTAGAAATATCTGAGGTTTGATAAATATCCAGGAGGATTGACCATATCCCAAATAATGTTTGAGGGATTCAGGCAGGGCTTGTGGGTTCCACCGTTGTCTTCGTGGGTCCCAGGCAGGATTGCGGGCCCCACGTTCATGCTCATGGGTCCCAGGCATGACTGCAGGTCCCACTGTCCGGCGTTAGCCAGATTTTACACCCATAGGCCACAGATATCATTTTAGGGTGGTAAGTCTAGTTGGCCTATTAACACAGGGGGTAAGTCAAAATGATACTTTGTTTTTTAACCGCTATTGCTTGAACACACAAGTCAAAACACAATACTGGCGTGGCATGCATTAGCCAGCATTGGGGTTACTTTTCAATCCACGAGCATCGACCGATGCAAGCCACGCCGGCTTTTTTTGTTCTCTTGTGTGTTCAAATAGCATTTTTGTTTTGTTTTATATTTTGGGTTAATCTAGTGGTGGCCGGTGCATGCCATGTCGGCATGTGTCTCCTTTTGTGTGTCCAAATATTATTTTTCAATCCATAAGGGGGGGGGGGGGGTGGGTTTGGGAACACTGGAAAGTCGGAACTCCCATTAAAGGGTGAGGTGGCTAACCCCAAAAAATGTTTCCGACGCGTTCGGGTCCACCGGTGACCCCCTTGCTGCGGTCCCGCGTCACCGGGCGGCAGCAACCCGGAAAAGGGTCGGCACGCGCAAGCGGAGTCAGCGCGCAAAATCCCCGCACCATGAACGCCGCTCTCCGCTCCTCCCCGTCTATAAAACCGGCTGCGGAGTTTGGATATTTCGGGGACAGGAGTAGAAAGGGATCGTGGTTACAGGGGGGCCATTTTGGGAAGAAATTTCGACTGGTTTGGGGGGAAGGAGAAGGATGGTTTCTGTGGGGTCCCGGCAGGGAAGGCAGCTACAGCGATACACCAGCAGCGGGGGCCGTCTCGTTGTTGGGTGCGTCCCCGTTCTCTCTCTCTCTCTCTCTCTCTCTCTCTCTCTTCAAATATTTGAAATTCATCTGAAATACCGTGCAAACTGCCGTCTTTGATCGAGCAGATGCATTCCATACAAGCTGAAGACCGACAATCCATGCGACAACATAGATCAGGCAGTGGAGGTGCTTGTCATCAGCTCCCAAAAGGGTCATGGGATGATGTTTCCAAAGGTACTTCAGCTGTCAATCCCAGCTCTAATCGATACGACTCGGTACCGGCCGATACAGACCAAGTATCGGTATCAGACACTGACTCGATCAGGGCCAATACAAAACCGGGTCAAACCGGCCGATACAGCGCATCATCAAATTATCTTCCATTCTCCTAATCTTGCAATTCAATTACATTTCTTGCAGGGAGGGTGGGAGATTGATGAAACCATAACACAAGCAGCTTCGCGTGAGGCGCTCGAAGAAGCCGGTGTGAAGGGACATGTCGAGGTTAGCGAATCGAACCCCGGTTCATCTTCCATTGCCATGATCATGTAAATCAAACCCTTCTAACAATCGTGTTGAGGAAGTCCACCGGTTAGTTCCACATCGGTAAAGGGGGCACCTAACGCCCGCTTAATATACCCTCTGTGGGCCTTCTCTTACGATCCGGGTTTTGGGGTGTGACGGTATCTAACAGTGTCGTGGGATCACAGGATAGCCTCGGCAACTGGAAGTACAAGAGCAGACGATACGGCATCCTCTACGAGGGGATCATGTTCCCGTTGCGTGTGAGGGACGAGCTGATCGACTGGCCGGAGATGGATGTCCGGAAAAGGAGATGGGTAAGTCGAAAAATGTCGGTTTTGATTTCTCGCGATTTCGAACCGGAAACTGTACCGATGGTGGTTCTGATTTCTCGATGTGAATCGATGGTGCAGGTGTCGGTGGCGGAAGCAATGGAGGGGTGCCAGCATTTGTGGATGAAAGAAGCGTTGGAGAGATTGGTGAGACAAATCTCGAGCTCGAGCAGACAGGAAGCCGCTTCACATAGCATATCTTTCACGACGACGACCGCCGAGAAGACGTTGATTTGCTCGTGCGCGTAGCGGCCGTGCGGCCAACCAATAAGTTCGCCAATCATACATAACCCAACCCAACCAACCAACCAACTTAGAAAAGAGAGGATGTAAATTTGAACAAATTTTTTAGAAAGATGAGATTTATTTTGATGCTGCAGTGGATATGTTGGTGGGAGGCGTCTAACAAAATGCTACCCTTAAACATGATAGTTTTCAGTTGGGACAAACAACGAACAACTTAAGAGCGTATCTCCATTCTGCCATTGTATGTTTGCTGATATCAAAAGTTTCTAGACTTCTTTACAAGGAAATATAGTAATAAATTTCACGTTGGGCGAATTTTTTTTTTTGTTTTGAGAAATCCCTCTCCGAGAAGGAGGGGGGGTTCGGCCTGGACTGTCGTTCGGGGAAATTTTAGTGGGGCAAAATTCAAAGTTAGATGATAATATATATATATATATATATATATATATGGAAAGGATAGCCTACTCCATGGAGTAGGCTACTTATTTACTCCATGGCCTAAATAGACGCCACATGACACTTTTAAACCGGGTATTTTGTTGATGTATGGTCAATCCAAAATAGATAGATTAGAATTATGAAAAAAAATCCGAAGAAAAAAAATCAAGTTGTAACAAATTTAACGGTAAACTGTGCATCGTAAAAAGTTTTTTTTTTGCATGCTAAAAATGCCACTTTGCACTTCTTTTTCTCAAATTTTTTTCTTGACAAATGTTGGGGGGGAGGAACCTAAGTTGATAAAGTCTTAACTCCGGTTAAAAAGTGCCATATGGCATCCATTTAACCCATGGAGTAGATAAGTTACCTACTCCATGGAGTAGGCTACCTTGCCTCATATATATATATATATATATATATATATATATATATATATATATATATATATATATATATATATATATATATATATATATATATATATATATATATATATATATATATATATATATATATATATATATATATATATATATATGAGGAATGGGATGCTGCCTATCAAAGCAGCGTTTTTTGCTGCTTTGATACATTGTTTGACCATCCTAGAAGTTTTGGAATTTGATGAAATTTGGTGAGGGTGTTTTCTAGGGTAAGATGATCATCCTTACAAATTTTCATCAAATTCCAAAACTTCTAAGAGGGTCAAATGGTTGAAGCAAAATCTGCAAAATCTTCAGTCACCGTTAAAATCTGCAGATTTTGCTTCGACCATTTGACCCTCTTAGAAGTTTTAGAATTTGATGAAAATTTGTGAGGATGATCATCTTACCCTAGACAACACCCTCACCAAATTTCATCAAATTTCAAAACTTCTAGGATGGTCAAACAATGTATCAAAGCAGCAAAAAACACTGCTTTGATAGTCAGCATCCCATTCCTCTATATTTTATAATATATATATATATATATATATATATATATATATATATATATATATATAGAGAGAGAGAGAGAGAGAGAGAGAGAAAGAGATGCTATCATGCAGCATGTGGTAAGTGCAACACCTCACCGCAGTCGTCTGATGCACCGCTGCGTGCATGCGATGCACGCAGTGCGTGCATCAGACGGCTGCGGTGCAATGCCGCACGTACCGCATACCGTATTATAGCATGCCCATATAAAGACGGCTGCGGTGCGGTGCCGCACGTACCACATTTGGCATATATTTTTTTTAATTTTTTTTTTCATGATCATTGTTAGGTGGGATGTACCCACCTTGACCAACCCCTACCCCGGTTAAAAAGTGTCATGTGGCACCCAAATTGAAGGGAGGACTAGCGT